>OY294068.1:59624587-60824587 GCA_958510875.1 Endomychus coccineus | reverse complement strand
ACCTTATGGATATTATAGAATAAGGTCTACCAAAGAGAATGATTCAAGTTAGAAGTTGTTCAGATGAACCTGAGAGACTGCAGAAGGTTCTGAAGTCAAAAATGAATGTGCAATTTGCACGCCACTTATTGAAGATATCAAATTAAAAAAATTAGGGTATATTCTAGATCTAAAACGTAATTTTTGACGTGCTGTAGAAGTAATTTCGGCTCATAATTTCCCCTGAAAAAAATTATGAAAAAAACATTTCGTTTGCTTATACCACATGATTGGAGGGGGTGGAGGTTTTTTGTCTGCAAATGATTTTGTGTTTTAGTGTTGTCTACCGTCACCAAAAATTCGGAGTCAATAAGTCCAACGGCGTTGGTTTGAGACCCCATAATTCGTTTTATTAACACAGAAAGTGAGGTTATGGCATGAAGCACAGGGTTTGGCTCAAAATAATATCACCATCGCTCGTAGACGGACGATATGCATAATAATAGCCACCTTAGACAAATTATATATGAAATTTCCTGACCAAAAGTTGGTGCTACTGGACTAAGTCTTGAATACATTGCTGCTCTATTCTCAAATGATCCAATATTATCAGATAAAGTAAAACACAAATATTTAATTTTATAAAGATGCGTATCATAATGAACTATTTTTCTCAACTTGAGAATCAAGTTTAGAGGAATAGAATTGCAAAGTTTTGATACTTTCATACGTTTTCAAACTTGGAACTTAAATAGTTATGTTGCAATTATATGCAGCTCGATACCATTTCGATAAAATAAGTTAGATCCAGAGCAGAGGTCACCAAATTCGTTTTGAATCATTTAGCAGACAAAATATATAGCTTAATTAGTGCATAGGTGTAATCAACAAATGATTCGATTATAATCAAACTCAATGCCAATCAGTTGAATACATTTAGGCAACAAAGAGAGCTAACATAGTGATCGAAGCGACCGCGGGTCGATACTTGTTATACAACGACGGGTCTCGTCAGCTGGGAGAATGGACGCGTGTCTCCGTCCTACCAAACAGGATTAACTGACCAAGGCCCACTATGAATCTAAGGGAACAAACAATCTACGATTTATGTACGACTTGGGGCGTTCAACTCTTGGTTGTTACAAGACATTTTAAGCGAAAATTCGTACATCGGAAATGATTGAGTATCCCTACTCTTCATAGTCATGTTGAAGTGATGATGATGGAAATTGTTAATTTGATTCCATCTTTATTAATCAAAATATGTCATGTAGATAGCTACATAAAATGATCATTAATATTTCAACAACAAATTCTTCACCTATGGTCTGTTTCTGTTCGCAGAAAGAAAGAAATGACGTCATAGCTGAAGGTGAAACAGTGTTGTCAGGATGCCCGGGTTCCCACTGTTTTTGAATACAACTAACGATTTGATTCAATAAACAATGTTATACAATGTTTACAAACAAATTTAAGAGATCTTTACAAAATACCTAATTTGTGTTAGTTGATATAAAAAATACCAACTAATACAAATTAGGTATTTGTTATCTCAGATGTAATTCACAAACTGTTTACCAATTATTTGAAGGTAGAAGTAAATTAATGCATATTATTATTCAAAATAAATAAATAAGGTATAGGGGGTACCTTAATAATGATTCTTGACCCAGGCATTAATTATGTATACATTCTCGTGAAATAGGTCACTCTAACACATATGCTTATTATTTCCGTCTTTAAGTACATTTCGGTCTCAGGACCATCATCAGAAGACGTATTATATCTAAAACGGGATTTCTTAAAACTAATTGTATCAGCATAAAGCGTCCTTTATAGCACCAATTTCAATTAAAAATGCCCACGTCACCGTTTCTATTCGTTTTGGCGACGTGGGCTTTTTTAATTGAAATTGGTGCGATAAGGACGCTTTGCGCTGATTCAATTAGTTTTAAGAAATCCCGTTTTGGACATCGATACGTATTCTGATGATGGTCATGAGACCGAAACGTACTTAAAGAAGAAAATAATAAGCATATGTGTTAGTGTGAATTATTTCCCGAGACTTCTATATATAAAAGTACTGACGTACTCTTTACCGGCATGTCTTAGTAAATATGTGTATAGTGAATTCTTAAATATACTTTCAATGGATGATTACCATATTTATTCACAAAATAATTATAACAGATTATACCTTGATAAATATGATACAATTTTATCCAACCGATAAACGTGAGAATGATACGTGAATATTATCATTTATACGGGCTCCATATCTCTGAAATACATTATCTCTAATGTGTGCATGTTCCTGGTTTTTAATTCTCAGCACCAGTTGATAGATGTAAAGTGGAAGAGTCAAAATTTGGGATTTTATAAACAATTGTTTGCAATGACAATTCCGTTTAGCATTCAATATACATCGAACAATATTCTTCTGAGCAATGAATACCCTGCCCATGTGGGAAGAATTAGCGATGGAAACTATAAGCACAGCTATTTGCTTTCGCTATAGAGCTGTTCAATTTTCCTTCGCCAGTAATTTGGTTTGTATCGGCGGCATATAGTATAATTTTGTATGCATCACTATATATCACTATACGCTCTAAGTCAGACATAAAAACTATAAACAATATTGTGGCACACCTGTATTTATCTCCATTGGATTAGATTTAATAGTCGAGGAAATAAAGCACTAAAATAGGCCAAATCTGGGAAAGTTGGCGCAGTTGGATGGATTGAGATGCGGTTTTCTGCATTCGATTCAGAAAGTGATTTAGAAACTTTGTCCGGTATTTTTGTTTTGCGGAAAAAATTTGTTGCATTTCTACAGCCAAAAATGCATTTTTCAAAGATGCACTTTTTGAGGTAAATAAAAAAATGGGGTCGAATTGGTTTCTCGGGAGTTTTTGGGGTCGCTGAACACGAATATGATATTTAAAAAATTCCCTGAGGTCCCCTTGGACCTCCCCGGGGGTATACTAGCGTCCTGACGCCCTGGATATCGACGAAATTAATGAAAAAATTATTTTTAATGTTTGTCAACTGTTCGAAAGGTGATATGAAGGTTGCTAATGATGATAACGACATGAAAAAACTCTTCTGCAATACCTGGTGTACCCTGCGTCCGGGTAACGACGTCACCTTCTAGGAATTTGCTAATTTTTCTTCATAGAATGTAACATGTTCTGGCTCTCGGGGGTTTTTATTGTCGCCGATCACGATTATGATACTCACAATGTGGTGCAAATTCCTAGAAGATGACGTGGATACACAGGGCTCGAGTGTCCCGGAAATACCCCCAGGTAATTTGCAGAACATTGTGAGTGTCACAGTCGTGATCAGCGACTTTGAAAACCCCCGATAGCTAGATATTACTACATTTAATTTAAAAAAAAACAAGAAATTCCTAGAAGATGACGTGGATACACAGGGCTCGAGTGTCCCGGAAATACCCCTAAGTAATTTGCAGAACATTGTGAGTCGTGATCAGCGACTTTGAAAACCCCCGAGAGCTAGAATTTATTACATTTAATTTAAAAAAGCAAGAAATTCCTAGAAGATGACGTGGATACACAGGGCTCAAGTGTCCCGGAAATACCCCCAGGTAATTTGCAGAACATTGTGAGTGTCACAGTCGTGATCAGCGACTTTGAAAACCCCCGATAGCTAGATATTACTACATTTAATTTAAAAAAAAACAAGAAATTCCTAGAAGATGACGTGGATACACAGGGCTCGAGTGTCCCGGAAATACCCCCAGGTAATTTGCAGAACATTGTGAGTGTCACAGTCGTGATCAGCGACTTTGAAAACCCCCGATAGCTAGATATTACTACATTTAATTTAAAAAAAAACAAGAAATTCCTAGAAGATGACGTGGATACACAGGGCTCGAGTGTCCCGGAAATACCCCTAAGTAATTTGCAGAACATTGTGAGTCGTGATCAGCGACTTTGAAAACCCCCGAGAGCTAGAATTTATTACATTTAATTTAAAAAAGCAAGAAATTCCTAGAAGATGACGTGGATACACAGGGCTCAAGTGTCCCGGAAATACCCCCAGGTAATTTGCAGAACATTGTGAGTGTCACAGTCGTGATCAGCGACTTTGAAAACCCCCGATAGCTAGATATTACTACATTTAATTTAAAAAAAAACAAGAAATTCCTAGAAGATGACGTGGATACACAAGACTCGAGTGTCCCGGCAAAAATCCCCAGGTAATTTGCAGAACATTGTGAGTGTCACAGTCGTGATCAGCGACTTTGAAAACCCCCGATAGCTAGATATTACTACATTTAATTTAAAAAAAAACAAGAAATTCCTAGAAGATGACGTGGATACACAGGGCTCGAGTGTCCCGGAAATACCCCCAGGTAATTTGCAGAACATTGTGAGTGTTACAGTCGTGATCGGCGACTTTAAAAACCCCGAGAGCTAGAATTTGTTACCTTTTATGAAGAAAAATTAGCAAATTTCTAGAAGATGACGTCGTTACCCGGACGCAGGGTACACCAGGTATTGCAGAAGAGTTTTTTCATATCGTTATCATCACTAGCAACCTTCAAAGCACCTTCCGAACAGTTGACAAACATTAAAAATACTTTTTTCATTAATTTCATCGATATTCAGGACGTCAGGACGCTAGTATACCCCCGGGGAGGTCCAAGGGGACCTCAGGGAATTTTTTTAAACATCATATTCATGTTCAGCGACCCCAAAAACACCCAAGAAACCAATTCGAGTCCATTTTTTTATTTACCTCAAAAAGTGCATCTTTGGATAATGCATCTTTTACATGCATTTTTGAGTAGAGCAATGCAAGTAACCCACACCCCCAAACAGTTACTAGTAGACTTTTTTTAGACGCAATTCCACGTCGATTGACGCCTCATTCGTTAAATTCCGTTGACTAGAATTTTTTTTCGAGATTTTCCCCTATATTTCCTCGACTAAGACTATGTTTTTCGGAGCAGATGTCTGTCTTTTATCAAACAAACCTGAAATCTGTTTTTATGGATAGTTTGTATCGATTAAAACCGTAAGTAGAAAATCGATGTTTGGTCAATAAGCGAAGGTCCATCAGTGAAATGTTTTCCGCCATTCTACTAGGCCACTGATTCTCTAACTTAACTTTGCTCGAAATTTGATAATAATCTAACAAGGGATCATTCAATTGCGCAGCTGCGAGTTCGTACGACACGACGTAATTCTCACGTATTTGCATTCTTGCCTATGTGCTACAACCTTGTTTTCTTCTATAATACGGGAAGTGGCGCACTCATTCCTCGAAAAAACACATTCGAATGAACAGCGGAAATTCAGTCAATCAAAACAATAGAATAAGCAAATATCTGAATGGTTGTCAATAGACAATCGCGAAGACAGCAAATATGTACGTTTCTGTAATTTCCGAACAAATAATAATCGGCTCACAGTATTTGAAACTTTATGGCTTTTCACCAAATATGAAATACCGACATTATTCAATCCATTCCGTTTCATTGGAGAATTTTTAATAGAACTAGACACTGGACGGCATTAAAGTACTCACTCAGCAGTAGAAAGAAATCGAATTATATTGCTCATTACCTTATGTGATATTTCTTTTTAAGCAAATAAAAATGATTTTGTTGTTGTATGTCACTATGCCTAATAAACTGACGATTTTAAAGTCTAACTTTCCAGTTCTTTTTAATAAGATAGATCGTTAGTATTCACGCATTGGTCTAAACAATGGTTTCGGCCGCCCGGGGCAGATGCCCAATTCACAGGCCCATCCTCTTGCTTCTTACACTAAAAGATAATATGATCATTATAAACAAAAAAATTCTAAATTGGGAAGATATTACGCTGCAAATTTGAGAATTTTCCATTGATAAAAGTTTCCCCATAATTGAAGCTTCTTAAAAACGACAAACAAGATTTAGTTCTAAGAATATGTTCAGAATTCCAATATTAATCAACACTATTGTCATTTATATTATAGAATACTTTTAATTTGGTAAAATTATAATGCGGAGATATAACAAATTGATAGGTAAACGTATTACGAGGGTATAATATTATGTTGTCCAGACATCGGAAAGAATGCTGTAATACAAATATAGATCATTTAGAATTTTATTGTCGTTATTTCCGATACCTTTAACTATTTCTATTGATCCTATTATCTTGCTCTAAAATATAGTTAGAGGAATTTGTTTTATTGAGTATAAAAAATCTGAAATGTTTCTTATATCTAGTTCTTATATTACGACTCGATCTCTCAATGCAAAAGTCACAGACTGATGAACATGTTAATTTAAGACTTCAGGCTCATTTAACTTATTTGTTTTATTTTTAGCATAGAACAGAATATGAGATAATTTAATTTGAGGTTTGAAGCTACCTTTTATATTATGTTTCAACAAATGTCTGCAATTTCTTCACCACCATCAATTTGTTATTGAGGGGCGATTTTTCAGCGATAAATGTGCAAAAGGAAGAATGAACGTGCAAATAAAGTTAGGATGGGTAAAACTCTTCAAAAATAACCTCTGATCAAGATAAAAGTGTGAATTATTCATGAATTATACAAAATACATCAGAGTTTAAAAGATATATGACCCTTTTTAACAATGTCTAATTAAGTTAATTAATTGAGGATTTAAACAAACGGGATGGTGACTTCAAAATTATTACACATCTTTATTATTACATTTTGTTCAATATTTCAAAATACCAGAAGAAATTTACCGCCTCTTAACGCTTCCTCCAAAAGTGAATTTTTAGAGTTTTTGTGGTTCAAACTTTCCATTATCGTGAATTGCTACGGTAGCATTTTTCGGGATCGGCGGTTGTACCGTAATTGTGTTGATGATCATAAACTCAGAAGTTGTTAGAGTTCTTTTTTGGCCCTTACCTACTATGTATTTGTTTGACTAAGGAAAATGTTACTCTTTTATTGTTTGATAAAGTAAATACCTTAGAAGAAAGTAATGTTTGAAGTTTTTTTTTTTGCGTAGAGGAGGAGGAATCTTACATAGACGCCTAGGGTGCCCGTGCCCCCGGGTGTGCCGGATTCCTACCGACTAAAACCCCTCCTCCGTGAGGTTGGTTCTTCATCCTAGGGGAGCCCCACAGCACTACGGTCATTATAGTCCTATTGTGCCCTCACTTGCTTCTACCCCCTCATCAGTCCGGTGTATTCTATGAATTTTAGTAGCCTGATATAGGGGATACTTCTGATTTCCTCGGGTGTAGTCTTATCGTCTCCGAGGTATGTCCGACGACCTACCGTGTATGCCGTGCACCGACACAGCACATGCATAGGTGTCTCATCTTCCACGCCGCAACCCCTACAAGTGAGCTGATCTACCAGTCCCATCGTGTAGAGGTGTTTGTTGCATGGGGCGTGTCCGGTCAGGAATGCAACAAGATTCCGTATTTCTTGTCTGCTGAACGTCAGCAGATTTTTTGCTCGTTGCTGCTGGAGATTTCCCATCACTCGCTTAGAGTGCGACATACGGGGCAGTTCCCTCCAGTAGGCACGGTGCTCTATCTCGAGCCATTTTTGGATTACAGATTTCGCTGTGGCATGAGAAATGCCACAGGTTGGCTCTGGTTCAATCAGTGGTTTTTCCGCTCACACTTTAGCGAGTGCGACGGCAGTTTCTGTCCCTTCTCGTTTGGTTTCTTCAGACTCCCAAACGAGTGTTACTCTATTGGGGTTCATTACTAGTGCCGTTAGTTCTTTGACGCAATCAAGTACACATTGTGAGGTGATTGTGTATGACTCCAGTGCCTTGAGCACTGTCAGGTTGCTCACTATGATTATGATTTGTCTATTATCATAGGCTCTCTCCCTCATAATTTGAGCACATGTTGTAATTGCAACTATTTTTGCTTGGAATTCTGTCGCAAAAGTCCCTAGGTTCAAAGAAATTCTTTCCCCTTGGTCCGTTTGCTCGACTATTCCAGCACCCGTACTTTTTTCCGTCTTGGTGCCCTCGGTAAGCCATATGGAATTCCCTGATATCATATGAGGACTGCCTCCAGCGTTCTCCGCCCATTCACGGTTTTAATCATGAAAGGCACGGAAGTGCTGTGAACCTTGATTCTATCGGATCTCATCCCCAATGGTTCAGGTGATCCAAGCAATCCGAAGATGCTTCGGCCAATGTTTGAAGTTAACTCTTGGCGTTTTTCTTAAATTGACGCTTTTATTATGAAAATATAAAAACTGATAAACTCTATATGGTTTTGACCTACCTGACCTCAAGAGGCTTAAAAGTATTAAATTCTATACCTCGTAATGCACTTTCACTGAATTGTGGCGCATTACGCAAATAAACTTTAAACTTGCTTAGAACATATTAAGTGCTATTAATAAATAAAGAACCAGGATACTGTCGTGAATGAATATTTTTAGAGTGATTGTCAACCATAGTAATGTTCATACCTACACTCCCCAATTCCAAATGATTGAACTCAAAGATAATCTATGACGGGGCACCGAATCAAATATAAATGATTCAATATCCTCTCAGAGGGTTTAAATTCACAAAATATAAGACCTTGACGGGACCAAATGTGTTATTGGTCAACTCAGTGGACTATAATATGCGCCCGCAGAATTTTTGAAGGGTGGGGCAAAACAAAATAAGAGTTATGTAAGTATCTATATAAATGAATATAAACTTTTTATTGCACATTATTTATAAAATCGAAAAAACAAATGAAATTCTTTTTAAAAAAATAATAAAACAATAGCAGAATACAATGAACATTTTACTGAATAACTACAAAGTTTCCCAAGAAAACTTTTATCATGAAAGTAAAACAAAACACGGTTTCGCCACATGGTGGCTCGGTGGATCCTTCAGGTGAACAAATGGTACTGAAACTTACAAAGGTATTATATATATCTACAAATATATAATGACAGAGGGGACTGACTTAATGATTAGGATTTTAGATTATTTAAGACGAACTTAATGATTACATGGATACAGGTTGTTACAGGGATTACGATATAATAATCAGGTTGCCACATGGTTGTTTGTGTGGGAAGAGATTAAGAAATGGAAAATATGAAAAATCTACCTGTTTATCAAGTAAAAAACTACTGTGCTTATATTTATTATTTTCTAAGTTATCTTAACTCTACCTTTATATTTTTTTTTGACATTTTGGCTGTTATTTGAATTTACTAGAAAACTGTTTATTCTATGGTCAAAATACAGGAATCAACTTTTGAATATCAAACATTTCCACTTCTTTTTTGTCCTATAAGTTATTTTTCTGTGATGCGCCATTTCACCGCTAGTGCCCGCCGTAAAAAATGTTTATAAATTGTATTTACCGGCGATTTGTTGCATTTTACGTGAAAATATGAATTTCTATTACATAAACTTGCTTAGAATATAGTAACTGCTATTGAAAAATATTTTTTTTGGCGTTTTTGGCCGTTTTTTGCAATTTACAAGAAAACTGTGCATTCTATGTCCAAAATATAAGAATCAACATTTGAAGAACAACCATTTCCATATCTTTTTGTCCTACAATATATTTTCCTGTCAAGTTGTAGAGCGGAAAATTTCCTATTTTTATGTTCTAAGACTTTTTTGAAATTAGGTATTTCCACCGCTAGAACGCGCCATAGAAAGTGATAATCAGCTACTTGAGTGATTTTGCACATTTTCAATTTGAAATACTCATTTTGGTGAATATTATCAGGAGAGCAAAGTTGTAGAACGGAAAAATTCCTATTTTTGTGTTGCTAAAGTTTTTTCTGAAATTGCGTATTTCCTTCGCTATAAGCTTCGCGGCTATAATAAATAATTTAAGCGATTTTTCACATTTTGATCTGGATTATCCTGATGATGTAGCAGAAGAAGAGATTGAACTTTACCCTGATATTGATATAAGTATGCTGAATAATCCACTTGAAGCATTATCGTCGGATGAAGAAGTATAGGTACCTATAGCGCAAGTAGCGACGAGAATGAATATATGAATGTGAACATAGCAAAGACTGAATAAAAATATGATTATTATTATTATATACAATGAAAAAAATACAAAAAAGTATCATTATTTTGTAAAAATATGATTATTCAGTATGCTGATAAAAAACTATTATTTTCGTTGAGCAAAATTAATTTTTTGACTTACACTAGAAAAATTCCTGTTATAAGCTCTCTTGTATCTTTTCCCAAAAATTGATTATTAAGACTCTAAATAAAAAAACGAAATAAAAACTCGAAATTCAAAAAATTTTCTAAACCGTAGAATATGTATGATCTTATATCCCATTGGCGCCTTTTACGGGCAAAAATAAGTAATTTGAAACAGTTGCAAATTTTCCATTCTCGAACTTTACGCTCTTGACAATGTTTAGCGGTGACAAACTTTTGCAACATAAAAATATGATACTTTCCGTTCTACAACTCTGCTCTCCTGATAATTTTCCCCAAAATTCATATTTTTCACGTAAAATGCAAAAAAAGTGCCGGAAAAGTACAATATACAGGATGTCCTCGAACTGCGTGGCAAAAATAAAACCAAAGATTCTTTGATTCGAAAAAAAGTTGATGAGCCTTTTTACTTTTGCCTCAAGTGTCTTGTTTACCCGGTAGAGGGCTTCAAAATTGCAAAAATAATTTTGTTTTTTCGGTATAACTTGAGAACGTGATGGAGAACTTCTACAATATTTAGCAGGTGAGTTACTGTCAATAATGGCCATTTTTGAGAGTGGAGCACAGAGCCTTAGAGACCATAGAAATGGCTCAAACTTTAGGATGTAACGGGAAAAGTGTCCAGAACTTTTTTGTGGTCAGTGTAATTCACTCGATATTTTTTATGTAGATAGCTTATCTAATTTGAAAACTTTTTTACTCTTAGAAAATTTTGATAAAATCAACGGATTAGCTTGAAAAAATTAATTTTCGAGTCTCTGGAATTTTGGCTTACTAATTTTACTTGATTAAATAGGGGAAGTCCGGGCAAGACGAACATGTTAAGGGATTTTTTATACAAAAAAGAAACTTGTCGAAAAAACACATTTATTTTTATCACAAATGCAACACAAATATATAAACTCCCAATATATAACATAAACTACAATTCTTTGACGTAGAACAAAGTAGTAACGGAAAATAAAAAACGTTGCAAAATTTCATCTTGCCCGGTATACCCGGGCAAGACGAAATTGGGATCCGGGCAAAACGAACATTATACACAACCTTCGCACGTGAAGATTCCTTTGCCCTCGTAGGCAGTACAGGCCTCATGGGACCATTTTTGGCACCTATTGCACATGATCCAGTCTTCGATGGGTTTTCCTTTTACTTCCTCGTATGATTCGCCGCATACTCCGCAGTAGTATGCGTTCTCTTCTCTCCATCATTTACCCTCTTCTTCCCCTGTTTCTTCATTGTTGTTCCTGTATATTTTCCTTCGTTCGTCATTTCCTTGGGTAACTTTTTTACTTTGGCCTTCGAAGTGTTCAGTTTTTCCAGTTGTTGCGTCCTAATTGGAGTGCTTGTTAATATTTCTGCCTTGCCAAGTTTGCGCTTCCTGTTGCTTTTTTTCGGACATGGAGGAGGAAGTGGCCTGATGACGCTGGGACTATAATATAAGTTTTCGGGCGAGTTTTCTAGGAGATCCTTTGGAGATTGATCTCTAGGTGCAGCATGGAGAGTACCTGAACCTTCGCTGCAACGCGGAGTTGAAGGACGTATAAGAATTTCTTTCCCAACTTTTCGCACCAACGGCTCATCATCGGATGATAAAGAATCGTCGTCTTCAATTTCTTTACTTACAGTCGATTTTCGCGGTCCCGCGACGGCATCGGAACATGCATTTGAAGGTCCAGCAACAGCAATCACTTGTGGCATAACAGTAGAAAGAAGTCCTGAAGTTGGTAGTTCGGACAAATTTGCTTGCTGACCCATTTCCCGGGATAACGGTACATTTTCTGATCTCCTAGCATCAGTGGCATCAGATGGAGCGAAATCCTCATCACCGAATATGTTTGGATTAAATGGCCAGATACCTGGAGATGCAAATCCACTAACGCCGTTGCGGGGGCTAGCACCTTTTAAGTACGCCTCACGAAATAGTCTTGCTACTTCGTACTGACTCACAATGCGACCAGGATGTTGCTTCTGAAAAGTATTGATCTCCTGTTCAAAATACCTTTTCACTGGCCCATATACAGCAATGTCTAACGGTTGTACCTTGTGCGTGGTGTGCGGAGGAAAGGACACGAACGTGACATGATTTTGAGAGGCAAACTCTAAGGCGGGATAATACTTATGAGATTCATGGTTATCTAGAAGTAGCACAACGTGCTTAGTTTCTGAGGGACGCACATATTCCACAAACATCTTTAGCCACAAAAGAAATGTCTCTCCATTTGTCCAACCATTTGGGGTGCAAGTAGCTTGTGTGCCGGGCGGAGCTCCATCTAGCAAGCGCTCTTGCATTCTCTTTCTTGCAAATATCATAAAAGGTGGCACGAAAGAACCAGTTGCGTTGCAGCAGCATATTACTGTGGTCAATTGTCCTCTTTCTGCACTCGATATAATTCCGAATTCGTGGTGGTCATAATTCCAGTCTCGTCCATATTATACAAAGCATCAGGGCCTAAATTGTATTTTTTTATCTGCTCATCCAGTAAATTGTAAAACCTTGTCACCTGGGTTCTATTAAATCCTTTAGCTCGACCAACAGATGTGGGCTCAGGAGTTCTCAAAACAATTTCAGGATGACGACTTTGAAATGCTCCTAACCACTCATCTCCACTGCATTTTCCTTTATCCCAGGAAGAGGGATATTTCAAATTATTTTTCTTAGCATACTCGTAGACAAGACATTTGAATTCTTTCCTGCTTAGCCCATAGGATAAACCGTCCATTTCTTTTAAGTAGCTGCAGAGATCAAGTTTCTGCTGTTTCGTGGAAACGCACTCGTATCTTCCCAGTTTTTTTGTTTCTGAACCACTTTTCAGGTGTCTATACAGTGTGATGCGCGGTATCGAATATTTTATAGACACACTCCTGAGCGAGGAACCATTCCTGCATTCCAGAATTGCCTGCTTCATTGCTTCTTCCGACCAAGAAGCTCGATTTGAGATTCTGCTGTATTTGTACACCATTTCTATAATTGGAGAAAAACTCAATGTCAGACAATATTTGATTAAAATTATACTGGCTACATGTTATATAAGTAATGTATAATAAGTATAATATAATGTATAATAATGTATAATATAATGTAATGTATATAAGTATATTAAAAATTTTATATTGTCATGGAAACGCCGTCCGGGCAAGACGAACACCTGTTCGTTTTGCCCCTGCTCATTTTGCCCGGCAGCGTATATGACCAAGAAACTAGGTCTACAAATCTGGGATGCATGTTTGAAATGCAGCAAAAGCGGTGATTGTCATTCCAAATGGTAGGTAATATTGCCAGAAAAAACGATTAAGAAAGATAGTAATCCCGGGTGGTATGTCACAAATTACTTACCGGCAAACACTTTTAAGAAAACACTGCGATTTCTTTATTTGCGCGCTGACGCCACACATCTCACGTCGCCGATGCGGCCATAATGGCGTTTTGTCAGCGCATGCTCAAGGTTGTTGGTAGCAGAGACGCGCTCGTATCTGATTGGCAGTTTTAAATTTCTCGCCACGTTTCATCTTACCCGGACTGTTCGACTTGCCCGGACTTCCCCTACCTTAGTTGCCTTTGCTTTTCTAATGTCATTTTGGCGTTTGAAGAATTTATTCTCAAAACTGTCAGTTTTTACTTTGCTTTCCGTAAAAATTTTATAAAATTATGGCTCAAAATTTCACTAACACTGAAATGGTTAATATCTCGGTAAAACACGAATAATAAAAACAATAAAAATGGGGAAACGATGTGATTATTTAGGAAAAACAAATGCTAAATTAAAAGAAACAACAAAACTTTTTTGGAAATCGCTAAGGCATCAATTGTTCGAAATGTTGCCCATTTTCCTGAATACACAAATTAATTCGTTTCAAGAAATTGGATTGAACTCTGGCTAGTACTTCAGGATCATTCTTCAATAAATCCGCTTCATGATTAATTCGTTGCAACAATTCCTCTCGTGTGTTTACTGCAGCTGCATAAACTTTCGACTTCAAAGCGCCCCATAGAAAGAAGTCGCAGGGCGTCAAATCAGGGGAGCGGGCCGGCCAGTTCAATGGTGCATCGTGTCCTCTACCTATCCAGCGATCTGAATATTCCGCATTCAAATGTCGCCTCACAGCTAATGTGAAATGAGGAGGTGCACCATCATGGATAAACCAGGCCACGACGAATGTGTAAGGGCAAGTCTTCCAACAGTTCAAGTAGCCTTTGTTCCAAAAAGTTCAAGTAGTTCTCCCCGTTCAATCGATCGGGTATAACGGTAGGGCCAATAATAAAGTTAACCACAATTCCAACCCAAACATTGATTTTAGTTTGATTCTGAAAATATGTAACTTCCGTTTCATGAGGATTTTCATCAGCATAGAAATATTCATTATGAAGGTTAAAAATACCACATCTCGTGAAAATATCTTCGTCCGTGAACAGAATTCTTCTACAAAAATTGGGGTTTGCGTTTTGTCTTTGGACAATAAGCCGACAGAAATCCAGCCGATGACCTGGATCCATGGGCAATAAGTCTTGAACTGTTTTAATATGATAGGGATACAACAGTTCTTCTTTCAGTACATCATGAACTAATGATTTTGAGGCTCCAATACGAAGTCCCAAACGTAGTGTGCTTATCCCAGGTTCAGTTTCAACCGCTTCCAGTATCGCTTCTTCGAGCTCTAACGTCCTTCTTGTCCGTCTGCGTCCAGTTTCTCTGCGATTTGCTTCAAATTTTTGCCAGTTTCGCGAAGGTTTGCCGATTTGGAATTCTGCGATGCGGATATCTTTCCCTTCTCCGGCCATTGCTACGACAAAGTCCATAAATCAATAACATATCAACCATTTCAGTGTTAGTGAAATTTTGAGCCATAATTTTATAAGTTTTTTACGGAAAGCAAAGTAAAAACTGACAGACAGTTCTGAGAATAAATTCTTCAAATGCCAAAATGACATTAGAAAAGCAAAGGCAACTAAGGTATTTTAATCAAGTAAAATTAGTAAGCCAAAATTGCAGAGACTCGAAAATTATTTTTTTCAAGCTAATCCATTGATTTTATCAAAATTTTCTAAGAGTAAGAAAAGTTTTCAAATTAAATGAGCTATCTACATAAAAAATATAGAGTGAATTACATTGACCACAAAAAAGTTCTGGACACTTTTCCCGTTACATTCTCAAGTTTGAGCCGTTTCTATGGTCTCTAAGGCTCTGTGCTCCACTCTCAAAAATGGCCATTATTGACAGTAACTCACCTGCTAAATATTGTAAAAGTTCTCCATCACGTTCTCAAGTTATACCGAAAAAACAAAATTATTTTTGCAATTTTGAAGCCCTCTACCGGGTAAACAAGACACTTGAGGCAAAAGTAAAAAGGCTCATCAACTTTTTTTCGAATCAAAGAATCTTCGGTTTTATTTTGGCCACGCAGTTCGAGGACACCCTGTATATAATTTTTTTTGCGGCGGGCCTTAAAAACCAGGTCTGTAGGTTGCTCAAACTTCACACAAAAATGCAATTTCAATGTACTATTATATACCACATGTAAGATTTCAAAGCTTTGATTAAATTGGAGGCCCGTCTCTAGCAAATGTTTGGCAGTCAAGCTTGTTATTGATATAACTCCTGAAATGTTTATTCACTACACTACAGATAGCCTTACCACTTGACCTATATATATACGTTTGGACAATATCCACAATTTAACTTATGGATTTTAGATTTCACCTTTTTCCTGATTTATCTCCGTTTTTTTCTGAATGTTGACTTAGTGCATCAATACTTTCAAAGGAAGTAGTTGAATTCATATTGTTCAGTTCAGGTTCAACATCATTCGAGATTTTACAAACTACATAATTCTTTCATATTTTTAACAGATTTTTTGTGATGTATAGGGGCATTTCTCTAATAGTCAATTGCTTTTATAATATTCAATTCCTCTGAAAATGTTGGGCCCACATTGGAATTGACACACGTACTGTGATTTGCTGCTAGTTTGTAACAAATTGGATGGAAAGCTTATTTAACCCGTGAAATGGAAGTCGTTTAATTAGACTTAATAAAGACTGAAGCCTTCTTTCTTCCAGGTGAAAACGGAATACAACTTCTTCTAATGATTTTGCAGTCTATCCCCTCGAATAGATTTCGATGCATTGACATCATTGCAAGTGATCCATGTTTTTCTTCTGGCAATTCACAAATTTCCAGAGAAGGGCAAGTGCCCACCCTTGGAGGGATTCTGGGCGCCTATGCAGTGAGACTATCTTTGAGTCAAAATACCGATTTTTCAAACATCTATAGTTCCCTAACTCTCAAACTTTAGACTGCAAGTCTGATAGACTCAAGAAATCAGATTTCCAACATATGAAAATTTATTGGACATTTCATTTAAAAAAATTATTAGCCGTTACGGCCATAAAGTCAGAATGGAAACGAACATCAGAAAATATGAATATAATATAAAAGAACCTGTTTCAGGGTATTCCCCAATAATTTACCTGCTATAATGTGCATAAAATCATTTCATTTTAAATAAACGCAATTACTGTTTTAAGAATACAGCGTATCGTGAAATTGGATCTAATAAATCAATCTATTATTATTCATGCTTTTTACTAACTGATCAAATTAATATATCACCGGACACGGTGATAAAGGGTCGTGATAGTAGATACTGTTTATAGAGCCATATGTTGCTTTCATGGTGGGTAAGCCGTCACCGAACATTGTTGGATAAGTTGAACAGTAAATGTGGACAGATTGATTGTATCTTTATCTTTAGGGGTGAAATACGCCCCCCTACTTTGTAGTCTGTGACTATTAGCACTATTGTTGTGATATTAGCTAGTAACCCTACAATTAAATTCGGCGTTACTAGAGCAATGTGTTATTTAAACGTTCAATATTTTCTCCATCCGATGATGATTCCCTATTGTGTTTAATGGCTTGTTTACAGGGTGTTTCAATTTGTTCGTTTCTTTGATAAATGATAAAACATATAAAAATCATAGATGTTTTAGATATAAAAACTTTCTCTAAGACACTACGTATACGAGAGTTCAATTTCAAGAAGTTATTACATTTTCTTCATTATTTTCTAAACAAATGAAGTATCTTAGTTCATATTTGATCAACAATCACAATTTTTCTTGAGACCAATACAGTAGTATAGTTATAGAGTTGTGTGTAACTCGATAAATTTCTACGTCCATGGTCAGAAATTATTTTTGTATTTAAAATGCCTTCTTGATAAATAGGAGGCTATTCGAGATATCTGATCTTTTTAATCAGGGTTATTTCAAGGCAGTTCTTTTGATACCATAGGCTCTTCGAATACAATTCAGTGGATCTCCACTATTATGCCAGCGTGATAAAAATTTCATTTTCTAAATAACCCCAAGCAACAAACTTTAGTGGATTAAGGTCGTTTGATGGAGGAGTTTATGCAACAGGACCAATCCATTTTTCACCGAATTTACTTCTTAACCATTCTCGTACATAATGGGCAATACAGGCATCCCTGGTATCCATGCATTTGTTTCCTCATTGAGAGGTACTTCCTCCCACAAGTATTCGTGATTACTCTCTGAAAATTCAGGAAGAGCAACGACAGTCAATCTGAAAAAACGTATGGTCCAAAAATATTGTTTTTGAAAATGCTAAGCAGACATTGATACTGATTACTATAATTTCATACGATAATCGTGAATAGGAAGCCTTTCAGCGAAATTTATCTAGAATACTTTTTAGAATCAATCATAATTTCTAAATTTGATTACAAAAATAATGTGTTTGAATCACATGATGAGGCGAAACATTTTTTCAGCACTACTGAAGTAAAATAATTGTCTTAGTCATTTGGGGGTATCTGAGTTGTCTTTCTCATGTGGCGCTTCTTCAGATGTTGTTGACAAATCGGCTGTTAAATGAATCATTTTGGTAGGCGTGTGAGAAGTGGAGCAGGTTCCGATGGTTTCAAGTAAGTTGTCGTCATAGGGTATACCTACTGCTACCAGTCAAAGGCATCCCAATTTCTCCTATTCTGAAGATGCGTCCACACAATCCTTACTGTTGTTTTGGAAGAGTCTCTTTTTCCTAATACCTGTTGCGCAAAAGTGTCCGTGTAATTCTATTTTGTACAGATGTCGCAAGAGAATTGGTTTGGTGTCCCCATCTGGTGCACTCAATAGTCTCACAACCCCGTAACGGAGTTCGAGAAATCTTTCAGTCAATGTAGTACATTGTTGTTATCTGGCAATAGCCAACATGGGATAAATTTGTATTTCAATTTTATCCATCTTTCATAAAATATGCCTTCTCATGCTAGTCATACAATGCAACGATTGGATAAAGCATATATTGAACCCTTAAAAACTGCATATAGTGAAGCAGTTGACCTATCCAAGGAAAGCTATAAAAGGAATGACAGGCTTGTTTAAAACAGCTTTTTTATAAAATACCTAATCAGTATTTGTCCTTACAATCCCTCCAAATTTAGCCAAAAGATTTGGCTCCTAGTCTAGTAACGGACAAATGCTCAAACTCAGTTCATGATACCCGCCACTTATTGAATCGGGGACAGGGATTATCTCCAAATTTTCTATGAAACTAGAAACTCTGCATCCATTTCTAAAATGCGTTCAGGCAAAATCAACCAGAATGAGCAATAGTAAAAAATATCGACTAGCATTCCAGTAATGGATGGCCCGAAATATCCAAAAAAGTAGAAAGGAAAATCGGATCAGCCGAATATGCCAAACCAGCAGCAAAGGAATTTAAAGAATGAAAGGAACTTGGAGGATCTTCCTCCATTAACACCACAAACAACAAAAAAGGAAAAGTCGCTAAATAAGTCAAATGAGGAAAAACCAGAAGAAATCTGGAGCCCTTACGTTATGTATCATTTAGTGATCCATCTTGTGACAGCTGCCTTCAATGTTCCCAGTGTCAGAAAAGGTGGCACGAGGAATGTACATCATACAAAGTAGGAATTTTCATGTGATCTGCGCACTCTTATAATCACTTATGCAATGCAATAACTATTAGGAATTTTCATGTGATCTGCGCACTCTTATAATCACTTATGCAATGCAATAACTATAATTTACAGTTTTTAAACTAGATCAGCCTGGCAAACAAACCACATTCCACAAAAATATAATTTGGAACATGCTTGATGGAGCTTTGGGAATCGAATCTTGGAACATATTCTTTGTTCGAATCAATCAGACTGTGAAGATTGGTGCTTGTTTCGATCTTAGTTGATCTCTTCAGTCTGGCAAAAGACCCTGCGATAATTGGAATTTTCATCTGAGAAGTGAATCTACAGAAAATATTTTTTCGAAAACCTTGAAACATGAATTCGATACGCCAAACTTCACAGCTCAGACAAAGAATATGTTCGAAGATTCGAGTCCCAAATGTCCAAATTGAGATTTTGCGGGTCTCTGTGTATTTACGTCATCTTCTAGGAATTCTGGCTCTCGAGGGTTTTCAAAGTCGCCAATCACGACTATGACACTCACAATGTTCTGCAAATTACCTGGGGGTGTTTCCGGGTCTCTGGAGCCCCGTATATCTACGTCATCTTCCAGGAATTTGTTAATTTTTCTTCATAAAAGGTAACAAATTCTGGCTCTCGGGGGTTTCCGGAGTTGCCTAGAAGATGACTCAGATACACAGGGCTCCAGAAACCCGGAAACACCACCACGTAATTTGCAGAACATTGTGATTGGCGACTTTGAAAGCACCCGAGAGCCAGAATTTGTTACATTTTATGAAGAAAAATTAACATATTTCTAGAAGATGACGTGGTTACCCGGTATTAGGGTACCACCAGGTATTGCAGAAGAGTTTTTTCAAGTCGTGATCATTACTAGCAATCTTTATATCACCTCTAGAACAATTAACAAACATTAAAAATAATTTTCTGATGAAATTCATCGATATCCAGGGCGTCAGGACCCCGGATACCCCGGGAATGGTCCAAGGGGACCTCAGGCATTTTTTTGATACCATATGCGTGTTCAGCGACCCGAGAAACCAATTCGAGTCCGTTTTTTCTCAAGAAGTGCACTCAGAAAAATGCATTTTTTGGCTGTAGAAATGCATTAAATTATTTCGGCAAAAATAAACCCAGCACAATATTTCGAAATCATTCTCTGAATCGAATGCAGAAAACCGCATCTCAATTCATCCAACTGCGCCGACTTTGGAATGTGGTATGACGTGTACCTTGTTATTTTTCGGTAAACTGCTTACTGCGGTAAACTTCAAATCCTCGGGCGCCAGATTTTTCTAAAGGTATACTCTTTTTTGAGGACCTCTGCTATGGTCCTCACCACAAGGCTTGTCACTATGCTGGTTAAAACTTACCTCGTTAAAAGATGAAGCAGAAATAATTTAATAAAACGGGGAATTCCAAATATTAAATATATCATAAAAATAAATACACCTTCAGAATAATTAATAAATGCAATTGAACGGTATAATTCACAAATAATCTACCCAGGTGGAAAATGTAAGGAAGCTCAAGTGGTAAAAGAAAACTGTCAGAAGATATCTATTTTTACGATATGTACGGTATTTAAATTCAATTCAACGGTACGGAATCGGTTGATAAATGATTTACATTCATCAATTTACGGAAACACAAATCAAGCAGTTCCTAGAGTAATAAGCGGTGTTCGGTAATTATTCAGATAGCATTGTCACTTAAAATGTTGTTAAAACGCACTACGATATATCAAACGGTTAAAATTCGGTCGGATCGGAAAATATATCGTAATGCCCGAAAATAAAATATTAAGCTATCATTTACCTTATGTAAATTTCACTAACCGGAACACTATTGTTAATTCAAATTCTAAATCTTGACTTGATTCTAATATAATAATCACACTTTAACGGTACTGATTGATAATCAAAATAACAAAGGAGAGATGAAAAAGATCGCGATCTTTTGTCTGTCACTGCTTTTATATGTTTTCGAGGTTCTGGTCAAGTCTGCACCACCAATTCCTTATTTTGTGACGAGGTTTTCTTATTTATGTCCCGAACAATTCTTAAAAGTGACGCTACTTTTTAGATCTTAAATTCGCGTTCATGATATCATAGTAGTTCCTCTCGGCGCAGGAAAGTTATCGGAGTTTTTTGGTTGTTCGCCCCTGTTATACATAAGGCTGTTCAAACTTTGATGCGTTAACTTACCAGATCCCCGTTTTTGCAACATAAGTTAATCGGAATGAATGCAATTTTTAAGCGGGCATGAATTCAACTCATTTATTTGAATAATTACACTTATTCAAAATTGCGGAAATTTAAAAGAGTGACAATCACGGAATACACATTCGGAGTTCACACATATCTGTTGAAATAATGAACTGTTCAACCGGAGCTTACGTGTGATATTCGTATTTACTGCCTGATCTAAAATAAATGATATTTCAAAATTTAAGCTTCGTTACAGTGGAATGCTTTATTTCTTCGACTAAAAACTGAAAAGTTACAGAGAATGCAAGACCACGGTCATACATACTGGTCTGGGAACTCGAGGCTGTTTCCTATGTGAGGAGTGAGTCCGCTAAGCGTCATCTGTTGCGTAGTACCAAAAAGGTGGCGCATTAGTCGAGGAATGATCTCTGACACGTATAAGACCGTGTTCTCTGGTAACTGTCATTGTTGACTTGTGAACACAAGGAATACCGGCGTTTTTAGAAAAAAATGACGAAACCGTGCATTGTGCCGAAATGCAAAACGGAGTACAAAAGTGTAGAGCAAAAAACTGCCGTTTTTAAAGTGTCGAAAGATGCGGGAATGCGAAATAAGTGGATGCTTGCGATTCCGGAAAGGAATCGTTTTAATGAGGTCTTTTATGTGTGCATCATGTATAACGAAAAAGGGGAAGTTATTTTTAAGGTGAGTAATACATTTTGACAAGAGTAACATTTCTGTTCCTCTCTCAAATCAAATATTGCGTTACGAGAAAAATTATTTTACTTAATAATGTGATTGTTGCCATACCTCGATCTATGCGCCAGCTGGTGGCAAAGCGAGGGACTACGAGTTTGGCGACATGTAAGAGACTCAAGTCAAATATAGAGTTCTCAGACCTGTATATACGACCGTATGTAAGACTCATAAATTTAGATAGCTCTCAAAATCTATGGTTAGGCTACTTGAGTGCGCTAGATGGTGACACCAAATCGAATCAATGTGACAATTGAGAAATCAATCAATATTTTCATTTATCGAACAAAATGTCGTGCATTGTTTGATTTCTTAGTGCTATCCACTCGTAGATGGCGTTAGATATTTTGATCTCTCTACTATACTGTTAATTGGTTATTCTGCTTGAATCAAATCGACAAGGGTATTGGAAGTTACTGACCGACCTCAGACCTCTGTGATGACACGAAACACGCCTAGTATAAATTCCCTTTCCTAATCGCAATAATTGTTGTTCTTGTCTATCATAATAAATAAGAGAAAAGTCTGGCTCGCTTACACTCTCACAAGATTATCCCTATATCCCGATGGTTTTGATTCAACCTGTATATACATTCAACAGTAGATCGTTCAGTAACATTGCAAACTCGTTCTACTGAAAGAGCGAAACGGCTGTTTAGAACTATTAGTTTGTAATGTTACTAATTGATCTGAATTAGGGTGTCCTTATCATAAATATAATTTACTTTAAATAATAGTAAATCGTAGTCAAATTCACGAAAGTCTTCTTTTGATTCCAAATATTTATAATTTTAGCGTAATATAGAAAATAGGGTAGTAAGTTCACTAAGGGTATTAACCTCATCACAAGCTGCTCTATTACCGGTTAGTTATAGAACATTGTTATATAAGGAATAAACTGAAGAATCTCTGACTCAAAATTAAATAACAAAAGTCATTTGTGATTAATTATTCAATTATTTTACAATACACGAAGGTGAAATCGAAATGATTAAATCAATTATAAAATAAGGATGTGAAGTGTATCCTCTTCAACTTCTTACTAATAATTGCTTTCAAAAAAATATTAAACAAAAGATAATGTCATATGTAATCAGCCACAAACATTTTCAAAATAATTGCTGGCAGTTTAATCCAATTTTGGATGTAAACCTTCAGCCGCATCCTCGATGATAGTAAGCACTACCTACTTATATTTATGCGAGACATTAACCATTAACTAGTTTTACGCCTTAACGAAAGAATATCGGTATGTATTTCTGGCCATCCGTATAAATATTCATGATTCATTGGAAATGTCAATTTCTTTTTTTTTAATAACCTCACTTCAAACGTAAATTGGAAGTTGAACAACAAAATCTTCACCAACAAATCGATGAAAGATGGTGACGACCTTCAATGCGCTACAACGTTCTTGAAGTATTTCCATTAACAAGAGAGTGTTTTACGAATTACACTTGTAATATTAAATTGCTGACTGAAGAGATAAATGATTTTTTCACGTATCACAAACAACCTACTTGAACAATGCTTTTATATCCGTGCACAAAACAAACTAAATGTATGAATGAGAATTGAATATATTATTTTGAAGTAGTTAAAAGTTAAAGGGATATGTTTACATTGAATGACGATGGATTAAAATATTTCATAGCCAGATTGCAAATGAACAAATTGAATTTACTTCTTCACGCAAAAATTGCGTATACGTATTATGTAAAAACGTAATTTGCACATAAATTAATACTCGACATGTTCATTGTTTACTTCATAACGATTGTATCTGTTTGATAATGGCACTTCGGTGTAGTAACGTTTTCATGTTATTATTAAAAGTGATAAATAATAAGCACCTTTATTCAAAATATTAAATGTGGCAAACTATTTTAGCCTAACTAATTAAAAAATATTATAAATTTACTGTTATGAATCCTATTATTTGATCATTTGTTTTGTAACTATAGTTAATTAATTTGAAAATATCAGAATTTTAATGTTGAGAATCATATTACTTAATTTAAACTTTGACGACAAGAAAAATGTAAGCCTCTGTTTTGTGTAAACAAGTCATAATATACACATTATCTTTCATAATTGAATTATTCCTCAAAGAATCATATCATATTCATCAATTGGAGTGGAAAAGCTCACGACTCAGAACATTTACAGTAGATATAAAACTCGTTCACATGGTAAGATCTCTTCAACTAAAATGACTTCCAAGTTTTATTTCAAACATTGTTATGTGATTTTTTCTAACTGAAGTGTTATTATTTTTTATTTCACTCACTATATAATGGAAGTATAGTGATCGATCTAAAAACATTTTGGGCCAATACCCTTTTTGAGCATTTTTTTAAATAGTTTGAGTACACGAGAGGTAAACCTATAATGTTTGAAGCACATTGTGTGAGCCAGCGGGGAAATTTTGGGAGAGGAGATGAGCATTCGAATTTGTCTTGAAGATTTGAAGGTTATAGGCATAGGGGAAGTCCTCTCTAGGCGAAGAGTTTCACAACTTCGCTGTAGGAAGAAGTTCGGCAGGTCTCGAGTTTGTCAATGAAGGGGTGACTAGTTTGAGCTCATTTAATCAGCCTGTGTGGTGCCTACCGTGATGAAACAACAAACGAGATTTCCGATGAGCACAGACCATGGACATATCTATAGAAAAGGGAGAGATCTCCCACCCTTCTACGATGTTCTAGATAGGTCAATGAACTCGTAACATCATCAATCAGATGAATGTCTCTCTTTCGTATAGAACCCAAGAGCTTCAGCATATGTTTGGGAGTAAACAGGTCGAATTTGTGTTTTGTAAATTATGAGGAGCTGCTGGGATGTAAAGTGGCTCTCGGCACGGAATAGAAAACCAAGCTTTTGTAGAGCGGTTTTGTCTATGGACCTCGCATGATCGTCTCATAATAAAGTCCTGTTGGTGGTGATCCCGAGCATGGATATGGAAGACTTCATAGGCATAGTTGTACCTGGCATCAAGATATTAGAGATTTTGCGATCCGCCTTCCTGGAGAAAACGCAAGCTTGAGTTTTGATTGCATTAAATTCTACTAGATTGTCAGATTCCGATTTCAAAATCTTTGTGTGATCTCCATTAACCGCGTCAACCTGTCTCTATCTCGTTCATCTGGCTTCATTGGGTGATATGGGGGCCTATCGCCATTCTATCGGAGAGAAAACTTAAGTAACAAAGTGAGTGACAAACTTGAGGCAGCAAACTATATGACGGAAGTTTCCCAAGAAGGCTTTGGTTTTTGCCAGATTCGTTCAAATGCTTTGGAGATATTCAATGCTACAGCTAGAGATTCTCCATGATTTTCAATAGCTTTCTGCCATACACATGTGTTACGTAGACAAGCAGGTCTCTTATTGATCTCTGCTGACGAAAGTCGTTCACAATTTTGGAGCTCGTATTGTATGAGCTCGTTCTAGATTATTTTTGAGATGATTGTGCCGTATCTATTTTTCGCACGGATTTTTTATTTTGCAAATCGCTTCGATGTAGTGAAAGTAGAAACTGTATTGTTTTAGGGTGAGCTAACCTCATTGCAAGTGTTTTTTTTTCGACATCCATATTCAGATTTTCAAATGAAGCTATTGTGTTTTATCAATATTTTCTGGTTATAAATGTATATCAGAATATTTTGTATCCGCGGAAATGTCCTTAATTCTTATTTTAAGATTCAAATAACGTCACAGTACGTCATCGTGGTATCATAAATGAATACAATGTTGTAGACTTTTCAAGATGAATTACGTTCTTCGAATCTTCCCTGCAGTATCATGAACGTAAGTTTGATTGCTTGTCAATAATTTTGAGAGTTCACCTGAGTGAAATATAATGTGATTAATTTTGTTGAGATAGGATAGGAATAAGGCTTTGGATATGTATGAAATCATAACTTGTAAGTACTCATGTCATTGTCGATGTGTGGTTAATGAGGAATTATAAAATGTATCCACAAAGTGGAACCAATTTTTGTGTATCAATGAAAATGCGAATAATGTTTTTCGCCAGTTATATTATATTATATTACATTACGAATTTTCTAAATTGACAATGAAAACACTGTACTTCACATTCGCGCGACGCTCGAAGATGTAATGCAGTACTGTACAGTTAACATCTGGTGTTCGAGTAAACATGTATATCCTCGCCGACTTCTTTTTTGCAAACAAAGCTGAAATTGAGCATGTTCTACGAACAAAATATGGAGTTTCACTCCAAACTGATGCATCACGTTCAGACCGGCACGTGTTTATTTAGGCAAAATACTTGAGTAGTAGGATTACCCATTTCGCGTTCGGAGAAAAATTGGTAGATTTTACCGCTTGAATTATCAACTCCTTGGTATTGCAATAATCCCAAAATATGTAGAACTTTATTTGCAACAATGATTTGAAAGGGGAGGGAGTGGAGCCAGCCAATTCCACTTTTGACTGTTTTTGGTTCTGGAAACTTATCTACATTCAAACTACTTATTTGAGTATTACACAAGACGAATGTCTACTTTGCTGCACCAGAATGTACTTTTCTCACGCCGCCGTGCACACTTTGAAGGACTGTAACCCCTATACAGCAGTTGTATTATTAAAAGTGATTCTAACGCATTCTTTCAAGGGATACAACTTTCATATTTACAATTTTCCGAAAAACCACTCCGACTTTGCTAAAATGGCTATAACTTTGAAGTCATCTACCGTTCAAAATACCAACTTCACAGTTACCAAAATGTGTGGAATTTTTTGAATATTTTACTCTGTAGCACCAATAGATCGCGAGAAAGAACAATTTCACACTTTTTCAAGATGGCGGTATACGCCTTCTTATCTGATGACCTTCACCAATGTGCCTGGGCTAAATTTGTTAAGGTGACGCGGCTTATTTCGACAATTTTACTATACTAGATATGAAAAATCTTACATCAGCTTAGTTGTTTCTCTATTGAGTGGAATTGCATTTTATATTCTGGAAGAATTTGTAAATGACCGTAAAAAAATAGATTGATTACTCTTCATTTTATTGACATATAACTCTATTGATAGATAATGACATGAATAAAGTATGTATTCTCGCTATGGTGAAGCAAAGGTGTGGGTGCGTGGGATCCAAATGATTGAAGAAGGAATCAGAGCCCTTTTTAACCCAACCCGCGGAAACATTTTTGCTCAGTTTGTCGAGGGATTTTGTCATTTTGCCATATTTGTTCGTTCCGACGAGATACGCATATTATGTGAACTTCCGAAGAAGAAGATATACAAAGGGTGGGCAAGAATGTAACTAATAAATTATTCATATCTTAACATCTCACAATTGTGACATTTGAAAAGGAAAAATAATTTCGATAAAAAGTTTCAACGATCATCATGTTGCCAAATTGAAAAGTTTCGTCGTCATATCTGGAACAACATTATGGCTTGTTCAAAACTTTCTATGAAGATATAAGCTATCACTGGAGAAATGTTTTCCCGTACAATCCATTATGGAAATGGGATTTTGTGAATGAAAATCTACATTCAATTAATCCAAATAGATCTATAGAAAATTAGGGCAGGTAACAATTGAGATATGATTGGAAGTGGGAACTAGAATAGACAATAATGACAATAGATTCGTCATCACAACTGTAAATGAAATGCTTCAAATCAATTCACCGTTTTCGGTTTTCCAAGAAAATGTTACCAAATCTTACAATTAGCCACTCTCAACCTCCAATACCCTAGGTTACGTGTACTTTTATCTCTGGATAATTCTATATCCGTTTATAACATGCCATTCCTATTGCGGAAACATAAATTTTAACGAACCATTTCGAAAACAGCTCATTCTTAACCGACATTGTATATTTGAAATGAGACAGTTTTCAGCTTGCACGAAGTAGTGCAAAAATGCTTAAGCTTGTGAAGATGTCATCTTTTCAAAAATCCCAATTTATATATAATATGGTATTTCCCTGTAAAGATCTGATATAAATGTATATTAAATTATAACCTTATGTGAAATTATACCATAATATAGTAGATTCAGAAATACACAAGGCATAAATAGCATATCTTATCAAAGAGATAACAAATTAAATCAATATGAGGTTAACAAACCTCTAAGTAAAAATTGAATACAATTGTTAAGCCCTTCAATTAACAGACCGAATCTTTAATCAGGTCGGATTAGTAAAATTGAGCATGAAAGTTGATTAAAAAGAAATCATTCTATTTAAAATTCCGATTTTTGTGCTGCCTTGTAATTGATTTGGAAAGTTGTTGAAGTATTTAAAGACTGTTAGATTTGCTAATGAAATGTAAAAACGACGCGACTAACGAAGTGGAAAGTGATTTGATTCGTTATGTCTAAAGAAGTCGATATTACACTTAATGGGAACGATACGAAAATTATACATTATTATTCATTAGAACCTGCTTATAATTTCTGAAACAAGAACCCCAATTAGATGTTTTATTTGAAATTTCATATTCTGCAATAATACCTATGTATTAGAATAATGGAAGATAATAAATTCCTATTGATTCTAGAACAAAACAAAGGAATTTTCAAAATTTTATAGAACTATCTCTCTCTCTCCCCCGCACCCCTCTACCTTTCCCTTCCACATTCTCCTGTCACACCCCCTTTCCCCCCACCCTCACTCTCATCACCCTCCTTCTCCGCCCTCATCCCCCTCTCTATCTATCTCCCCACCCCTCCCACTCATCTCCTGAGCAAAATCCAAATCCGAACATACAACAGAGGAATTTGCGTCATCAGCCAAAAAAAAACAATGTGATCAGGTCATTCATAAGGATGTGGAATAATAATGGCCCCATAATAGAGCCATATAGTACCCCTATGCTCACATTAGGCATATCAAACCTTTTGATAGTTACTATCGCAATCATATACCTTAGTTGTACAAAATAGAAGGCTTTGGACAGGCCGAAAAACATCGAATACAGTAATCACCTTTTCTAAACAGTTCACACCACGTTATTTAGAAATTTCAATATCAGCAGTATTGATCCCTTGACGAAAACTAAACGGACAAATAAGAAAAATAATTAAATTATAAAACATAAATTGAATATTCTGTGTAATGGTAAAGTGAGATTTTTTATATTTCTCCTGAATATTATTGCTGATAATTGATATTTCTCATTCGATTTGCTGTTTTTTTAAAGAA
This sequence comes from Endomychus coccineus, assembly GCA_958510875.1. NCBI lineage: Eukaryota > Metazoa > Arthropoda > Insecta > Coleoptera > Endomychidae > Endomychus > Endomychus coccineus. The sequence continues at coordinate 60,795,293 of OY294068.1, read as the reverse complement.
TGTATGTCGTCTTCAACGCTTGGTGCAACTTTATTGAAAATATTGCACGAGTTTTTGGTTCAGTTGTAGAAGTCATCCCACGTTGCCTATTCCTTTTATATTAGTTAATGCCAGATATTTCTCATCCGAACTACTCATTTCCGAACAAAAATACAGAGTGTCCGGAATTTTATATGCCAAACTTCAGGAGGTGATTATACATAAAAAATAATGTCCGGAAACGCTCCAATAAAGAGCTAAGACGCTTTAAAGATGGGGGCTGATTGACGGTTCTCGTTTTATATCTCAAGAACCAATCTTTTAATTTTGGAAAACTAGAATTTTTTATATGGAACCGGTCGTTGCGGGGTACCTGCAATATATTTTCTGCTTTATTTTTCATCGTATTCATTCTAATAATATTTATAGTTTTTTGTGTTCATTTTGCCATCGAAAGGTATTCGTGAAAAATTTTGTCAGACGAATTCTTTTGCAAGATGAACCGATTTGAAAATAAAGTGCAATCTTTTATTCAAAAGGATAAATTAATTAACCTAACCTAATAAAATAGTCAAAGGGAACTTTGAAACTTCAGAGTGACAACTAAATTTTACTGTCAATAGCTGTCGCGTTGACTCAACTTTTAGTTTTGCTATAGCACATTTTCTGAAATGATTTTTGTCAAAAACTGATGGTCATACAAAGCATACTACCAGGAATGCCGATGCAGGAAAACGTGTTCTAAATAGAATTTAATCAGGACCAGGAGACCTAACTGGGCTTTGACGGAACCCGAACCTAAGAGTTATTCATTGGAAATTTTGCATAAGCAGTTGTTGAAGCCCGTTCAGCAGAACGTGTTTTGAATAGATAATTATAATCAGGAGACTAGACTGGGCTTTGATGGAACATGGAACTAAGAGTTGTGCATTGAAAATTCGCATAGGCAGTTGCTGAAGCCCATTCAGAAAAACGTGTTTTGAATAGATAATTATATCCAGGAGACTAGACTGGACTTTGATGGAACATGGAACTAAGAGTTGTGCATTGGAAATTTGCATAGGCAGTTGCTGAAGCCCATCCAGAAAAACGTGTTTTGAATAGATAATTATATCCAGGAGACTAGACTGGACTTTGATGGAACGTGGAACTAAGAGTTGTGCATTGGATATTCTGCATAAGCAGTTGCTGGAGCCGTATGAAAAGCAATTGCTGAAGCCCATTTATAAAAAAGTGTTTCAAATAGAATCTAATTAGAACCAGGAGACTAGACTGGACTTTGATGGAGCACGAACCTAAGAGTTATGCATTGGAAGTTTTACATAAGCAGTTGCTGAAGCCCATTTAGAGAAACGTGCTTTATATAGAATTTAATTAGAACCATGAGACTAGACTGGGCTTTGATGGAACACGAACCTAAGAGGTGTGCATTGGAAATGTAGCATAAGTAGTTGCTGAAGCCGTATCATTTACAACGGCTTTGAGCTGTTAACCCGCAAGATTTTCAACTCCGATTAGACTTTTGTTAGTGGATGCAACTCAAAATCCAGTAAGTTTGCAATTTCCTTCGGAATATTTTGTTCACTGATGAAGTCGACTTCACGCGGGAAGGAATTGTGGATTTCCACAACAACCACGTTTGGGCAGACGAAAATCCCCATGCATAGTTTGAAGCAAGACTTCAAAACAAATTTTCGATAAATATGTGGGCATGGATAATCGAAAATCATCTGATAATTAGATCTTTTATAATGCATCGAGCTCTTAAACAGTGAAATATATTTGAATTCTTTTGGAAAACGACCTTACAGATCTCCTATAGATAATATGCTTTACGCAATTCAATTAGATTACCATGTTGGCTCAAGCATGATGCGGGACCTCCATTTTATAGTGTTCGAATTCGAAACAATTTAGATTTAATTTATTTAATAATTATTTTATTATTCGTTTGTTAATTAATAAAGCGCAGTGTAGCTCTTCATTGAAGCATTTCTGAAGGTATGCTGATAGGAAATTATTGTCCTATTTTTTCGTGTAGGTATAATCCCTGCTAAAATTTGGCATATGCATTTCCGGACCACCTGTATATCTGTGGACGATATTGCGTTATCTACCCGCACCCATAAATCACATTCTATATGCCGGGGCCTTATTAAACCTATAGCATCTACAAATCTATGAGCGATTAGGGAATAGTAATTTTCCTAACAAGTGCGGAAAGCGATGCTTTCTCCGCTCCGCGTCGTTCGGGTTAACGGCAGTCGCGTGCGGGAAAGACACTTTCCGCATGAGTTAGGAACAATACTTTTTCTACAAGCGTAGGAAACAAATTCATTTTTTCAATTATTTATTCATGCAAATGGAAACAACTAACAAGAGTAACATTTTCTATCCACTAATTATTCGTAATATTTATTGTAAATGTACAATTTGATGCATTATGTAAATTTATAGCGGAAGCCAGCATATTTTTTGAAGATGGCTGATTTCCTGAAGAAGAAGGTAACTCGGGCAATACATTATCGAAAGAAATCGAATGTGCAGGCACAGGCATCAAATCGTCGCCGATCGATATAGACGTGGATGGTTCTAAAATGCACCCGGAAGACGATGTAGTGTTCAAATTGAGAATTTTGTTGGACATTTCTTTTTTTCGATTGGTGGAGTCTTCTAAATACCCCTCTGCAACTGAAGTCGATTTCCATCCTCCTAGGCGTTTGATATTAGTTATACCCACACCACAGTCAGCAAGTAAAGTGGCTGAAGAACGCCTGAAGCTGTGACCAGTGTAAAGCTCTGGATTTTGAAGGCGCAGATATAATGCTATTTCGGAGGGTATCTTTCCTATGGTATTGATTCCTACAAATTGCACAGTACATTTTCCACTTTTGTAATACAAGAATAAACGACGGTGAGGAGTCTCTTTTGGACGTAAATGTACATAATTTCTGTATACGTTCAAAAAATAACCATCATTTGCTTCTTCAGATATCACGAAGGATCTAGAGGAATGATTTTTGGAATCCTTGATATTAACAATTATCAGGTTTTCTTTGTCGTCTATGTCGTCAATGGTGAGTTTTGTCACCAGCTAATCCAAAAATTGCTACTAACTTAATCATGAGGTATATGTCATCGGGTGCTTCAGTCATAAATTTTGAAACGTCTTCTTGAGTGAAGATTTTGGCCTTTTTCGGTCGAAAACCGACATTCTGTTTTTTAATGAATGCAGTTATTTTGTAAAATTTGCTAATATCCAAATTTTGCTTTACTTTGAATACACTCTTCAACATTGAATATCTTGCCCATAAAGTGTTCGGCTTCCATGTTTTAGACATTTCTAGAAAATAAGCCAAGAATACTTCTTCTTTATTTGGTGTTTTCACTTTTTTATTGTTGCACCATTCAATAAAACTCGTGTATTGCTTCTCATACCTTTGTTTAGATTTCGTTGGCAATAACTCTAAGTTCGCATCTGTAGCTGCTTGCACGATTTCTTGTGGAAGTTCTTCATCAGATGAATAATCCATTGTGGCAATTTCACTGAATCGAAAATTTTATATAAGTAACGCTTTGTCTGTCACTCTGACAATTACAAACAAATTTGTGTATTGATCGGCATGACAACATCAATTGTTACCTACTCGTTATCAGATCAATCAAAGCCTATATATAGGGTGATTTTCATAACAATACATTTTTATTTATCAATATTTGTTCATTTTTTCAATAAATAGTGCAAAATGATGGATGATTTTGAACAAACTCACTTAGTATTGCAACAAAAAAGCTTGAACTTTCATATTTTGTCACCCACCACTTATATTTTACGAGGATATCATATAAATGTTTTTCCCGCACTAGTGTGGGAAAACTTTTCCCGCACAACTTTCCAAACTGAATTGCGTGCGGGTAGAGGGTGAATCACGCACGCTTGTAGGAAAAGACAATTTCAAACTTTATATGAGTAAGTTTTTATCTATCAGTTGAATGATGATTCTAGGCTTCCCAAGTAAAACGTGTATTTAGCTAGAAAAAGTGATAATTCCAAGTGTGTGATGTAATTTGATAATATTTGGTATTGCTACATTCAGTTGCAACAAAATAATAACAACGATATGAGTCATTTTGGTTTTCTGGTTTAAGCGTCTATAGATCTTTCTTATAGTCTTTACTTCAAACTTAGCGTGATTATGATAATTTCCACCTAGAAGTTTTCCTGTTTGTCAGGAACACAAAAAGATATCGATGTATACTGAATATATTCTGAAATGTACCACCACTGTAAACAAGGAAAAACTTATTTTGGAGTTGCTGTACCTACAACGAGATAAGGCTATCATTTTTATCTCATATTCTTATCAGCAAATTACTTTCGCAATAACATTATGAAATTTTATCTAGCCCTATTCTCTAATAATACCCATTCATATAACCTGAAAATATGAGGGCTATGCAGAGGACCGGACCGATAAGTTCAACTTTCATCTTTTATCAGAAAAATTCGTTTTATGTTAGTATGCTTTCATTTCATAACCTTCTGTGAACAAACTGTACACAACACATGACTTGAAGCAAAATTGAATTGTCATATTTTTAATCTCATGGTTTTAGTCCATTCTTTAATAACACTAGCCGACAGCCATTTTGTCCTTGGGACTAGACCGACATTTTTCGATTGTTTGGGTGTAAAATAGTAGGAAAGTCGTCATAAAACCCCTCAGACTTCGCTTTTGTAGTTAGGATACGTGAAAAATCATTATTTAAAATTTTTTTTCTATAACTATAACAACGCAACATAATTTGAATCTGATAAAACTGCTTGAAAGCTTATAAACATAGCTACATTTAGTATATAAATGACCTTGGTAGAATGAACGAAACCCTGATAAAAATCAATTTTTCTGTCCAAAAATCGGAAAAATCGCGTTTTTTCAACCACTTTTACGATTTTAATCGGTTATAAAAAAAACTACGCTAGATAGCTCAGATCTGTTTTGCTGATCTGATAGCCTATTAAATGGGCTACAATTTTTGTGTGGCACACCTCTGTCACTTGATCAGAAGTGCATTTTTAGTGCGCAAAGAGAATAACCTGATTTTTTAAAAGAAAAATGAATTTTTATTTTACGTCGTTCAAGTGACCGATGTTTACGTTACAGGAATTGAAGTTCCTTTTATAGTCTTTCATATGCAACAAACGGATTTCAATGCGTCGTGTAGTTTCATTTTTCTATTACAAAAAATGTTCGAAAAAATGCAGCTTTCGTGATTTTTTCAAACAAAAATTAATGTTTAAAGGACTTCTGTTCACGATACAGAAGTGTGACATGTAGAAATTGTAGCCCGTTTTATAGGCATTCAAATGCATAAAACATGTTTCAAGTGTGCTGTGCACTAGTATGTATAAAGAGAAAAAAGTCCGAAAAAATGCAAATTTCGCGATTTTTTCAAACAAAACTCATTATTCAAAAGACTTCTGATCAAGTGACAGAAGAGTGCCATACAGAAACTGATCTGAGTTATCTAGGGTAGTTTTTTTTCATAACCGATTGAAATCGCAAAAGTGGTTGAAAAAACGCGATTTTTGCGTTTTTTTGACAGAAAAATTGATTTTTATCAGTATTTCGTTCATTCTACCAAGGTCATTTATATACCAAATGTAGCTCTGTTTATAAGCTTTCAAGCAATTTTATCAGATTCAAATTATCTTGCGTTGTTTCAAAGTTATAGTAAAAAAAGTTAAAAAATGCTTTTTCACGTATCCCGACCACAAAAGCAAAATCTGAGGGGTTAGATGGCGACTTTCCTACTATTCTACACCCAAACAATCGAAAAATGTCGGTTTAGTCCCAAGGACAGAGAAAAAGATAAATTTTGTCGGCTATTGTAATAAGAAGGTATATGATAATTCTGAGATCATCGTTGCAAACCATACCGACAAATTCAAATAGAGATGATACTCATTAGATAATCATTTATAGAAAAGTTGAAGTTGAGGTCCATTTTAACTCAGTTGTGTTCTTGAAGCCAGTAGTAGTTCAGTCGCTGTGCAATTGATGGGATTTTAATTTTTTCCATATCTCTATTTTATGATTGATTTTTATGTTTCAGTTCTGACCTCAAACATGTTAGTTAAAAATTCGAAAACCTGATGCGTTCGAAGATATTGGAAATTTTAGGCAAAAAAATGACAATTTTTGGAAATTTTTGTCGTTTTTTACGTTTTAAACGAAAAAAACGCATTATCGAATAAATTGTAAGGAACAAAGTTGTAGAGGAAGTCAGAATGAATCGAATGGCGCTAATTAGAAGTCTATAAGTTGAGAGGGGCCCGATCAAAGACAGATTTTCGCTTTTTTTTGGTAAAATTAAAATTTAATTTCTTATCACAGATTTTGCTGTAGCAACTTCATTTCCTACTGAATGATAGCATTTTATATTTAGTTTCAACACAATTTTTTTCTCTCACTCTTTTTTGCGCCAAAATAAGCTATCTTGGAAAAATCGTATTTTCAGGATTGCGGCGCCAAACATGGGGGTCTTTTGTCCCAAACCAAATTGAAAATTCAAGAGCTTGATGCCTTCTATAACATATCCAAAACCCAACCACTTTGCTTGTAAACCAGAGAAAGTAGACCATTTAAAAAAATTTGGGTCCGAAAAAAATTCGAAAACTCTCAGGTTAGAGAACTCGTATAAACCTAAAATTCTGTATCCAGATAGAAAACCATTTTATGCGTATTTTAAGCCTTTAAAGCACTTTTCTTGATGAGTAGATATCTCAAGATATCTTCAATTGTATATTTAAGCTCGTAGTGGGCACATTGTTTGCCATTTTTCATAAAACCAAGATTCATTTGAAAAGAGAGACTTTACTCTATCTAACTCTGAAACGTCGACCTTTCAACTCCTTTTAATAAATTCTTTGGCGATTAAAGAAAAAGAAAAGGGACGAAAAAATGCAGTCGCGCTGAAAAGTCGTAATGTAGATTATAAAAAAAAAACTTGGCAATTTTTGAGTTTTTTTCAGACCAAAATTTTATAAAATGGCCTAGTTTCTCTGGTTTACAACCAAAGTGGCTGGATTATGGGTATGTCTTATTTTTAGTGTCGCAATCGTAATAATACGATTTTTCCACAATGGCAAATTTTGGCGCAAAAAAGAGATGAAGAAAAAATAAAAAACTTCATCGGAAGTAAATATGAAATGCTTTCAGCAGAAAATAAAATCCCTAAAGCAAAATCTGAAACAGGAATCGGGCCCCTCTTGACTTATAGACTCCTAATTAGCGCCATTCGATGCATTTTGACTTCCTCTACAACTTTGCTCTGAGTTTATTCGATAAAATGAGTGATTTTCGCAAAAAACGGAGAAAACTCCCAAAACTTGCTATTTTTAACATAATATGGCCAATGTATTGGAACGCATCAGGTTCTCGAATTTCGTGATCAGCGCCCCAAGAAACAAATTTTTATGTGTAACCCAATTGCACAGCTACTGGACTGTAGGGAGTGAATAATACAGGGTGTCCGCCGGGAAGGTATACTAATTTGTTTGTTTATAATTTTGGATTAAATGAAAAAGAATGGATCTTATATCGATAAATGTTTTATTTAATGTCGGCAATTATGTATGGAATACAATATCAGATAAATGTCCGCCTCTGTTAGCCTCACAAATGCGAGCCCTTTTGAGCACATTATTCATTACATTCTCACACATTTCACGCGGTATTTTTTTTCACTTAGGAACTATGAATGATTTCTTAAGACCCCCTGGCTATTATCAATATTGAATTACAAATAATATGTATTCTTGAATGGAGAACAATAGTATTCGTCAAGTAATACTTAGATAACCAGAAAGGATGTAAATTAGTTAATAAGAGTTTAAGGACATAGTTATGCATTTGGCTTTGTTTGATAGCTCCAAGCTTCGGGAGTGTACCGTGTGGTTAAGCAATTTGTCAGCATTGTTTGTTTAAAATTGAATGTTGCAGGTTTTTGTGTGGGTTTGAGTTTTGTTCTGCAACTTCAGAAAGTATAAGATTGGGTTATTTTCAAAATAGCATCCATAAATAGGGGAAGTGGGTCTAAACTGGGATACTTAACGTTTGGCATTATATATAGGAGAACGTAATTGTTGTAAAATTGTGCAAAGTGAATATATTGTAGTAAGATTGATTTAGCCAATATTCATCAAAAAAACAATAAAAATGAAAAACAAGTAGTTACATGTGGTAAATAGAAAATGTCGGCAATTTCCCATTTTATCTACACAGTGTAGTTAAAAAGGGAAAATGGATGAGGTAAAATGGGATAGGGATTTAACACAGGAAAGATTTGAATTTGTTACCAGAACGTTTATTTAGAAAAAAAGATTTTGAAAAACTTTATTTTTGCAAGCAGACATCACATATGAATTCGTGATCGTCATCAGTTTGGACGTCTGCACATGCATCGTGGGCTCATTTACTGCACTAACAGCACAGTATCCATCCTTCTACACAATGGTCCTTGAAACAATTACTTGCGCAAAAAAGGCTATCCACGTTGACGTCAGACGATGCTACTGGACTGGGTCCTCGAATGGAACCTTGAAACCTTGATTACCTTCGACTTGGGTACCTGTTGCGTATCTTTGGATCAGCTGCTAGCAGTAGCGTTTTTATTTTTCAATTTGTTTGTTACATTCGCTTCAATTTTTTCTGCTTTAATTTTTCTGTATTTTTCGAACAAGGATTTCTCTAGTTCTTCTTTATATGGAGTACTCGTAAGTATTACAGTCTTGCCCCTCCACACTTTTTTTTCTGATGGCTCTACTTTCCCAGCTTTTGGAAATGGGGCAATTGTTTCGGGGCTGATTAAATTGCTCACGCCGCTAGACGATGGCGCTCCTGATTGCATAATTAATTGATCTTTTGGTGTAGATTCTTTCGCAAATTCAAGATAAATATTTTCCATTGAGACTACCATTTCAGGTAACACAACTCAACTGGATCGTTCTGTAATGTCAATGTTTTGAGGCGGGTCATAATTGGTTTGGAAAGCTGCAGAAAACCTATCTTCAGTGAATACTGTGCGGTCTAATAGACATAATCCAGCTTTTTATCAAGACCATTCATTGCGCTTAGAGTTGTTGAGGCTCTGAGATATGTTTTACGGAAGAACCAGCTGCGCTTATCGTAACGCATCGTCCAGTATGATTTCTCAGGCATATTTCTACCTCTTGAGTATAGAAAAGTGGTAAGTGTTGATATGAATTAAACACCTAGTGGCTGCATACGGTGACTGGTGTGTGGTGGCAAACACGAAAATGTAACTACGTTCTCCCATGCCTCATCTATAATTGCAATATTTTGATATGTGTTATATGCCCGTCAAGTATAAGTAACACTGGATTACTTTCCGAGGCTTGAGTGTGAAGAAGGAAATGATCGAATCTTTTCTCAAACAATTCTAATTGAATCCATCCAGACTTTTGACAAACTGTTAACGAATCTGGTGGAGTTCCATCAGTAACTTGAGGTTTCCTTCGTACTTCAGGTAAAATTAACATAGGTGGAACAAAAATGCCACTCGCACTGATCCAAATTACTACAGTCTCCACGTTCGGCTGTTGTGAGAGAGCCTACTTGTTTCCTGCCTCTAACAGCAATAATTTTAGATGAGTTCCAAAATATCAGAAAATGAATGAACTGACTCTCGGTAGAAGGCTCTAGCTCTTGCAGCAGAAGTAGCTTCAGAGCTTCGAAGAGATAATATGTTTCTCTTCAAAAATTAATGTAACCAGTTCCAGTCTGCCAATTTAGTATCATTATTAAAATGGTGAACGATATTATTCATAACAGCAACTTGATAGACAGGACTTCGAATACTTCTTGTTTTTAAGCCATACAACATAGTTACAGGTTTTTAGTGTACTCTACCAGCTGTTTTTCTACTTCCAATGAGATTGTTAATTTCCAGCTCCCCAATTGTTTTGAATTATTGAGTGCATGTTTAGTTTTGTTTTTAAGTCTTCTTCCTAAAGCCTCCAATGCTCTAGATATTGCCTCTTCAGACCAAGATTCGCGGTCAGGTTTACTTTTATATGTGAGAGGCATCTGCAGATAATACAAAATAAATATTTAAATAGTGCAGGTAAAATGGGATACTATCCCGTTTCAATGCGATAAAATGTCCCATTTTACCCAAACTTGTGTTGACATTTTTTAACTTACCGCTTGAAGAATAGGTGTCCTCCACAGCATTTTCGCAGACACCACTCGATAGGTAACCGCACAAGATAATATGGTGTGCGTTATAAACCAAGGTAATACATTGTCTTGTTCCAGGATCTTATTATATAAGGTTTAAATATTACAGTGGCACGTTCAGAAAACGTTAATATCAATGTATTTATGTTAATCTCAAAATAATCACAAATCTGACGGTTGCCTACTAACACTAACGTTCACACACGCTCTTCACGTGAAAATGCGCAGAGATGCCAGCTTTAATAGAGGGAGAAACCTTGATGTCCCATTTTACTTATATATCCCATTTCAGGCCCACTTCCCCTATTATGAATCTAGGTTCTCAATTTTATGATATCAAAAAAAAATGCATCCGCAGGAAAAGGGGAAAGTCATAGTTTTGACAAATTGGTTCTTTTTCAACGAAGAAAACTCTCATCTATTTCAATAAAAGATTTTATATCATTTGTCCACTGGAAAAACTATTAAAATATTACAGAAAATTTTCTTGTCATTTTGAAATATAAATGGTTCAATTCATAATTTCTTATCCCAGGGTAATACCAAATGAAAATTTATTGATTTGTCAAGAAATAATCAAGAAGCTTAAAGGAAAAATATTAACTGACATTATGTGAATGTAATAATTCAGAAATATTGCAGCTATTATGAAGATATTATATGTTTTAGTATTCCACAGTGAATATTGGATGGCGCTTTCCAATATAGATGTTTAGATATTTAACATATATGGCACAATGCTTAAATCGAAAAAGGATATCATTCCTCAGTGAATGTAATATTCTTTATTTATGATTTCTCAGTATGCCTAAAATATTATTAAGCAAAAACAAATTGACATTGAATCGTTTACCAAAAAGTTTGGCAGAGACCTCCTTGAAATACATACAATATTTTGATGAAACTTATTATAATAGCATTATTAAAAAAAATTTAATATCTTTTACACAACGACTATTTATAATGTATATGATACTGTGAATGTCCGATATTAGTGAATGTTAAGATGCACCAGTGTATGTCGACAATCACCAATATTAATGGTGTAAGTCCGAAATTATTTCAATATTTTGTTTGTTTTGGACATACACCGGTGAATGTTAACATACTCCAAGGCGATTTTGTGTGTCTCAGATACTGCAATTTACTAATTACGTGAATGTTAACACACGCCGTGTTTGTTCGAAATGAAGTGAGAAAGTTACGAGTGCTATTGTTCTCTCTTTTTTCCACGCCGACCACCCGTCGTTGCACCGCTAATAGGGCAGAATATCAGAATCCGAAATATGTTTACTGTGCAACAGAAAAGAGACATCTAAAAGAAACATAGAATTAGCGAAACTTGGACTTCAAGATCAAGGAAAAAAAATGCTTAAAGTATCGCAGACAAATTTTTCTCCTGCAAAATATGGAGATACTGTAAGATTGCGTGCAGGGCCGGATTTAGAAGTCTGGATGCTTCGGGGCAACAAAGGAGTGAAGTCCCCCTGGCCCCTAAATTATTTTCTAAATAGAATGAACAATTTTTTCAGTCGAGTTTTTCAATAAATAATTTATTGTAAACCAAGTAAATTCTTTTAGTATTTAACAAACATATATAACTATAATCGGAAACAAGAATTAGCGAAAAAAAATATCAAAGGAAAAATTGTTTACTAGTGTTTACTAGTCGGAATTTGAAAGACTTTTTTTTCGAAGTCTATTGTGGGGACCCCTCTTTTGTGGAGGCCCCGGGGCTGTAGCCCCGGTTGCCCTCCCCTAAATTCGGCAGTGGTTGCATGTTCCTGATGTTGACAGAGGTAGTACAGATTCCAGAAATATCCTTACATGTGTTTCAAATGTGGATGGTGACTATTATCAACTGGCTACAAAACATGGGACGTAATCACAGATGTATACTAGAAATCAGTTTTCCATCAGTAAAGAAAATTTTATCAATATATCTGAAACTTCTTCTACAAAAATATGAATATGAAATTGTTGCTTTGGAATCAATATTTGGAGGACAAGCGTTGCAATTGTGCACAAAAATGCAACCCCAAGAAATGTAACTGTGAAGTTCGTGGAGTTATTTGTATTTCTAAGTGCCATAACAGTTTGCCATGTACTAATAAATAAGTTTTTTTAAATTCTTATAGCGAAAAATGCTGTAATACCTTATTACCCATGAGTAGGTACGTTGTAACGAATGAGTATTTTTTAAATTCTATAGCCAATAGGGCAATAGCATTAATGATAAGTATACGTTATTGTTTACCTTACTTGGCAGGTATTACTGATTTAAGATTTTGATTAATAAACAAGTTCTATTTGTTTTATTTATTATAGTTCTACGATTTTATTTATTGTAACAATTTGTGAGTTCATTTTAATTCAGGCCCGAACTTCTGTTTTGCAGATATCTTTGCTGAATCATCATAATTTAACTCATCATGAAGAGAATGAAGATTAACCAAGTCGTCGTGGTGTATGATAACATGCACTGGTGAATGACCGAAAACATAAAGAACACAATAAATAATAAACAATCACCAGCTAGCTTGGTGGTTGTTAACATACACCAGTGTATCTTAAGATACACTCCGCTTCGGACATTCACAGTAACATATATACAATAAGAAGGTATACAGAAATCTAGAATATATCTCAATTGTTGTATTTTATGTTATTCCTCAGGCCCACACTCTGGTGAATCTATGTATGAGCACTAAGATTTTCTATTCTCCCACATGAAATTGGCGAGTCACTTTTTCTTCGTCTCAAGTCTACTCCAAGTGAATGTTTGAAAATTCAATTTTGGAAGACTATACCCAAATGTGTATAAGAGCTTTTGTCAATGCAACTTTTTATACTTGTATGATGTAGTTCTTCTGGCAAAGAACCTGTGGCACCAAGTGGCACAACGATTCTTCCCTTCTCATTTTTGATTATCCAAGATGCGGTGATTCATCATAGAATAAACTCGTTTCTTATGCAGCCTGACCAATCTCAACACAAAATATTCCACCGCAGTGACGTGTTTCATTTTATCTCAAACAAATATCAATATTAAAATATGACGCACTTTACTCGAATATTAAGAGTTTCGGTCAAAAGAGCTTGTTTCTCTTCGTTCCGTAATTCGATGTAGGTACGTGTCACAGACATTCCCCTTTCCAAGAAACAAAATGATGTTCATTGATGTTGATATCCGTGTGCTGCGAACATTGTGTTAGTCGAAAAGTTAATATTGTTATTTTGCTAGATTATAGTTTTTTTATCGGGAATATTAAATGATTGTAATACAGAAAATATCATCCTCCTTCGTAGCTGAGCGTCTGCGTATATATTATAGTCTCACATTTTGGGTTTGTAAATATTTTATTTCTGTCATGAGGCGAGAACATATCTTATCAAATTTTGCTTTAAAAAATGATTAATATTAGGGTTAATTTCTTAACAATATTTGGGGTAATTGAAATATAGAGCCTGAAAAATGTTAATTTACATATTCAATTATTGAAAATTAGCTTCACAATATTTGAGAATCCTGTTCTCTAAATAAATATTTGATGAATTTGATGCAGTTTATGTTACATATCTTGTAAATTCTAGACGTTTGGTCTATATTTGAACGACAACATTATTTACATTTAATATGCCTTAAAACAATCGAAATATGAAATTGCTGTTGTTAAAATTATATAAGGCTATTAATCATTGTGATTATTTTCGCCGAGAATAACTTGTATGATTTTCTGAATATGTATTTTATTTTATATAAAAGAAACCTGTTGCCTTTTTCTTAACTCGTCACTCCATCCTCTATAGGTTATATGTATGAGCTGCTTGCACTATATATTAGTCGATAACTCGATTTGAAAATATCACTGTGTGACGACACAATTGTAAGAAGTTCGTTTAAATTATAATTTTTGTTTTATTTCAACATTCTTCACATACAGGCAGAGTCAGATCGAGCGTTGTATAGTAATCGAGCGAGATTCGACAAGGATAGGGATAAAAGACTGTTGCTGAATATTTTCTTTCTATCCAAGCTGTTGTGTGGTAAGCATAAAATAATAATCTGAATTTAATGCTAGAACTAGAATTGAATTGAAGTAGGTTCTGTAAATTTATTTCATTAATCAGGTTTACAAGATAATAAAAATTCTCAAATCAATGAATAACTGATAAGTTATTGGAAGTGGAAATAGTGAAGTAAGTAACACAGTGTCAGCGCATCGCACCTCGTAAGATGGTACAACCCCATATAGCGCTCTACTTGTTTCTCTTTTAAAACAATGCGGTACATCTGGCTCGCTCTGACTCACAAGAATCTCCTGAATACTGCTTGATCTGACTCAATCTGTATACCTTTTACTACATGGACTGCGCTGAAGTAATTCGCTTGAGTCAAACAGGGTTGACCACTCTTAGGTCAAACGATACATCTCAGGAGTAGTTAAGGTAAGTGGCAATGTTATCGCAAGATAGTTTGGTAGATGTTCCGCAGGTTTGTTTGTTTTGACTGGTTAATGTTCAAAATGTGGTCTATACACCAACGTTAGCATATTTTAAGGGCTCTCTCTGCATAAGATCGCAAAAAACGGTCTCATGTCTTGTTATTAGAAAGATGGGTAGATCATTCACGTATTCCATGAAATAGAATTTTGCCTTTGTGTGTACTTAATTCCTTACGTTACTTTTCCAAAATGAGATGGGATAGAATGTCAGCATATTCTTGTTCATTTAGTTGTGCGGAGTGGAAAACATCTACACCGATGATAAAATGGGCCAATTCTTGTCATATATATATGGTCGTTCAGTTTCCATCATTCTCAGGTTATTCCTGCTTGCCCTTATGTATCATAAGACATTCTTTTCCCTAAATTTATCTAGGGAAATTGTAGCGTAGGTTCCTTTACCGCTGAAGGAGTTCGACCTTATCCGCGGTGTTTCAGCTTTCTAGCATTTCCAGGGCGTCCGCCTCTTTGTTTTCGTCAATTTATGTATATCCTGGAACCCAGTAGAGGAAGATTATGTTCTTCTAAGGTGTCCTTGAGCTAATGATGTGTGAGTTCCTCTCTTTTATGACTGCTTGACTATCAGATACGATGGGGGCGGCATCAAACTCAGCACATCCTAATCTTTTAATCTTAATTCATTTTAAATTATATTTTTACAACTATGAACTCGGCATAAAGTTGTTGCAGGTACCTGACCCCTGTAAGAGGTACCTACCTATCATTTCTAGTGTGAGTTGATGGTACTCATAATTGTGAAAAAGTGTAAAAATGGCGGAAATAAATCATAGTAATTTTTTGGATTTAAGTGAAATGTTCTGTCAAAGAGGAAAATTTCTCTTAGTTTACGAAAGCTATAAGTTTCAAGAACACAACAGAAAATTAGCTTCCGAACAAACTAAGTGGAGGGCATCAAAGATAAATGCAAAGCAAATTTTCATACTTTAGGTGAGTCAAAACGTCGTGTTATAACAAACCTGAGTGTAAATCATAATCATGATAAATGTGTTGCAAAGACAAGTTTTAAGTCATTGTTTGAAGAGAAAAGCCGAAAGTGATATAACAGAAAAACCTTCCAAACTGATTAGAATGGGGCCAGCTGAAAATGATGTGTCTTTAAACAATTTGACAATAAGTGATCTACAATGTGCTTGAAGGAACATTTACACTGCACGTCGAAAATTGTTGCCAGCTTTGCCAAAATCACTATCGGAGGTTCATGAATATTTGAATGAACTTCAACCAAAAACCAACAGTAATGAAGACTTCCTAATTGTTAATGATTTATCCGAAAATTCAGTGATATTCAGCTGTAAAAGTAATTTAAAGTTTTTATGTGAATCAAAAATTATTTATATGGACGGTAGATTTTCTTACTGCACAAAATATTTCACACAAATGTTTACGATACATGGTTTCTGTAACGGCCATTATATACCATCAGTTTCTTGTTTATTAAAAGACAAAAGTGAAAAAAACATATAGGTTTTGCATATCAAAAATTAAAGTGTATTGTGATTATATAAAAATCAAATTTGTACTAGAAGAAATAGTAGTAGATCTACTCATAATACAGTGTTATAAATTTATCCGAATGCTAAAATTATACTGAGTGTCGATTCCACTTAACTCAAGCATGGTACAGAAAAATTCGAAATCCAGGTTTATCAAAAGAATACCAAGACGAAAATTCTGAGATTGGAGAGTGGCTCAATTATTGTTTTGGTCTTTTATTTTTGGAACCAAAGGACGTTGACGATTTTTATTTTTTTGAGCTCTAGTTAAGCCAGTAGATGAAAGACTTGAAATATTTTCTGATTACCTTCTCGAAAATTATTTGACAGATAATTCGAAATTTCCACCACATATATGGGCTGATGCCTCTGCTGCATTAAAAAAAACAACCAATGCTTGCGAATCGTTTCATTCCCATTTTAATGCATTCATGTACCAAACGCATCCTTCTTTATTTATTTTTGCAGACGCATTTCTTAAAGTACAAACTGAAATCTATATTAAATGCAACAGTGTTAACGAAATTCATAAATTTAAAAATATAGCGACTAAGAAATGTAATAATTTTGTTAATTCTAAAATTATAGAATATAAAAATAGTGAGTTGTCCAAACTGCAATATGTTAAAATAGTATCGTATTATTATGCAATTAATTAAAATAGTACATTGTAAATATAATTTTGAATATGTTCTTCCTATGTACCTATATATATTATGTATATTTTAAATTAATAAATTTTGTTTTAATATTACATCAGTCTATTTCTTGCAAGCAGAGGGAGATATTATTATTCAAGTGCCGAGTTTAAACATTTTAAAAGTGACTCTTTTAATCTCTGTGCCGAGCTTGACTATTTTTATTTCGTATACCTGAGACATGTGCCGAGTTTGTATTACCCCTACGATGGATATGACCTTCTTCCTGTAACCTTTGTCCAGATTGAGTTGTGCACATCTCTCAATTTCATGGACTTCCGCATGAAGCTCCGAAAATCTTGGTCACTATGAATCCTGGATTCAGAGCTATTGGATTATTTTCCGTAATAAAACCGAAAGCAGATTTTGTTACCAGTAGAAATTATTGTTCTCCGCCTCAACAGATAGTCAGAAGATATCAAGATGCAACTGAATACAAATACCTGATACAAATTTCATCCGTCGGATATAACTGAGCATATATTGTAAGTTTCAGAATCAACTTTTTATGTTGTCTAATAATGTTTTATGAACCGTGTTGAACCGTTATTGAAACTATACTTGTTTGGGACGTGTTCCAGCAACATTTCAACATTTTATCGAGGAGGTGTTAGCTTTTATCTATTACAATTGGTAGTGAAACTGATAATTCTGAAAAAAATTAGGGTTTTTGAAACATATACGTACGTACTGTCTCATGAAATTCTATGAGATAGAGCGAACTAGAGTAGAACAAACAGCAAACACATCATTTTTAAATGCTTCTGAAATTATTGCATATTATCTAACCAAGTATTTTAATGTTAAAATAGTCTTAGGACATTCATTACAACATCAATGTAATTATTGAGCTATCTCAAGGCTTTTCATTACTTAGTATTTGTAGCTTGAAAATGTATGTATGTCATATTGAAGAGAGTTTAATGAAAACCATCTAAACTTTCATCATTGAAAACATTAATTTTGTATTCATCGAATGAACCAAATTAAACGAGGATGTCCTAATTTTGTAATAATTTGCAAGCATAATAAAGTTTTATGCTCGAACGATAGAATCGTTATCGAAATTTATTAACAACAATAATACCATAAATGATTTTAAGCAAATATAAACAAAACTTCGGAACAAACAAATTTGTTTTTGATAATATCTAACTACTGTGTACCGATATAATTAACTAATAATTAAGTAACCAAATGATTTATATTTGCCTTGGTATCGCAAACATCACAACAAACAAATGATACTTATAACTGTACACAATTCATTAATGGGTTGCTTACTTTATCTCCGTCCCTTTTACGACCATACAGGATGGTTTAACATTGGCAATACAGTATGAGCAAAATCTAAAAATATAAGAATAATTCAGTTTTCAATTTCGTAAACTTAATCGTTTCTCTAAATTATGTTACTGGAATTCCAATATCTTTCGGCTCTTATTGGAAGAAATGGAAAAGTTGGATATACGAGGGCAAGGTGAAAATTCCCTGAAAAATAGAGCAGATGGCGCCACAATCGAAGATCCCATGTGTTACTTGTGATGTACCATCTTTAACTAGAACGCATTAAAATTTTCAGCAAGCAGGCAACCTTGAAGATTTTTGTAAACATGGAAAAAAGTGAATTTTGCGTCTTGATTAAACATTATTTCTTGCGTGGAAGAAACATTACGCAAACCAAAGCATCGCTTGTTAAACGTTGTGGAGACTCTTCACTCTATTGGAACGGTTCACAAGTGGTTTATTGATTTTCGTTGTGATAGTATGACCACAAACAACGCCGAACGTTCTGGTTGTCCAATTTAAGTTACAACTCCAGAAATCGTCGATAAAATCCATGGTGTGATATTGGACGATCAGCCAGTTAGAGTGCACGAGAATGCTGAGGCTATGGGGGCATCTCAACCGAACGGGTAAGGAACATTTTGAATAAATTTTTGAATATAAGAAAGCTATCTGCCACATGGGTGCTGCATGTGCTCTCCATTGGCAAAATGCGCGACCGTGTGACAACTTCAAAGGAGCGTTCAAGCGCGTTAATAAGGACTTTTGCGTCGTTTTTTAACCGTGGGCAAAACATGGATACATCACAATACACTAGAGACCAAAGAACAGTCGAAACAGTGAATCGAAGTACGTTTATCGGCCAACAAAGTCGTGGCGACAGTTTTTTGGGATGCCCACGGTATCGTCCATATTGATTATCTTGAAAAGGGTAAAACGATCAGCGACGTATACTCGTATTATGCAGAGCTGTTGGATCGATTTGACTCCGATTTGAAGCGAAACCGGCCACGAAAAAAGTGCTCTTCTTCCAGGACAACGAACAGGCGCACAGGTCCGCATTCGCAATGGCGAAAATGCATGAATTGCGCTACGAATTGGTTCGTCATTCACAATATTTTCCAGATTTGGCCCCTGCGAGTTTTACCTATTTCCAAACTTGAAGAAATGGCTCGGTGTAAATACATTTGCCGAAATCGTTCTATTTGGGAGGGATCAAAAAATTAGAAAAAACACGTTGGACGAAGTGTACGGGCTACAAAGAGATTATGTTGCGAAATAAAATAAGTTTTAACCAAATAAATCACTTCTTGCTTGATTTTTCGGGGACTTTTCTCCTTGCCCTCGTACATGAGAAACTACATATTTCTCTGTAAATAATTTTTCGATTCAGACAAAAATCCCATCTTCTAACGAATTCAGCTGATCTTATGATCATTATGGAAAGTGATTTACGGGTTGATGTAATGCGTGCTTATTTATCTAGTGTATTCGACAGAGTGAAACTCAAATTTACAATAAACTTGTAACATTTGATTTAGAATTTATGCTGACCAATTGTTTCAGGATACTGTGGCATTCTCAAAGCCAAGAGTTATCAATTGAATCTAAATCTAAAATTATATACCTAAAATTAGAAGTCAATTTAAATTGAGGGATGAGGTATATAATGGTTTGGGTGGGAGTTTCTTCACAAAATTGTTCAATACTAGTGAATAATGGGTATCGATTTGGTCATTGAATATTATGTGACTATTGTTGTTTGAAAGCTTTAAAATTTCTATGGATTACAGAATATTGAGTTTATGTCTTTTTCTTGAATATCTAAAATACTTATTGGTATCAAGTGTGAAATTGTGATTATGTTCCAATAGACGATTTATATGTTAGATAACTTCTCAAATGTTTGTGGAACCTCACGCTGAAATTTCGTCCAGTTTGTCCTAAGTAAATTCCATATTTCTTTGATTTTTTTTTAGAACATGAATTATTAATTTATGAGTATAGATCATTTGTCATTTTAAAGGCGACGTTTTCAATCTGGTTTTTAATAAATTGAGATATTTTTTGTGAGTTGTTAATATGTTAGACGTGCGAAATTCGCTTTGGTATTATTATTAATAAACGAATAAATTAGGTTGAGGGCTTTTCTTATTAAGATTAATTTCACGTATTCTATTTATTATCATGATAATATTAATAATAATACCAAATCGTATTTGGATAAACACTCACTAAAAAATTTCTCAAAAATCAGGATAAAAACGGCGCCTTCAAAACAACAAATAATCTATACTCACATCTAAATAATTAGGAATCTAAGAATTTTTTTTTGAATCAATTTGGAGTTTATAGGCTTGATGCCTGCAATGCCTTGTATATAGGACAAATTGGACGCAGTTTCAGTGTAAGATTTTGCGAACATTTGAGAAGCTACAGACTCAAAAAGAGAATTCTATTTACGCGAATCACCTACTGGAACATAATCACAATTTCACCCTTGATAATATTTTACATATTCAAGAAATAGGACATAAAGTAAATATTCCACAATTTCAAAATACTCAAAAAACAAAAAGAACATAATAAATGACCAAATCGATATCTACAGTTCACCACTGGTCAACGAGTTTTCGAATAAACTCACACCCAAACCATTTTGTCTACCCTCTCAGGACATACTTTTAGATTTAGCTTTAGTTGGTAACTCCTAGTTTTGAGAATGCCACAGTGCGGTGAAACAATTCATCAACATTAATTGTAAATAACATGTTTTTTGTAAGTTTGAGTTTGGTTCTCCAATTTCCGAAAGGTAAAATGATTTTACACTACGTAAACGTCAAAACCATAGATATATTGTTTTGCATTACATTGCTCATTTGATCAACCGGGGAAGATTGTAACAGCATCTCCTCTGGTTGATGGTGATGTAATCACTTATCAGTTAGTAATTGAAATTGACACACACCTACTTATTGGATATGATGGTGGTTACTTTAGGAGTACTACAAGAGACACATGTGGCATCATATTTTTCTGTTCTTGATACAATAATCAATGATTATATTAATAAAAAGCTTGCACTGATTTTGAATAAGATTAAAAAGATTGAAAATATGAATACCTAGAGCTACCCATAAGGCATACGAAATTTCCTTCAGTATCCCGTTCGTTCGATTATCCATTTGATGTTTTGGTGAAAGTTCTAACACATTATCTATCATTAATGAGAACATCGAAATTTGGTTTGGAGCATTCTGTGTCAAATTGTTTTATAGAAATAGTCGCTCTGCGCGATAACTGTGGAAAGTGTATTTCTCAAAAGCTCTTCGAACTATCAATCCATCGAATCTTCGATTGTGTTTTTGCCTCCATACGATTGAATTAATTCATGACTCTTTCAATTTTTCTTATACCTTTTGACTGCACGATACAAAAACGTTTATGTTTATGGAAGATCGTGTGAGCGGTGGAATGTTAGGAGAGGAGATGAACACGAAATTTTTTCAAAAATGTGGATGTGTAAAGAAAGACTTCACTAGGCAAAGAGTTCCACAACTTCCCAGTTCGATAGGAAAATGATAGTCTGGTATGAGAGATGGTTGCGATATCGAACATAGATATTGAGTACTTCATAAGAATAGTTGTATCTGACATCATTCATATTAGAGATTGCGGGATCCGCCGCTTGAGTTTTGTTTGCATTAAACTCTACTAGATTATCAGATTCTCATTTCATAATACTTGGCAGATCTTTATTTATTGCATCGACCTGTCTACCGTCTTGCAACTTCGGCTTCATTAGATGATACTCTATACGAATAAAAGTATGAAGTGTAAAATCGTCCACAAAGCTATAGACCAAATAGCTGGTCACTACCCACAAATCGTTGATATGGAGCAGAAACAAAGTTGGTGCTAAGGCATATCCATGTGAGACACCAGCTATTGTATTGGAGGAGCCTCCGTCAACCATCACATGGAGTGATCTATGTAGTAGAAAACTCAACAGCAAACGGTTAGAAGGCAAACCATATATCCGTTGGTTCTTAAGAAAGTATTGGTGCCAATTCCGTTTAAATGCTTCGAAGATATCGATTGCTACAGCTAGAAATTGTTCTTATTTCTCGAAGGATGCGTGCAATACATGCGTTACGTAGACAAGTAGGACTCCTGTTAATCTTTGGTGACGAAAGCCATATTGTCGGTCGCTCGATGTTGATATCTTCCTAAATTACTTCAGAAAGAACAGCTATCTTTTTGTTGGGAGTAAAAAGACTGTGAAGAACTGCTGTTAATTCTGGGGCATATTTCTTGAAAAATGTAGACATAATTCTCTTCGGCCCCATATTCTTGTTGGTATGGAGACCAAGCAGAATACGTCTAATTGTGCGCTGAAGAAAGAAAATTGAGGCGTACGATTATCAATGGTAGTGATATTAGGAAGGCCTTGTGGATACAAAGCGGAACTATGCTGAAAACATTTCAGCAAGTGAAAATGAACGCCAACATTCGATAAACTTCGATCTAGTCTTGGCCTTTTAGGGCTTTATGGTTGATGGGTCTATTGTCTGATTATAAAGTTCAGTATATTCGCTTCTGGTCTCCAGGTGTGGGTTCTAAAAGCATCTAAACGAACCGTTCATTGTGTTTGTTTTGTAGCAAGTGAATTTACTATTGATATGCGAATACCTCACTGCTCATATAACAGCTATTGCTGGAATCGATTTTGGTTGGCATAAGTTCCATGGACTAGGTTTCATTAACCAACAAAAGATCTTCGGAATAATATATTTTCACTGTGGTTCGTTGATGGTTTGGAAAAGAAATACCCATGATGTATTTAATTATGTTACCGAAATGACGACTCAGAATGCATTTGAATGAATTGAGGATTATTACTGAAGGAATGGAAAAATTAACGTCATAGTATATGGTATAAGTTGTTATTCTTCAATCAGACGTTATTCTTCCCTTTCTCATGAATATCAAGCATTTAAAGCCCTTCATTAAATAATGCCGCTTTAACATTTTTAGCTCAATGACCTCCTAATTAATTTCAAACTAAATAAAATAATTTCATCTACAGTGACCAATCTCCGATATATACTGTTAACTAAAGCTCTACTAAGGTTTGATTGCCCCACGTTGTGATGACAATTAATAACTAAACTCTTACTTAGTTTATTTAATTTTAAATGAATTATATTTTTATTCAATTTTTCTTCCGGTTAGCTCTTATTTTCATTTTTATTTATTAAACTCTTGATTGATTGATATTATATGGAAAGAAATAAAACCTTATTTAAAATGTTGAAACTTTGATCATCTATTTATTCATGTAACCTTATATCTTATTAAAATCTTTTTATGTTTACTAATTTATACTTTTAAAATTTTCTATGTTTACAATTTAACCTCAATTTTCTTAATCTAATATACCACTACTAAGTGAATGTTTATTTTACTTGCTTACTTTTAATATTCACATGCTCCTACACAATGATGAATTATAAATGGACTCACTTGTTATATCCTATTAAATATTGGGATAAATGTTGGTAATATTTCGTTGGTTTTTGATATCCTCTTCTATAACTTGAGAATTCACATTAAACACAATACTCTGCTATCAACTATGAGCGTACACATTCACAGGTAACACTTGTTGATATTCCTCTTCTATTTTAGTAATTTGTTGATATTTTTGTTGATAATGGTTTCTATTCCTTTTAAGACATAAAAATTTTGTTGGTTGTTAATAACTGGAACTGCAATCGGGACTTGGCTTCTTCGATGCTACTTTATTGAATAACTTTGGTTATGTTAACCTTTATTGAAGTTCAACTTACGAACACTTCAACTGCCTCGTAGGAATTAGTAATAAAACTTTGGTTATGTTGTTGCAGTCGAGGTTAGGTTCAACACCGATGTTTAATTTGAGTTGCACAGAGACTTATGCTCTTATTTGAGGTTGATGGCAAACTTTGATTATGTAAAAAATATTTTGAGTTGCAGGAGAAGCACAGCTTCTGCCTAGATGTAATGGCAAACTAACTAGCTTTTCCTTGATTGGCCTTTTTTTATAGGGCCTACAAAAGGGAGCTTGTTTTCATTTCATCGACCAATGTGGTAGTTATGTCTGAACATCTAGTCAGCTTTTCTGATTGTTGGGACTGACACTTGTCTAGCATTGTTGTGTTGACACATCTTAATTGTTGTATTGACCAATAGGAATTTAGTATTTTGAAATATTTGATATATTGAAGATTTTCTAATTGATCAAAGTTATTATTCATTCTACTTTTTGAATTCATGTTACCAACATTTTTCCTCACATTTTGATCTATAATAACCTATGATTAGGTTCCAAATAACCTAATAATTTCCATTATTAAATCTTATTTGACAGTTGTCATTTCTAAATTTAGTACATGATTTTCGAATATGAATAAAACTTATACAATTTTGTATAATTGAAATGTCTTCATACTAGCTTACATCTATAACATATTTTTAATCTATTCTAATAGTTTTCGTAGCACTGTACGTTTATCCACTATTCGCTATTTCTTCTTTACACTCTTACTAACTACATTACAAATTGGTTTTTATTAGATAACAATCTATAATCTCTTATTCTAATTATATTTTTAACTTTTAAATAATGTTTTTTTAATTCCATATTATATACTTATCAAACTTTTCTATTTTTAATGTCTCGGTAAATCCTAATTCTACCATTTTCTTTTATACTTGAAATGAAATCATAACAATACATTGGAAAGGTGATTCAGAAAATGGATAGGGTGTGAATGGGAATATTAGAAAGTCATTAGTTATCGAGCTAAGGGTGGCAACACCACTTTATAAATCGTCTCAAATCATCTCATTCTGCCTCTTCCTTTGCTACCTTGCTAATCAAAAAGCTGTATATCCCATCTTTTTATTTTGTTTCTTTCAAAAGTTCTCTGGCCTCTGGTATGTTGTGATGGATCCATGTTTCGTTTACGGTTACGAAACGGTGCAAAAAGTCCTTCTTATCGCGCTTGAACAGCATCAAATACTCCTTTGAAGTTGGCACACGGTCGTGCTTGTTGTCAACAAAGAGCAAATGCGACACTCATCAAGCATATAGCTTTCCCATATTCAGAAATTTATGCAAAATGTGTTGTACCCGTTTGGTTAAGATGCCCAGTCTCAGCAATGTCGTGCATTCTAACTTGCCGATTGGTCAATATAATACCATGGATTTTATTTATTATTTCTGGCATTGTAGCCTCTATTGGACGACCAAAACGTTCGGTGTCCTTTGTGGTTATACTACCACAACGAAAATCAGTAAACCACTTGTGAATCATTTCAATCGATGTTCAACAAGCGATGCTTTGGTTTGCGTAATGTTTTTTCCGCCCAAGAAATAATGTTTAATCGAGACGCGAAATTCTCTTCTTTTCATGTTTACAAAAATGTTCAAGCTTGCTTGCTTTCGATGGTTGTCAAAACAGAACCGAATGACAAATCAGTCTGAAATTTTCAATGCGTTCTAGTTAAAGATGGTACATCACAAATGTCACATGGGATTTTCGTTGTGGTGCCATCTGTTTTATTTTTCAATGACTTTTCACCTTGCCCTCGTAGTTTGATCGAAATTTCTACGTACCCTTAACTTAACGTACTCATTGAAGTGGGTAATACAACACATCCAAACAGTGACATCTTCTAGTTTTTGATTTTTTGAGCATAAGTGAATCACATTTCCATTTGAGAAATAGTTTGCCAGTATGTACATGTTCTATCAGAGTTCGAAATATTGCTAGCTTACTTAAGACCACCTGTATAGTCTTATTGAGTTAGTAAGACTAGTAAAACCCACTGTTTACACTATCAAATATTGGTTTACCGATTCAGGTATCACTGGATATTTCGTTGATTATATTGTCTGTTAGTTCAATAAGTATGAATATAAACATTTGAATACTTGGTGTAGGTTATGGTTTCATTTAATTCATCTTTTAGGTTCTATTGCATTATGATTAATGAATTATGTCATTATCTTTTTAAGTGATTCATATTTTTCTTAATTATTACAATGGATATTACAATGGACATCTTTGAATATATAATGAATAATAAGCACTACAGTAAGTAGTAAGTTATTTGTTGTACAAGGAATTTACTATTGATAAGTAAAATAATGCATATAAATTTATCCTCTATAAGTGATTCATGATTGAAAATAGTATAGTATATTTTAATTTCATTTATATAATTAAATGATTGGAAATATTTCAACATTGCAAGTTACATAAGTTTTTAATTTTCTCAGAAATGTCCGTAAATTACGTATATTCCTCACTTCTAGAAGTATCCTATTATAAGTCTCTTTTTCTAAATAATCAAAGAATTAAAAAATTCAATGGTGGGAGCCATTACTTTGTGATTATTTATCATATTGATATGATAAAATAAAACACTTTTACTTTTTTTTTATCAGATATATTATAGAAACAAATCGAGATTATACAGACCAGTCGGCGGGGACGAAATAATACAAAAAAGTGCATTTTCCGGGCGGTAGCAATGTTTCAATTGATTCTTATGATTTTTTTGCCGTAGGATACGATTATCGTTATCCGTACTTTGTGAAAGTTGTGCTTCAATTTTTAATTCAATAATTTGTTAAAAAAAAATACTTTTTTAGTACACGTACTCACAAATTAGCAGCAAACAACTCAATGATACATAGAAACTCTTCACTTCCTCTTTCTCCTGAATGAAGAATTTAATATAATCAACGTTATAGCCATTAGCAATAGTTTTCAACGACAATTTATATCCAAATTAATTCACAGAAAAAAGCAGAAATTAGTTCACACAAGTATTTATCTTTTTACAAAAAATTCTGATTTTACATCAAAATACGTTTCACTCACATATTTTGGTACCGTAAGTGAAAGAATTGCAGACATTTTATCGAAACATATGCTAATAGCTTCAAACCTCAAAATAATTTGTCCTATTTTTTGTTCAATGCTAAAGATAAAACAAATAAGTTTAATGAACCTGAAGTATATAAATTAACCTGTTCAGAATGCCAAAACTTTTACATCGGTGGATCTAGTCGTAATATAGAACTTAGATATAAGGAACGTTTTCGATCTTTTAGACTTAATAAAACAGATTCAACTTTCCCTAACCATATTTTAGAAATTGGGCACAATTTTCCAACTTTAGATGAAATTATAATTTTACATAACCAGGGTAGAGGTTTCAAGTAAAACACACTATAATCTATAGACATTTTCAAAGGTATTAAAAATAACGACAATAAAATCTTAAACGATCAATTAGAGGTGTACTACAGCATTTTGTTTGATGTCTTGATAACATACAATTTTCCATAATCCTTTTGTACCTTCCTAATATACCTTCGTATTAAAATTTCCTTATCACAATATTAACTCAGCCTCATTATTCAATTTCAATTATACTTTTGTAGCAATGTATTTCCCCAACCGGAACCCCACTGGTTACCTGTGTCTTATATTGTACCATAAATAGCAAATATTATTCATATTTCCATACAGTAGTATCGTTTGAAGATGGCATGCTAGTGGCGAAACTATAGTCACGATTTGTTTCCATAATATATGTGATAAAAAACAAAGTGAAAGTGTTTTATTTTATTATATATCAATGAATTTAGATTTACATTTTTCTATTTTGTAATTAGCTGGGATTTTCAGAGGTTTTTCACTTTGTTTTATGTGGATGATTTATAAGTTGCCAAAGTACACCTGTTTGAGTTAAAAATTCATTAAAGACAAAAATCTATTTAATGTATAGATACTCCTTCATACCGGGATATCAAAAATTATCTTGGTCAAGGGTGGTTGTGGTATCTAAAACGTGTCTTACTTTACGTTTGAAATAATTATGTCACTGTCATACTGACATCATCAATACCCTACAAATTTCATACCTATTTATTTCAGTTTTAAAACAATACTGAACTACAAATTAAAAATTATATTGGTCAAGGGTGGTTGTGGAATGTAAAACGAAATGTTAACTTTGACATTCCCGTGAAGAGCGCGTAGCTCGCGAGTTAGAAAAGTGCAAATCTTCGGAACTATTTATTTCGTCCATTGCATTTATAGTCTAGGAGAGAGATGCATATTTTGGGCCTGAGATATAACATGTTGGCATATGTGTTATGTTTTAGCAATTATTAATCTGAGTATTTTATTCTATGTGAGTTGGACCTCCCACCTCGTCCCATTTTGAGTTAGCCGCCCCAGAAAATATTCAATTTTGGATCGTGTTATAAAACTTTAGTGTTTGGTGCTAGTCGAAGAGGGTCCCTTGGCGATCAATATTCAATAAATGCCAACATTTTTTCTCTATGAAGTTGGCAGCACTGGCAGTTTTAGTTATGATCAAAATTGAAACGTGGTATAAAACTTTCTGATCAGGCGGAACATTTTTATTATCAATGCTCATTACTCAAGAACCATACGCCAATATTTTCTAAGCGTTCATTTTCAAGAATTGGGTCTTTTTGCCAAAAATTGGCCAAGTCGTCTGAAATTGGAAAAAAAAAACGTTGGCACCTTCATCAACTTGTAGTTTTTATGTGAAAGAAAAGCTTGTGTGAGTGCTAACATTTTGTTTCATGTTTAAACCCCCCTTCCCCATTAATAACAAATAAAGTGCAAAATGAACAATTCATTTTACAACTCGTTCCGAGTTTGGTCTGTTGTCATAACATAAAATCGTAACGTAGAATTAACTAACATATACTAGGTTGAACTGAACAGTGTTGGAAAGTTACATAAATCTGTAATCTAAATCTCAAAATTCGTCAAATGGTTTTCATAATTCAATATTCTTGGTGGAGTTAACACTACCGTAGAAACGGCGAGGCGTATTTAGCAAAATGTACGTTTAACAGTGGTTTTAATAACGACTAAAACTAAAAGTCAACAATGTATTAAACAGAGTGTACATAATTCAAAAAAATCCTTCAGTCGAAGTTATGAAATAGCGGTAAAATTCGTAATACAAACTTTGCTTTATCAACATGCTGAAGGCATGGAGAGAATTTTTAATAACGCAGTTGCATTTCAAAAACACTTTAATAATATTACACCAATATTTGTTTGATGAGAGCTGAATTAAATATCAGCAAATATCTACATAAGAATGTCTGAATTCATTATTTACTGAAACAATTAGCAGTTGCCAAAAAATGATTCGAGAAAATCGTGTAGATACTTAATGACATTGAAACGGTCCGAATTACCGAAAGTGCTTTCTTTAAAAGTGTTGCGAAAATTATTAAATCTAATGACAACATCTGCTAATAATGTCAAGTGGTCTCGATCATATATTAATTTTGAATTATATCAATATCAACAATTCTCAGTACCTACTAATGCAGTCACTTAAACAAAAAAAGGGACCGACTTCGGAATGAGAGATAATCAGCTGGAAACTCGTATGCACCTTCATTTTCGCGTTCTAAAAGTTGTCTCAAATGTCTCATGAAATTTTGTGTCTGCGTCGTAAGTTATGGTCAAAAGTCACAAAAATCGGGTTTTCACTATTATCTAAGTTTCTATAGCTCCAATGAAGTTAACATTCATTATAAAAATTGTAGAGCATAAATTTGCGACTAGTTTTGTTCCAAACATTTTTTTATGAGCTCAATAGTTTTTGAGATAGAGGGCGGAGAGCGCGCTGCGCTCAGCCATACATACTGTAATGCAAGGTCAACTGTGAATCTCGGTGAATAATACCCTGTATAAAGTTATTGAATAATTAAAATATCGTTAACAATGAATAATTTGTATTATTTATTAGTTAATACAATGTATTTAATAACATTTTACATTTATCTAATATATTAATTTAATAATACTTAACCATGTTTAATTAAAAAATCATTTAATGGAATACTTACTGTATACCTTAATTTTATATTAATTTATTCAGAGTAGATTTTAAGTCAAAAAATAATTAAGTATTTTGTCTTTAAAATGTGTAAACTTGACGAAACAATGATTGTGCCAATCAGCCAAGAAGTTTTTGTCAAATCGATATAATAAAAAGAAACTTATTGATATGCTCATATAAAAGTTATAGAGTGTAAATATCACAACAAAACAAGCTAGAAATGATGCTGATGTTCTTATCATATAAACAGCTATCGAAGAATCCAAACATTAGAAGACTGCCGTCATCATAGGAGAAGACATAGATTTGTTCGTTATTTTAATTGCATGCACAATTACATCAAGAAGAAATTTTCTTCAAAAAAGTTGGAAAAGGCAATGTCAAAACTCAAATCTATTCTTCATAAAGTTTTGACAAATATCCCCTTTCTAAAAAACATGTTTTATTTTTACATGCATTCAGTGGCTGTGATACAACTTCTGCTCTGTTTAAAGAAGGGGAAAAAACAAATTACTACAAAGACTTGCCAATTTCGACCAACTGGCTCAAGTTTTTCTACAAGAAAATTGCCCTGTACGACAATTATACGAAAGTGGAGTACGCATCTTACCAGCGATATACAATGCTCCTAAATCTGAGGACAATATTGATCATCTTCGATATACTCAGTTCGTTAAATCTACAAAGCTTCATGAACCTGTCTAGTTGTTTAATCTTCCACCAACAAGTGCAGCAGCCCATCAGCATATAAACCATGTCTATTACCAAGTTCAAAAATGTTAGGGCATGATTTAGAAACCCAGGAATGCTGTTGGGGGCTGCAAAATGAATTCCTGGAGCCAATGACAACAATATTACCATCAGCTCCAGATGAATTACTCAATACTATATTTTGTAATTGTGAGAATGGATGTGGTCCACGCTGCGGGTGCAGAAAATCGGGGTTGCAATGCACTTTAGCTTGTGGCCAGTGTAATGGGGCAAGCTTGCCTCAATGCGGTTTCATTGCAAAACGACCCCGAGGATAAGAGTGCATTTGACCCGGAAATTCTAGAAGGCCTGGAAACAACGAAGATGATGACAATGAAACAGAAATTTTCGAACGCCCAAAAGATGATGTCGATGAAGAAGAATAAAATTAAAATATATTAACTCGTCCTGTTTCTACTTAAAATCTACTTTCAATAAATTAGTATAAAATTAAGATATACAATAAGTATTTCATTTAATCAGTTTATAATTATACACAAAGTAGGTAAGTATTGTTAAATGAATATATTATATATACTGAGAGAAAAAATATTAGCCATTATATTAAAATTGTATAATAAGTTATAAACTATTGGCGCCAAATAAAGTGTTTTTATGAGCATACAACAAGTTTTTCTGGAAATTACAAGCCGTGTACCTTCTTCAAAATTTTCTTCTTATACCATTTACATAACCAACTCCGTTGAATTTTTTATAGTTGTATAACCATTATATAAATAGTTTAATACCTCAAAAGTCGATTGTCTTATTTCAAATATCAAGTTAAGTAGCCACTATAGAACGTTATTTACCAGATATTCTGCTCAATTGTATACCAATACACAGTTTTCGAAGACAAGTTTCCAATTGTATTACCTTCCCCAGAATTTATGTTTTAAATCTCGACATCAATACAATTAGCTAATCGCGCCAAGTATCAGTTGTATTAGGTCGAATTAACAGAAATCTTGCGGTTATAGAACACTGTCAAGGGTATGTATAACCACTTGTTTATCTCCTAAATACCTTATTAAAACCCCCGTTATATAATAGTAAACAACTAGTTGCATAGATAATTCATAGGCTGGTGTTCTAACTGAAATTACTTGGAAATACCTAGATAAAAAATCTAATACCAAAATGAATGACAATAAAAAAAAACTTATAAAATGAAATGTTTAGTTTTAAGATAGGTTCATCATCTCTCAATAAATTGTGCTTGGTCACTGAAAACTGATTATAAGAGGTAGTCAGGAAATCAATTGGAAAATTAAAAACTGTTTTTGAAAAGAAACTAAAATTCTGGATAAAACAGTATATCTATATTATAAACAACCTTACATTAAAATGTGTATTCTGCATCAGAAATGAAACTATACGTTAAACTTACATATAACAATACAAATAATCTCAACAATATAAGTGTATTCAACAGGAACATTTCAGCTGTAAAATATACCCTTATAGTATAATATGTAGCTTTATTTAACATAATCCTTCAAAATCACAAGTGGACATAAATTATTATTTAGTAATGAAATAGATATTACCTACATATATTTTGGAATATACCATAACCTTAACCCTATGACTAACACTATTATAAGGTCAGTGTACAAATTGGAAAAAGGTGAAAACGTTAAATAATTTTACACAACTAGTTATTCATGAACGACATAACGTGAATGTAGGTACTTACCTCCAAACCTTTCCAGTTCTTCTTTCTTCTGTTGAATCAAAAGCGTCAAATGACTCCATTTTTGCATCAATAATAGGTGCCTTTTATGTAGCAACACGCTTTCGGCTTTTTGCAAGACCCTTAAGTATTGTATTGACCAAGCCGCCGCGCTGTCACTACCAGTACTACCACCACCATCAAATCACAGATCAGACAACCGTCAACCGTGGTTCTACATTAAAACCACTGTTTTTCTCATATTATGGAATAGAGTTATAAAAATTGAATCAATGCTCAGGTAATGGCAAAATAACATGGGGCATAACCATAATATAAATTTTGTATACTGATCATACAATATTCGCGGTATACATTTCGTGTTACTAGAACAATTAACCAAATATATAGGGGTTAAAAAACATGTGTTCACAAGTAAATTGTTATATACACATTATTTGCCATAGTGAAAAAAACGTTGTTAATTTATGGCACTGTGAAGAGGATTTCAGTTCAAAAAGAAATATCTTCATGAGTATGCAATATTGTATAATCGTAAGTAACCAAGATGAAAGTTGTATAAGGTCATTTCTCTCAGTGATATATGTAAAATATTATTAAATACAATGTATTAACTGATAAATAACACAAATTATTCATTGTTAATGATATTTTAAATATTTATTAACATTATACAGGGTATTGTTCACCGAGATTCATAGGTGAACTTGCATTACAGTATGTATGGCAGATCGCTGCGCGCCCTCCGCCCTCTATCTCAAAAACAGTTGAGTTCATGAAAAAATGTTCGAAACAAAATATGTCGCAAGTTTCATGCTTTACAATTTTTATAGCAAATGTTAAAATCATTGGAGCTATAGAAACCTAGATAATTGCGAAAAATAAAAGAGACCTTGAATAACTTTCGACGCAGACACGAGATTCTATGAGACTATTGAGACGACTTTTAGAACGCCAAAATAAAGGTGTATACGAGTTTCCACCTCATTGTTTCTCATTCCGAGGTGAAACTCCTAATATGACTGGACTATACGTTTCGTAAATGTTCAAGATATTGAATTACAACAGTTTTTGAACGCACGGAACTGACAGTCTTCAGGGATTAGAATATTTTATTCTTGTCCTAACCATATTCATAGCACAATCATGTCCGTTGAAGCGCTACAAATAATGGATTATTTTTGGACGCAAGCACGCATTGTCTGTCGTCTGAAGTACGTGTCTATCTTTTGCAAGAATTGCATTGACGGAGTGGCCAAGCTGACAGCCACAACAATGAACAACCCGCTTAATCTAGTGCACTTTGTCACGACCACAATATTATTTATTCGATACATTGTGGCGAATAACAATTATAACTCAAGCCACTATGGAATGTTTTCAAACAGTATTCGAAATTTGAACGTGACACTTTTCATTTCAATAATTTGGCTTCACCTAGTTTAAAATATATCATTTTGAATGTTGAGGAATTTACAGAGAATAAACATTGGTAGGCATATTCATCCATAGTAGACAAGGACTCCCAGTAGAAATCTTATAGAAATGAGCATTTTGATGATGTTTTGATTTCTAAACACTAACACTACCGGACCAAGACCAGTGGACATACAACGGCGGGGTCATGTACCAGAGGAGAGTCAACTAACGGAACAGAGGCCATGAACTGAGTATCGAGAAATATTTACACAATTAATACCGCTAAAGAAATCAGTACAAAGCAGTTCCAGTTCAAGCCCCAAGCCCGCCCTGAAGATGCCACCGTACTGATTGGCAAAACGTCGACATCTATTCGTGCTACTGCGACGCGGAACTCGTCCGGACGCCAATAAATTTCAAGATCAGTTGTCCGCGAAAGATTCAACATACCATATTGTAGGTTCATTTCTTGTTTTCGTTTCAACTATTATAACAAAAATCTCTCCTCCACCTTTTGATTCTCCTTAAATATTAGACTTATCAATTCCACAAATTTTTCTCGAATGCAGGCTCGCACTGGTATTTTGAAAAAACAATCTTGGTGAGTGCTGAAACTTATCTGAAATGTATTACTACAAGAGTGCAGCATGAAAAATGCCGCAATAGCTATTTGTGTATTAAGAGCGCAAAGTGATATATTGTCGCTCGACAAAGAGAGTTACCGCGCGATGCAAAGCGGAGCGCGGTAATCTTTGGAGAGCGACAATGACACTTTGTGCTCGAAATACACACAAGATTTTTTCTACAAACGCAGTTTTCAGAAAAAAACAAGAAAAAACACCAGATGCTTTATTCAACAAAAGTACATCAAGTACAGTTTATAAATTCCTGATTAATGTTGATTTAATTTATCATTGACTATACTAAAATTGAATGTACAATTGTGACACTCTTTAATTATTATTCCTGAACCTGATGGACGATCAGTAGATTTATCTAACATTAATTCCCCCGAATATTGGAAATCTACAGAACGAGATGTAGATGGTCTTGAGAATATTCTCTTGGTAGTTTCAATCTTATTGTTGATTGAATCATCTATGTAGCCTTCTGCTACATTATTACTTTTCCATCCACCATGTTTTTTCAGTTGTATTAGGTCACCTCCACCATTCACCAATAAAGTAGAAGAGGTTCGTCGGAGACAGTGTCCAGTATATAAATTATGCTCGGGCAATTTCAAATATTCAGCAATGTCACTGGGAGTCTTGCCGATTGTATTCATACCCACAACTTGTTTCATACATCTACCTTTTTCATAACGTAAAAATAGACGTTGGACAGTATTGTTATTCAGACAATGTTTTCTGAGTGCAATATATTTTTTACAAATTGAAAGATAATCAACTGAATTCTCTTCATTATGACCAACAATCGTAAAAACACGGCTTATTCTCGTTTTTGAATCGGGAATTCGGACTATTAAAATAGAATCCTTATCTTCTATGTCACCAATCTCCATTTTGACCAACTCATCGCGCCTGCAGGCACCAGCAATATCCATAATTAGAATAACCTATAAAAAAAACTGCAATTAATAGCTATTCCAAATGTCTATGCTAACCAAATTGCACTAAATTCAACAAAATACTAACCGCTTCTCAAACTACTAAGAGCATGAAATATTAAAATTTACCTTTTTTAGTAGATATTCTTCATCGGGCGCTTCTTGTAAAAATTTGTGAATATCTTCAGTGGTGAATGTTTTGGATTTTTTCGCTTTATATCCAACAGACTGTTTCTTCAGAAATGGGATAAGTTTAGGATACTTATTGATTTCGATGTTATTTTTAACATTCAAGCATGTCCGTATCATCGAATACGTAGACCAAAGAGTTGATGACTTACAAATCAATGATTTTTCTCCAAAATAAGCCAGTAATACGTTTTCTGAATACTTATTCACCTTCTTCGACTGGCACCACGTCATGAATTTACCGTATTGTAATTCATATTTCTTCCTTGATTTCTCTGGTAGGAGATTCAAAGTAACAATTTTTGCACTTTCTGCTACATCAGGAGGAGTGTTTGATAATTCACTGTCACTATCATCAATCATGATGCAGAAATACGTTGGAGAAGCGAGCGTTTTCGAAATATTTCCGCTTTAGAGCGCAAATGCTGTCACAAAATGACATTTCACGGAAAACGTCAACTTTGCGTTGAAATCTGAAAGCGTCAAAGGCTACTTTGTTAAGCGTTTGTAGAAAAAATTGTGTATCGAAAGAATAAAAAGTTGATGATTGTTCATCGAAAACGAAAAGTCGGATATTATACTGACATTATCATAAGAAAGCTCTGAAGAAGATTTTGGTTTTTCCGAAATTACTCGAAAATCAAAAATAATATTGAAAATTTTATACTTTCATATGAGGACAAAGTCAAAAGTCCCTGAAAAATGAAACAAGAAATGATTTATTTGGACAAAACTTATTTTATTTCTGAACATAATCTCCTTGTGACACGATACACTTCGTCCAACGTTTTTCTAATTTTTCGATCACTTCCAAATAATACGATTTCGGCAATCCTTCAAAATGGGCGTTTGTTTCAGCGATGACCTCATACTTGGAACCAAATCTTTTTTCGCCGAGCCATTTCTTCAAGTTTGGGAATAGATAAAATCGCAGATGGCTAAATCTGGAGAATATCGTGAATGACGAACTAATTGGTAGAACAATTCATCCAATTTTGCCATTGCAACTACGGACCTGTGCATTGGTGAGTCGTCCTGGTGGAAGAGGACTTTTTTCTTTGCCAAATGCGGCCGCTTTCACCTCATATCGGTGTCAAATCGATACAACAGCTCTGCATAATATTCGCCGGTGATTGTTTTGCCCTTTCAAGGTAATCGATATGGACGATATTGTGTGCATCCCCAAAAACTGTCGCCATGACTTTGTTGCCGATAAACCCACTTTGGCTTTTTTGGCTTCGATTCACCAGGACAAGTCCACTGTTTCGACTGTTCTTTGGTCTCTGGTGTGTTGTGATGGATCCATGTTTCGTCCACGGCTACGAAACGGCGCAAAAGATCCTTCTTATCGCGCTTGAACATCGCCAAAGACTCCTTTGAAGTTGTCATACAGTCGCGCTTGTTGTCAACAGAGAACAAATACGTCCATCCACCTGGCAGATAGCTTTCTCATGTTCAAATATTTATGCAAAATGTTCCGTACCCGTTCGGTTGAGATGCCCATAGCCTCAGCAATCTCGTGCACTTTAACTCGCCGATCGTTCACAATTTGACTACCAGAACGTTCGGCGCCCTTTGTGGTCATACCACCAAAATGAAAATCAGTAAACCGCTTGTGAATCGTTCCAATCGATGGTGAAGAGTCCCCATAATATTAAACAAGCGATGCTTTGGTTGTCGTAATGTTTTTTACACCCAAGAAATTAAACATTATTTCAAGACGCGAAATTCACTTTTTCCCATATTTACAAAACTCTTCAAGGTGGCTTGGTTTCGAAGGGTGTCAAAACATTTTAAATTTCGGAAGTTGGAGAATTAAACTCAAATTTACACAAAACTTGTAACATTTAATTTAGAATTAATACTGACAAATTGTTTCAATACACTGTGGTATTCTCAAAGCTAGGAGTTATCAACTAAAGCTCAGCTGTAAACTCCAGATTTCTTTAATTTCTCTTCTATAGATTTTAAATTATCAATTTATGATTATTTTTTGTTGTAAACGCGAACACCGAGCTCATCAAGATTCGACATTATGTCCTCTAGTAGCAGAAATATTCATGAATTACTTGAAAAATATAATACTAAATTCAAAATTTCGACACATGTTTGCTTATTGGTACCTCTATGTTGACGATGTAATCACAAGCCCACCCACAAAGATACCACCATACACATCACTTCTTTACAGCCTCAATCACACATAGTCCAGGCAATGAGCCGGGATTTCAGATATAATAAAAAAAGAGATGTAGGTCAGAATCGAAATTCTTGTGAGATTCGATTCGTGGGATCATCAGGATCATTCATAACACATAAAACCTCACCGGTCACCATCCCCCCATTTATGGCCCCTAAAAGGGTAATTTCGAATTTAAAACGCACCAAGGGTTTTTTGGGTCGCTGATCACGATTATGATATCAGATTTACTCGGAATTCATTCTAGGGGTGGAAAATCGATCAAATCGACCGAATTGATCGATTTTCCAACCTCAGAATTGATTCAAAGTAAATCTGACGTCAAAATTGGGTTGACCCACCCAAAAAAAACCCTTGGTGAATGATTTAAAATCCAAACTTAATATATATTGCTAAAATAACCTATAAGGGTGCAAAAATGGCCAATTTGATCGATTTTCCACCCCCAGAATTGATTTCAAGTAAATCTGACGTCAAAATCGTGAGCAGCGACCCAAAAAAACCCATTGGTGGATTTGAAATCCAAACATAATATGTATTGCCAAAATAATCTATAAGGATGCAAAAATGGCCAATTTGATCGATTTTCTACCCCTAGAATTGATTTCAAGTGAATATGACCTCAAAATTTTGATCAGCTACCCAAAAAACCACTTGATGGATTATTTAAAATACAAACACAATATATATTGCCAAAATAATCTATAAGGGTGCAAAAATGGCCAATTTGATCAATTTTCCATCCCTAGAATTGATTTAAAGTAAATCTGACGTCAAAATCATGAACAGCGACCCGAAAAACGTCCTTGGTGCATTTAAAATTCGAAATTACCCTTTTTGAGGATGAGGGGAAGATGACCGGTAAGGTTTTATGTGTTATGAATGATCTTGATGACCCCACGAATCGAATCCCACAAAAAATTTTCGATTTTGACCTACACGTCTTTTTTTTCGGTTCGTTGCCTGGACTAACAAGTTAGCAGCATATTATGACTTTTTGATTCATTGATCATTAGTTAGTAGTAGTGTAGCATTAAAAAGAATCAGATATTGCTTAAAATCGTGATGTCGGGACCGATGCGGCCTCGTACATTTGCGACCCCGATACATTTGCACTATTACGTGTAGCTTGGTTTTGAGAATATAATTGGGGTAACTTTAAATCTGTTATCTTAGGAATGTATAAATATATGACGAGTAGATAAAATGTTGACAGAATTTTGAAATATTTAATTACATTTAGTATCTGTGCGTGGTCTGTATTTATGCTTCACCAAGTACGTATACCTTTTTTGGGCATAGTACAAGCGTTGGGGTATCTTGTCATCATTTCTAGATGAATCAGAGATTGTTCTGAAGAAATTGAATCCTACTCGTTAGTCGGGAAGAATATCATGTTTATTGGCAGTAAAACTTTTATGGTTTTTGACATTTATATTATCCTACAATGCAGAAAAGGATTAGAGGAATGAAGATTGGTTATGCTATTCTCAGCCAATTAATTATTTTTATTGTGTCGTACCATTGATTAGGTATACAATAAGTATTATTCTACTATGTTTGTGGTATTTCTACCAATGGCTTTTATTGATAAGGCTGAACTTCACCAAACCATATGTTTTTGTTTAATCTTGGAATGTGGTATAATTTTTTGAGGTAATTCAATGCAAGTCGAGAGTGTATTTCTGTTACAAGAGAGATGTGTTCGATCAATATTTGAATAAAATCAACAAACAAGTTGTGAAATAGTTTTCATTAATAACAGTATTTTAGCTTTATATAGTACTAGCGGACCAGACAGACGTTGTCCTGCATGATATTTCAAGCGATACGTAAATGCGATACATATAATATCAAAACACAGCGTACAAAAAAATTAAATGCATTGAATGAATACATACACAAAATGAATGAAATGAATGAATGAATGAATGAATGAATGCATACACAAAAATTCATTCAAGTCGATACAGCCGTTTAGTTGCAGTATAGATTAATAACCTAGATACCTACTGCAGCGCTATCTGCCGGGCCGATTTGTGAATCTACACTATCCAGGGCACCACCCAAACGCATGCAAGAAAATTCATTCAAATCGGTCCAGCCGTTAAGGAGGAGTTCAGTGATATACACACGTACAGTAGAATTATATATATAAAGATTTACATCCTTGAATCAGTCATGTTCATATGTAATAATACTGAGCTATTCAAAGAATATCATCCCGAACATCCTTATCTCACACGTTTCAAAGGACATCTTAAATGCAAGAAATTTAATCTAGCTACATTCAAAAGAACGTTGAATTTTCGATCTTCAAAATATATAACAGGTTCACTTCTGAACTAAAATGTCTACTTTCTCATTGAGCGAATTTTAAATTATATGTATTTGTTATATTTTATATTCTATACCTATTGCTTTTAATTATGAAGTTTAATATTGTTTGTGTTGTTGGGTCACATATTATTCTGCGTTTAAGTTATATTTCCGTTTTTTCGTATATTTTCATCATCAACTAGCTTCAGGGGTAGAGAGATATTATATTGAACTAGGGCTCTATCAACCTCCTTGCACCGGGGCCGCATCAACTCTCGCTAAGTCACTGGTTTGCCACAAAGCAAATGAATTGTTTTCTCTATTAAGTATTCTTTCAATATTCAACATAATAATGTCGGTTGCCATCAAATCAAATTATGGAATGTGAAAATGTTATTTTCCTTGTTCAAATATCCAATAAAATGCATACAGATATGCATTATACAAGAACCTAATTTTGAAGAAATAGTCCGTGAAGCACGTTTTTATGTACGTGTACATTTTTATGCTCATACAAGATAAATATGAAAACTATATTAATAAACAATGGTTTAAATAAGTCAAATCAAACAGTCGTAAACCCACAAAATAATATTTCAGAGAAGTGTAATAAAACTCAACATCGTATTTTATCTTGTACACATGTGACAACTTGAAATTATATGTTTGATCATGGCAGGCCAAGTAAGTATACGTCGTCAACTGTTATGAATCACGACGCCATCTTTACTTCACGTGACCGACAGACACGGCAAGCTTGATGTAAAATCAATCTAAACCCGTGAATTTTTAATAGTATATCTAGCGCGCATTTCTACGCTAACAAATAATGCTCAACCGATTTACATCTTTTTTATAAGTACCTAATATATTATATTTACTTTTTTGAATAGAATTAATTGACTCTTTGTTGCGCTATTGTGGACCTAATACATTCAAGCTGCACCAACATATGAGAATATGATACAGCTACGGTGAGGCAATGAATTTTTAATTTGAAATAAGTCTGAACCATACTACGGAAGAAATCAAATTAGACATTTCTTTATCCGATAATTCATGGAGAATCGTTATTGAGCTGTTTCGACCTCTTGGTCTCACTTTGCTATCGTACCTTTATAGATGATATTGGCAGCTTTATGTTACCAATGTTACCAACGAAGATGGCTTACTCACTGTTGAGCATGTCATGTATACCTAATTGCCCATGCGGAAGACAATTTTCTCTTAGATCAATTCCTATTTCTTTCAAATACTTTCCTTCAGATTTGTTAATCGTCATTGCAAAACGCAGGAAAGTGCAACTTCCTACATTCTGATGAGTAGTCACATGGAATCAGCGGTATTCGGAGGATGAATACAGACTCCCTATGGGCCCAACCAGTAAAAATGATTGCTTCTATTAAGTTTTCGCAAAGATTCGTCAGATGTGAAGCCTTGTACCATTACACAGTTTGAGCGGTTTCAAATTTCTATCTTGTATCTGTTGTACTATTCTTTGAAAGCACCATAATCCCGAGGCATCATATACCCGATTCTAACTTGCAAGAACTGGTGATTGTTATTGTGACTTTCATCAACTATCAAGATGTTTTTTGTTCAATAAGGTGAGATAAATAATCACTTGTAGTATACTCTACATATTTGAGAAATACATAATCATAATAAACTTATTTAAAAACGGAGAGTACTCCCATGGTGATAACATACTACCCCAAGAAACCGCTTGGTGGTGGATCGATCAAATCTGATGCAGCAAAATTTACATATTACGATGGTAAACAATTTATAAATTGTCATAGTTCGGAAACGGTCTTCTTCTTATCGTAGACCTGAAAGTAGCTGAAAAATATACGGTACAGAGTGATTACTAATATAACATTGAGAGTATTCCCTAGTATCGTTGTAGCCATACATAGTTAGCACTGCTACATAATATACAGATTCGTAAACAATACATCTGTTATATCTAATGGAAATGTCCATAACCAATGAGTCTGAAGTTAGCGATGGCATAACAGGTATATTGAAATATTTTTTTTTAATGAACCTTGAAGTCTAAATATCAACATTAGAGATCTATTCATGTGATTGGTGAAGCCACATTTACGAATTTATTGACTTTTCTAGAACAACGTAGAAAGATGGGCGATCTATACTGAGGACTTCCCTGATGCCTATAACCTCCAAACTTTCAAAACAGATTTCAAAGCCTATTATCACCTCTCCCGACATTCCATCACTGGCTCACATGATGTTCTACAAAGCTTATAAGTTTTACGTACAGTCAAAATATAAGAAAAAAGAAGAACCTCAAACTCTTTATCATCACTTTTATCGCACCTGAAATAATAGGATTCAATTGTCCGACGATGTCTCTGAAGATGATTGTAATTAAAAAAAAAATGCATAATGAGTGGTAAACGGATTCACTTCCATTGAACCTACCCTGGATCTACAAATAGCAATCTGTAGACTGGGCCTATTATGTCGCTATAAATATGTAGAGATTGTAAACATTCTGCTCACGAGAGTTGTGCTATATCTTATAATAGTTTGGGAAAATGAAAAATAACAATCAAAAATGACGTCCTAGATGGTCTGAATCCCTAAATTAACACTTTGTCCAATAGTTATAACGATATTCAAACGCTGAAACCTAGGTCAGCAACCAACACTTTAATGTTAAGTTCAAACTGATGAATTTCAAATGGAAACTAGTATGTACAGTTATATCATCAAATAAAATCCTTGAAATCTGCTTCTAAGGAACCTTTGCTTTTCGAATGTATCCTCTTTCAAAACAGTTAACGTGATAAATAGTGTGAATTCAATATATAATTCAGGCGTTTTTCCAATTCTGAATTGATATCCTTGCATTTTGGCACATCTATAGAAATGCCGAAAAATACGGTATAGTGAATCAGGTTGCCATCAAGTGAATTGATCTAAAATCGTTTCCGGGGTTCGTTAATGCCTGCAACACACTTATCTAACCAAAATCTTGTTATACCAAGGTTTCCTTGTGCTAAATTAACTACTCAAAATCAAGAGAAACAGAATCAATTATAGACAGAAGCCCTTTAGTTAATTTTTGTGCGATTGAATTCTATTTGATTGTTTACCATGTCTGTTTCCAAGACAGTAGGAGTATGTAATGGTTGCTAAAGATTAATTCGCCAGTACGTTCCTTAGCGTTCTAGAACGATAAGTAAATTTGCTCATAATTAACCAATAATTAATTGTTCAAGTAACATTTATAACTTATTCATCAACATAAATGATAAAAGTGAAATTGTTAATTCCCATTGCCAAGGAAACATATTTTGTAAGACAGACGTTGAATGCAAGATGTTAGCACAGTTAGTGGAGTAAATCTGGCGAGAAAAAAGACAAGGTTGGCGAAAATTTTACGATGCTCAGCGACCCGGTGGAAAGTATTTGTTAGGGTACCAATAACAACCTCCTCAAATTTCTATTCCCCAAAGTGGGTGCAACCACTTTTTTTGGCCAAAAAGTTTTTTTTTTACATTTTTGAGGGTAGTTATGCAAAAAAAATTAATGTCTCTGGTTGTATTGAAAATTGAGAAACCAAAGTAGAACCCTTTTATTGTCAATGTACAAGGAACTTCCAGTCCAAATTTCAAGTTGATCCGACCTCCTCCTTCCCGTAATAGATATATTTATATACTCATATATGCAAGGAATCTTGCGTAATGGCTAACTCGGTCATTTTTCAACCGATTTGGCTGAAATTTGGACTGAAGATAGGTGTTATGGTCTCAAAACTACCCTTTGGTATTTCTGGTGAAAATATTGAATAGTTTTCCAGAAATTCAACTTTAAGTCAATTTGTTAGTTATTTTTCAATTTAAGATATCTCATGTCATTTACATCTGGATCTGCTTTGCGGAAAAATGTAGGTATTCGCATATAGTTTTATGTCATGGAACTCATTTTTTATTTATTTATTTTTCCGGCCTATATTGGCCATTTTATTTTCGGTATCAGTATCCCCAAAACTTGTGTCAAATTAATTAATTTGAAGTTTCTAAAAGTGCGAAATTTCGCAATTTTATACGAATATTGTGAGGCTCAGAAATTGATAGCGCTTTAGGCTCCGGGATTTCGGAATTAGAAAGTTGTATAAAAACACAATTGCATGAACGCTAGACGTCCTATGTAATTAGCTACGAACGTAATCATTTTGACGTTTCCGTCGAGAAGCTCGCTACGCGTCTGTTAGAGTTTATACATTTTACCTCGGTCTTGTTATGTTGGGACCGTTTCGTGCCCCGTGCGGGCGGCGCCAGTTGTGATAAGGTATTTTCGGTTGTGGGCCTAGCTTTCACCCGCTTCGGGTATATTTTAGTAGCTAGAAAATTCCCTTTCGTACGTCGCACGTTAGACATAGCTGAGACCTGAGAGTACCTGTTTCTGTTTTAATTAAAGTTTTCTATTTAAGGGACATTTATCGAAAAAAGAAGGGCCGTCGGGCACGGTCCGATACCTAATCTAACTACATGGAGCGAAAACGGCACGCGAAAAGTCGTCGTATTAGGTAC
This sequence comes from Endomychus coccineus, assembly GCA_958510875.1. Lineage (NCBI taxonomy): Eukaryota > Metazoa > Arthropoda > Insecta > Coleoptera > Endomychidae > Endomychus > Endomychus coccineus. The sequence goes on along the minus strand of OY294068.1, from coordinate 60,750,379 downwards.
AACCAGTTTGCACTCCTCTAACTCGCCAGCTACGCGCTCCTCACGTGAACGTTATTCGATTTATCTCAAATCAACCAAAATGGCCAATATAGGCAGGAAAAAAATAATTGAAAAATGAGTCCCATGACATAAGATTATATGCGAATACCTACATTTTTCCGCAAAGCAGATCCAGATCGGATGTAAATGACATGAGATATCTTAATTTGAAAAATAACTAAAAAATTGACTTAAAGTTGAATTTTTGGAAAACTATCAGAAATTTTCAATTCAAATTCAGAGGGTAGTTTTGAGACCATAATACCTATCTTCAGTTCAAATTTCAGCCAAATCGGTTGTAAAATGATCGAGTTACCTGTTACGCAAGATTCCTTGCATATATGAGTATATATATTTCTATTACGGGGAGGAGGGAAGTCGGATCAACTTCAAATTGGGACTGGAAATTTCTTGGACATTGACAATAAAAGGGTTCCACTTTGGTTTCTTAATTTTCAATACGACCGGAGATATTCATTTTTTTTTGCTAAGCTACCCTTAAAAATGCCAAAAAAAACCTTTTTGGCCAAAAAAAAGGGGTTGCACCCACTTTGGGAAATAGAAATTTCAGGGGGTTGTTATTGGTATCACAACAAACATTTTCCACTAGGTCGCTGAGCATCGTATGATTTTGGCTAACCATTTGCCAGATTTACTCCACTAAGTGTGGAAACTCGTGCGACTCTTGTGGATGATCTTTTTTCTTGTCGGTGTAATCAAGTAGCATTAGTAGACTTGTCCCGAAATCAGCATTGTCCAAATTTTAATTCATCCAGTTTACCTTGTGTTCTTGATTACACGTTGAAGTCGATGGTTTTAAAAGTTCTTATTTTTGTGCTGATGAAGAATTTTTTTGCAAAGTTAAATCTCATTTTCATACTATCTTCAGTCTTCAGCTGTACTTCAAGACCTCCATCCTCCATGCCTTTTCAGTCCAAGGGTGTCTTCACCTTTATTAGCCAACAATGTAGTTGAACTTCATCGTATCTGCTAAGCAATCTATCTCTAATAATAATCGGAATCATCTCATGCAATGTGAGAATAAGACTGAAACCAAACTAAAATCTGATCAAGTATCCACTTTCGAACCAGATGTTAAAGAATTATGAGATTATAGAAAAAGGTTGTTAGACCCTACAAATATTGTTATTTCAGCATTCTACCTAAAATATACTTTTAACATTATAAAGACGTATGTAGGAATTGGCAAGGGTTTTATTCATTAAATTTATATAAATTTGACCTAATGATTGAATGTCTGTTCTATGATTTACAGAGTCATGTTTTATGTGAATCATCTCTAGGATAGAGAACTTTTATAATAATTGGTTCCTTCAGATATTACCATTATTTAAATCGCATTGATGGTTATAATCAAAGCAATGTTTAGCAAAAGCGGTGGAAATATTATTGTTTCAGTGCTATACTTATGATCATACATTTTTTTAGTGAATATTGTTCAGTGATTCCCGTATAAGTCCCATCGCAATTTAAACCATCCAATTTATATACTGTGTGGGTTTGTTTATCTGTAGGTATTAAAGGTTCTATATTTACCAACACATTTATATCATACTTTTTTAAACATTTCCTTATTTCCCCTGAGTCCTCCGGAATGTATGGTAATTTTATTATCTGTATTACCGTTTATATTATTTATATATGAACCATTATAGATTTTATTTATTCTTTCTTTAATGATGAGGCCTCCGGAATGTATGGTAATTTTATTATCTGTATTACCGTTTATATTATTTAGATATGAACCATTATAGATTTTATTTATTCTTTCTTTAACGATGGGGTTGAAAAATGTTTTTTTTTGGGTAGCCATTCATTTCCACTATATTATGAACTATTTTCACATAACGAATGACCTATGTAACGAGCAGGATTCTCCAATTTCAAATTACCAGCTATTTTGCATGGCCAAGTTCCAATTGTACCTTTTCCAATTACTTGATTTGTACATTTCCCATCACGATAATTTAAGAAGAAATGAGATGATGTTGCATTTCTCGAACAAAGATCTTGTGATATATATCCAAGTAGTGAACATTTTCATCTGGTTCGTTAATAACGACGAATGATCACTGAATTTGTGTCTGCGTTTCAGGAATTTTTACAATGATTGATCCGGCACGTTCCTCAATGTTTTCAATTCTCATATCATACAACATGTACATGTAACAGCTATTCCTAATATCATCCCTACCTGAAAAATAAAACAATTTTTATTGATCTATAAACGTCAAAAGTGAATTTAGCTTATGTGCAAGAAATTTTTAGTCAGGTATATACTTCAAGTAAAAACTCTTCTTTGGTAAGAACCCACAGTCCTCAGGCTTCCTGTGGAGCTTTTATTTTTTCATTTATTCCCACAAAGTATGCCACCGAAGATTTTCCACAAAAAATTGTACTTTTCTTGGTGCACCAGTCTTCTCTCGACTTCTCAGGAATGACAACCATGCGCCCTTGGTATAATGTAATGGTAACAATGAATATTACTGAGATAGATAAGACCATACATTTTCATATTCATATTTGATCTACATTGTAATCTATATGTAGAGTTAATTCAGCAATTTATAAATTTATGCCCATATTCAATAAAGAAAAACTCTATAACCCCCAAGAGCTCCCAAAGACTTTTTTTTAGAATTAGTTTCACCAATCCTTCTAGTTTTTCAATGCTGTACAGATTATTTGCGATTTTTTGCGTTTTGGGTGATATAGAATTCACGAATAGCATCAAATAGTGATTTGTTGACAATATTGTTAGTTTCATCGGACCCTATTTTTGGTTCATTACGGAAACCTGTCAAAAAAAAATAATATACCGTTGGATTCAGAGATGTGCTTAATTTATTAAAGTGCAGTACTTCGAACCAACAAATATCCTTACCTAGCTTATATTACAATTGATTTATATACAATTTACATTATTTATAATAATTTTGCTTTTTTTCTTAGTATTTTTACATCATTATTACTTTCACTCAATTTCCCTCTTTTTCAATCTATTTTTATGTTATCATTTTTCTCATCCAATTTATTTTCTTGTTTGGCAAATTGCCTCATCCTTATCAATATGTAAAAGTGTAGACAAAAACTCATTACATCAATTTTATGTTGTTCGCACGGAAAAGTTATTTTTTCATGCATTAGAACATCGTCAATTACAGCATTATAGACATCTATATTATTTTCATTATTCACATGTTTTTTAAAATATTTTTCTACATTTTTTAGCAATTCAAAAAAGCATAAATTGGGATGGATTGAATCCTCCGTTATTCTTTTGTAATAAGAATTGTGCTGCTGGAGTTCCATGTACAAGATTTTCAAATGCACTTGACACTAGGTACTTTAAAAAACGAACACTGTCAAATCTGAAATCACAACTAATACACATTCTATAATTCATTGTAGAAGTATAGAAATAGACGATAACTAAATAACATAATTTTCGAGAGATCAATCCTGGTCAGAGCTCAGGTAGATAACATTTTGTTTACATTACATGTCGGTAAAAAATTAAAAGATCAGCTCATTATCGTTCTCGCCGTTTAGCTCCTCTTTCATCCGACCGTAGTGACCCTGCGGTAAGAGTTGTAAGTTCGCAGACTTGGGCTACGCTTTCGTCATGTATAACAGTATACGAGACGCACTACAATTATATTATATCGTGCATGCGTCCCACGATCCTAGCTTCGTCTAAAGCATCGACTTCGTTTTCAGAATCACTCAAACATTTTTACTGGTTTTTGAATGTTATTTTTACAGGAAACTGCAATGCCTGTTGTTGTTTACAAATTGCTATAGCAACGTAACACAAAATCATAAGCATTCAGAACGTTAAGGACTGCCGCCGATCTCTGACAAGAAATTGGAGTCGTCGCTCCTCTCCTCCTCATAATATAATTGTCTTCGACGGGTAAAATGCCCTTACTATTCTTAATACTCAATATATTATAAAGCTGCATGAAGATTGAAGTAAAGTATGTGCCTCGTTGGAGATAAATTGGCTTGGCATATCACCGAACCTGGTAAATTTTGTGGGAAATTTGAAAGCCACGAGTGGATTTCTATCAAACAAAACCCAATAAGCGCTTTATTATATGCCCGATAACACTCCGTACTTCATATGTTTTTACGAACAAAAGAAGTGCGTTCGGTGAAGGACGCTCGAATTCTCCCTACACAATATTCACTTGTTATTCGCGTCAAATCCCTCTATGTTTTCATGATTGGCAGATGATCAAGTGTTTTTATGTCTCAAAAAGTATAAGTATCAGGTCATATCATCTATTGATTATTGCATCGGAGTGTTCCTTTCAGATAACTTTTATTAAACTCGGAGATTACCCACAGATCGGTTTGATAATGAAGGTTCAACTTATGTCCATGAAATGAAGTCAGCTCTCAATATGGTTGAACTAGAATTGATCAACTATGTGGAGTTTGATAATAATTGTGAAATGGAGTAACTGTAGATGGAGTTAGTTCTTATTTATATAATAAATTAAAGAAATTGAAGAAACCAACATTAACATTTACTGTAACCAAAATCTATTCAATACTTCGCACGTTGTGATCAAACTAATCTCCAGAATCCAGGAAATCTTAACGCACATAATAAGAAGTATTTTAATATCATGTAATTTCATACAATCTATTATGCTACCTCAGAAGTCTCAAAATTTCAAACTAGTATTAATTAATAATTCAACATTAGTCTATTGGAATTGTCATTTTTAATGTAAAAATTTCGAGCAGCATACATACCTGGTTTTTTAGGAAGGTGTCTACTTCTAGAACAATAATTTCACAACCCGCAGATGAGCGGAGGGGCGATTTTTAAGATATATCTATATATACAGTAGGCTGTGCCAAAAAAATCGATATTTTTTTATTCCGCTCTTCTTCGAGTATATCATTTCCCGTTCAAATTTATTCAGGTCCCCCAAATTTGAAACAAATCGGCTAATATTTAGCGGTGCATCAAGCCAGAAACGTGTTTTTTGAAGTTTTTCCTCAATTTTTGAGAGGTTTCATAACACTGTTCTACAATAACGAGATGTTTGATCCTTGGAAGACATTATTACATTCGAACGCAAAGAATTTTATGCTTTTCAGTCGCCACATCCACTTTCCGACAGATATATTGGCGAAAGGAAGCATTTTTTAAGGCCTAAAAACTGTAATTCCAACTTCAATTTCAATAACTTCATATTTTTAGGTTCGTGATGCGTCATATGCTCTTTTAACGTAGCCTAGTATTACGTAGCATCAATTGAATTGATAGTTTCAGAGAAAATCGCTCATCAGTTATGATAATCTACACTCGAGTGGAAAAACGCACCACTTGAAAATGCACCAAAAATGGCAAAAATTCAGAGTGCCTTAACTCAGTTGCATATAGTCGAAATTGGATGAATCTTCGAGTTCTGGAAAGGTCAGAACCTTCCCTTTAATGTGATGCTAGTTAATGTGATACCAAATCCATTCCATCCCCTCCCACCCCTCTAAGAAAAATATGTTCCTGGTGTCAAAAAATGTTCCATTTTGACAGCTCGTAGACCGATGCGAAAAAATCATGAACTCAATCAGACAACATGTCAATAAATTTCAATCATTTTTCTTTAAGTTCCTTAAAAATTCGAGTTTCTGCAAGGATTTGGCGGGAAGTTATGAATTTAAAAAAAAGTACCATTTTGCGTTTTTTTTTGGCCACAACTTTGCCAATTTTGTACCTCAATCAATGAATCTTTATAAAATTAATCGACGAGTCATAAAGTTAATAGAATGTGTTGAGTACCTACAGAGTATATTCTAGTATTTACAATCGAATATTCTTAACAATCATTTAATAATTTATAATCATACATTTAATAATTTGTAATCATACATCACATTAACGCTTTTTTCGCAACGCTTGGAATTCGCCGCCTGTGCTCCTCGACAACTTTCAACAGGTACTGCTTTTGCTCTTCGTTCTTCGTCAATTCGGAATTCTATTTTGTAATTAACGCTATACCTCTTTCCGCAGTGTCATTCGTAACGCGCAAAAATCAAAATTTTTCTTCCGCTTCTATATAAGACTCGTTGCTTTTCCACGCAGTTTTCAACAAGTTACGTGTATGTTGAGAGAATATATAGAACTCGTTTTCCACATCTCTAATTCGGTGTCAGAATTTGGATTTAATAATAACCTTTTAACCGTCTACGAGCTGTCAAGGTGGGAAATTTTTTGACACCAGGAACATATTTTTCTTAGGGGGGGTGTAATGGATTTGGTATCACATTAAAGGGAAGATTTTAACCTTTTTAGAACTCAAAGATTCATCTATTTTCGACTAAATGCAACCGAGTTATGGCACTCTGAATTTTTGTCATTTTTGGTGAATTTTCAAGTGGTGCGTTTTTTCACTCGAGTGTAGATTATCATAGCTGATGGGCAATTTTCTCTGAAATTATCAATTCAATTAATGCTACGTGATACTAGACTACGTTAAAAGAGCATTTGAAGCATCACGAACCTAAAAATATGAAGTTATTTAAGTTCAAGGTTGAAATTACAGTCTTTAGGCCTTAAAAAAATGGTTCTTTTCACCAATATATCTGTGGGAAGTAGATGTGGCGACAGAAATTGTGTTTGAATGTAATAATATCTCACAAGTGTCAAACATCCCGTTATTGTAGAACAGTGTTACGAAACCTCTCAAAAATTGAGAAAAAACTTCAGAAAACACGTTTTGAGCTTGATGCACCTCTAAATATTAATATCAAATTTGGGGGACCTGGATGAATTTGAACGGGGAATGATACACTCGAAGAAGAGCGAAATAAATAAATATCGATTTTCTTTGGGACAGCCTAATATACAGGATGTTCTAGTTTTTTTGTTCATTACTTCGGTGAACGATAGAACTTCTAAAAATAATAGGGGTCTTTCATCACCTAACCTTAATCCTCTGGATTTTTTGCTTGGCGTTATTTGGAAGATAAAGCTTATGCCACTCCGGTTCATAATAGAAAAGATCCACTAAATTGTATTCGAAGAGCTTGTGATGAAATAAATAATAACATGTTAATTCGAACAAGAAGGTCGTTGAGAAATCGATTTCGTCGTTGCCTTGAAGTAAATGGATATCATTTTGAGCATTTATTATGATTTATTATTTTTTATCGTTACCAAAAAATAGGTATTAATTATTTTTTCACTTTTTCCATAGCCTTTCAAAAGGAATTCCATAAGATAACCCTGATTAGAAAAATCAAAATAGCTCGAACAGGAAACCCCTAAGTGAAATTTTTCGAAAGAATACTAGAAAATTAATCGTAATTTTCAAATTTCTATAGAATAGTATTTTCCGACCATTGGCGTAGAAGCTTAAGGAGTTTAAATGCATACCAAACCCCATAACTACGTTACTATATTTGTCTCAAGAACATTTTATCACCAAAAAAATTTCTCATTCAGTAAAACTGAAGTGTGCCAAGTTTCAACTGAAAACCTTCATTTGTTCAGAAGATAATGAAGAAAATGTAAAAATATAATAATTTTTCAAAACTTCAACACCGTATCTCGGAAACGAAGTGATTTAGAGAAAAATTTTACGTGAGAGACCCCTATTATCTTTAGAAGTTCTATCGCTTAACGATGCTATGAACGAAAAAACTGAATACATTTTTTTGCGTTTTGGCCGTTTTTTGCAATTTACGTGGAAAATATGAATTTTGGTGAAAAAGTATTATGAGAGCCAAGTTGTAGAGTGGAAAATTCCCTATTCTAACGTTCCAAGACTTTTTTTAAATTGCGTATTTTCACCACTAGAACTAGTAAAAGGTGCGAGGCTATAGATAATCAGCTTTTTAAGTGATTTTTCACATTTTCAATTTGAAATACTAATTGTGGTGAAAATTATCATGAGAGCAAAGTTGTAGAAAGGAAAATTTCCTATTCTTATGTTGCAAATGCTCTGAAATGCGTAGTTTTACAGCTAGAACTAGCCAAAAAATGGGAACGGATTATAGATATTCAACTTTTCAAGTGATTTTTCACATTTGAAGTGTGAAATACTAATTTTTAGTGTGAAATACTGATTTTGTCGGAAATTATCAATAGAGCAAAGTTAGAGAACGGAAAAATTCCGATTTTTGTGTTGCAAAGACATTTTTGTCCTGAAATTTCACTGCTCAACTGCACCATAGATGGTTGCGCGATTATAGATAATCAGCTTTTGAAGAGATTTTATTATATTTTCAGCTACAAAATACTAATTTTGGTGAAAATTGTCAAGAGAGCAAAGTTGGTGAAGGGGAAATTTGCAATTATTCCAAATTACTTATTTTTGCCGCTAGAAGGCCACATTGAGATATAGGATTTAGGATCATTCGTATTCTACCGTTTAGACAATTTTTTGAATTTCGATAATTTTTTTTTAATTTAAAGTAATAATTATAAATTTTTGCGAAAAGGTACAAGAAAGTTTATAGCACAAATTTATCTAGTTCAAGTCAAAACAAATTTTTTTCAAACTAAAATTATAATTTCTTATAGCATACTAAATAATCATATTTTTACAAACAAATAATACTCTTCTATATATTTTTTATTGTACCCACATAATAATAATAATAATCACTCTTTCCACATTCGCGTCGCTAGGTGGACTATATACTTCTTCCTCCGCAGATATGCTTTAAGTGGATTTTTTAGAAGACTCATATCCATATCAGGGCAAACTTCTATTACATCATCGGGATAATCCAGATCAAAATGTGGAAAATCGCTCAAAAAGCTGATTATTTATAGCCGCTAAGCTTCTAGCGGAGAAAATACGCAATTTCAGAAAAAACGTTTCGACATGAAAATATGAAATATTTCGTTCTACAACTTTGCTCTCTTGATAATTTTCATCAAAATTAGTATTTCACACTGAAAATATGAAAAATCACTTCAAAAGCTGATTATCTATAGCCTAGCACCTTCTATGGCGCCACGCGTTCTAGCGGTGAAAATACGCAATTTCAGAAAAAGTCTCGGAACATGAAAAAATAAACTTTTCCGCTCTACAACTTTGCTCCATTGATTATGTTCACCAAAATTAATATTTTTCACGTAAACGGCAATATGTCATCAGCTCCTTGGTCCACAGAGCTCTCAATTTATCCCAACCCCAATTCTTAAATTCAGTATTAAAACATCTTTCATTTGTCTTGATATCAAATAATTTCTTTCATTATAATATTCCAAAGGCCATAAAGAAATACACTTGGCCTAAAATTTCAAATCACCTGGGCCACAAATCCCCCCACCTGCTTTATGTACTGCCTTCATCCATATATTGAAAATATAACAGATCGAATTTTCAAAATCCTTAGAAAAATAATATTTTTACTCGGTTTTCCACACTTACAAAACTATCTAAGCTTTACAAACCTATTAAAGATCCCCTTCCTCCTCTTCATTTAGAAGGTGTTTATAGCATTCCCTGTTCTTGCGGTAAAGGATACATTGGTGAAACAGGTCGTAAAGTAGCTACTACTGAGGAAGAACATGAGCGCTATACAAGGCTATGTGACACCAGTAGATCTGCACTTGCGGAACACAAGCTTGACACTTATCATCAAATCCTTTTCGAAAATACTAAAACCTAGCCCGAGCCCCAAACTTATATCAGCGAAAAATTTTTGATGTGATAGAAGTCCTAAAGCATCCAACGCCGCGGTTAGGTGCCATAACGGAGTCAACCACCGGAATAAAGACAGTGAACTGTTTTCCGTGAAGGTTTTTTCCCACAATAAATACCGCTACAGAAATCAAAAGAATCAGTCTCAGTTCAAGCCTCAAGCCTGCCCTGAAGATGACACCTGTAATGGTTGGCGAAACGATGGCATCAAGTCAAGTGCTATTGTGAAGCGGAATCCATCCGTAAGCAGAAAATTTTCAAAATTAAAATAGTACTAGATAGTCGTTTTTTCCAACCATTGAAATTGAAATTTATCATATTAGGCAAATAATGGAATGAAAATGGTTCAAAGAATATCGTGAAGAAATTTCTGTTCTATATTATCATAACATTAATTTCTTATTAAAATATTAAGTAAATCTTGAAAATATTGATTAGAATGATTAGAATAGTCTCGCTATATTATTGATATTATGGTTTTATTGAAACAAAAACAAAAGATTGTAAAATATTTTTGTTTTGAAATGGTTGAAATTGAAAAAGGCATTGTATTGTAAACTTGAACGAAATATTCGATTCGATCCTCTCAAATAATGAATAGCGAGTTTAATGAAATGACAATCGAATGAAGGATGCAGCAGGGTACGATTTAATCCTGTACGTCATGAAGCAGCTAGCACCCTTTTGATATTTTTCCTCGCTTTAGTTGATTTCGCCCCCATCCGTAATTCGCCCAAACACCACCGACAAATGCAAACAAAATTTAAACAACCCTACCATGGAAATGGGAAATACCGGTATTATTGCCTTTCTGTGTTGTTTTCTATAAATTAATATTGCGAGCTTCAGTTAGGAACGAAATATGAATGTTGGCATAATAGTCACACCCAGATAATATTGTATCATTTTCCATCAATATCAAGGCGCAGGAATGTGTTGATATCAACGTGAAGTTTGATTCGAAGTTCAACACCTCCGCCAGATTATATCGGACGTTGATACAAATCCAACTTCAATTTCATTGAAAGTGTAAGCATTTCGAAATGACAAGCTCAATGTTCCATTATCATTTTCATTTATTTTACTTCCCTCACTTTACTAGTATACCGGGGGTCCCAGTATACCTGTTCCAATGAATTATATCAGCCATTTCGGAAGATAAAAATTTGAAAATTTCATGATCTCCAATTCGTTCAAGGAACCTTCAAGTGGGAAAAACAAAAATTAAAAGTCACTTCCGGTTTGACCGGAAGTGACTCTAACTTTTTTATTTCGAATATCACCCTGTATATTTTTTGCAATTTTTGATTTCTACTCAAAATTATCTTTCCAACGATGTATCGCACTTTGTATTATACATTTAATTTGATGGAGAAAACGTCAATTGAAATTTCAACTTGAAAGAATTGCAGTAGGCTATAATATTTTTTTTGTAATCTTGATTTTGACTCCAAAAATAATTGATAATTTATAATTCAATGAAGTTTCGTTTTTTGCATGAACGCAGAAAAGGAAATATTTCTCACTTATAATCGTCATCAATAAAAAAACCTTCCTCTAGTTGAAATCAACTATGTATTTTACCGAACGACAAACAAAGAATGAATAGTAAAAGAAACGAAAAAATACAAGGGGGCACAAGAATATGATAACTAAAGCATATGTTCGAAATGTTGACCAACTGCTTCTACACATCTTTCAGCTCGGTGGAGTAGTTCACGCGAAGTAACGCTTCTCAACACCTCAGCATCAAGGGCTCGACATTCATTCCTTATTTTGTTTTTTAGATCTTCCAAATCAATAGGAGGAGTCTGGTACACATGATCTTTCTAATACCCCCAAAGGAAGAAATCCAGAGGTGTTAAATCTGGAGATCTTGTAGGCCATCTTATCGGTCCGTGTGTGCCGATCCATCTATCTCCAAATGTTTCATTTAAATGATTTCTTATCGCTATAGCATTGTGGGGGGGGGGGTGCACCATCCTGTTGAAAATGAATGTTTCTACGCATATGTAAGAACATATTTTCAAGAAAATGAGGAAGTTCATACCGAAGGAATTCTAGGTACATTCGACCAGTTAGCGTACCATCGTAAAATTTTGGTCCCAAAATGAATCCATCAATCATCCCGCACCATACATTGACTCCTCAGATAACTTGAAAATTAGTTTGTCTTAGCCAGTGTGGATTATTTTCTGACCAATAATGACAATTATGTCGATTTACAGTTGCATTATTATGGAAACGACTTTCATCTGACCACAATATCGAGCTGATAATACCATCTTCACGTGCCGTAGCTAACCACGCAAGAAACGCAAGTCTCCTCTCGTAATCTGTGAGTAGCAATTCTTGATGCAGATGAATTTTAAATGGTTTGAGTTTGGCAATTTTGAGAATGCGCTGAATTGATGAACGAGAAATACCGCTCTCCAGTTCTATGTTTCTAATGAGGTATGGGGATCAACAACCACTTTTCCTAAAACTGCAACAGTATGCTCTTCGTCCGTAGCAATTTTTCTTTCAAAGACAGTACGCTTTCTATGAAATGATCCACTTGTTGCCAAATTCGAAGCCAAGCGTGTGAAATACATAGCGCTTGGCATTCGTCTATCAGGGTATTTCTCTCTGTATGCACGTAGGACATCCCAACGAATATTTTCGCATTTTCCATAATTCAGGATCATATCCAATTTCTCTTGATTAGTGGAGTTATCATCACTTTCACGGTTAATCATTCTTGAATATTAGTTTCTCTGACATGCACACAACTATTGAGAATTATTAACTGTCAAAGTTACAAACAAATGTATTCAAATGTTTCCATGGAACACTAAGGTTTTCATTTAAGAATTATTAATTCTTCCAGTTCTACTATAATTCTACTAATTTGAAATTTGACATTCTCTTCATCATCTCGAATGCAAAATTGTTCATGAATCATCAATGATTATTGAAGTCAAAATCAAGATTACACACAATATCGTAGCCTACTGCAATTCTCTCAATTTGAAATTTCAATTGTCGTTTTCTCCATCAAATCAAATGTAAAATACAAAGTGTGATACATCGTTGTGAATATAATTTTGAGTAGAAATCAAAGATTGCAAAAAATATACAGTTTTTCTCAGTTGAAGGTTCCTTAAACGAATTAATGATCATGAAATTTTCAAATTTTTATCTTTCGAAATGGCTGAGATAATCCATTGGAACAGGTATACTGGGACACCCGGTATAGTGTAAGAGAGGTATTATTGTAAACGGTCTCAAATTTTTTTTCTGGATTATCTTGAATATATCTGTTTAACGCATATTTCAATCGATCTAGACTGTTTTTGACTTGATGTCTGTGTGTACGTACGTGCAGGGTCATTTTTTATATTTGCGTACCCACTTACAGGAGTTTATGTAAGTGACAGAAAAAACTTTTAATACAAAAGTTGCATAATATTTTCCGTATTTTCCTTTAGATTTGTAGTAAAAAACACATGAGCATCGCAAAGTTGAAAAACAATAGCAAGTTTTGTTTTAATGGAACACCCTATACATTTCCTGCCAGAATGAAAGATCTATTTCCCCTGAATTAAAAATATATAGATTGTTGATATTTGGATGAGCCGTTTGCGAATTATATAAGTTTGTAATTTTGATAAATTGAAGTGATGATATTCGAGTTGGCCAGGCGTTACGCATACTTCAATGTGACATATGTGTCGCTTCAATTTAAATTGAAACATTCAGTAAGGAAAATGTGTTATTCCCAGAAAGAAGTTTATCTTCTTTATTCTAATAACAATTTATATTTGAATAATGCGTTTTAGAAGTTAATAATTACAAAGAAAACAATGCTTGTTAACGACGAACGATAATAAAAAAATTAACAAATTGAAACAAACATTAATGATAATATAAAGTGAAGTAAATGACTATATGTTTTCTATATATCTACAATGCTTTCTAACACATTTTCTAATGTTTTCTCTCATTTTGTGATGGATCGCATTCGAAATAAAATCTGGATGATCTCTGTTGAGCATGAATATTTTTGTTCAATTCTTTGTCTCAACGCTATTATATTTTCTGGTCTGGCATGATAAATTCGGTTTTTTTAAAATCCCCACAGGAGAATTTTTAACGGGCTTCAATCCGGGCTATTAGCCGGCCCTTGAATTGTGTCATGTCTGCCTATTCAGTGATCATATCTGCCATTAAGTTTTTCAGTAGGATCGAAATCTCAATTGTTATTAGAATGAAAAAGACGAACTAGCTGAAGCTTTTCTTCCTCCGAATGACCCATTTTCCTACTAACTGAATGTTTTAATTTAAAGTGAAGCGACACATATATCACATTGAAGTATGCGGAACGCATGGCCAACTCGATTATAATCACTTCAATTCATCAAAATTTCAAACTTAAATCATTCAAAAACGGGTTATCCAAATATCAACATCCTATGTATTTTTGAAATCAGGGGAAAGAGACATATGCTTCCTGGCAGGAAATTTATAAAACTTGCTATTGTTTTTCAACTTTGTTCATGTGTTGTTTACTACAAATCTAAAAGAAATTGTTTTCCGGTGATAAATATATGTCACACGTATATATATATATATATATATATATATATATATATATATATATATATATATATATATATATATATATATATATATATGTCCGATATTCTCATTGTGAGATTAAAGTGACGTCATCGATGTGAGCTATTCTATGTCTTTATTCTGTGCGAAAGTCTTAGACTTCTTGTATTGTGGTACATTTTGATAGTTCATGTGACAGCAAGTGTCAGTATAAAAGTAGTTTATATTATAGTCTGAATTGCGAAATTCAACTTGACAACAGATGTCAGTATGAAACATATAGAGTTGTGAAATAAATTATGTAGACTATGCGTGTGAAGTGGATACTTTACCTACCCTTTGAATAAATGATGCATCTTTGAATAAATCCATACATATTTCTGCAATATTTGAATCTTGTTGAATTAAATTTAATTCACTGCGTCCCCTGTCTACCAGGAGAAGCCGCCACTGGTAAAATTATTGACACATGTGTCTCAATCCTTTTAAAAACAAATGTCATTGAAATACAATGCGTTAGTTTCAATAGCGAAATGTAGTTTGACTAATTTTCACTGGAGTGAGATGAATTAAGATGAAAGGCATCTTCCCTTTCAATTTCATGTCGGATTTTTACTACACCTCCACTGGATTTTTTGAGAAATTACGAAGAAATAAGTTTGTTAAAAGGATACTGAATAAGAAGTAATAATTAAACGACTAAATTTGAAAAAAAAATCTATCTTGACAGTCGATGAACATCGACAGACTGAACATTTTCTTTTGAACACACGAAATACCATTACTTAAAATAATTATTTTAGCAACTTTTACGAAAGATAAGAGGTTGGAAATTTGATAAACTGTTCATTAACTACTGAAGAAGATGATCCCGTGAAAAAATAGCGCGTTACCGCACCACAACTTGTTTAAGGCCATTTTACAAAAGTGCTTTTTTTGCATTAAGCTGCGGTTTGCAAAAAGTATACATCCGTTCACGTTGTAATTTTGTGCGGTATTTGATGGGCACAAAACCTACAACCTATCAAAATTTCAGCTCTTAATATTCAAAAGAACAAGAGTTATGAATATTTGAAATTTCGGGAAAAATTGTTTTTTTGCAATTTGCGGGGTCATCGCTGGTCCAATCGGGTTCATTCGCAGCTCATTTTTTCCGTCTTTTCACGGCGCATAAGATTATTGAGAGCTTATTTCCTTTCAAGTTAATCCTCCGATGTTCGACGCAAAAAACCTGTTTTGGCCATTTTTACCTTTTTTTTTGGACCCGTTGCGACGATTAAAAAGTGTTCGATTTCAGTTCCTTCAATTTGTATCATAATTATCTACTTGGAGCAATTTTTTTCTCCGAGCTCAGAATTAAAAACTCCAAATAGCTAATTCTATCACACTATAATATACCAGTGCATAGTTTCTTTCTTAATGCACGAGATATTTTAGAGAGATTATTCCCTGACGTACGTATTACGAAATAACTATATATTTTTACTCCCCTCACTATATGTGGTACATAGTGTAAAACAAGTTTTGTAATCGCCTCAAACGCAATTTCCCGGATTTTTGGGAATATATCAGTTTTGAGCATTTCTGAATCGATCTAGATTTAGTGTGTGTGGGTGTGTGACTATTAAGCCGTTCCTATTGATCGTGTGTATTTGAAAAATGAGAAGTGTATTGTTTTTGGCATGTTATCCTCGTTTCGAGAGGTATTCCTTCATTCAACTCCAGTTTCTGAAATGGAATTATACTATTTTATTGAACCATAATATCAATATCACATACATATATTTAATTTGCAGAAGTGTCCGAAATTCTCATTTTAAGATACAAGTGACGTCGTCGAAGTGTCATGATGCAGTTCTGCGTTCACTCTATGGTGTAATTGTGTAAATAATTGAGCTGTTAAATGAATTAGTTAAGAATGCTTTAAAAATTGGAACTATACTTTGAGCTCATTGAAATTGAGTAATTAAAACTGTTTAGCCAATTCGACTGAGGGAAGTCGATGACCAATTGAACAGATTTTTTTAAGTTCGCTTTCATTTTTTGTTCGACAGAAAATGATTATTTTATCAGACTTATAGATAAATAAACAAAACGGTCAAAGTACTTAAATTATCTATGATCCATCATACATCACTAACTCTCCTCACTTGTAGGATACGAAAGTATATTGCAAATGGTTAGGAACAGATAAAGACGTCAAATTATACTCGATCAAAAGTTTATTCGGAATGACAACATATGGGGTTTTAAGAGGTTCAATATTTGGACCTTCACCGTATTTTTATGTATACGATTGAATGACTTACTGCTATTGTTACCTCATTTTGTTAGCACACTGTCGGATATTTCTGCTAGTTGAATGCATGTCTGTGATATATATCTCATAGCTGTTGTCCGCAGACTGCTAAAAACGTGGTAAGACATCAAATTGTACTCTTGGTCATTGAAAGCTCATTTGAATTGACAACATGGGATTTTTAGAACATGTTTTATAAATATAATCAGTGGGAAAATTTCTTGGAAATCAAACTTGATTTCTCGTTCATTCCACCCCGAAATATCTTCTTCTACATGAGGAACGCAGTATTCCAAAACTGAGGTGTGATAGTGCTCAATGCTTCACTCTACATATTTGAACAGAGATCGATAGATTTTTCATTTCTTCCGGAGATGTGTTGTTTATAATACTTTTTCGAAATTCTCCACACTATTTCTATTGCACAGGCACAGTGATTTATTTCTAGAGAACATTCAGGCACATTTCATATATAAGTGGCACCAAAAAAATGTAACTAATCGAATTTGATGTTATATTGTTTCAACCATTCCTACTTATCCCTCAACAAAATTCTCTTTGCACATACATTTGATACCTCTACGAAAATCAACTTTTATACTCGAAACTAATGTTCTTCTAAAGTCTGTCTACAACGGTATGCTTTATCTACGCAAATAAAACATTAACCACACATCGACAATGATTTGCATATGTACAAGTTATGCTGTTCGTATATTGTTGCTATCTCATCAAAACTAATAAAATCATATTTCGCTGAGAGGAACTTTCGAAAATTATTGACATACAATCAACATTACTTTCATTATACTGTAGAAAATACCGATTGATAACCCACAGAGTACGACATTTTTCATGAAAAGTCTACAGCGACTTCGATGACGTATTGTGGCGTCATTAAAATAGAGATTTCCGACACTTCTGCCGGTAAAATGTATGATTGTGATATATTATCGAAAACCAGAAAAAACGATGTTGTCGTGATGGTTCATTAAAATACCTCGGCTTCATTTGGAAAACTGAAGTTGGATGTCAAAAGTACCACTTGCCAGGTGGCCACCGCGCCCCAAATAGCACAGTTCCATTAGAAACGGCTCAATCGTCTCCACAGCACGTTATATATGCACATATTCACATATTTACATACAGGCTGTCCTCGAACTGCGTGGCTAAAATAAAACCGAAGAGTCTTTGATTCGAAAAAAATTTGATGAGCCTTTTTACTTTTGCCTCAAGTGTCTTGTTTAGCCGGTAGAGGGCTTCAAAGTTGCAAAAATAATTTTATTTTTTCGGTATAACTTGAGAACGTGATGAAGAACTTTTACAATATTTAGCAGGTGAGTTACTGTCAAGAATGGCCATTTTTGAGAGTGGAGCACAGAGCCTTAGAGACCATAGAAATGGCTCAAACTTGAGGATGTAACGGGAAAAGTGTCCAGAACTTTTTTATGGTCAATGTAATTCACTCGATATTCTTTATGTAGATAGCTCATCTGATTTGAAAACTTTTCTTACTCTTAGAAAATTTTGATAAAATCAACGGATTAGCTTGAAAATAATAATTTTCGAGTCTCTGCAATTTTGGCTAACTAATTTTACTTGATTAAAATACCTTAGTTGCCTTTGCTTTTCTAATGTCATTTTGGCATTTGGAGAATTTATTCTCAAAACTGTCAGTTTTTACTTTGCTTTCCGTAAAAATTTTATAAAATTATGGCTCAAAATTTCACTAACACTGAAATGGTTAATATCTCGGTAAAACACGAATAATAAAAACAATAGAAATGGGGAAACGATGTGATTATTTAGGAAAAACAAATGCTAAATTAAAAGAAACAACAAAACTTTTTGGGAAATCGCTAAGGCATCAATTGTTCGGAATGTTGCCCATTTTCCTGAATACACAAATTAATTCGTTTCAAGAAATTGGATTGAACTCTGGCTAGTACTTCAGGATCATTCTTCAATAAATCCGCTTCATGATTAATTCGTTGCAACAATTCCTCTCGTGTGTTTACTGGAGCTGCATAAACTTTCGACTTCAAAGGGCCCCATAGAAAGAAGTCGCAGGGCGTCAAATCAGGGGAGCGGGCCGGTCAGTTCACTGGTGCATCGTGTCCTCTACCTATCCAGCGATCTGGATATTCCGCATTCAAATGTCGCCTCACAGCTAATGTGAAATGAGGAGGTGCACCATCATGGATAAACCAGACCACGACGAATGTGTAAGGGCAAGTCTTCCAACAATTCAAGTAGCCTTTGTTCCAAAAAGTTCAAGTAGTTCTCCCCGTTCAATCGATCGGGTATAACGGTAGGGTCAATAATAAAGTTATCCACAATTCCAACCCAAACATTGATTTTAGTTTGATTCTGAAAATATGTAACTTCCGTTTCATTATGGAGGTTAAAAAGACCACATCTCGTGAAAGTATATTCGTCTGTGAACAGAATTCTTCTACAAAAATTGGGGTTTGCGTTTTGTCTTTGGACAATAAGCCGACCGAAATCTAGCCGATGACCTGGATCCATGAGCAATAAGTCTTGAACTGTTTTAATATGATAGGGATACAACAGTTCTTCTTTCAGTACATTATGAACTAATGATTTTGAGGCTCCAATACGAAGTCCCAAACGTAGTGTGCTTATCCCAGGTTCAGTTTCAACCGCTTCCAGTATCGCTTCTTCGAGCTCTAACGTCCTTCTTGTCCGTCTGCGTCCAGTTTCTCTGCGATCTGCTTCAAATTTGCCAGTTTCGCGAAGGTTTGACGATTTGGAATTCTGCGATGCGGATATCTTTCCCTTCTCCGGCCATTGCAACGACAAAGTCCATAAATCAATAACATATCAACCATTTCAGTGTTAGTGAAATTTTGAGCCATAATTTTATAAAATTTTTACGAAAGCAAAGTAAAAACTGACAGTTTTGAGAATAAATTCTTCAAATGCCAAAATGACATTAGAAAAGCAAAGGCAACTAAGGTATTTTAATCAAGTAAAATTAGTAAGCCAAAATTGCAGAGACTCGAAAATTAATTTTTTCAAGCTAATTCGTTGATTTTATCAAAATTTTCTAAGAGTAAGAAAAGTTTTCAAATCAGATGAGCTATCTACACAAAAAATACCGAGTGAATTACATTGACCACAAAAAAGTTCTAGACACTTTTCCCGTTACATCCTCAAGTTTGAGCCATTTCTATGGTCTCTAAGGCTGTGTGCTCCACTCTCAAAAATGGCCATTCTTGACAGTAACTCACCTGCTAAATATTGTAAAAGTTCTTCATCACGTTCTCAAGTTATACCGAAAAAACAAAATTATTTTTGCAATTTTGAAGCCCTCTACCGGGTAAACAAGACACTTGAGGCAAAAGTAAAAAGGCTCATCAACTTTTTTTCGAATCAAAGAATCTTCGGCTTTATTTTGGCCACGCAGTTCGAGGACACCCTGTATGTACACACAAACATCATCGCAAAAATATTCTTGGACCGATTTCAATAATTCTTTTTTACTAACAAATAGATCGCAATATTCATGTTGGAGACAGTTTAAAAATTTTCTGGAAGAAAAATGATATGTGTTAAAATCAGATACCAACATTTAGCTCTCACTATGAAGGACTTTGGATTTAATATAAGAAAAATAATGAAATCGACTAAAACGAAGGAGTTGTAAAGTAGGTAGTACAACATATTTTTTTGTATACAGGGTGTTTCAGAAAAACCTCCCTTAAATGCAGGGGACGGTAGATTTTACAAAAATAATCAAATTTTTCATATAAACTATGGTCCTATCTTCTTTCGTTTCGGAGATACAGGACGCGTTGAATTTAATTTTTTTTAAACGAAATATTGCTGTAGCTCCTCTGCAGTTACAGATATTTTGTTGAAATCTGGTACTCGGGGGTTTTAGAGATCACCGAATAAGATGGTCCAGTTAGTTTCAGATTATGCGGAAGGGGGCGCCGGATGCGCGACTTTTCGACATTTCTTTTAACCTTAACTTTATTGAGAATGATTTTTTTGTTTGTTTGCACATTTTTTTGGTTTACAATTTTATTGCAACAAATAAAGTACTCCTGTTGAGGTTCTCAAAATCTCACCGTTTTCGAGAAAAACGCGTTTAAATGAACACACGCGATTTCTGTAGTAACTAAATTTGCTAATGGGTTCTTGTTATGTTCATTTAAACGCGTTTCTCCGGAAATTCTCGAATTGAGGTAAATGTTTGTTAACATCATAAGAAAGGTTGGACAATGTTACATCATTTTGGTTCGGAGCTCATTGGCATACCGACCTTGATATGAGTGGGGGAAGCTTTTGAAAGTGTAATAATTGAAATCGATGTAGATTCTGAACGACTCATTCGATTTTAGTAAACTTCAGTTTTATAGAAGAGAAAAAACGTAATTTCAATTGTCTTATCTATTGGTACTCGATAGTTCCTAATGAAATTGCTAGAAGGCTTAATTTGTAATGATAACGGTTTTATTGATTTTCTCCAAAAACTTAAATCATACGGTATATATAATCGGAAATAATGGAAACATACGCGATTTCGCTAGTAAGTAAATTTGTTAATGAGTTTTTAATATGTTCATTGAAACGCGTTTTCCTCGAACACGGTGAAATTTTGAGACCCTCAATAGAAGGACATTATTTGTTTGAAATAAAATTGTAAACCAGGAAAATGTGCAAAGACAACAAAAAAATTATTCTCGAAAAAGCTAAGGCTAAAAGAAACGCCGAAAAGTCGCGCACCCAGTGCCCTCTACCGAATAATCTGAAACTAGCTAGACCATCTTATTCGCCGTCCTCTGAAAACCCTGAGTACCAGATTCCAACGAAATATCTGTAGCTGCACAGGAGCTACAGCAAAATTTCGTTTAAGAAAAATTAAATTCACCGAAGTACCATAGTTTATATGAAAAATCTGATTATTTTTGCAAAATCTACAGTCCCCTGCATATACGGAAGTTCTTTCTGAAACACCCTGTATATTATTTTATTAGAACAAATTACAATAAAAATGGAATAGGATCAGCCATTACTTGAATAAAATTCGTTATAAACATTAATAAAGTAAATATTTCCACTAATTTAATAAATAAATGTAACTTTCATTTCATATTAGCAAAACTATATTCACATTTTATTTGTACATGAAAATCAAACTTTTAATAGTTATTTTATTTATTAATAAAGATACTTTGTATGATTGGTCCTTTTCATGAGAGATTAAAGCGATAGCTATTGCACTAGTGCACGATTAGTGCTGTACATTTTCTATTGGTTTAAAAATTGTCAGTTGCCTCCATTTTATGAGATAAAAAGTACCTGAAGGAAATAGTATAACTGAATTAACTTACACCGTATATAATGCGAATCACTTTATTTCAATTTTCGCTCTCCTTTTCCATGAATTTATCGTCACGAATAAAATCTATTCAGGTCTAGTACCGAAATAATACAACACTACCGAGTGAAGAAACAATTGCCTTCGCGTGTCTAGCGGTGTAACAGTTAACCCACGTATAATATGCAACCTGTTTTAAATAATTAATAACGTAATTTCATAAAATGCCGTGTTTCGTAAGCTTTTTGACGGAGGGCGAACACTACACGTAAAAGGGAGATTTATTGTTCAACCTGTTTCGTTATAACACGATACAACAGCATTTTCGTAATATTTCACTTTTCACATATGTTATTTAGCGGACAGATTTTGCGATAACCAAAGGGTAGAACTGACAGTCGATTGAAACGGAAGGTGTTTTCATAACAACGTTTTTTTAAGAATAAATTCAATTCTCAAATAAAACGGTTTATTGTCAATTAGGGGGTTTTCACCAATTGTCCTATTCTCTTTTACGTTCAACACTAACATGATGATGACCAATACAGTGTATTCTTGAAAATGGCGCATTTTATTGGAAAAAATTGATTGGAGTGTGCTCTTTCATTTTCTGCTTGCTATCCGTATTTATAACTATTTATTTACAAAAATTGCAATGCATGTTGTACTGTTTTACGAAAACATTTTGTTTCTGTTTTCTTATTTCCTAAAGTCGTACTAACGATAACGATATAGCTGTGTTATTGTATGGATTATAATTTTTGTATATGATGGCTGCTAAGTTATGTTGATATGAACATAAAATATATTTTCACTTTTCATATATGTTGTTTAGCGAACAGATTTTGCGATAACCAAAATGTAGAACTGACAGTCAATTGAAATGGGAGGTGTTTTCATATCAGTTTTCTTAAAAATAAATTCAATTCTCAAATAAAAATTGGAGGGTTTTCACCAATTGTCCGATTCTCTTTTACCTTCAACACGAATATGATGATGACCAATACAGTGTATACTTAAAAATGACGCATTTTATTGCAAAAAAATTTATTGAAATGTGCACTTTTATTTTCTGCTTGCTATACGTATTTGTAACTATTTATTTACAAAAATTGCAATACTTGTGTAATGTTTAACGAAAAAGTTTTGTTCCTGTTTTCTTATTTCCTGAAGTCGTACTAACGATATCGATGTAGCTGTGTATTCCAGTCATTTGAGGTATTTTTGTGTCCGAATTTCCACGAGGTCTAGTTGTGGTCTGTTCTCATATATTTTGACATGCTGAACACGATGGTGTAGTTTAAATTTGGATTATCCCTGTGCTCGAAAAACTATGGCCATTTTTTAGTCCCAAAAATGATAATTTTCAATTTTCTTGTGTGTTATGGGTAGTATGAAAAAATGTTGAAGCAAAAGTTGTTGGAAAAATTAGTACGCGATTTTTGGCTCCAGTCCCGAGTCGATTCGAGGTTCTGGGCCCAAGATAGGGCCCATTTAGTCTGAAAGAAGAGAAATAAAAATACTCTTCTGGTCTAGACTCTAGACAGAATATAAAAAAAACAAAAACTCTTCGACATATACTCAATTTTTCAATTTGCTTCAGAACACACTAAATGGGCTCAAGATAGGACCTCGAATAGATTCGGGACTGGAGTCCAAAATATCGTTCTAATTTTTCCAACAACTGTTGCTCCAATATTTTTTCATACAACCCATAGTTTTGTCTCAAAACACAAAAAAATCAGAAATTATAATTTTTGGGTCCTAAAAATAGTCATAGTTTTTCGAGCGCAGGGTTAATCCAAATTTAAACTACACCATCGTGTTCAGCGTGTATAAATACCTGAGAATAGATAAAAATTAAACCTCGCGGAATTTCGGCCAAAAATCGTCGACTTTCCTCCTTAAACTAGTGTTATTGTATGGAATATAATTTTTGTATATGATGGTTGCTAAGTTATGTTGTTATGAACATAAAATGTATTGTATAAATAAATGAATAGGAGAACATAGAATGAAGAAGAGATTGAGTTGCGATATCCTACATACCTGTATGGGAGCCTTTTTTGCCCCCCTCAGGAGAAAATTTAACAATAAATACTCAGTTATCGTTATCATTTTAAAACGAGTGGGTGCTTGTTTCCTCATCATCGATGAGTAATCTTAATGTGTGTAATCAGGCATTTTTTTGAAGTGAAAACTTCTTATGGCGCGTTGGGCACTTTTGTGAGAGAGCATTTTCAGCCGTTCTCGCGACAGATGAGATTTTACACAGATATACTCCGCGTGTATTCTTATAATATATGTATACTATACGCGCTCTTTGCATGGGCATTCGTTCGTGCTCTCGCGACAGACGAGATTACATACCTATATGTATACTCAGAGTGTATAGGTATGCGAGAGCGCTGCATGCTATACGCAGTCTTTGCATGGGCATTCGTTCGTGCCCTGGAGACAGACGAGATTGAGAGTTTTTTATATTTATTTTATAAATGAATATTAAACGGAAAATTTATTTATTTAAATATTTCATTTGAATTGTGTTGCTGCTATGGTATTGTGTTAAAAAAACAAATCTAAAGTGTAAATAGAATTAATAAAAACATTGTTGTAGTGCAATAATGCAGTATTCACAAGATATATAAATATATTTAAATCAAAATTGTTCATTTCATACTTTAGTTACCATAGACCTATTGTTTCAGTTTTAGAATTTGATGAAAATCCTGATAATAATGATGAAAATGCTGATAATGATGATGTAAGAGTTGTTGAAATTATGGATGAGAATTGATAAATTTTGTATTTACTATTTACTAATATTTACTCATTTAAATAAAACCACTTCCTTCGAATATAGTTTCTATATTATTATACTTCATGTCTATTCAAAAAGTGCCCACATTGCTTTGATAAACTTGATTTTTTATGAACAATTTCTCATGTCGCGAGCGCACCTAAAAATGCTCACCCAAAAAAGTGCCCAACGCGCCATAAGTTCAAGTTTTCACTTCTGCCTGCACTCCCGGAGTGCGCTGACTTTTTTTTCCCAAATATACCTACATACATATTTTGCCTTAACTTTTTTGAATTTTGTATAATTGTTGAACAAAATAGAATGATCTGTCAAATGTTAGTAGTGAGTTTTGACAGAATATGGAATTAATCTTAAGATCAAATGGCCTTCCCCACAACAAATTTCTGGATATTTCACTGCCTATATGTATTGAAACAAAGCAGCACGCTCTGCGTAACGAAATTAAAACTACGATTACAATAATTTCAATACAAGCGATACATGTAAGCGATGGTGGCTTGGAAAATATCTAACCGTCCGAGTTATTTATACAGGATGTTCCTTAATGATATGCGAATATTTTTAGGAGTGATTCCTGGGTAAATTTTAAGTAAAAAAGTTCCTTTAAACCTGTCCTGAAACGCTCTGTTTTCGCTATACAAGGTGGCAAAGTTTCAATTTTTTTTTAAGTTTTTTTCAAAAATCTAGAAAATGGTTTGAGTTATTGCGCTGAGTCTTGGGACAGATTAGTGTGACTCAGAAACACGATTTTCCAATTAATAAGTTGTTTTAAAATTTAATCAGTGTAGTAGTTATGTGTTAGTTAGCCTTACAGCAATTTTAACAATAAATGTGGTATGCCACTAAGCTTTTCGATCTAGATGTTTTTTTGTATAGCCTTGTCAATTTTGTATGAGAAAGCTCTCTTGAAATGTTTTCGCACAGATTTAATCTGTTTCAATAATCAGCTCAATATTTCAAACCATTTTCTAGATTTTTGATAAAACTTAAAAGAAAATAAAACTTTGCACCTTGTATATCGAAAACAGAGCGTTACGGACAGGTTTATCAGAACTGTTTCACTTGAAATTGACCCAGGAATCACCCCTTAAAAGATTTTCATATAATTAAGGAACATCCTGTATATTTATTTGGTGGAACTAAGATGCTCGAAGATTGTTCTATTGTATACAGTCATTTGCTGCCGCCTATGTACAGGGTGTCCCATTTTAGGTACTTTTGCGGGTTATCTCCTTTATTTTTAAAGATAGATAGTTGCGGTTTTCGCGACACTATGCTACTTTTTCGTAAAACTCAAGACGCCGTCAACAGAATTTTCATAGCCCTTTTAGTTTTTAAGATACAGGGCATTTCTGAAAATGTTGCATTTTGTGACCCCCCTCGTATCTCCGTTATCCTTCAACTTATCGAGAAGGTAAAATAGCATTCTAATAGTTTTTTTTCCGTAGAATGCAGTGGTGTAGATAACTTTTGTTACATATTTACTGTTTTTGAGTTATAAAGCGAACTTATGTTTTTTTAAATAGAACACCCTGTATATTTATAGACTATAAAATTTTTCTTTTTTTTACCTTTTCAAAAATATATGATAGTATAAACTTTTTTTCAGAAACACGCAAATATTTGACAATTTTCAGAAATTAAATACATATTTTAATAGTAGGCCATTGATATTGTTTATGACAAGAAACAGAAATAAACGTCAAATCTCTATCGCATTTGAGCTGTTTATTTTCGTTCTTTTGGTATCATTATTCAATAGATATTTATCAATTTTTCCGAATAATGGCAGTTTACGAAAATTATGAGAAATATGATATGATGGTATGTTTTATACAGAGTAATGAAAATTCTGAAGAAGCTTCGGAATTATACTTCCAAAGGTGAGTAAGCTATTATGGCTATGAAAATCTCTATTATCATTTAAATTTTTGCTTGTTAGATATCCAGAAAGAAGGCAACCGTTTTTTGGGATATTTGCCCGTTTAAAAGCAAATTTAGTTGAGCACGGATCATTTGTTCACCCGCGCCCTAAAACATACAACAAAGAGAACAGGGAAAGAAAAGAGATAGATACTTTAGGATATATAGAAGCAACACCTTCGTCCTCATGTAGAAAAATTGAGGAGGAAATTGGTGTGCCAAAAACTAACGCTCAGAGGATCTTGAAGAAATATAAGTATCATCCATACAAATTTAATATACTACAACATTTGCATCCTGGCGATGCCGAGCGCCGGGCACCGTTTTGCCAGTGGTATTTGCAACAAATCGATGCTAACGATTCATTTGGCAGACTTGTTATCTGGTCAGACGAATGCTTTATTTCAAGTGCTGGCATTTTCAATCGTCACAATACCAGGAACTGGCGTAGTGAAAATCTGCATTTAATGTTTGAAAGGGCACAACAAGGACGCTTTGGAGTTGGGGTTTCATGTTTTATTTTGGGTAGACATATAGCTTATAGGATTTTTGAAGGAGGTCTTACAGCACGTAAATACCTAGAAATTCTTGAGGAAGTTATTCCAGAACTGCTCGAAAACATTCCATTAGCCCAGTATAATGATGTTTACCTACAGCAAGATGGTGCCCCAAGTCATAACTCTAGGCTCTTAAGGGCCTTTCTAAATAATAACTTCCCTCAAAGATGGATAGGTACCAACGGACCTGTTAGATGGCCTCCACGATCACCAGATCTCTCAATTTTAGATTTTTTTTTATGGGGCTATATACAAAATGAAGTATATAAAACTCGATATGACGGCATTGCAGAACTTCGAGAGGCAATTCATTTAGCTTTTCGAAATCTGCGAATGAGAACAATGGTTCTTTTGAACGCTATTCAAAGAATCTCGAAGATGTGCCATTTTGCATTAGAGAAAATGGTGGTCAATTTGAACATCACATTTAATTTTTTTTAATAATGTTATTTTTTTGTGTTTTTGTTATATTGTCACTTTACGCCACAAAACTGTTGTTACAAACTTACTGTTAGAAAAAAGATCTATGGGAATTTTTTTTAATAGATACCTATATACAAGGTATCCAATTATTTGTTAGTAATATGTAAGTTGCACTTGTTTATTATTGTTATCCATAGCCTACTATTAAAATATGTATTTAATTTCTGAAAATTGTCAATTATTTGCGTGTTTCTGAAAAAAAGTTTATACTATCATATATTTTTGAAAAGGAAAAAAAAAGACAAATTTTATAGTCTATAAATATACAGGGTGTTCCATTTAAAAAAACATAAGTTTACTCTATAACTCAAAAACAGTGAATATGTAACAAAAGTTATCTACACCACTGCATTCTACGGAAAAAAATCTATTAGAATGTTATTTTACCTTTTCGATAAGTTGAAGGATAACGGAGATACGAGGGGGGTCACAAAATGCAACATTTTCAGAAATGCCCTGTATCTTAAAAACTAAAAGGGCTATGAAAATTCTGTTGACGGCATCTTGAGTTTTACGAAAAAGTAGCACAGTGTCGCGAAAACCGCAACTCTGTATCTTTAAAAATAAAGGAGATACCCCGCAAAAGTACCCAAAATGGGACACCCTGTACATATACACTGCGATTCCGTTTTTTTTTCAAGGATATTAATTAATAAATAAAAACTCCACATATTTAAAAACTGTACATAAGAAACTGACATAATTCTTTTAAAAAGTATTATTATTATCAAGAGTTAGTTCATTCATTTGATTTTATTCGTTTTGTTCGATGTGTAGGGAACAATTCATAAGTTAAGAGTAGAGAATTCCGTATTATGAATTAAAAATCCGGAAGTAAGAAGGTTACGAAGTGTATCAAATCGTGCAAGGGAGTGAAAAGGAGAATTCTAAATAATGTTGATGTGATCAAAAGAAGTAAGGATAAAGATCAATAATTGAAAATGTTTCAAATGTTATCGATTAGTCTGAAAAAAAATAGAGGTAGAATGACTTGTCAAAACCGCTTCATATGTGTTTCAAGCAAGGGAATATGAATACTTGGGAAAACATGCAGGAATCGAATTAATTCTGATTGAATTATACCCCACTGCTTGATGAACAAGGAATATCCAACCAGAACCTCAGTCGCTTATTGGTAACCTTACCAATACAGAATTTGGGTGCAAGTCTTTTGAAAATTCAAGATATTGCCCAGAATCGGTTCGATATTAATTGCCAATTGCGTTGGGAAAATTTTGGGGCAACAAAAGTTCCCACAAGGACGCTTATTACGTTGACGTTTATATCACAACTATACAACTATAAAGGTTTATACCTACCTATTGATTCTTGTGCTTCGTTCATACTATTGCTTTCGATTTGACTCTAGCTGTAAATTTTGTTGTATTGTAGCTTAAGGTTACCCTTCTTTTTTCCTGTTGTTGTGTTTCGTTTGCTTTTGATGTGATTTGGACATTTGAACTTTGAACGATTTGTGTTGTATTTTAAGCGTATACCTTTAAAGAAATTAAATAATGGCGTGTGGCAAACGGTAAATTTCTTTTGAATGAACCAACAGGCCCGTAGCCAGCCGTGGGGCCCGACGGGCCCGGGTCCCCCCCGAAATTCCGTGAACCCTAAAATTTTCCTGAAGACGTGAATCATGTTTTAAAAATATGTCTATCGATAATAAGCCATACTTTTTATGACAACTTCACGCCTGTGAGACATATATAATATCTCTATTAGAACATTTGAACAGAAGATTACTTTTTTATCTGGAATTCTGGATCGATTATCTAGAATCCGATCATCAAAAATTGCTTGTGAAACATAAAATACGCTTTTACTAGACAAGTGTTGATTTTCACACAGTTTACTGGTAACAGACAATTCAGCTTCACGCTTCCTTTGTCAGTTCAACTGCAAGAAATGTCACGTGATTTGGCATCAGCAGTAGAGCATGTTCACGAAATCGTGGATATGCTTCAAGAAGAACGAAAAACTGCAGAAGTATCGTTCAGCAAAATTTTTATAGCAGCTGAAAAGCTTGCAAACGATACATTCGATATGGAGCTGAAAGTTCCAAAACTCACGTCCAAGCAAACAACTCATTCCAATTATCAAACAGACTCTGTTGAATCGTACTTTCGGTCTGCTGTTTTTATTCCTTGCCTCGATACGCTGATTCAGAATTTGTCTGACAAATTTCTTAATGAGAACGCGGGAATCTTATCAAGCTTACAGATACTTCTCCCTGGATTTGCTGTAATTGAAAAAGTTGATGACTTGCATCATCTTTCGCCATACTTTGATGATCGAGTCTCAGAATCCGCTGTAAAAGCTGAGTATAAGTTGTGGTGTGAGAAATTATCGGGACTCGAGAAAGATGCCGAGGCTTTACAAGTATTGGATTTTTGTGACAAGAGCAGATTTCCAACAATCAAATATCTATTAACAGTTCTGGTAACTCTTCCGGTCACAACGGCAAGTGTGGAAAGGACATTTTCGACAATAAAAAGAATCAAGACTTACTTACGTAACTCAACGGGCAACGATAGACTTAGTGCACTCGCCGTACTGTCAATTCATGGAAACTTAGGTATCGATCCGAATGAGGTTCTTGAGATTATGGCAGCAAAGAAATCGCGAAAGTTAAAATTTTAAATTTTGTCTACTGAAATTGACGTTTCAGTTTGACAATTGATGTGTATGTGCTTGACTGACAATTAAAATACAGTGATGATATTAATAACAATAAAGCAATTTTTCACTAATGAGTCCAACTTCAATAACAAATATCCTTGCAAGACACCCATCAACCATTTCCGCCCCCCCCCCTGCCCCCCAAAAAATTATTACTACGTTTTGGGCTCCCCCCAAACCAAATTTTTGGCTACGGGCCTGCCCTTGGTAGATACCGGTAATTTGAATAGGCCGAACCTATTCCATTAATATTATTAAGAGAACTATTAATAAAACTTTTTTGGCAGTTACGAATGGCCTAAAGCGACAAATACCTGGTTTTTTCATTTCTATGAAGAGCATCCGTGCCTCTATCTCCCTACGCATGAATAATACCACAAGCGTGACGAACGAAACAGGGCACTTCCGGAGATAAAAACTGACTAACCTAACTCCGGAAGATATCAAAAAGAGTCACGGCATAAGGACGCAGTTCCTATCGGAGCTGAATAAAATTTAAAAAAGTGAGTTATCTGGAACTTCGTCAGATCAGATATATAAACCAAAAGTATGGTGTTTTGATCTGCTGCAATTTTTGCAACAGGGAACAGAAGTTGTGAGCCAGGGGGAATCCAACGTGACACCAGAAATGAGTCGGGCTGAAGAAAAATTCAGTCAAAAACGATCTGGTAATTTTAGATAAAAGTATAGGACATTAAAAATAGTGCATCGGTTTATTAAGATACTTGTATTTCTTTAACCTTGAATCAGCTGAAAATGTTGAAGGTGTAAATTTGCAGTGTTCTTCTACTTATTTTGAGGGGTGCTCAAAACGAAGAATAATCAAAAAATTCCTTCAAGTTAGCTTCAAAAGTTACGGAAATGTTTTGGAGCGAAAAAAGACTATTTTCATGTTTTTTGAGTTTAAAAATGAAACGGTTGGCCCAAATGGAAAAACATGTGTAGAGACAAATTGTAGAAAAAGTGAAAACGCATCGTTTGAGATGAAGTAAAATACATTTCGAGGTTATGGTCTCGAGATATCAGCGCATATCGCTTAAAAAATGAAGTTAAACATAATTTAAATTGAATATAACAATGTGCAATAATAATATTTTAAATTGATGTGATCATTTTTCAGTTATTTTGATTCTAATCAAGTTTTAAGAATCCAAAAACTTTTTTAAATTTCAATTTACTATTTGAAATCTACTATTACGACAGATAAGCGGTACAGAAATTTAAGCCGCTGCATTATTTTACACGTGATTTTTTTTATGTCAACGCGCTTTAAATTCGAGATGGGGACAGATACGAGGTCTTACTGGATTTAGATCTGAAAATTTTTATACTTTCCAATGATTTCCGATTTTTTTCGATAGGCCCAAAATTGGGTTCTAGGGAGGCCCAAACACATTTATATCAATATCTCGGCTTCTTCTCAACCTAGGAAGGTTTCCTTCAGCGTAGAATACTCGTCGTGGAATACCATAATAGAATCTGAAATTTGATCATCCTAAAAAATTTCTAACCAAAAAAATTTGCACATTTTCCGAGGTCCGAAATTGTCAAAGTTGTCCTACATTTTTTTTAAGCCCCACAAACAGTATTGAAGGATGTTTTGTTTCACATTTGTTGAAATCTAAAAACGGATTTTTTTTGTCGATAAGTCCATTTTTTGGCTGGCAATCTCAGTTTTAGGGATTTTTGGAAATGGCCGATTATGGAGCCAAAATGAAAGATAAAAAAAAAACACTGTAGGAAGTGTATAAAAATACCATCTTTCAATTTGAATAGAGATATTTTTTGGTCAATATTCGAATGAGGAATAAAAACATTTGTATTCCTCCAAAAAAACACTATTTTGCACACAAGACCATAACCTCAAAATGACTTATATTTCGGCTCAAACGATACGTTTTCACTTTTTGTACAATTTGTTTCTCGACTTGTTTTTCCATTTGGGCCACCGTTTTCTTTTTAGAAGCAAAAAATATGAAAATCGTCTTTTTTCGCGCCAAAAAATGACCGTAACTTTTGAAACTAACTCGTAGGAATTTTTTCACTATTTTTCCCGTTTTCAGCGCATCAAAATTCGTACAAAACATACAAAATGTATCCCTCCATTTTTCAAGCGATATGCGCTGGATTTCGTTCCTCTAGCGACTGTACTATTTCATGAGAAGTTTCTAAATTATTTATTATAAATTTTCCATTCCTACAATCTATTCCAATTGCTGCAAGAGTGTACGAAAGCTATTTTGCTAACAAAAGTGAAGGAAGTCACGTTATCAGTCGATTTTTATTGTTTCTTTCGATCTCTACCTTTTATTTATTTTTCAGTTTCCTTTCTGAATCACGCACTTCTTCGGGATTTGTTGGGTTCAGGATATGATCTAATAATGAGTGATGAGTAATACTGGAATCATTTGATGTAATAAATATAATTCGAGAGCGATTAAAACATGTGGTGATTTGTAAAGATAGAAGTTTCTATTGAAGCTCCGTAAAGTTCAGGTTAAAGCTGGCATATGAGATCCAGGATGCATGATGGGAAGAAAGAAGGATCAAATCTGCCGAGATTGGAATATTCTAATATTGGGGTATGTTTGAAGAGAATGTAGAGAATGCGCTGAAATATTAAAACTTTCGAGTTGCCTATGGCCCCGGGCTGAAGGACTACGTAGCCCGTAACTTCACGGCATCTGATGCCTTTGTAGTCTATACTCCCTACTTTCTACATCGCTTTTCCATTTTACTACGGCGTTGATGACTGATGCGAACATTTAGGCAGTTGCAGACTGTTTAATTCGTTTTACAGCTAGAGACGTAGGCCGCTCTGAACTCGTTAGCAACAGTTACACTAGAAACTCCGAAATTATTCATTTAGATTACTTTCATCACTTCCTTCGTACTGAGGTAAGCATTGTAATCGGCATAGAAAGAAATTTCCTGATTTTTGAGGATATAACCGTTTTGAGCTTTTCTGAATCAATGAACTATTGTTGAGATTCCCCGGCTCGATAAACATTTTCACTCCATCAAATGAAGTAGAACGGCTAAAGAAAGCTCTTTGCCCACTAGAACGTACCATACCATGACCGTATCAGGCACGGAAAAGAGCATTCCGATTACTACTATGCCCACTGTAACGGATGAACAGCGTTCTATGCCCGTGTTCAAGGCGTATGTAACGCGTATGTAAAGCGTTTTTGCAGCTGACCTTCTCCGGTCGCGGCTGCACAGTTTTTTCTGTTTCTCGTTTGTGGACGGTCTAGAGAGTTTTGTTGTAGTGGTTCTTAGAAAATTACTAGTTAGAGAATTGGCTTCGATTGCCATTATTTTTGACGAAGAAGAAGAAAACGAAAAAAACGCTACTGGATTCATGAATCTCTACGGAAATGAAAAACAGAGGATGAATATTGTACATTGTACAGGCACCTGGTTGACGATGAAGAAAAATATATCCAGTATTTTCTACTACTACTAGGACTAGAGTGGAACGCTGTTGGCCGCATGCGCACATCGGTTGGTGAGCAGACAGGCACATGCAAAATATTCTCGCCTGCCGATGTCAACTGTTCGTGCAGGGCACGCACGTGTTGGCCGGTGACGGATCGGACTAGTGGGCGTTTGCCTATTTGAAATCAAGTAAAGAATATTTGCTTACATGTGCCGGTACGATTACGGTCCTAGTATGGTACGTTCTAGTGGGCAAAAACCTTAAGAGCTACATAAATCTATCCATGGCTGATATACTACTTACCCAAAAAAGAAAAATGGCGTCAATCTAGTGAAATTTAAATTTTTTTTTTATTTTTTTTTTATATTCCTAGATCCCTCTGCTGCGGTCAAGCCACATGGTGCAGAGGATCTCAACAACAACTTAAAAACAACCTTCATTCTGTCACTTAAAAGTGATCTGAAGTTCAAATCAAACCTATGCGAGTAGTAAAAAACTGGTATAGCCATTTGATATAATTTTTTTTTTGTAATTTTTTGTTTATTCCCTTCTACGATGCGCTTAATTTTAATATGCTGAATTCGTACATGTCTTTAAATTTATTTTTTTGCAAAAATTCAAAGAAAATTAATTAAAAATAAAATTTAAAAATTGAAAAATTTGACATTTTCGAAAAAAATTTTCAAATTGTAGGTAACTTTTCCCCTAAAGTTTTTTAGAAAATCAGTTTTTTTTATATTTTGAGGTCAAAGGTCACCGAAAATCAAAAATCGAAAAGCGTTCGTAACGTATTCAGCCCATGACCTTTCGATTGATATATAGCATGTGCATGTAAGTCCAACGGTCTAGGAGGAGTAATGCTTACAGTAGCGTAATATATATATATAGATACATTAAAATTTTTAAATATAGAACTATTGCATTCTATTGCATCATTTGTTCAGAAAGCGACAACGCCACGCACCTTTTACGAATGGGGACTTGGTTCTGTACTACGCAATTTGACAGCTTCCGTATTTCTCTTAGCTATTTCGGAGCGTTGTTGCCTTACAAGTGGTACCAAGCTTTCAATCATAGTTACAGCGTTGCCAATAAGGAGTAATTATGACTCGGCGACAAAGAGGTCCGTTGGTTTTCTTTTTCATACTTCATGTAATCATTGCCACAAGTCAAATGGAGTTTTATGAATGAGATGTTTCGCCTCTTTATGATAATAGGTCTATGAATATCTTAAATGTAAATGAAACAGTTGACAGCTCTCTGCAATCCGAATTTCGAAATGAGATGAATGAAATCATAGAACTAGAAATGCAGTCTAATGAAATACCGGATAATGTAAACAAGAAAACAGAAGAATTGACACTGGCTGGTAATAAAAAATCACGAAACAAAACTGAATCAAATCCACTGAAACAGAAACTCACGCCCAAGATTTTAATAAGAAAACAAAAAACAATTCATCGGAACAGGCAATGGCAATAAATTACAAAGTGCACCTGGAGTACCGGGATATCAAAAATTATCTTGGTCAAGGGTGGATGTGGAATATAAAACGTGTGTCTTACTTTACGTTTGAAATAATTATGACACTGTCATACTGACATCATCAATAACCTACAAATTTCATACCTATTTATTTCAGTTGTAAAACAATAATGAACTACAAATTATGAAATAACGGTTTTAGTAACAAGAAAAACTAAATTACAGTAATTGTTGGAAATGTCCCCCGTTTTGTTCGATGCACAAGTTGACGCGCATTAACTAGCGCACCCGTTCGAAAATAGGCTTCAATCATGAAAATTTTGTGCTGTGTGGTAAGAGGCATGATTCAAAAACTGGATTAGAAAATTTCAGCACAATGACTTAACAGATTTTGACACAACAAAACATATTCAAAAATGTAAAGTAGGACACACGTTTTTCATTCCACAACCACCCTTGACCAAGATAATTTTTAATTTGTAGTTCATTATTGTTTTACAACTGAAATAAATAGGTATGAAATTTGTAGGTACAGTGACATAATTATTTCAAACGTAAAGTAAGACACACATTTTAGATTCCACAACCACCCTTGACCAAGATAATTTTTGATATCCCGGTATATCTTTCACATATTCACGTTACTCAATTAGATCCTACAACGGCAATTGAAGAAATAGTGAACTACCTCAAGGAAACCGTCCCACATGTAACATATGAAAAGCTAAACTCAAAACAACCTACAATATACTCATCAGTCAAGCTATCTATTTCAAGTGATGTTCTTGAAACTGTGATGAATCCGGCCATGTGGCCTCAAGGAGTTGCTGTGAATAAATTTTTTATGAAATGTTCAACTCAAAAATTGTACCCTTAACCAAAATTCCAGACAATATCATCAACAAATTATTATTTACTGTACTACATCAAGACATACAATGTTTGAGACATAAAATCCCTGAAATCGAGATCTTCTTAAATACACAAAATAATGCATATGATATATTGGCTTCCACTGAACATTGGTTAAGAAGAAATGAATTTGATAGCACAAAAATTAATGGTTACGTTTACAAGAGACGAACATCTTTAAAAGGTGGCATATCAAACTTTCACGGAGGATCTTGCATCTTTGTTAGGAAAAATATTGAGTGCAGGTTATTTACCGAAACATCAAGTAGTGATCCTTGCAATTTACATATCTACATTAGGAAACATCACAACTTTTTTTCATATTTTAAATGAGATTTAAAATGTTTCGGAATATAAACTGAAGAATTGTAATATCATCGTCTGTGGTGACTTCAATATAAATCTTTTATCTGAAGATAAAATACATTTCCCAGACTTTATCTTCTGTGCACAACACGGGGTGAAGCTCTACTAGATAACGTAATATGTAATAAGAATATTGACATGATAAAAATCTGAGACGCTAGAAAACATGGTTTGGGACCATACAGCCCAGTTTGTAACGTCGAATGTCCAACGGGAATATCTGTTTCAAAACTGTATATACAAAAAGGAGAATATTTTCAGAACATAACATAATTGAATGCTCATCTGAATTGAATAATGAAGATTGGAACAGTGTACCAAATAATAATACAGATATTAAAACTTCCTGTACTAAATTAATTTCCAAATTGCAACATTTATTGAATAATTTTTTTCCAGTAAAGTTCCACAAAAATCAAAAAATCCAATATAGTCCAGTCATTATAGGAGATTTTCATCGAAATTTTTGGGTACAGCTCAATTTTTGTACCAAAGTGTAGGTTTTGGTATCTGAAAACATGTGTCACTGACGCGCCTGCGCGCGCATATTAGCATTCGTCAGAATAGATATATATATATACGTTTTTTTGCCATTTTTTGCACAAAATGGAGAATATATCCAAATGTATGCATTTTATCGAAAAAATGAAAAGGAGTAAAGTTGTTCACAATTAAATTTCCAATAAAAATGCATTATTTGATTTTCCGATTTTCTTCGCAGTTTTCCCGGGCGCGTGAAAATAAAATGCATATATATATATATATTTTTCAGTAAAATCGAATTTTCTCGAAACAGAAGCGTTCTATCAAAAAAAGTTTCAAACAAAAGTTGTTCAGAATGTCATTTTGCATAGGAAAGCTCTATTCTGATTCCAAAATTTTCCGCGAATTTCCCATTTCAAAGCCTTAAACAAAAAAATACACGTATAAGTCGTATTTTATATATAACAAAAAATTAAAAAAACAGTTATGCATACATATATACACACACATTTGTATATGTATATATGTATGCATATATGAACTTTTTTTTAATAATTATAATTTCTGCATAATAAAAATACGATTTTTAATATTATATTTTCCCATGATTTTCAACGTTAGTTTCTCTTTTTATTTTCATTTTACCATTCAAACAACATTATGAAATTGTGAAACGTTTTTTTAGTATTTTATGTTATTTAAGAAAGACACGTGTGCTTGCATTTTTTGTTTCAGCCTCATGATGGAAAATTCGTGGAAAATTTTATCAACACAATAGTGCTTTTCTATGCAAAATCCTATTTTGAACAACTTTTGTTTGGATCATTTTTTCATATAACGCTCCGATTTTGAGAAAAATTGACTTTGTCGATACGTCTGTTTTTCATTTTGAAAATGACTGGAAAATCGGGAAATCGAATAGTGTGTACTATTAATTCTAAGCAACTTTTTCTCTATTGATTTTTTCGCTAAAATGCACTATATAAGCTCCAGAACTGTTTTTTAAATTTTTTGTTATATATAAAATACGACTTATACGTGTATTTTTTTGTTTAAGGCTTTGAAATGGGAAATTCGCGGAAAATTTTGGATTCAGAGTAGTGCTTTCCCATGCAAAATGACATTCTGAACAACTTTTGTTTGAAACTTTTTTTGATAGAACGCTTCTGTTTTGAGAAAATTCGATTTTACTGAAAAATATATATATATATGCATTTTATTTTCACGCGCCCGGGAAAACTGCGAAGAAAATCGGAAAATCAAATAATGCATTTTTATAGGAAATTTAATTGTGAACAACTTTACTCCTCTTCATTTTTTCGATAAAATGCATACATTTGGATATATTCTCCATTTTGTGCAAAAAATGGCAAAAAAACGTATATATATATATCTATTCTGATGAATGCTAATATGCGCGCGCAGGCGCGTCAGTGACACATGTTTTCAGATACCAAAACCTACACTTTGGTACAAAAATTGAGCTGTACCCAAAAATTTCGATTATTTGCTCAAAAATCTCCTATAATGACTGGACTAATAATTGGTTCACTAAAGGAATCCAACATAAATGAAAAAGAATACTGTAAGCAATATAAATTAGGTATTATCACAGAAAATATCTTTAATACCTATTCTAGAATCTACAAAAAGTTTATTGTGGCCTCTAAACGAATGAATAACAATCATTTTACTCAAAAATAAAGCATATAGGCAGATTATTCGAAATTGAACAAGAGATAATACCAAAAGTAAAAACATTTTTCTTGCACAAAATTTTCAAATATACGATGAATCCGAAAAAGAAACACTGAATAGAATAAACAACTATAGGCCGATTGCTCTTCTGAATAATATAGCAATAATTATGGAAAAAATTATTCACAATAGAATATTGAATTTCATGATACAACATAATATATTTAACCCTAATTAGAACGCTTTTATTAACTGAAGATCAACAGACCGGGTCATTTATCAAATAATGAACAATATAGTCAATTCTCTGAATGACAAATATAAAGAAGGAGTGTTGTTTCTTGATCTATTCAAAGCTTTCGACTCTGTAAATCATGACAGACTACTTAACAAACTATTCTATCTGAAAGATACGTTCGAATTAGGTTATAAGCAATTTATAACCTAATTAGAACGTATCTTTCAAATAAAAAACAAAATAGGAATTACAAATAACCGCCATGAGTCTCATTCGGACTGGGATTGTATATGGCAGGGAGTTCCACAGGGCTCAGCATTGGGACCTTTGCTATTCCTGCTCTATATGAATGACCCACCGAAATGAATAAAAATATAGTTTGTTTTGCTGATGACTCTACTGCCACAATCACTGCGGAAACAGATGAAGCTTTACAAATTAAAATAGAACAGTCATTGCAAATTTTGAAGGATTGGTTTGACACAAATATATTAGACTTACGTTTACCTAAAAGTCCAATGGTGCCATTTTTCACATGCTCGGCCGAAGAAAATAAAACTTGAATGTAACAAATTTGGATTAACATCGATCTATGAGAAAAAATTCTTGTGGCTCTATATCGATTCTAGACTAACGTGGAACAGCCATATTGATCAAATGGCATCTCATGTTTGTGCTACCAGTTGAGGGTCTTGGAAAATAATTCACATAATGAGGTTGCTCTGTTAGTATATAAGTCGTACGTAAATTCTGTAATCATATATGCCATAATTTATTGGGTTGACTCAACAGACATTTATAGAATCAAATTGCTGCAAAAAAAAATGTATAAGAAATATATTTAAGCTAAAATTTCAAGAGTCATGCAGATCATATTTTATAAGACACAGAATACTAGCATCTCTCCAATGTATGTCCTAGAATGTACCTGCTTCGTTTAGAAACATTAGAAGAGTTTTTTCAGGAACATAGTTTGTTGCACAATTATAAAACTAGTCATAAACATATTCTCTTACAAGACCAAACTGCACTTATAGTCCAGTCGCTGTGCAATTGGGATTGTTATTTTTTCCACATCTCTATTTTATGACTGATTTCTATTTTTTTGTGGGGTGCTGATCATAAAAATTCGAAAACGTGATGCGTTCCAAGATATTGGCCATTTCAAGTCAAAAAATGTAAATTTTTGAGAATTTTCACGGTTTTTTGCATTTTAAACGAAAACAACGCATTTTATTGAATAAACTGCTGGGTACAAAGTTGTAGAGTCAAAACGCATCGAATGGCGCTAAATAGAAGTATATAAGTCAAGAGGAGCCAGATCAAAGGTCCATTTTCGTTTTTTTTCTGGTAAAATTTAAATTTAATGTCCTATTACAGATTTTGCTTTGGGAACTTCATCCATTATCTACCCAAGTATTTTTTCTCTATCTCTATTTCTTGCTCCAAGATCCGCCATCTCTTCACGATTGCGGTGCCAAAAATGGGTCTTTTGACCCAAAGTAAAATGCAATTCGAAGAGTTTGTTGCTTTCTGTAACAGATCCAAAATCCGACCACTTTGATTGTAAACCAGAGAAACTGGGTCATTAAAAAATTTGGGTTTTAAAAAAAATTTCAGGTTGGAAAACTCGTATAAGCTTCAAATTTTGTAATCAAATAGAAGATCAGATTATGCGTATTAAGCCTTGAAACCTTTTTTTGATAAGTAGACCTCAAGATATCTCTAATTGTATGTTTGGGCCCGTAGTGGTCCCACTGTTTTCCCCTTTTAGAAAAAACCAAGATTCATTCGAAAGGAGAGGCTCTATCTAATCCTAAGACGTCGACCTCTGCTTCCTGAAAAATTCCGGCACTAATTAAAGAAAAAAGAAGACGAAAAAAATACAGCCACACTCGAAAGTCGAGCGTCGGTAATGTAGATTCCACAAAAATGCATTCTAATTTGGGTCAAAAGACCCCTTTTTGGTGCCGCAATCAAAGATTGCAATTGCAATTGCAAGATTACGGATCTTGACTAAAAAAAAAGAGGAAAAAAAATTGGGTCGAAAGTAAGTATGAAATGCTACTTTTCAGCAGAAAATAGAGTTCCTAAAGCATAATCCGTAATAGGAAATTAAAAAGTCGAAATCGGTCGTGTCTATTGAAGAATAAAATCTCTTATAGAAATCAGACAAAAAATTGTTTTATTCCATTTTATTATAAAAATTTATTTAGGTTTAGAGAGATTTCACCTATAATTTCGAAAGTCACTATCTCCAAAACGATTAGGTTTGGCGACATTTGAGATATAGATATACTCTTTTCTCTCAAAAATGATAGAGGAACAGATATTTCTTCATAAAAGTCGTATATACGGTGAAATGCAAAAAAGATGGGACCCTTTAAAAACCAGAAAGATACCGCAGCTGGCGCCCTCTACAAGCATTACGGATTTGAATTGCTCATTTCAAAAAACTTACATTCTGAATTTTTTATGGCTAGCTCAATATTTAGAAAAGATATTCAAGTAAATTGAAAACAAAATTTTAACTTTGGCGCCATGTATATCTCAGTGAATAGATAGCGACCTTTAGTCTGATGTAACTTTGGCTAAGCCACAATGATATTTTGACTTCATAAATCTATGGCTACTCTATGTAGTTTGTTACTCTCGGACCATCCTGAATATTATGATCTTATTTGTTCTGAGAAAATTACGTGATACTTACCTTCTATTTATTAGATATATTTTATAGTATGTTTTTCCTATGAAAGAATGAAAGAAAACTGAATTCTATATCAAAATGATGTAACAAATGAAACGAACCTGCAGTTGCAGTCAGTCAAAAAATACTTTTGAAGGATAAATTCATGATAATTCTGTTTGCGGGTAATAAAGAGATGAAATAAATCAATCCTCAAGTGAATATGGCCCTCATTAAAACAAATTAAATATAGGCACGTTTCTACTAATCCCAATAACCAACAGAAATTTCAATTATCTTCCCCCACGCGTGTCCAAAGACTGAGGTAACTCTCCCATAAAAATCAAAACATTGCCGAACGCTCGGTCTGGTGCAGTGGGCTATGTACTTTGCGAAGGGTCTCCATCTCAAGGGACGCTGTTAACTGTACTTGCCGATGTTGATTATATCGGACTCATAAATGTTGTGTGGAAATACCACGCGATTTATATATATATCCATATAATTCTTTTTCTATCGAATGAATTAGTACAACCACAGCTTATTCACCTGCTTTATGACGGATATGAAACCAATACACGTTTATGAGAAGTTAGAATTTGTTTTACATATGTAATGGATGTAACTATGTAGTCTGTCTATGTCACAATCCTACTTATAATACCGGGTGTTCTAATGGAAATGACATTTTAAATTGCTCGCTACATACTTTGACTGCACGAAAAGAAAATGTTCAGGTGAGCCAGCACTGGAATGTTGGGAGAGTTAAGCATTGGAATTTTTCTTGAATGTTTGGATGTTATAGGCCTTATAATACCGGGTGTTCTAATGAAAATGACATTTTAAATTGCTCGCTACAACCTTTGACTGCACGAAAAGAAAATGTTCAGGTGATCCAGCACTGGAATGTTGGGAGAGTTAGGCATTGGAATTTTTCTTGAATGTTTGGATGTTATAGGGGTAACGAAAGACGTAGACAACTTCAACGTTCGATAGAAAAATGAAGTATAATAAAGAATAGTTCATATTATACTGTTGACATTTACTCCAATACACCTACCAGCTGATTAAACTGCATTGTGTTGGTCTCAGCATCTTTAAACCACAAGAAATGGGTGCCGGGCCGGCTTGAAAATTTACCTATACATACTGATTTATTTTTATTTTGAATTAAAAAGGCATTTTACACTGAAGGAAAATAATGATCAATTGAAAATAATATTTTATTTCATTACTAAATATTTAATAAGTACAATAAAAATTAATGTGGGTACACGGAAAAGTTTTACAATAATCAATTTTAACAACTTAATTATATTTTACATTAAATTTAGTTATGTTTCACTATCACTATTATCTTCTTCTAAAGCTAATTTTACAATCCTGAACATTAGTTATCAGTAAAGTTGACATCACAAACGCATTTAATGATTTCTTTTGTAGTATAAGTGAAGATTTTGCAAATAAAATAACTGAAACAGATAAACAATTTAAGAACAAGATTCAATGAAAGTCCTGGAATAGATGGAATAACATCCAAAACACTAAAACATATAAGTAAATATATATCTCTACCGTTGTCTAGAATATTTAATAACGCAATAAAAAAAGACATATTTCCTACTGTGTTCAAAAAAACTGTTATCAAACCAATCTATAAAAACGGAGATCCACAGCAACTAACTAATTATAGAACTATTTCATTAATTACTAGCTTTACATAACTATTTAAAAAAGTTATAAAAAAAAGAATAATTTCTTATATTGCAAAATATAAAATAATTAATGAAAGTCAATTCGGTTACCAACATAAAAAAAGCTCTCAGGATGCAATAATTAATTTAACAGAATCAATGTACAAAGCACTAGATAACAAAGAAAAATACTTGGCTATTCTCATTTAACAAAAGCATTTGATACTGTATGTCACACTCGACTTTTAAAGGACTTGGAACAAATCGGCTTGAGAGACAACTGTTTGAATCTATTTAAAAGCTACTTATCAAACAGATATCAATGTACAGAAGTAGATGGACATAAGAGTAATTATAAGATAATAGAATACGGAATACTTCAGGGAACAGTATTGGGTCCGATACTGTTTATAATATACTTGAATAATATATTCAATCTAACTCTTAATAGTAATATAATTAGCTATGTAGATGACACAGCCTTATTCTGTCAAGCAAATAGTTGGAATGAGCTAAAAGAGAATGTAAACACAGATTTGAAAATTATCAAGGAATATTTTGACTATAAAAAATTGATTCTAAATATTAATAAAACATATTACTTACCGTTTTATCTTCAAAACGCAACAAAACCAGAGTTCACCAATATAAAACTCAACTCCGAAATAATAATTCTACCAAAACAAGAAATTAAATATATGGGTATTATGCTTGATATACATCTTAAATGGAATGTGCAAACAAATTTTATAACAAGCAAATTGAGAAAAATATTATTCATTTTTAGAACCCTCAGAGAGATCCTTGATATGAAACAATTAAAAATGATATACCATTCTCTTGTAGAATCACACATTAATTACGGCATAATAGCTTGGGGTGGAGCCTTAAATAATTATATACATAGTATGGAAATAATTTAAAAAAAAATTCTTAAACTACTATTAAATAAGAAAAACCCGTATTCCAGTAATAAAGTTTTCACCGAAGCCAAAGTGATGGACATTAGGTCACTATTTTTCTATAATGTCGCAATAAAATTTTTATTTACCATAGGAAAAGTTAAAACTGAACATTCCTGTAATATCAGGACTAAAGAAAATCTAGTAATACCAAAATTAAATACATCTACTTACCAAAGATCTTTCCTCTTTCTCGGCCCAAAGATATACAATATGTTACATCCGCATTTGAAAAATAAAGAAACCAATGCAAAACTTATAGAAAAGCAATTGAAAACTTATATATTAGAAAAGCCAAAAAGAGAAATTCATGAAGTTATTGATCCAAACTATTTTTACATTTACACCTTATAAAATAAAAATACGTCTACACAACTATAAGTATGAAATATATGTTAAATGTTTACATTTTCTCTTAAACATTGATTTTAGTCTGTTAATTACTTCTACTTAACTTACACTCGCTTAACTACTTCATAATAATCATCTAAACTCTAGAAGTCTTAGAAATCTTTATTATATTGTAATATATCTTCATTATATTTCTTCATGCATACATCCAAGTTTGGAATGAAAACA
Organism: Endomychus coccineus; assembly: GCA_958510875.1. Taxonomy (NCBI): domain Eukaryota; kingdom Metazoa; phylum Arthropoda; class Insecta; order Coleoptera; family Endomychidae; genus Endomychus; species Endomychus coccineus. Next base: position 60,705,380 of record OY294068.1, on the reverse strand, counting down.
TAATTTCTCAACAATGATTTTCTTATTTATTATATACTTAATATCCATTCATGCTTCATTTTAATACCAATTTTTGAAATACGTCATTATACAGGGTAAGTCAGTTTTTTATAGACAAACTGCAACAGGAGATAGAATAAGTGTTTTTAAAAAGAAAAGTTCTGATAAACATATGTCGTAGAAGGCTTTGTTTTCGAGATACTGGGTGTTGAAATTGAAAAAAAAATTCGTTTTTTGCGAATATCTCCGGAACCGTTTATCGTACAGGAAACAGCTTTTGTGAGCATTTTCTACTCATAGTAAGCTATGTTCTGTGCGGTAAAAAAAATTTTTTGTCATAATTGGTGAAGATTTTGAAGGGGTAGTGGGTGTTTTTCTCCCCAACTTCTACGCCACTGAAAAAATTACGGTTTTGAGACAACCGTTTGAACCGCCAATGTTTTCTACACAAAAAAAAACTTGGTTATAAGCTTTAAAGTTGACCGTTTTCGAGAAAAATCAACTTTTATGTTGAAAAACATGGTCAATTCTTTGGTTTTGTTACTTGTTCTAAGGTTTGAATAAATTTTGTTTAATTAGTAAGAATTGATCATGTTTTTCAACATAAAAGTTGATTTTTCTCGAAAACGGTCAACTTTAAAGCTTATGACCAAGTACCTTTTTTGTGTAGAAAACATTGGCTGGCGGTTCAAATGGTTGTCTCAAAACCGTACTTTTTCCAGTGGCGTAGAAGTTGGAGAGAAAAACACCCACTACCCCTTCAAAATCTTCACCCATTAAAAATAAAAAAAATTTTTTATCGCACAGAACATAGCTTACTATAAGTAGAAAATGCTTACAAAATCTGTCTCTTGTACGATAAACGGTTCCGGAGATATTCGCAAAAAACTAATTTTTTTTTCAATTTCAACACCCTCCTGTATCTCGAAAACGAAGCCTTCTACGACATATGTTCATAGAAACTTTTCTTCTTAAAAAACACTTGTTCTATCTCCTGTTGCAGTTTGTCTACAAAAAACTGACTCACCCTGTATAATATAAAGTTCTTTCTTTCAATACGACAAAGATATTATTATTTATTTTATTTATTATTATATTATTTATATATTTATTATTGTTGTCTCACGGACAAGTGTTTAATACACTTCGTGAGTATATTTCTTTGTTTATTTACAAGGTATGGTCCTTTTGTAATTATTTATATATTTTTCTAATATTACTGTTTAAATTATATGTACAACAAATTTTTGTAAATAAACATTATTATTATTATTATTATTATTATTATCATACACGTATATGAGTTTACCACCTCAATTACAGTTGTATACACTTTTTCCAACTGTCTACAGAAATTGTACTTACTATATTTTTCATATATTCCGCTATAGATATATTTGAAGTGATGGAAATATTATCCCTTCTCATATTTGATTTGACTCCGTACTATATTAGTTCGATGGGATTAAATACACAATAGTAGCAACCTGTATGTCCATTTTCTATTGCAAGTTTATCTTACACGTATTCTTTATTAATTTTGAAAACCTTTAATAATACAAATTATTATCTATCATACAATTTAGAATGTCAGATTTAGTGCTGTTAGAACTAGGCAACATTTTTACTTGACGACTATGATAACTAGCATTATCCATTACAATTACGCTATTTTAGGCTATATTTTGGAAAAGATCTTCAAAAGTTTTGCGTCAGTGTCGTGGTGGTATAATCTAGAGAAGAACGTTTTTAGCTGAAAGCAACAGACAGTTCGGAACAAATCCACTTTCTGAACCTGCATGTATTATTATTCCTTTGCTTTTATTTGAATGAGCTTCGGTTTGGCATTTTTTTGAAAAATCATTCCTTCCCTTTTTCACAGTGTCATGTGTACCAAACCATGTTGAGTCGAGATAGATATTTGGACGATGTTTTGCTCTATATTGTTTGATAGCCATCAAATATTCATAACGCCCTTGTCGTAAACGTTGAGATTCCATTAGAGTTTGTCTTCCAACAATCGTGTGATATTTAAAACCCATTTTAAGCAAAATTCTTCCACTTGAAATGCAACAGAAAATCTATGTTACGTCGTTGGTCAGCCCATTTTTATGGTCCTACCAATGTAGGTGGATATTGTTATCCATACATTTTATAAATTGTCCTTTTTAATAAATCCACATCATTCTCGTCAGTACTTCTGAATGTCCCAGAATTGTGTCTATTTTTTCTAGGAATAATAGGCTTCAGCACTATATACTTTCCAGAAGATAAAGAAGTACTTCTAAAGCAGACGTTTCGGCTAAGCATCACTTGAATTAAATTCTCTATTTAGCAAAAATTTGATATATGTAGGAATATAATACCTTCGAACGGTCTATTTCTACTTACTACAGATGGTATAATTAGGGTAAATTAAATTTGCACTTTGGCTCTGCCCGGAAAGGTGGTTAATTTGGTGTCTTTCATGGCCAGACGAATAATAAGGGTATTATTGCAGTCAAAAGGTCAACGCCATAATGTTATCAATACTCTACGAAGATGTTCGGTAGGTCCCGAGCTTGACAATAAAGGAATGACCAACTTGAGGTCGTCTATTCCGCCTACTTGGAATCTCTCATGGTGGAATAACTGATGAGATTTCTGATGAACACCGACCATTAAAATTGCATAGAAAAGTGTAGTATACTCAATTACTGTAAAGTGAGTAAGTATTATGTGGACCGATTTTTTGGTTTTCTCTTCATTTTGTAGTCATGCACTTACTTTTTTAAATCTTAAAAATCGGGTAAAATCCGGATTTGTCTGAAGTTAATCTGTAATCAGATAAAAATTAAAGTATTTTTAACCATTTTTTTACTTCTCTCACTAGGTAGTGTATGATTTTCGAGAAAATATCCGTTTGAAACCTTTCTGAATTCATCCAGACTATTTTTGAGTTGATGTCTGTGTAAACCAATGTGGAGATGATTGCGTCGTTCCTATTGGTCGTACAGATTTGAAAAGCGCTCTCAAGTGGTGAAAATAGAAATTGAATTTTTTTGGCGAGGTAGCCCTCTTGCAATTGATACTTCTTGCCTCAATCTTCAGTTTTTGGAATATCTAAAATACTTTTTGTATAATTACAACAACATTGGTTATGTGGTTTTAAATATATATTTTATGACAATCATCCATTTAATCTGCCGAAGGGTCCGAAACTAATATTTTATAATTCAAAAAACGATGTTATAGAAGTAGTAACGTCACATTTTTGTGTTCTTCGTCATAGAGAGTCCTAAAATCTATAGATCATGGATTAAATTACTTTATTATAAGGCTACATTAAATTTAATCACTCTATGGTATCATAAAAGTGAGGTTGACATATTCAGATTCTGACAGTTCACCTGACAGCAAAATAATATATTACTACATAGAGTTGTTAATACCATACAGTTGTAAAACATACAGTCATAAGTTGTGAACTTGAAGAAACATAACATATAGTACCTATAATTTTTTTTTCTTCAATTCCGACGTATCTTGAATTCGCAAAAATACACCTATCCATGGCATCTTAAATGTGTTTTGCTTTGCACTGTATCAGTCTACTGTTTTTACTTCCTTCACTATAAGTAGTAAATAATGTAAGGGAAGTATTGTAATCGGGGCAAAATTATTTTTCGGATTTTCACGGATATATCCATTTTGACATGATGTCTGTGTGTACCTACAGACGTACGTGTGAAACCCACTGTGGAGACGATTATGCCGTTACGACGTTAAAACTTTATTCCAACTAATGCTGACAGCTTTTGTAGTTATAACTTTACAAATAATGGTTATTTATGTCATGCTAATTGTCTGACACATATCGCGAATAGATGAAAGCTGATGCTGTTCTTAGGTAGTCATCGAAAGCACAATTCTGCAAAACAAATTGCTGCATCATGAACTTCACATTCACCTAATGATTATATCTCAGCTTCAAATGACCCCATTGTACCCTTCGTATGATATGTAAGAAACTGAATATTGCTTAACAAGTTTGCTTTCAAAAAATTATTTTATTAGGCGCTACTTGTATAAAACTTGAGAGTATATGAAATCTTATTCATCATTTTGTGAGCAGAGAATGATAAAACTTCAATAAAATCAGCAACGACAATTTCCTTTGAAATTAATCTGATATTATTTAATATATCTCATGTAGTTAGATAAGTTATATTTGTCGCAAAAAGTTATATTTGTCGCAAAAAGATATCCGACTCGTTTATTATGCCCTGGTGCAGTCGGTATTACAGTACGGAATAGTAGGATGGGGGGCCGTATATGAGAAGACACTTAATAGTTTGAAAGTAGCCCAAAATATAATACTAATAATTATTCTGAACAAACCTAGATTATTTTCTACAGTTCTACTGTACAAAGAGGCATCAGTATGCAACATTAGGCAACTTTTCATGAAACAAGCTATTGTCGATATTCAAAAATCGGTAAAAAATACTATTTCACATAACATCAATACTAGGGCACATAACAATAATGTATTAGCAACGGATAAAGCGTTCAAAAGAATTGGACAAAGATCCAGCTCCTATCTTGGACCGAGATTTTTTAATTATCTCCAACTCACTTGAAATGTATATCAAACATTAAAGTTTTCCGAAAAAAAATAACATATTTCCTAATCCACTCGAAAGATTTACAACCGTTATATAATTATCTAATATGAAACAATCATAAATCCATAGTTGCTCCTTCATTATATCAAGTTTTGGGTTGAACATTTTGTACTACTAGGGTAGATGGATTGGTGACACTAATAATTTATTAATCTCATGGAACTGCTTAATTAAACTAATATTACCTATTATTGTGGTAATTTAAAAATAAGTTTCTACAGCACTACTAGAAACTGTAATTAAAAATTTATTTTTTCTTTTTTAAGTTTATAAATTAGTTATTGCGCTTTCACACAAGCTCTGCTCAGGATAGTATTTTAGCAATCAATAGTCACAAATTCTACTAACCATATTGCCTGCAAATTATCTAGTTTTAAATCAACTTTATAAAATACTGTAATTTACCAAAATACTGTAATGTAATAATTGTTTCACATTTCACATGTTATGTTATGTGTTATGTTATGTTATTATCAAAATTTTCAATAAATCTCTCTCTCTCTCTCTCTCATACCTATTTTTCCAAAATAATAATAATAATAATAAAAAAAAAACCATACCATACCTGATTGTTATCAATTTGATTGCTAGCTATTTCCAAAAAAAATGCAACGACATACGTTTCCATATTTTTACTTTCCTCACTATACGTAGTATAATAAAGTGTAAGGGAAAGTATTCTAATCGGTCCAAATTTTTTTTTGCGGATTTCCCTGGTATATTCGTTTTGATCATTTCTGATTTTATCTAGACTATTTTTGGTATTACCGAAACTTGAGGAAGATGAAGAAATATTTCAGAATCGTAAGTCCTTTTGAGTCTGGAGAAACGTGTAGGGGTAGGTTGAATACGAACACTCGTATTTAAATACTCCTATATTGCTAGCGTCCTGCTCTCGTCTGTAAGAGAAATACGGCCTCCGAAGAAATATAACAAGTCTGGAAAAGGCAAGCACTATGCATGGGCGTTATTCGCGCATTCAAAATAATGCAGGTGATTTGTCAATATAGTAAGTAGCACACGTTCAAGCAAGCACATGGTTGAGAATTTTGCAGTTAAGTAGTCTATAACGATTAGTTTCTCATAAATTACTGGCGTTTCCTCTGAATTTATGCTCCTTTTTCCGGTTTCAACGGCGTTTGCTTCTTCAATGGAGTCCGATGATGTCCCCGCCATCGAGTCTCCTTCAATGTTTAGCACAATTGTCGTCCGCTACGCTGATTGATGTGGAGGCCCATTGGGAAACTTGTGAGGGAGCCTCATGAATTTCAGTTTCCTCTTTATCAAATTAGGGCACCATTGCTGCAGCCTTCCCCTCCACAGAACTTGCAAGCAGCTGAGTACACAAAACCGGCTTTACTGCATCAACAAGCTACAGTACAATTCCCTTTTACTCGTCTCTGGTTCTAGCCCTTACACCACCTCTTTCCAATCACGATCCAAAAGTTCCAAAGCATTGCCCGACCAAGCTTGCACTTGAGAATATACTATTCTGCTATTTAGATTCATCGCACCAAGTGAAGGGGGTAATGAAGACAGTTAACCTTCACTTTTTGTCGCACGTTGAGTAAATTTTTTGAAACGTGTAAAGGCAGTGTATCTGTGCGAGTGGCATCATCGTACAATGTCACAAAGATGACTTGTCCTACAGCTTCGACGCTTTGTTGATGGATGCGGTGCAGTGTTTCGGAAAATCTCGTCTTTTGCAAGTAGCGTACGAGTCTTGATTTGCTTCGAGAATAAAAGGCCTAGATGGAGTCGCATCCGCTATACGCTACGATGCTGCATTCGAGAAGTATTTCCAAAATAGCACATATTAGAAACTGAAAGCGATATATATTCGTAAATACAATTATTTCGTGGTTTTTTTCGACACTACAACTTTCCACTGTAGCCCAAAATGTTTGAACGAAAAAAGATAAACGAAATACACGATCCTGGTATTGTCAGCACCATTAGAACTTATCTAACATATGGCGAACATGAATCTATACCTCCAGCTATTTCCGGATGGTCGTATAGAGATGTAATGAGTTCAGTCTACAATAATAGAATCAAGTTATGGATATTGTTGAATTTTCTGCTAGTACTATTCATGGACTATATCAAAGTTTTGAGTCGTAAACATAAGCTGCGATTGATATGATCTCGAACCGATAACGATTGCTATACTAAAAGCACAGGTGGTACGAAAAGCGCTAGAATAAATGTGAAGATGATAGCATTAAAAGTGCGACATGTCTTTCCAAATGATCGAGTTAAATCCCAAATATTGGAGAATTTGAGTGCTGAAAAGCCTCTATTGATTGCTTTCCGTAGTTGGGATCTGCATGACAATTCGTTGGTTAAGCAGAGTATTCGAAACATTTGGGCAGTTAAAACATCAATGGATTTGGAACTTCCGAGATATGGGATTCTAGCTTTCCAAACTGATCGAAAAAAGAATCGTATCAAGCAAAGTACATATTTCGATAATATAAACTTGCTAAATGTGAAATTATACTTGAATTCAGAGTATTATCCATGTGAAGCAACGAAATTGAATTTTAAAGATCATCAATACCTGGGAGCGTACCGGATGTACTATGACTTCGGGAATCATTTTCGAATAAAATGATAAGCGAGTCGATGCTAGATTATATAGCATTCAAGATTAAAACAATTCTCGTGATTGATTGTTTGAAACAAAAACACCCGTGTTTATTGCTTCATCATTAACGACCGTATCATGGAGTATTCCTCTAGTACCTGCATGAATCATCATATTATTATTTCAGTTCTAAACGTTGTACTGCCAAAATAAATATGTATTTTCCCAAATCAATGTAATTATTATTATTTTTGATATTTTTTTCCTCAAATGGTAGGTGATAACATCTATCAATCATAGTTCGTAAACGATGGTCGCCAGTTGCTAGGAAGGAAACATATTGAAACAATAAATCGATCAAAAAAGAGAGTTACCCTCACTATATACGTTCTCAAATGGTTGGGAAGTGAGAATCATTTCAGAAAATGTTCAGTGAGAAAATGAGCAGCGATAATTTCATTGAGTTAATAGTTAATGAAGTGTGTTTAAAGTTTGGACTCGATATAAGAAACGATGGAAGAAACTGTTTATTCTGGAACAAACAACTAAACCAACGCGTTATAATAAATGGAGATCTATTGGATTGGTCAGGTATCGAGGCAAAAAATATTACATTAAAAAGGGTGTTATAACAAGATTGTTGAGGAAATCACCATTTAGAAATGTGTGATAAGACTGATGCACGAAAGAAATATTACGTTCCAGATGCTATTGATTCTTTTCATTTCAAGTTGTTGTTCTCGTGGAAAAAGAGGAAATGGTAATTTTTGGCAAATTTGGCGTCCTCTGCTTTTTGTAATTTTGGTTGTAGCACAACGACTGCGTGAGAATAATTATAGATAATATTGTTTGTTCTCTACAATTTTCAGTTCCAAAATTTTTCTCTACGATACCGTTCTTCTCTTTTCACAAAAGTAGTACACAGATTTAGTGTACTATCATCACAACTAAATTGTTTTCTCTAACAAATATTGTCAAGTAATTCATTATAACTAATGTTCATGAAAACCCATAATTTGTGATATACAGGTACAAAGAATTTCAGTTTCTTAGAGTGTTGGTTAGTTACCTTGTAATTGAAATAAACAGTAGGGATTATCATAACATCAAAGCAATATGACTAACTCAAGATTTCTACCAACAAAATTTTTTTATTATGTAATTCATGCAAACTGTCAGAGAAACATGCACATAAGTGAAAATCGATATTGATAATGGTGAAATACAATTTACACAGATAAGGTATTACAATTGATGTTAGGTATCATGAATTTGAAAATATGAACATTCCTATAAATTGTCCCTCTTGTTTTCAATTGTGGATAAAGCTGGTACATGAATATTAGAAACTCTACTCGGTTTAAACTTAAGCCCATACTAACAGAGCGTTTAATATTGTATAAGAGCGAGCCACTACCCTTGTTTGGGGTGGGTGTATGCCCAGGGGGTGCAATCATACTTAAGCCGACAATTGTGTGTTCATTACACTGCCCAGGGCGTAAATCTGGCCAATACAAATTATATCCTTCTCTGATCACTCCGAACGTGTCCCGTGTTCATATGTGAACCAAGTTCAACATGTACAGGGGGCTTTCGCAAATGAAAATACCGATAAAGACAGGGGATGTAAAATTAATCAATAATAATTAATAGAATGAATTTTTATCCTTATATTAGTAATTAGAAACAGATAAAGTTGTGAAAAGACGTCAAATTATACTCCAGGTTACATTGAAAGTTCATTCGAATTAACAGCATAATGTGTTTTACAAAGGCTTATACTAGGACCTTCTTTGTATTACTTGTTGATATATCTGATGTTGGCCGTTCTACAGAATCAAAAAATATTTTCCCCCAGTGTTAGGCTCCAAAGATGCAGTTATGAAAGAACATAAATCTTTTTCTGATTTTTTTATCTCGTTTGTTTCATTTGTAACTTTAACAATTTATAAATAATTGCCCGTACTTCGCTACAGCGCATGTTTGTTCCAAAGATTGGAAAATAGTGTCATCTAGACAGCGACTTGAGTCAAAGGCCAAGTGTGCAAAATTTCATCAAGATCAGCCCTTATCTGTTTTAAAAGGTGAGGAAAGGGGTGGGGTAGTTTTTTCAAAAGTTCATTTAAGCAGTGACTTTCCTCTTGTTTTCAAGGTTATGTGCACAAAATTTTGTCGAGATCGGTACTTATTTGCTAGGGTGTGAAAGGGGGGTAGTACCCTCATTTTGAAGGTGAACTGCTCAAAATGTCATCGAGATTAGTAAGTGTCTGCTTTGAGAGGTGGGTATGAGAGTTAGGCTAGTTTTCAATCTAATCCAAAAAGTGGCTTTCTTCTTGATTTGAAGGTCAAGTGTGCAAAATTGCTTCGAGATCGCTACTTAACTGCCTAAAAGGTGAGGAGGACAGAGTATGTTTTTCGAAAATCATGTAGACAGTGACTTTCCTTTGGTTTTGAAGGTGAAGTCTGCAAAGATGGGAAACAGCCGTAAGAATAAAAAATATGATAATGCAAATGATTTATAAATAGCTGCGCAGCGGAATACGTACTTTAAATTGTACTATATTGAGTGTACGTATATACGAGTTGACAACATATGTTTTACAACATCGTGTTTTATACTCTATGTATTATTATATATTGCTGTTGAGATTGTTCATTGTCAATCACTTTCATAATATGACATAGAATATAAATATGTGACGTCACACTCTGATTAAGTAAATTTCATTCAAATTCAAATCTTCAAATGAGCATTCCGTTCACTGCTGCTGGTTGAATTACTGAACTGAACTGAGAACTTTTTATGAACTTCTGAAATTTAAATCTATTAAACTTAAGATTCACAACAAATATATGAAGGGTCAACTCAATTGAATAAGATAGACTGATGTTTTCTTCGGCAACCTTAAAATGAAATATTCTTGGTCTGAAGAAGATAGCGCGATACTCATTTAGGAAAGTTGTTTTAATGATTTGGTTGCACAAAATTCTTAACGATGACGTCTTTTCTTTCTTAACGTGAACAGGGCTTATAGGAATATGTGTGCTCCTATATAATGTATGTTCAACGGTACCTAGAGCTTGAAAACTTGTAGTGGTAACATTTAACATTTACTGTTTCAAAATTTTTTAATTTGTTCCCAGCAAATCCTACGTCGTTTTCTTACGAATGCTTCCGAAGATCTTCCTCAAAACCAGAATTTTTACATTTGCAAATTACAACATTTATATTGTAGCACACTAATAGAAAAATACGATATGGCAATTCGAAATATCATCCATGTCCTTGTCTATAAACTTAATTGTGTGATGGTATGGTAATTTACAAATATTACTCTTCCAGAATGAAAGTATAGTTAAAGAGAATTATGAAAAACTGAATATATCTTAAATTAATTTCCAACAGATTCAACATTTATTTTTGTTAACATTCCAATTGCTTATGCCTACTTGCTATGTACCAAATAGCGATTCCTAATGGAAACAATATGAATCTGATGATGCTTTTCAGTTTACAATTTGAATTCTCTACAATGATAGAAAAATATATAATGCACGGTATAAAGTATGAAAATTTGCAGTACATATTTCTCATTCAAATACCTCTGTTAAATAATGACCATTTTTGTACAACCCTTGTATAAACGATTCACTCCCTTATTGAAGTTACATGCTCATAACCACCAGCGTTTAGTAAGCAAGAATTAAATTGGGGGCTTACATCCCTCGCGAGAACCCTGACAGTTGCTGTCAGTGGATTAAAATAATTATTGTTTTGTATTGGCGTTTTTATTGGATTTATCGGTATTTTTATTCTATTCTTCATCGAATTTATATTGTTTGCACTTGTTTGATAATGCACCTGCTTGAGCAGTATACATTTTGGTGGGAAATGTCCATATGTTTTATTCGGAATATAATCTACTTTGCTTAGTATTTTACTATAAATGTATGTTATCAGAAAGAGAAAGCAGATGAGACGATGTATGTATGTAAATTGATTCTAAATTGAATGATGATTAAAAGATATACGTCAAGTTTTGTTTATCGTTGTAGGCTATATAGCCAGGAGCCAGCATCACTGATTTTTATAAGAAATGTTTAACATTATTTTTTTTTGTATGTGTTTTATTAAAAATATAGTAAAATGAAAGCGCATTAGCGCCGGGACAACGGCATGCGGCAGAATTTTAATTATGCTTAAAAAAAAGTGAAAATGTTTTAAACGTTTAAAGTTGAAACTTCGTCTATTGCCTTAAGGACATTTCATTAGAATGTAAAATAATTTCCTGCCATCTCCATTGTAGACCAATGTACACCTGTCATGGACATAATTATGTTCAAAATAAAATTCAATTGACACAAATGCTTATAGCTGAATTTTTTTTTGCGATTACAGTAACAATTAAGGTAATGAAAAAACTTATCCTGTCAGTCATTCAGCGGAACATAGCTTTGGCGGGAGCAAAATTATCGCGCGTGAACGATTTTGACTGTCATGTACTGGCGTAACTCCATAACGCAACGTAACTACCGGGATATCAAAAATTATCTTGGTCAAGAGTGGTTGTGGATCCTGAAACGTGTGTCTTACTTTATGTTTGAAATAATTATGTCACTGTCACACTATCATCATCAATAACCTACAAATTTCATACCTATTTATTTCAGTTGTAAAACAATAATGAACTACAAATTATGAAATAATTATGTGAACTTTGAACCTTTTCAGAGGTCGTGATAGCCACAATCCGGGTGAAAAACTATTTTGAAATAGTTAATTTTCCGTAAATCGAATGACGTTCACATGGGAAGCCCGTAGCACGCGAGTTAGGAAAGTGCAAACTGGTTGTACCTAATACCGCTTTACGACGACTTTTCGCGTGCCGTTTTCGCTCCATGTAGTTAGATTCAGTATCGGACCGTGCCCGACGGCCCTTCTTTTTTCGATAAATGTCCATTAAATAGGAAAATTTAATTAAAACAGTTTGAGCTATTCTCAGATCTCAGCTACGCGCGTCTAACGTGCGACGTACCAAAGGGAATTTTCTCGTGACTAAAATATACACGAAGCGGGTAAAAGCTAGCGGCCCATAGCCAAAAACACTTTATTACAACTGGCGCCGGTCCCACGGGGCATAAAACGGCCCCGAATTAACAAGATCGAGATAAAAAGTATAAACTCAAACTGACGGGTAGCGAGCTCCTCGAGGTATATGTCAAAATGATTACGTTCGTAGCTAATTACATAGGACGTCTGGCGTTCATGCAATTGTATTTGTATACAATTCGAACCTTCTAATTTCGATAGGCCACGTGAAAATCCCGGAGTCTAAAGCGCTAGAGACTGCTGAGTGTTATAACATTCGTATAAAATTGCGAAATTTCTCACTTTTAGAAACTTCAAATTAATTAATTTGACACAAGTTTTGATAACGTAAAGTAAGACACACGTTTTAGATTCCACAACCACCCTTGGCCAAGATAATTTTTGATATCCCGGTACTTACGCCAGTTTGTGAGATAGGCGACAATATATTACTAGATTCGCCATTTCGCTTATTTCTAAGGATTCTTATTGAACCAAATGAAATTATGTAGGTAGTTTTTGAGAATTGAGAAACTCGAGCCCCTCTTCTTTACTTCTACAGTCTACTGGTTCCTTACATGATTCATTACAAAAAAAAACAAGACCCGGTGCGAATCATTGTAAAATAAATCACAGAATATAGAATTAATAATGAAAGCATGCCTTTATTATATTTTACTATACATTTTAGTGACCTCATACTTTTTCAGAAATAGTATTGTTTATTAAAGAAAGTTGATACATTCGTAAATAAATAATTGCAATTCAATTGAAAAAAAATGTTTGTACTTTATAGACACGAATCGTTATCAAATGTTTGCCCAAAAGCAAACAATTCTTCAATGTCAGAATCTTCATTATCGCTGCAGTCAGTCTCATGTTCCTCATGATTGTTGTCTCTTTCGTTTTCTTCATCATTTCCCAAATTGGAGTCTAAAAATGAATTATAAATAATTTAGAAATTAATAGCACTTCATTCTTTTGGGAAAAATGGTAAAAAGTATTAGCTTTATCGCTGATTTAAGCAATTCAATTATTACGTCAGCGACAAAAGCTGGTAATTGATCGCACTCAAACCATCGTAATTCAAATTTATCTTCAACTGCTCCCCATCCGCAATTTGAAGGAGACAACAAGGTTGGATGTTGAAAATGAGCGTTGCACCACACACTAGATATATAAACAGCCCTCAGAATTTGTTGTCGCAACTCCAACTTGTATGGTCACATATTTACAAAATTCTACAGAATTTATTGAAGCCTTCTCACAAATGTTCAGTATCCAGACATTGGAGTGGATGCTATTTTGTGAGCTCTGGAAAAATTTGTTTATGAAAGCATTTCAATGTAACGACATTGCGGAACAAATCAAACTGCAATCAAAGAACTTCGATGGGTCAATATTACTACCATGCAAGTTGGATTAGCCACAACAAATTCTGGGGGCAGTTTATACATCTAGTGTTTGGTGCAATGCTCATTTTCAATATCCAATCTTGATGTCTCCTTAAAATTGCGGATGGGAAGAAGTTGAAGATAAATTTGAATTGCGATGGTTTGAGGGCGATCAATTACGAGCTTCTGTCGGTGACGTAATAATTGAAGATGTTGCTGAAATCAGCGATAAAGGTAATACTGATTAAAATTTTTCGCACACTCTCATAGGGTAATTTATAGAACCAAATATGTTGCTAATAATTTCTAAATTATTTCTAATTTATTCTAATCTCAATTTGGAAAATGATGGAGAAAACAACAATCATGAGGAACGTGAGAGTGACTGCAGCGATTATGAAGATTCTGACGTTGAAGTATTGTTCGCTTTTGGGCAAACGTTTGATAAAGATTCATGTCCATAAAGTATAAACGTTTTTTTCAACTAAATTGCAATTATTTTTTTTACGAATGTATCAACTTTCTTTAATAAACAATACTATTTCTGAAAAAGTATGAGGCCACTAAAATGTATGGTAAAATATAATAAAAGCATCCTTTCATTATTAATTCTATATGCTGTGACTCATTTTACAATGATTCGCACCTGTTTTTTTTTGTCATGAATCATATGAAGAACCAGTAGGCTGTAGAAGTGAAGAAGAGGGGCTCGAGTTTCTCAATTCCCAAAAACTACTTACATGATTTCATTTGGTTCAATAAGAATCCTCAGAACTAAGCGAAATGACAAATCTAGTAATATATTGTCACATATCTCACAAACTGGAGTAAGTACGTTACGCTATGGAGTTTCGCCAGTATACGTGACAGTCAAAATCGTTCGCGCGACAATTTTGCTCCTGCCAAAGCTATGTCCCGCTGAGTGACTGACAGGATAAGTTTTTTTCCATTATCTTAATTGTTACTGTAATCGCAAAAAAAAATTCAGCTATAAACATTTGTGTCAATTGAATTTTATTTTGAACATAATTATGTCCATCACAGGAGGTACAACGTTGGTCTACGATAGAGATGGCAGATAATTATTTTACATCTTAATGAAATTTCCTTAAAACAATCGACAAAGTTTCAACTTTGAACATTTAAAACATTTCTACTTTTTTGAACATAATTAAATTTCTGCCGTCTGCCGTTGTCCCGCCAACTAGGTGGCAGGAGTTCATTTTGATACTGGGCTATATTATGACAATAGAAAAAAAAGTAAACCGTAATTAAATAAATGTAGCAATGAAAAGTTATGCTGGCTCCCAGGCTAATAGCAGATTTGAAGACTTTGAATAAAGTAAAGAATAATTGGGAAGCAATCATTTAAAACTCTTGTGCTCATTCCCGTGTGAAATGGTATTGAAAAAAGTTTATAAATTTTTGACCGACATAATACATATATCTATTGTTTGGTGTGATGCTTTAGATAAAGGTACTGTCAAGTTACTTGCTATATCTGTTTCATGTTTATCAGTGTTTTTTGCTATGTGCAGATTAGAAATATGTGTAATCGGATATTAGTATATCCCAAAATAAATATTCTCCATTTTCTGAAGACGCAAGCTTAGTAAATTTAGTTGATCATTATTTGCATATCGCTTAAAATAAAAAATACCGGTATTAAGTTTTATAAGACATCTTCAAAATTATTCCGAATAAATTGAAGCAGGATAATTTTGGTCATATGTTCATGCAGGTTGAGTTTGAAATACTGGTGTATTCAAATTTGATAAAATATTGATTATAAGATTTGGAGGTTATAGGCATAGGGAAAGACCTCACTGGGTAAAGAGTTCCAAAACTTCGCGGTTCGATACCAAAATGAAGTCTGGTCGGAAGAAATTCGGCAGGTCTCGAGTTTAACAGTGACGTAGTGACTAGGCTGACCTCGTGTAGCCTCGTCTAGGGTATGTAAGAACATTTTTGCACAAAATGCTCATTTTTTGTGCAATTGTTTGAATTTTTTGGCCGATTTCCTCTGTTTTTGGAATGTAGTTTGGTTAGTTTAGGTCTGAGATGAAGATGACCTGTGTAAAAGTTGTTGGTAATTTTATGAGATACAAAACACTGCCAAGAGAAAATTTTGAGCCAGTAGTAATTTTCCGCTATTGATGTAAAATTGTGAACAGAAATGTAAACAAAATCTCAAAACTCCAGATATTAAATGATGTCAACTTATGGGAAATAATTAGCTGAAAATTTTTGGTCATTAATAATTTTACGCTAACTTCCATATTTCGCGTGATATCTGGACTTCTAAGATTTTGCTTACATTTCTGTTTACAATTTTCCATCAATAGCGGAAAATTATTAATGAGTCAAAAATTTTTCCTGGCAGGGTTTTGTAGCTCATAAAATTACCAACAACTTTTACATAGCTCATTTTCATCTCAGACGTAAACTAACCAAACTATACTTCAAAAACAGCGAAAATCGGCCAAAAATTTAAACGATTACATTTTTGTCAAGCAGCCCCACAAAAAAAGGGGTGCATATTGTGCAAAAATGTTCCTACATACCCCCTTACATTTGTAATCAGCGTTCCGGCCTTGTGTTATTGAAGGTATTGATTCCACTCGCTTGAGTATTTGAGTAGGTCTGATTTGGGACCCGCGACAAAATCTACAACATGACCTAACTCTTGTAAACTATTATTATGTATTCATGTACCTCGAACGTCTTTTACGATTCCAAGTTGGAAAGCATGTATTACCTTATGGTGAAGTAGCTTCCGATAAGCAAATATTTGGTCCACATTTACTTACATCTCGTTTCTTGTTATTCTTCGATTAATCCGTAGGTATATCAGTGTATCTTCGTCGAAGGAGAATACTTCTGTATTATTTATGGTCTGAAATAACCACTAGACCACTCTGAAATACCTTCCAATTTAGAGTATATCTAATGTCATACTGCATGCTTCGATCACCTTGAATTTTTTCAATGTAGAGATTATCAATCAGCTTGAATAGAACGCAGACATTAATTTAATAAATTGATAGTTCACTTACAGAGTACAAAACTGTGGATACACTTTAACACTAAGCAGTTAATAAGGGTGATTATGACGTACTTATTAGTGTAATAAATTTATATTAAATTCTAACATGATTCAAAATAACTTTGTTTCCTGCTGACGGATATATATGAAATGGTACGTCCATAAATTTATTACTTTATCTTTAAATCAGCAAATATTTAAACTGAGCGGAAAATTATCATCAAGCTCTATCTATTTACTCAGAAAATTACGAGATTGCATAAATATTGATCCTCTGTTATGTGTACTTTCTGATCTTTTTAACTCATAATTATGGAATTAGCATGTGGGCAAATGCATTCAATGTAGGTACTGTGAGTGTTTTTCTCTAAAAGAGGGCAATTTGAACAATTAGTAGGTCGATGTGAACATTGCCGCCCACTATTGGTTTCATAAAGACTTTCAATGTTTTCAATTAGTTTCATATCCCATGTAGCATGTACTGCTTGAAAAATACATAAGAATGGAAGTTTTGCTTTGAAGTATTCTTCATGGTCTTAACGGGGTATTTCAATTGCCGCAGAACATTACGTTGCAGTTTATATAATTATGTTACAAGACATTTTTTGATTGAAGAATGGGATAAAATTTTATATTGGTGAAACGGGTCATACAGTAGCTAACCGGGTGAATAAACATGAGCGCTGTTCAAGGCTTCGTGACACCAGTAGATCTGCACTTGCGGAATATAAGTTTGAAATCACCAAATCGTTTCCGAAAATACTTAAATCCTAGCCCGAACCTCAAACTAGTATCAGCTAAAAATTCTTACCAACATTTGGTAATCCATCTTTGTGAACTATGTAGAGTGAAAGTTTTTCCCCATAATAAATACCGCCAGATATGTTATGTCTTGTGTTGCGTTAAAGAAATACAATGAAATTGTAGACAGGTACAATGAATAACCCATAATAGGGTAATGTTGATGGATGATATGGTAAAATAACTAGGAGGTCGGCCAGTATGCTGCGCGTGTGCTCGAAGGGTTAAGACTGAGTTAGAGAGTGAGCCAAAAGGAGAACTTTTTTCATCAAGCTCATTCCTTCTTTCGCATAAGTCGATCAATTGCGTGAGCTGCAGTCTGTCTAGTTTCACGAGCTCAATTGTTTAGCACAGCCAAAGGTACTGATGTGAGTTTAACATATGTAACTCAAAAACGGCTCCAAGTACCACATTGAATTTTGCAATCCAGTAATTTAAGGCATCATATCTATATTCTGTGAAACTTTTGAGTGAAACGAAGTCGCCGTTCGACCAACAACATGCCGTATGATCAAACAACTTCGTTTGCGACGCAACACTTTTTTTTCTCACTCCGTCTTAATTAAATTGGTGAGAATCAGACTAGTGTACTGCTTTCACGGCACAGACCCTCCATTATATTTCTTTCCACAATCGCCCAGATAGTTGGCGCACTCAACAGTGCGCAAAACAAAGCGCATACCGTATCAAAATTTCGAATGGATTGTATTTACCATTCGGTCTCTACACGAAAACATGTAATTTCTTGAAAGCAGGAGCCTATTATCACCTCATCAATTTGGATTCAGAGAAGGGAAAAGTGCTGAAAACGCAATACACTTATTAACACAGAAACTATATAAGATTCTAGATAATGGAGAAAAATGTGCGGCTATTTTTCTTGACCTGTCAAAGGCCTTTGACACAGTATGTCATGAAATACTATTAGAAAAATTGAAACTCATGGGCGTCAGAGGTCTCAGCAACGAATTATTTAAATCTTACTTGTCAGATCGTACCCAACAAACGAAAATAGGCAATGTTTGCAGCAGGGAAATAAGTTTAAATTATGGAGTGCCCCAAGGCCCTGTATTAGGTCCTGTTCTTTTTTTAATTTACATCAATGACTTGCTTGACCTTGAAACAAAGTGTCTCATCATTTCCTACGCAGACGATACCGTTTTATTCTTCAAAGGAACCAGGTGGCGATTTAAAGGCACATATGGAAAACGTATTGGAAATTGAGAACTGTTGGTTGACAGAAAATCTATTAGCTTGCCAATTTATCAGGAAATAACTATACCCAATAATGACCCAAACAGTACTTTCCAAAATAAAATAAAACTAGTAAACAATACAAAATACGTAGGGGTAATAATAGACTCACATTTAAAATGGAATGCACATGTCAACGTGTTAGTAAAAAAAATAAGAAAACTCTTTTACATTTTTCTCGAACTTCGAAATTTCTTGAAAACAACTGAGCTGAAAGAAGTATACTATGCTCTAGCTCTATCTGTTATTCAATATGGAATAATAGGATGGGGTGGAGCATATACATCTACGTTACAACCTTTATTTAGAGTACAGAAACGATTAATTAAAATTATCTTTCGTAAACCAAAATTATTCTCAACACAGCAACTATTCAAATTATCGCACTTACTGGATATCAAACAACTTTATATTAAATCTGTCTTACTAAGTTTCCTCTGCCACCAAATTTCACAAAATACAATTTCACATCACTACTTCACACGAAAAAATATAAATTTAGATCAACCAATACCAATAGCATTTAAATCAATAGGGCAAAGATGCAGCGAATTCTTTGGACCGCGATTCTTTAATGAACTTCCGGCGAAAAGAAAAATCAAGAATAAAAAAAGGATTGGGAAAATAATTAATAGATATTTATTGAAAAACAACATATCACATATGTTACAATATCTAAAATGAAATATTATTTCTTTATGTTAATTTATTAAAAAAATCAAACAATTGATTATTTATTTTATCCATCTATTATTTAAAACTTATCACATTTCATATTCAAAAAATTTACAACACTTGTATGGACCATTATTCTTGAATCTATCTAATAAATACCTAGCTCAATCCTCTTATAAAAAAAAAAAAAATTTTCAGAAGTTAAAATGATATTACCCTGTAAATATATTTTTATACATTTATAGCACTGTTATGTCCGACGGTATTTCTGAAATCACTCCAAAATTGAGCAATAGTATTTATGCACAAGCTTTGCTTATATAAATACTATTGCTGTAGACCTAGATATATTTATCATTAATTAATATTATTATTGTTATTATTAATATAACTGTTATTACTATTATTAGTGTTATTATTATTATTATTATTTGTATAAATTCAATGTAATATTGATAAATTCAACCAATAATGTAAAATTTGGAGAAATAAATTACTACTACTACTACTACATATCTTGTGCCATATAAGCCGTTTCGAGAAACGACTTCGTTCTCTACGCACACTCCGTCTCCGTCCTCAAAAAATTATACAAAACATGGATACCAATTTCTCAAACGATAGGCTTGAAACACCTTTATATATCGAAAACATGGGATGATGTTATAATACAGACAATAAACAAATATCAAAATATAACAGTTTGACAAATATACTATTCAAATATAACAATGGAAATAAGATATACCTATAATAAAATATAAATAGAAATTACAGTAAACGTAAACAACAATAATTCGATTTTAAACTATCACATATTTATGAAAAATCTTATAATCGAGGTTCAGAAAACTGTTGAGCTTGTTTGTTTCATTAGTACTTTAGAGTGAATTTCCGTTATTTGTTGTTTACTCTATTGTGTAATATATGTCTCTTTATATGCCGTTAGCAATATTCTTATTTCGGTTTTAGAGAGTTCAATCGATTTCAAATGAGCTGGTTGAATATTACATAATTTTAGTAACAGAAAAATAATGTAACGTTGTAGTACGCTTACTTCGCATTCTAGCAATAAAATGTTATTCCTCTGCCCCGAGTATAATGGCCATGCTCGACGGAACACAACTTAGTTTTTTCGGTAAATGTTGAGTAGAATTTTGAGACAATGGAGATGCAGAAAATTTAATTTCTCTATATACTATAAATAAGAAACAATCACCATTATCCACTAAAATACTGTTATAGTATAATTTTCTTGTGGGATTGATTTCAGGAATAGTAGTACTGCTACTTATTGTATAATCGAAAACGAATGATTTTTTGTAATTTTCTGTAACTTCTGCGTAACTCCTGATATGGAAATGATCTAAGCAGGTTATTGGTCTGGTGTTGTGGTTGATGTAGGAAATAAAATCAAAGGAGCTCAAAATGCTATTATACTCCTCGTTATCATCTATCTCGTGAAGAATATTGAAATTTATACGAGGGCAAGGTGAAAAGTTCCTGGAAAATAAAACAGATGGCGCTACAATTGAAAATTCCATGTCCCATTTCTGATGAACTATCTTTAGCTATGAATCATTGAAATTTTCAGACTGATATATGTCATTTAGTTCTGTTTTGACACCCATTGAAAGCAAACACCCTTGACGATTTTTGTAAACACGGAAAAAAGTGAATTTCGTGTCTTGATTAAACATTATTTCTTGCGTGGAAAAAATATTACGTAGACCAAAGCATCACTTGTTAAGCATTATGGGAACTCTTAACCATGGATTTGAACGATTCACAAGTGGCCTAATGATTTTCGGTTCTGGTCGTCCAATTACAACGCTAGAAATCGTCGATAAAATCCATGGAATGGTATTGGACGATCGGCTAGTTAAAGTAGGTACACGAGATTGCTGGGGCTATGAGCATCTCAACCGAACGGGTATGGAACATTTTGCATACATTTTTGAATATGAGAAAGCTATCTGCCAGATGAGTGCCACATTTGCTCTCTGTTGACAACAAGCACGACCGTGTGACAACTTCAAAGGAGTGTTTGGCAAATATCAAGCGCCATTTCGTAATCGTGGACTAAACATGGATTGATCACAACACACCAGAGATCAAAGAACAGTCGAAACAGTGGATTTGTCCTGACGAATCAAAGCCGAAGGCCAGTTGTTTGGAATGCACACGGTATCGTCCATATCGACTACCTTGAAAATGGCAAAACGATTACTGGCGTATATTATACAGATCTGTTGGATCGATTCGACACAAATATGAAGCGTAAGCGGCCACATTTGGCAGTCGCCATGGCAAACCTGCATAAATTGCATTACCAATTAGTTCCTCATCCACCATATTCTTCAGATTTGCCCCCTGCGATTTTATCTATTTCCAAACTTGAAGAAGCGACTTGGCGGAAAGAGATTTGGCTCCAACGATGTCATCGTTGAAACAAAAGCCTATTTTGAAGGATTGCCGAAATCGTATTATTTGGAAGGGACCGAAAAATTAGAAAAACGTCGGACGAAGTGTAGAATTGAATAGAATAGGTCTTTATTCAATTAGGCCATTACAGCGTAAAATGAGTCAATAGTTTACATATATGTTAATCAAATAATTCAATACAATCATATAAAAAAAAGAACAAATCACATATTAAAAAGTGGAAACCAATAATGACATCCATAAAAACACAGTACTCGGACTCAGTTATACATTTAAATATTTAATTCAATATGAACATTATTATAGAATAAATAAATCTAGGAGTAGATAAGAATATTAAGTGGAGATAATCAGTTCAAACTACATTCAAAATATTCATTTAGATTATAAAATGATTTTTCTAGTAAGTGAGATTTTATTTTTTTCTTAAATGCATGGTTTGAAGCTATAAGATTGAATTCATCAGGAAGATGATTGACAATTTTGATTAATGAGTTAACAACATTTTTTTGTACCAGCGTAAGATGAGTACTCATTGGTACATAATTATCTCTTTTTCGAGTTTCATAGTAATAATTTTTGTTATATTTTTTAAATTCTTCCGGATGTTCATTTACAAAGCACGACGCTTCTAATATATATACTAGTAAGGGTAAGTATTTTATTGTCCTTGAATGCATCTCTACAAGATTGTCGGTTTGATAAACCTAAAATTGCTCTAATAGCCCTTTTCTGTAACTTGAAGATTCTGTCTGCGTCCACGCTATTTCCCCACATTATTATGTCTTACTTAATCTTTGAATATGTGTATGCATAATACGCTTCAAGACAAGCCTTCAGGGTGGAACAGTTAGAAAGTGTTCTCAAAGCAAAAACAAAGCTACTAAGTTTTGGAGCTAGCCGATGGACATGTGCTTTCCAATTCAACTTTGAATCTATTTCTAAACCTAAGAATTTGGTTGTGTTCGTAGAACTAATTGTTACATTATCAACTTTTACTTCTATCAATGATAGTTCATAGCTGGAAAAGTTATCATTTTCGTTTTGTCTACATTCAATTTCATATAGTTATCTGTGAACCACTGTTGCATTTTTAGGATATTGTCCTGAATATCATATACAAGTTGGTACATAGTGTTTCCTTGTATGACCCTCAAGTTGTCATCGGCAAACTGTACAGTTCTACCATTTTTTTGAATTTCGGGAAACTCAAACACGTATAATATAAACAGAAGTGGCCCCAATGTAGAGCCTTGAGATACTCCCGCTTCAGGACATACCCATGAGGATAAGTGTTTTTTTCCCGTTACTATATCCACAATTTTTATACTTCGCTTCCTATATGTTAGGTACGATTTCAGTAAATTTTGGAAGGGACCTCTAAAACCGTATCTTTGCAATTTTTCCAGAGGCAGATTGTGATTAACTGAATCAAAGGCTTTTGATAAATCTGTGAACATTCCTGCTACAACATTTTTATTACTCAGACCATCTAAGATCTCCGCCAACGCCTGAAATACAGCCCTTTCAGTATTTCTATTTTTTAAGTATCCATTCTGATAATGGTAAATAATTATATATTTGCTTAAAAAGTTGATCATTCGCGCGTGTATTATTTTATCAACAACCTTAGAGACATTGTATTGAGCTACAAGGAGATTATGTTGAGAAATAAAATAAGTTTTGACCAAATAAATCATTTCTTGTTTAATTTTTCAGGCACTTTTAGGTTTAGGTTTCATAGGTATTCCTTTGCCATTTGTTCATAACAGACATTCCTTCATGAGCTTAACTGATTTTGTAAAATGTTTGAAGTAATGACGAATACGAATAAAATTATTCACATAGTGACGTTTCGGAAGTTTATTGTATCACTACCAAAAAATGACATAATAACTATTCTAAATTAACAGTAAAGAATATATAATATCATATAAGGTATCATATTGTCTGATTTATCTTTGCAATGCCTGCACCATGCCACATTTTCTTGCAGAGATTCTAAACTGGTGGTGATAAAGTAGGATTTCGGTGACATTAGCGTTAATGTTCGACATAAACCTGGCGTACTCGTAGTAGTAATCTAGTAATCAAACATTAGCATAGAAAACATTAACACTGGGATATACATCTATAACAGAAATGCTTCACGAAATCCTTGTTATGCTATTTGAACTGTTCTAACGATTCGATTTCCATTCGATAATACAAGCAATCGAACTCATTCACACCCCAGAATATCTCAATACGTTAACTATTCTTGAATGAATTTTTATCTAGCTGTAATTCTGTGATAGTCGATTTTCTTGTGTGTTAATATGGTAAACTCATTACAATAACTTTATGTGCCGTTCGATATTTGTCGAATCAAGTAAGAGCGTAAAATACTGTAAATATGGTTAATCGGATAAATGTTTATGATTATAATGTATTATTACGAAAATTACTTACTTTATTTTGCCCCACGTTGTGTTGACAACTGTTAACTTTATTCTTACTGTTTTATTTTATTTGATAATTATTAATTTTTGATTCTACCGGCCAGCTTTTTATCTTTCTAATTTGATTATATTTGAACTTTGAATTTACGTTTATTAAATTTTAAAGTTTATCTATAGAATTATTTTATATGGAATTAAACACAATGCTCTTTGATTTCACAATATTTAATTTCTATGACTCTTATTATCTTGTTCAATTCAATTTTATGTTTACAAAATCTATGACATAACCTTAAGACACTTTTTCAACTAATATTTGTTTATATTGTTATAGTCAACAATCTTCCTTTTTCTTTACAGATAATACGAATAATATGATGTAGAAATTATAGACAAACTCACGTTTAGACAATATCCAAAAGTGTGTTTAACAATGTGGGCAATTTTCAATTTACTTCCTTTTGTTATTTCGTTGATTCACCTTTTACACTACACTAAGCTTTTTCACGATAATCACAGGTAACTAATTTAGGTTACTTCTTCTTGAGGATCAGGAACTGTTGATAATACTTTGTTTTATTCTTTTAGATAAGACATAAAACTTTTCGATGCTTTATTGAAATTATGTTGAAGAATGGCAATCGTTGGATACTTCTTATAAATTTGAGGTTATTACTACCCTTTATTTTGTTTGGATACTTGGGATACTCGTTGACTTTTAATAAAACTTATTAACTTTGGTTACTTTGAACCTATCGAAGTTTGGAACACTTGCGTTCTCTGATGTTTATTTTTTTATAAACTTAGGTTAGAAAATTTTGGTGAGTTGCCAGAGCAGAACAGTCTCTGCTTGAATATTAATGCAAACTGAACTTGGCTTTACTTTCAGACCTTTTTTATAGGCCTCCAAAACCGACGCTACTTGATGTCATAAACAACCTATCAGGTGCTTACTTTACTTATCAAGAATGCCAAGTTAATTGTTGTTAAACTGACAGAAGTACTCATTGTTACCAGACTGACACTAGAAATTCCTCTCAACCAATCAGAATTTAGTATTCTCTAATTTTTGAATTATTGGAGATTTTCAACTTATTTTAATTGATAGTGATTCCTTCTTTTTAAATTAATATTGCCTACATTTTTCCCCACACTTTGGTATAATATAACCTATGATTGGGTTATTATTAATATGATTATTCATATATTTATGGTTTTCTTGACAGTTACTTATTCTTAAATCTAATACATACCATATTATATCAATAACATTCTTTTAACATTACATAACTCAAATTTACTAATCCTAACTTATATCTATAACATTATTCAATGTTTTGTACTATCTCATGATAGTTTTGTAGTCACTTTACTTATGATTTCTGTCTTCGTTACACAGTACGTTTCTTCACTTTCACTGAAGTTCTTGTTTATCACTTCTTATTCTATTACATTGTTGTTTATTATGTTTTACATTGTTAATATTAATATCCTAACTATTATTTAGCTTTTACTATGTTTTTAATTCCATATAAATATTTTTTATTTGATCTTTTCTGATTTTCAAAGTTCGGTAAGTTATTATTTTTAAACTTTTATTGTTTATGAAATGAAATCATAACAGTATGTTAATACACTACAAGAGTTCGCAACTATGATACCTACAAACACTAGAAAATACGAAATAATCACCTTTATTGGTTATTTATTAGTGATATTGCTTAATGATAATGTATGCTCCAAATATTTCGAGAAATCCATCAACATACAAGGATAAAGTAAAAAGTCCTTGAAAAATTTAACAAGAAACGATTTATTTGGTCAAAACTTATTTTATTGCTCAAACATAATCATAAGGAATGGACGGGAATTCTTGAATTCCAATGTGTTTTAGTTGAAAATTGCCGACATATGTCCTGTCATATAACTTTTGGCTACTATGATTAACTTAATCTGAAGAAAATTGAGGCGTTTGTTGCAAAAACCAAATATGACAGATTTTTCCAAAATTGGACTTGCACCATCTATGAATTAATTACTAATTTGCTGCGTTTCTGCAAAAACGCAAGCCGTCTAAGATAGGAACAGGTAAAATATCAGAGGTTCTACATAAACCACATATAACGAGAGCAATTTTCAGCAAAAACCGCAGATGTCAGTGACTAGTAGGGTTTTCAATTATTAAGTGTAATAATGAAAGTCCTCAAGTTATCCAAAAGTTTCAATCAAATCATTCTTCCTCCAACAAAACTATATAGCTTATGCAAAAACCTCATATGTAAAAATGCCTCCATGAAAAAAGCAAACGAAAAAAGTGAATGATTCATATTGGAAAATGTGTCTAATTATGGAGGGAACCTTTTTTCAAACTTACAGAGTTTTAACCCGGCTGGTATAAAATTAAATAGCTTTTCTTTAGCTTATTCAAAAGTTGTGTTCGTGACGCATGGGCTTTATGCAATAAACTCCTCACTTATTTCTTCTTAAAAATTTTCATTTTGTTCATCCGGTTTGTCATAAGTAGTGTTGGTGTGAGAGGGGGGGGGGGCAGTAGATGCTTATCTAGAAGATGAGAAACGTTGGGCTTTTCTAACGGTGCATAGTACCAGATGAGGACTGCTCCCTGTACCGATTTCAACTAGAACTAGACTTTCCTTGAATGATAGTCTTGGCAAGCCCCACTCCTCGTCACGTGACTGTGGTCGCTCAGCGGTGTCTCCCGAAGGTGTCACGACCTTGGTAAAATAGTATCCTAGAAATGTTATCAACACTGAAAGATACACCTCGGTTGGCATCCTTCCCGACCTATAATATCATGGGCCGTGGGAAGCCGGCTTTAGGAAACCTTTACGAGAAAATAAAAATATGCATGTCCATTTATTTTTCGATGGACTATCGACTTGTAAGGAGTTGTTACTATGAACTGGACCATTCTCTATAAGGTACAGATAGAATCACTTATTACAGGTCAAGTATTACGACTTTCCTCATTATATAGTATTCAAGGCATGAACATAAATGACATTCAAACGTAATATGTTCTCCATGTTATGACTGTGACCATGTTATTGAGTAAATAATAGATTATTGCTGTGCTTGAGGAAATTAGGTGCTAAAAAAATTTTTATTTAATGTTATGCCGCTAAGCATATTTATAAATGTACAATGCAAATATGTAGTTATGCAATAGAATAGCCATGGCCAATGTGTAATGGCGACAACTAAAACCATTTACATTCCATATTTTACAACTTTTACAACAGTTTGAGGAATTAATGGATGTTCTACTTCTTGATATGTAGTTGAAGTACTCATATGTTTAATTATACTTTGTAATTATTGCATAAGTTATGTGTTGACGTATCTCTCTTCTCTGAAAGCTAATTCGCGAAATTGACTTTCTGGATTTTACAGCAATACTAATCCGTAATCCGCCTATTCAAACATTCCGAATTTCCATTGCTGTAAGTTCCCCATGAATAGCATATATTCAAATTGTCGGAATTGAATAACTTACAATAATTATTCGGAAAACTCGAATAATTGCACAACAGAAGGAACTGGAATACGAAGTATGTATGGGTCTGAAATTGAATACTTTTGAAGCATTGGAAAATTCCAGAGTATCTTCCAAATGGAAATTCACGCTATAGGAAAATATGAACAGCGCAATACATAAAGAAAGATTCGTCGTCAAGAAATCGTCATCGTCAGACAGCCAAGCAGCCATCAACGCGCTCCCATGTCAGCTTCAAGATGGTCTGGAAATGCTAAGAGAAACAAAATGATCTAAGAAAGAATGATGCGGTCACTACCCTATGTGTTGCAAGACAAATTGGAGTGTAGGGTTATCAAAAAGCAAAAAAGGAGCCAAAATATAATTTCTGAGACCTGAATAAGCACTTGTAAATACTGGAAGAACTCAAAGCAGAAATAGATAAAAATGTTCCTAATATTGGATAGAATTACAAGGGTTCAGAAAGTCAAAGATACTCCTGTGAAACCATAACCAGAGGAGATCTAATAATCGCACCAACCTACCAGAAAATAAACTGAAAATACTAACGGGAATTCTAACTGTGGAGAGAACACTTCAAAAAGCTCGGATTACTAGAAGCTGAAGAAGAAGACGAAACTTCTACCACCTTATCTCAGAATCCACTACTCCGCAGAATTGAGGAACACACCACGTGGGGGCATATCAAATAAAAGTGGGGGATTTACCTAACCTGAAGCCATCCAATATCTTGATCTGAACTTCCTAAGAGCCATGGGAATCCTGAACGACTCAGCGGCAGAAGGGGGAACAATTGATCTCTTAGGTCACAGTATGCAGATATCACCAAGATATATGATACAATATAAGCAAGATAATGGCAATCAACTTCATTTCTTCACAATTTTCAGATCATTGAAGATCCGGAGACGTCATCCTCAAAAAATTAACATTTCACAACAACTATAGGTAAATGGTGCAGTGGAGAATAGAAATTTATTCCACACGACTAGATATACTTGTAGATGATATCTGAATATTTTTGATGTAAGAAATTATTCGCAAGAAGTTTCCCGAATGAGTGCTAAAGACGAGGCCCCTTGAATTGCCACCAAGCTGACTTAAGCCGTCTGGATTTTTCTCTATAGTTCACTTAGAAAGGGAAATGTATCCAAATAGACCACGCACTATCGAAAAGTTGAACGTATCAAAAGAGAAAGTTTGGAACATTTTATGAGACATTCAAGATGTAATTAATTCACGTTAGGACATCGAATTGGGCATAGTTAAATGTTTCATTGGGAATTTTGAACATCTGAACTGTTGTTTCCTTTTAATTCAAGTCAATATAGGTTTCAAAATAGTTTTTTTGAGACTAATCCGATTTCATGGCAGATTCTTATTAAAAAAATAGCGCTGAAAATGATGACTTAGTTAAAAATTGTGTAAAGTTTGTGCTATTGTTTATATTTCCATTCTAGTTGCAAAATTATCGAAAAATGCATATGAAACAAAAACTATCTGAGATAGTAGTACGAAATTTCGCATGGTGTCGTTTAAGACTAATTTGATTCTTTCAATTGATGGAGTTTATAACAAATTGTTTTCTCAGAATATATTTGGTTAATCGTTTCATAAAAGACGTCACGTACTACATTTTGACCATAAAACAAGTTATATTTTTTCGCGAGACAATTGTTTATATTTTCGAGTGAATAATTGTCCAGTTTCAATGAAAATTGATCTAATTCGGTTCAAATTGTTGTGATTGTGTTCAGCTATCGCACCTTTATATAGTCTAGGTACACTTATTTTCTCTTGTTTACCTTCTACAACAATTTATTTAAAAGTCCTTAGTAAACAAATCAAATATCATTGCGACCAAATGTATCGGAATGAGGATTACGGCATTCAAAAGTTTTCTCAAAAACGCATATTTTGGCTAAAAATTTATCGCGATCCCATGAATAGAACCCGAGATACCGTATCAGATGTGTTAATAGACAAGAATCCGCCATTTTGAATTTTTCCCTAGTTTAATTTAAAGAGTAAGGCCGTACTAGTTCGAATTCAAAATATCTTACTAGATTTTTGATTAGATATGGACAATTCAAGAAACGTAAAAAACGGCGCGGTGCTTGAAAACTGAGCTACGGTTTTTTACAGTCTTATCGAGAAGCTGCAGATGATGAATGTCGTCCACGTCTCAGTTTACGTGAAGAAGCTCAGTTGAGTGTGCATCGTTAAGTTTTTGATTAAGATATTTTTTAATAATTGATTGTGTGGAAAAATAACTTTATTGTCTCATTCATTGGTATTCTCATTTTCTTAGCATTTTGTAAAAATGCAATTTTTTCGTACTTATGTTTATAATTATCGAATTTAATTATTTTAATATCTTTTTAAAATATCTTTTGTGTGGAAAAGGGCTAATGTTTAGCATCTAATAAAGAAAATGATTTTAAACAGCGTTTGGTGGTTTTTGATTATATGAGGTTGGGATATCTGCGTGGACACCGCAGAATAAAAGATGACGTTGTGGTAAGGTGGTTTATTCACTGATACACAATAAGAAACATCACTAAGTCAATAGTACCCGTGACAGGATTGTACCATGTCGTTCTCGGTAGAATATCGAGACATCTATATCTATCAATGTAAGTGTTACCTGAAAGGTAACGTTCGCCCCTCTTGTCACGGGTGACGTACTGCTTAGTGTATCAATAATAATTGTTCTAAATAATATATACATATTCAGCATGAATATAATAACTTAAATATCATGCTATATTTTCCCTACACCTTCCCTGCAGAGAAAAGAATTTATTTGCTATGTCTAAAGTGAATAAATTCGTCAAAACAACAATAACACTCCTATCATAAATTTGGATTCTAAAATCTTTCTTTTCTCTCCAGCATCGGTGCTAATATGAGTAAGTGTAATACGATACATAATACCAATAAATATAATAATTTACAAATTCTTATAATAAAATGAAATATTTGATGTCGATTGTTTTTTTTTTCAAGGTGAGCTCTATAATATAGTAAACATAAAATAAGTGTCAAGTTCACAGCTACTTATAAAAACATCAATGCTCTACTAAAATTATGTAATTCAAGGTTGTTGCGATGCATTCTCGAACACATCCCGTTTTGTGCATAGTTCAGCATTTTTGAATTAAATCGTCGCGCACTTAAATCCGATAGGTCTTTGTTCTATTTTTGTGCACTTCAATAGTTTTTCCTCCTTTTAGAAACAGAACATTCGGTTCGCGTTCCGCGATCACAACATAAGGACCTTCGTACACTTCGGTAAGTTTATTTCCCGTTTCACTCTTAACTAATATCAAATCATCTTTGTTGTAAGACCTAGGATAACAATTCTTATCGTAGTGTTCCTTACGTTTTACCTTGCTCGACACCAAATTCTGATGAGCATCCAACCATGCTCGTTGCAACCTATATTTCAATTCGCTTAGATAATTATCATGATTATAAATGGGATCAGTTTTTTCAATGTTTATCAAATTAGATGGCAATGCTGCCAGAAAACCAAAAACTAGCTCAAACGGGGTGTAACCAGTCTCAGTATGAACTGTAGTATTAAACACGAAACACCAATATCGAAGCCACGAGCTCCAATTTTCAGGTTGATTCCCCGTCATTATACGTAAGAAAGCTTTCAAATGTTTATGGGTGTTTTCCAGCGCCCCAATTGTTTCATGGTGATATGCTGTACTGTTTAATTTGTTGATATTCAGGAGCCTCGCTGCATCACACATAACTGTTGACATGAACTCTGTCCCACGATCAGTACAAATTTCCGTAGGCGTCCCATATCTTAGGATGAAATCCTCCACAAATGTTCTAGCTACAACATTGGCCTCCTTTGATTTAAGTGGATAAACCTCTATGAATTTAGTTAAATCACACTGCAACGTCAGTATGTATGTAAAATCATCATTGTCTTTGTCTAGTGGTCCAACAATGTCTAGAAATACTTTTCTAAATGCTCGATCCGCAGTTGTTGTGACTACTAGAGGTTGTCTTGTATGTCTATCGTGTTTATTCCGCTGACATTGGTCACACCTCGCTACATATTTGTAAATGTCGTTAGTCATGCCTGGCCAAAAATAATATTTCTGTATTTTTTTTGTCATTCTCCTAATACCTGCATGTCCACTCGACGGCAATAGATGGAAATCATTTAGAATAACTGTACGCATTTCTTTATCCTCAATACATTTTCTTTTATTAACGATGCATATCCTAGGTACATCATAATTTTTATATTCATTTTTATTAAGTTCGTTGGCCAACGATTTCAAAAATGCAATATTGCTATCTTCTTTCATTATTACTACCTCTTCTATGTCGATTTCATCACACAATGTTTCCAAATGTCCCAACAAACGGCGTAGCGGTTTTGCTGCCAGATCATCTGGATCGATAAAGATCGTTTTCATAGAGGGCATGTATATTAACTTTTCATCTTCAGTAGCTACTCTATCATCGTTTTTCATTAGTCTATTCTTCAATTTCTTATTCATTATTGTTAGTTGCGTACATTGTTTGGGTTTTTTAAGGATCTCAACGATTTTCGGTTGCGCACCCGAATTTCGTTCGATAACCTGATTATTATCCCTCACTTTAGTTTCTATTTCCTCTTTCTCTTTAGTTATTGTTTGTGCCCTTGTAACAACTGCTATGCTGTGTTGATTTATGCTCTTAAGCTCTTCAATCGAAATTCGAGACAAGGCATCAGCTATTACGTTGTCAGAACCTTTAATGTATTCAATGTCGAAATCGTATTCCTCTAAGCATAACCTAAACTTTGTCAGACGGCTTGAGGGATTGTTGTGTGTGAAAAGAAAAATCAACGGCCTGTGATCTGTCATGATCTTGAATCGCTTACCAAATAAATACGGCCGAAAATGTCGTGTTGCCCATACTATCGCTAGTAACTCTTTTTCTATTGTGGCATAGTTACTTTCTGCCTTGTTAAGTGTTCTACTGGCATAGGCAATCGGTTTTCCATTTCCATTAGATAGTACTGCACCCAAAGCTTTTCCTGACGCATCAGTGTGTACGATGAACTGGTTCTCAGCAGAAAAATCTGGAAAATCTAGTACTGGTGGGGACATCAAAGCCTTTTTTATTGTTTCAAATGATATTTGGCAATTATTCGTCCAAATAAATGCTGCGTTTTTCCGGGTCAGTTGAGTTAAACACCAAGTTCGCTTCGCGAAATTTGGGATAAATTTTCTATAATAGTTAGCGAACGCAACAAACCTCTTAACCTCATCCGCCGACTTTGGCTCCGGATAATTATGCAAGGCTGCTATTTTGCTCGAATCAGGTAGGATGCCCTCTGATGTTATAACATGCCCCAAATATAAGATATCCTTTTTTAAAAATTCGCACTTTGAAGGATTCAGTTTCAAGTTGACTTTCCTTAACCTCTCAAACACTTTGATCAGATTAGCATTGTGATCTCTCAGATTTCTTCCAAACACAATCAGATCGTCTAAATATACAAAACATCTTTCATAATTGAGACCTGCCATGGCTATTGTCATTATTCGAGAAAAACTTGGAGGGCTAATCTTTAGGCCCATTGGTAGCCTCTTCATTTGAAACATTCCGCGACCTGATGTAAAAGCGGTACACGGCCTACTTCCTGGTTCTAGTTCGACCTGATAGTACCCTTGAGCAAGGTCCAAATGTGTGAAATACATTGAGCCTGACACTGATTCTAGAATTTCAGTTATATTTGGTAATGGGAATTTATCATCGACAATATTAAGGTTCAGGTGACGATAATCAATTACGACACGCCATCGTTTCTTTCCGTCTTGACCTATTTTCTTGGGAACAATCAACAACGGTGATGACCAAGCACTTTCGGCTTCCTCAATGATGTCATTTTCCAGCATTTCTCCTATTTGTTTCTCTATCTCTGCCTTTTGAGCGTGCGGTATACGATATGGTTTTTTATAAACTGGCTTGGCTTCAGGTTTAATTTTAATCTCTTGTTGACCTAGATTTGTAGTTGTCAGCTTATCTCCTGGTATGTGAAAGATATCTGCGTATTTGGCGCAGATGTTCTCAATAGGGATCTTCTCTTCTAATATCATATCCTTCCAATCAATTTCCGCAAACATTCTTTTCACTCGTTCTACATTTTTGTCCACTTTCTCAAATTCGAAACAATCATATTCATTTGTACTGTGAATTTCTGGAATACAACTTTCTAAACTTACTGACTCATCTCTTGTATTTAAAATTCTCACTGGAATCATTCCGTTTTTTGGCTTCACAATCAATCCTGCCATAAAAACTCCCTCACATAACTCTCTCGCTATTATTACACAGTCATCCCTTAACTTTGTCTCTACATATTGAATTCTTTCACACCTAGGCGGAATAATCATCAACTGGCTGTTACCAGATGTATATAAACTTAATTTTGTTGATCCAACTTCATTTTTCAAACTGAGTGTACTAAGTTCAAAATTTATTAATCCACAATACTTAATTAAAAAATTCTGACCGATTATTCCGTCAGCATCGCAAGCTAAATTTTTAAACACATAAAATCGTTCATTAAACATTTGTGCATTCGCTTCCAAATTTAAATCAACACATCCTTCTGCTACTAACATACCTCCTATTCCTTTAATTTTCAATTTATTCTCTGTCATACACACGTCTTTTGGTAATCTTTCATACTTTAAAGCACACAAGGATGCACCTGTATCCACTAAAAATGTTACATTCTTTCCATTTACATTGAAATACACTCGATTCATACCAATACATTCATATATACAATCACGCTCAGTTCTCTCGAAAAAACTGCTGCAGTGAACTTTCATCCTCAACATTCTTACTTTCATCTCCTTGCGCACAATACACATTGCCTTGATACCCTCTATTTTGCGTATTTCGAGCTACATTCTTAAACTGTCCTCGACCGTGGTTATTGTAACCCCTATACTGTCCACGTTTATAATTACTACAGTTCTTACTCTCTTGGTTGTAATTATTAGCTTGTTTTGTATAATTATTCCCGTAGTTGTGGTTGTAGTTATTTCGGTAATTTTGATTTTGATATATTCCTCTGTTAGAACGGCCTCTATAATTATTTCTGAATTCTCTCCTATTCGAAATTTCGCCTCTATATTTATGATATCCTCCATCATTGTCGTTACGGCTTTTTCCCATGGCATTTATTTCAGGCGTTTTCGTTAGACTTTCATTATCTTGCGCTACTTTTATCGCTTCTTTTAGGGATGTTGGATTTCTTGCAGCTAGAATTATACTTAAGGACTGGTTATTCAAGCCCGAAGTAAATTTCCTTATTGCAGTTTTCTCATTGAGTGGCTGCAAGATCGCATATGCATTGTCGTCGTCATTGGCCTGGGAGATTGTCAAGTTGCGGAAGAGTTCCTGTACGTCTTTTCCAAATTCTTCAACTGTCCTGGATCCTTGTTTTGTTCTTGACAACTTCTCTTCCAAAGCCGCGTGTGATTTTTTAGGTATTAAATGCATACGCATATCACGCACCAAAACCCCCACAACATTATATTGTCTGTTAATCTGTGCCAACGCGCTGGTGGTCAATCTTGTTTTTAAGACAAAATCGATCAGCCGTTGTTTGTCCACAGCTTGAGTCAAATCTTGTTCGTAAAACTCAATTGCGTTGATGAGTTGCTCTGTCGTCTCATCTTTACCATCAAATTTTGGTAATAACTCTACTGCTGTTCTATAATCGAACCGCGACATCTTAATTAAAAACTGATCTGTAATTTCGGTATCAGTTTCCACTTTCCCTTTCTTCGTTAAATTAACAATTTCCAAATACAATTTATCAATTGCCTCCAAAGACTCTTGGAAAATCGGAATATCTTCCTTTTTAACAATAATCTCACCTTTTCGTACCTTATCCTCAAATTCCTTTATAGTTTGATAATATAATTTAGCTTCAACTGCCTTATTATGATTTACTCGCCTTTCTATGTTACATTTAACAATTACGGCTCTGATCTCGCCTAGTTGTACCCTTATTTGAGCAACTTCCGGCAATAGCGGCATTTACCTCAATTTGATAAACATATGTGAATAAATAAACCAAATACCAAACCCAAAAAATTAATACATAAACCGATAGCCAATGAAATATAGGTCCCAATGAAATAAAATATTTAGGTAATTACATGAATAATTTTTTCTAGTGCCTATGAGTAGAGGTTAGATAATAAATATATATAAATTATTATATAAAGTGACCTATTAAATACAACATTTTGTTAATTCATTGAACTTAAATGGTTTTTCATAGCACAAATTTGCGAAACATTGCTACAATTTCTATTCTAATTACGAATATCAATGTCATCAAAATTATGAAACAATTAAACATTATTCATTAAATGGTGAACATACCGGTTGATACTTTCTGCTGATTCGGGACTTTCGTGGCGTTGAACCATCGCGCTCAATCTTGTGTCGGGTCGGCGAACTGCTGACGTCCTAGACCTCGTCCGAGAATGCTCCTTTCGTCCTTCCCAATCTCAGCTGGACCGTCACTGATTCTTAAACACGTTCCGATGTGCCTGTTGCATCAAGAAGTGCCATACTTCTATGAATCTTTCTTGATTGTTTAGCCTGTATCCTTTTCTTGCACCTTTCATATCCCAATATTGCAAGTATGAGAATTACTCCAACAAAGGCTATAATTCCGGGATAGTCCGCTGAATTGATAACAACTTCCGTCGTTTTGGATTGAGAACCACCCATTTTGTTAAGTATATTAGTACATTTCCTTACTCGAAGATTCTCCTAGCTTCACAGAACTTGCCTCCAGTTTCCGGCCTAATTCCGCATCACGAAGCAGTTTGCAGGATCGCCATTTGGTGGTTTTTGATTATATGAGGTTGGGATATCTGCGTGGACACCGCAGAATAAAAGATGACGTTGTGGTAAGGTGGTTTATTCACTGATACACAATAAGAAACATCACTAAGTCAATAGTACCCGTGACAGGATTGTACCATGTCGTTCTCGGTAGAATATCGAGACATCTATATCTATCAATGTAAGTGTTACCTGAAAGGTAACGTTCGCCCCTCTTGTCACGGGTGACGTACTGCTTAGTGTATCAATAATAATTGTTCTAAATAATATATACATATTCAGCATGAATATAATAACTTAAATATCATGCTATATTTTCCCTACAAGCGTGTATTTTGTAGGCGAGTTCTTGTACCTTAAAGTGAAAAGCCGATAATTTCGCAAGTAAAAGTGATATGAACAATAGCACAAACTTAATACAAGTTTACACTCCATCATCGTTTTGCTAATTTTTCTGCATAAGAATCGACCATACAATCGCGTTACTCTCAAAATCTATTTTCGTCGATTTAGAACCCCATATTGACTGGCCAATTATCGTCATACGTTACTTCATTCATCATGGCTCAGAGATAGCAGATAATGGACTTAGCACCTCATATACATCACATATAACCTCGGACATGATACAATTAATTCGTGACTATATCGCTTCTTATTGCATAATATAAATCCTAAGATCTAGGTAAGCTTAAAATAAGATTACTCCTTTAGGAATAGCGTAATACTAGACTTATATTTCACATCTTGAAAAATTAATTGTGATTCATAGATCCCTAACTTACTTTTCCCTCATTTGTAGAAACCAAAAAAATATCGCAAATGAGAAATAGATAAAGATGTGGAATGACGTCATATTCTGATACATGTCATAGTATTAAATTTATTTGACTTGACATAATGTGTTTGAAAACTCTGTTTCATATTTATAACCAACAGGGCAATTTCTTGCGAATCAAACTTGAATTATTGTTCTCACCACGTCGATATTTCTTCTTCAACATGAAGACCACAGTTATTCCAAAACTGAGATATAACAATGCTCAAAGTAGCCTAAGACATACTCAAGTAGTAATTAATGGATTTCTCATCTCTTCCGATATGCTGGTTATATTAATTCTTCGAAATTCCCCTAACCGTTTAGAATGAATTGAAGATTGAAGACGCAGGGATATAGTGATATGGATATAATCTCGAAACTATGTCTATGTCCCCATTCGACAGCTAATTTATGGATTGTATACCTTCTTTATTTCTAGAACACGTGCAAGTATAGATGAATAGCACCAACACAAAAATGATGCTGTTATGCTGTTTCAACCATTTTTATATTTCTGCATTTTTCGATACGGTATTTGGTGTCTACCACTAATTTGCTATGGTACGAAGCATTATCCATTAGGATGAAAGACGATATGTTTTAATTTGAAATTATTTATGTGGTTGTGGTTTATTTTGCCTTGGTAATGTGGATTAAATCGAAGATAAGTTCCTTCTCTATTGCCAGCGTCCTATACTATTCAGTGTGTCCAAGATAAGGATGTCAACCACGGGTACATGGGAAGCGCTAATAGACAGTTTTGGTTGAAAGGGGAAAAAGTTGCGAAACTAAAAGACTTTCAAATGGAAACATCAAATTTCCGATATTTTTCTTGATTTTCGAGTAGTTTTGGAGAAACCGAATTTCTTGATTGTTACCGTCAGAGATGGAACAAAATAAAAAACTGTTCTTCGAACCAACATTTCATAAGCTTTCTTGTGGTTATGTCAGTTTTAATATCCGAAGTTTCAACTTTTTATTTTTGAGGTACTTTTCCTTCTATAGTCACTAATGTGACGATCACGTTTCAGATCAGTTTCAGCACTCATCAAGATTTTTGGAAAAAAATTGAATTACGAGCCTGCATTGATGAAAAATGAGTGAAATTGAGCACCCTTATGCTCATTGAGAATCAAAAGTTGACATGTTTTCAATAATTATTGAAACAAAAGTGTGACATCTTCAGGGTAGGTTTGAGGCTTTGAGGTTTGTATGAAAATTTCACTCTAGTAGCTCACTGCCATTGTTTCGGTTATTATCGTTCTGGAATTTGATACCGCCGTTATCTGATCGACGTTTTTAGAAGAAACATTTTATTTAAGAAATAAAAGTATTAGGTACATACTCACTGATTCAATTCTATATGCATGTAAAATTTATTGTATACATATTCACAGTAACCAGCATATCAATTGTTACTTATTCCTGTTTTTAATGATAACTGTTTATCAATATTATTTTCCGCAAATTTTTCAATAGCGAGAGAAATATATACTTTATTCCTTAGCTTAGTAAGTTTGGTTCATTTGAAGAGCCAAGAAAAAATACGGAGACAGAATGGTAGAGGAAACTAAAGAAAATTTGATAGTAAATTTTTTAATTTAAAAAAATAATTTGCAGATAAATACTAACCTGGGAAAATCTATACACCAAACTCCGTGCGATGTGAATGCATGTTACACACTGAAAAATGTGGTTACCAATGTTACAGGATACACGTATCCTAAAAATTGCATCCAGGTGATCACGAAAGGGGATTACAATTTTGTGATTGGCTAATGAAAAAAACAAACTTTCCTTAGAAAATGTGATTTGAACAGATGATAACACTTTTACGAATCGTGTAATATTCAACCGATACAATGACAACATTTGGAGGAATAACAACGCCAGGCGTTCCGACAAATTCGACTGCAAATGCGATTAATTAATAACGTATGAGAAGGTATTCGAAAGGGTAAAATTTGGGTCCTCATTTCTTGAACGGGTCTCTGAATGGACAAATCTATCACCAGTTTTCAGTATCAATTTTTGAAGACTATTTGGATGATCTATCCCTGGATAACTACAACGGTATCTGGTTTCAACACGATGGTGCTCTGCCGCACAATTCAAGACTCTCTCTCATTACCTTACTGAAAGATACTATGGTGACTCACAATATATCAAAATGTCATAAACATGTAACAGATTGAAAGTCAATGTTAAAAATGTCGAACTCAAAGCTTACTACGGTGAAAAATAGTATGAAAATGCTTGGCTTCTGGTTGGATTCCACGTCACAATAGGACGACTTGATGCCGACGTTTCGCCAACAATTGCAGGTGATATCTTCAGGACAGGTTTGAGGCTTGAACTTTTTTACACAGTTCACTGTTTTATTCCAGTGGTTAACTCTGTTCTGGTACCTGACCCTGCCATTGTGTGATCATGTGCGGAGTGGAATTTTCAAGGATGAGTTTCCAAATGTTGAGAAGGTAATATCTCGGTTCAGATTATTTGGATCTTCTATGATTCCTATCGCTTCAAGAATTTTTCGCTGATAGAAGTTTGGGGCTCGGGCTAGGATTTTAGTATTTTCGAAAAGGATTTGATGATTAGTGTCAACCTTATGTTCCGCAAATGCTGATCTACTGGTGTCACGAAGTCTTCTACAGCGCTCATGTTCTTTCACACGAGTAGCTACTGTATGACTTGTTTCACCAGCGATATAAATACTGAAACACCCAAATAATCTGAACCGTCACTCAGGATATTAAGTTGCCATTTCGAAACCCATGCTCGAAAATTCCACTTCGCACATGAACACACAACGGCATGGTTAGGTACCAGAACGGAGTTAACCACTGGAATGAAGGCAGTGAACTGTGTAACGTGAGGGTTT
This sequence comes from Endomychus coccineus, assembly GCA_958510875.1. NCBI lineage: Eukaryota > Metazoa > Arthropoda > Insecta > Coleoptera > Endomychidae > Endomychus > Endomychus coccineus. The sequence goes on along the minus strand of OY294068.1, from coordinate 60,664,856 downwards.
ATTCCCATAATAAATACCCCTACAGAAGAAAGGAGAATCAGTTCCAGTTGAAGCCTCAAGCTGAAGTTGCCACTGGTAATAATTGGCGAAACGTCGCCATCAAGTCGTGCTATTCTGACGCGGAATTCATCCAAAAGACAAGAATTTTCAAGATTTGCAATTCGCAGAACTCTACTATTCTGAAAATAGTTTAATCCATATTGTATTTGAATACTGTCTGAAGATGGCATAATAAGAAAGATGGCATAATAAGAAAAGCTACAAATAAAAATGATATGAACGTAGTAGTGTTGAATTCTACAATATGAAGAAAATTCTATATCACATAGTAAACGGTGTACGATAGAACATTTTAATTTATTATCTAGAATTTTTGAAATTGTAAGTGAAACTTGTAATACATAATTGGAACTGAAATGAGAGTGTCTATTCAAAGCTACCAGAATCTAATAGCGCTCATGAGAAAAAATAGAATTGATGATGGTGGCCGAAAGACGAAACGGTCAGATGGCAAATCTGAAAACACTATCAGATAGTTGGAGCAAAGTGGCAACGTAACCTTACAACTGGTTTTTGAATCCCTTTCATAATAAAGCCAAGAAAACAAAAATGATTTTCCAAAATTTTAGATTTTTCCGAAAGGGTCAGGATGTACTTGGAATTTTGAAACTTTCTCCACAGCGTATTGTTAGGCAGATAAATGGACAAATTTGCACAGATTATACCATCTTCTTATCTCTTATAGTTTTCGAGATCCCAATGATGAGATTCGAATTCGAAACAACTGGTATACGTGGTCGGTTTTTTTAAAGTGTTACACGGGAATATCTCTTGAACGATTTAAAAATTAGTAATAATGAAACTTAAAGGCCGCATACACATTTTACAATAAAAAAATATTAAATTCCCAAATATTTCGAAAACTACAAATTTTAGAAATGGACCTTACAGAAAGTTACCCTTACTTTTAATTCTAAATATTTTAAAACTATGAAAATAAGTTGACTTTTCACGTTTTTTTGAATTTAATATTTTTTTGTTTGTTTTAGATCAGTCTGTATTAATTTAATATCAAAATATCAACATAGTCTTCTGATGTAGAACCCCTTTTGCAAGAAAACCAAACCCAATTGAATAATAATGGCTTCCATTTAGGAGAAATTGATAGTTATGTTTAGACTTGCAAACATGTAATTTTTGACATAAAATTTGAAATATATCAAAGACGGTTAGACTTAGAAATATCTAAAATTTTCCGTGAAATCCAAAATGCAGTACAGGGTATTCCATTCAAAATGAGAAAGTTGATATTGACCACGACTACATGACACACCCTCTATAATTTAAAATATTTTAAAATATGCACCACTATATCTCTTACAACTTCTGTGAATAATAGTAACATTGTACTCCACGCAATCGTTTACTCACCTGATACAGCAGCTATATAGCAAAAGGGAGCAGTGCGGGGGGCCCGTGGGCCCAAGGGGCCCCTGGGGGTAACTATGGACTTTTTAATGTAGTCATATAATAGGCAACATTTATGTGAAAGTACAACAAAAGAGGTATTAAGTAGCCGGAACAAACTTTCAAAAATTACAAACTTTTTAAAAACTCCTCTAAAACTTCCGAAACCGAAGTAACTAAGTTAGATGAAAACACGGAAACGGACGTTCAAGCTAATCCAGTTTTGGCCGAAAACACTGAAAAAGGGATAATGTTGTTATTTTCAATATTTCCATCGCTAGCTGGCTAGCTCTAGCTCGGTAAGTGCAGATAAAAACCTAAATATAAATGAACAATTGGACAGTGAACATCACCAACACGATGAACGACAATCTACGGCATTCTCGAAATCAAATTTTGTCTGATGATAAATAATAAAATAATAGGAAATTTTCCAATGTTTATTTTAAAAACGAAAGATCATATTGTTTGGTAGTTAGGCAGTGGTCGTGATATTTTGAATTAGATGCAGTTGGCTTTTTTCTAAACGAAAGGACAATTGGCGGAATAAAGGCATTATAAGAGATTGGAAAGAGTTGTCAAAGAAAATGCTGGTTCACGAGGCATCTCAATCACATTAATCGGCTCGTTACATTAATGACAAATGGAAAAATATTACATGCATAGACAAAGACTTCGAAGACAACTTACGATACAAGGCTAGGTTTTCGGCTTAAGTTTTAGACCGTCTTATTAGCATTACGTAACTGCTAGCTAAAAACTGTTTAGCATTTTGTGGACATCGTGAATTACTTTCAACACCTATAATGGTAACTTCCTGTCCATGGTTCAGTTAATTGCACAATACGATGATGTTTGAAAAAAGTCAATAGGTAATTCACCTTAAGGAACCACGAAATATTTAAGCCATCAAATTCAAGACGAAATAATGAATATTTTAAGTAATAAAGTTAAGACCTATATTATTTCATAAGTTCTAGAAGCTTCATTTTTTGCTGTTATGATCGATTCAACACAAGACCTAAGTAAGAAAGATCAATTGAGTAATATTATTAGATACGTAGAAATTGCAATAAATGAAAATGGTGAACCAATTTAAACTGAAATAAAAGAATCTTTTCTAGTATTTACAGAAGTGCATGATCATTCACCAGTGGACTTTCATTAAGAATTGTGAAATTAATAGAAGATAACGGACTCGGCTTTGAAAAGTGTTGCGGTCAAGGTTACTATGGCGCAGTTGTTATGAGCGGAGTTTATGGGGGAGTTCAGGCTTTAATAAAAGAAAAACAGTCGAAAGCGTCCTTCATCCGCTGTGCACCTCACAATTTAAATTTGGTAGTTGGACATGCAGTAAAGTGTTCTGTGGAAATTCAATCATATATTGCAATTCTTGGAGAAATATATATATATATATATATATTTTGGAAACAGTTTATGTAGGTGGGACCTACTAGCAAATATATCAGGAGAAAAAGGAATAACCATAAAAAGAATAAATCTAACACGCTGGGCAGGCCGAGTATCATCTTTGCTGGCAGTAAAGTTAAGGTTAAGGACATCATCAAAGCACTGGATAAAGTAATTTTGTGTACCTAGTAATAAGAGAGATGAGCGAATAGAAGTTGATAATATTAAAACCAAAATGGCAACATTTCAATTCATTTTGAAAAAAAAATGTGTAACGTAAACTTTGCATCCAAATTATTGCAAGCTAAAGATATGAACATTTCAAGAGCTGAAGATGCATTAGAAAGGGTTCATATTCATTTAAACAAATTGAGAAATGACTATGACCCTCTAAGGAATGGAGCTGTAGGGCAAAAAGAGGACCGGTCACTAACAGGCATTATGATGAACTGGCTCTGGACCATCGTTTTAATAGCGACGCAGATATCTTCCGAATCAATGTATATCGGAAAGTGTTTGACGTAATTTGTGGAAAACTAAACAATAGATTCAGTGGCTTGTATCGCGTTTGTGAAATATTCGATTTTTAAATCGATAAGCACTAGTTACCTACACTGTCACAAGATCAACTTTTTAAATGCACAGAAAATTTAGTAACCCATTACAAAGATGATATTTCAGAAGAATTTCCTGTTCAAATAACAAATTACATATGCAATAACAACAATAACAGAAGAAAGCTTAAGCGGTTTTAGATTGTGGCTGTTGAAGCTGATGAAACCACAAAATTATATTTTAAAGATATCAAAACTTTGCTAATGCTGAAACTCCCCGTGAAGAGTTTTATATTCAGTGCTTGTTATTTGTTATACCTATAAAAATATACATTTTCAAAATTTATGGCGCCTATTTTTTTCATTTCCAAGGGCCTTCAATTGAATTTTGCTGGAGAACCAAAAATTTGAAGTTCCGCCACTGACCTGGTACCTACAGCATGTGTATTATAAAATCGTAGACCCAGTAGATTCATTGTCAATAACTCGTATTTTGTATTTTCATCAACCAAAATTGTAATTATAGATTTTGAAGTTGAGTGTTGACAGCCTCTTTACGAAACGGACCCCCATGGAATGGCTGGGATGTGTTGTGGTATACTGGAATACTGGCAATACGTGGGATAAGCTCCATGAAGCGAGTGCGAGACACGCGCTCTTGTTTTCAGAATTCACGTGCCACGAAATAGAGCTTCTTTATTGAGACGTGATTTCGCTGCTGTTTAATCAAATCCCCTTCTAATGTCCTTAATTGAAATCGTATTCTCCCATTCCCATTCGATACTGTTTCGCAAACTGGTGCTTACATTTACACGCTGATTGTTAGGGCTGTAAGCTTATGTCTGCATGGCGAGCCTAATCAACTTTAATCGTGTTCATAGTTTATGTTATCATAAACAGAACGGCGAAGTGTACATCTTTTGATATACAACTTTCCATAATTTCTCTTGTACTTTCAATCGCTTATGATTTCGATTATGTTTGCTGGGTGATAGATATAGGTAGGTACATAACATCAGAAGTATTCGTGTTGAAGATGTTTGACTTATGAATGAAATACCTTCAAACTCGGAATTTTTGCTTACAAACACTAAGCAGTATCTATCACAACAGAAAAATAAAAGAAATGAGTAGGTATCTTCATGGATTCGGTTTTTACCTACATGATTTAAATTAGTTTTTTGAAACATGTAGAATCTATATACAATGTGTTTCATTATTCGTGTTGACCTAAAAAAGCTAAGTAGGCCAAGGAATTTGGATACGGTATATTTTTTACGTGGTGCTATGATTTTTTAAGCAGGTGCTTATTTTGTAAACCACATTAGGCATTTTATCGAGAAAATAACTACGTAGGCTTCTTCTGCGTCCATCTTCCAACTATTCCTATGAGGTCTTCCATAGCAATGCTCGGGTGGGACACTTATGGGACGATCATGTGAGGTCCATTGCGAAAACTACAACTTCACAAAAACTTGGTTTTCTATTCTGAGTCAAGAGTTACTTTACATCCCAGCAGCTCTTCATAATGTACAAAGCACAGGTTCGACCTGTCCTGGAGTACCCAATGATTTTGAAATGGGAATCTGATAATCTAGTAGAGTTGGATGCAATCAAAATGCAAGCTTGAATCTTCTCCAAGAAGACGGATCCCACAAACTCCAATATGATGATGTCAGGTTCAACTATTCCTATGAAGTCTTCCATGTCCATGCTCGAGATCTCCACCAACACAGTATCTTCTAATGGAATAATCATGTGAGGTCCAATGCGAAACCGTCTTCACAAAAACTTGGTTTTCTATTCAATGCCAAGAGCTACTCTACACACCACCAGCTCATCGTAATCTACAAGGCACAGATTCGACCTGTCCTGGAGTAATATTTAGATTTTTGAAGTTAGGCTCCCAAAAATACGCTGAAGCTCTTGGATTCTATTCAGAAGAGATATATTCGTTTGATTGATGATGTCACACGTACCAGTTTAATGACATCTCTGGAACATCGTAGAAAGGTGGGAGATCTCTCCCTTTCTATAGACATTTCCATGGTCGGTGTTCAACAGAAATCTCGCCTGTTGTTCCACCACGAGAAATTCCAGATGAGCAGACTAGACGAGCTCAAACTAGTCACCACTCCATCTTCAACTTCTTCCTACCGGACTTAATTTTCTTATCGAACAGTGAAGTTGTAGAACTCTTCACCCAGCGAGGTCCAAGCTAGTTTTTTGCGGGTACATAAACTTCAAGAAAATGAAAAATTCAAACCGGTGAAACGCATCTAGGGTGTCCTGAAATCAAAACCACTGACTTTCAGAACATCAAAAAACTTCCCAAATAGACAAGATCAAGATTGAAAACAATGTATTTTCAAACGATCTTTAAGCGTTACAAGTTAATTAGTTCAATTTGAATTTGGGTAGAGCTATTCATCCTGCAACTGGACGATAATACTCAAAATTATCCGTTCGGTACTTCGTGCTTAATGAACTAGACTCATTCATTTTTCTTGTAAACCACACGTCTCCCAGTAATGGCCAATTGTTAGCTTTTGTGGATAGTGGTGGTTGTTTCTTATTTATACACTATAATACTGAGAGACGAGGTTCACGAGAGAAATCCTGGATCTACTCCATTACGTACGAATTATCGGACGAATAATTTAAAGATTATTTGTGCAGTGAATGGCTCTACCCAAATTCTAATCCAATTTGAACTAATTAACTTGTAACGCTGTACAAAATAATTAAAGACCGTTTGAAAATCGTTTTATCATGATGAACATCTTTCTCTTGTCTATTTGGAAGTTTATTGATGTTCTGTCAATTGGTTTTTATTAAGTAACCCTCGATCCATTTCAAGTGTTTGAATATTTACTTTCCTCAAAGTTTACACACGTGTAAGAAACTATCCAATGGAGATATTTTTCTCAAAATTAGCTCATGATCATTTTGATGAACGCAGAACAAATCTACGGTGTTATTTTTTCGATAAAATAAATATTAATTTAGTTTCTCAGAAGACGTATCCTCTTAAAATATCGTAGCAGGCCGAGTTTTCATTGCACGTTATATTCGATAATAGAGAAAAGGTGAGATTTCAGGGACATCCCTATGAAAAAATTACCGTTATCAAATTCATTGGCCTACTTAGATTTTTGAGAGTATTAACATGAATAATGAGACACACTGTATACAAAAGGCAAATACCATGAACTGACTACTCATCACGAAATCACCGGAACTATGAAGTGAATCGACTTCAACTTGGTTCCGTAAGAAAGGTAGTAAAAGGGATCCTATATATGTTGATGTTTCAGACAGCAAATATAACCACGTACAATTCCCATGACAGACAGATCCATAGATTAATGGGTCATTATCACATTCAGACTGTCTATGCTATGACAAACAACACATAAGCGCATCAACTAAACAGGTAACGTTTACATGACAGACAGCTGATATATTGACAGTCACATAATGTTCGTGACAAATCATTACATAACATCGATATCCCGGTCAATTCAAATAAACTTTCACATCACGTAGAACATAATTCCTCATCTTTCCACGCTTTTCTGTGTTCCTAATAATTTGAAATATGCATTAGGTCTTGAAACTTGAGAAATGACAACGCGGCGATGGAGTCGCCTCCTTCGTTTGCTGGTATTTACTGTTTATGCTGGCGCAACCAGCGAACTACAGCTATCTATCAAATTTCAATTTAAATTCCAGATGTCCGCTATTTGGTTCCGTTGCATCACCTGACACCTACCCCTTCGTCATCCAATCCAAAAATTTGCGATTCGGAACGTTGACGTTTAGTTGTTGAGGATGTTCAGTTGTGATATAATAACGTCCAACGTTACGTTTAACACTGATACCTGAAAGTTCTCTTTGGTGTTGGATAGTTGTTCATCACACGACAACTAAACGCAATGTTTTTCACTTTACGGATTCTTGAATCAATTCCTCAACCACTAGATGAATCAGCTGCTTCATTTACAACTCCCACGAAGTTTGTCTGCAATATGTCCCAAACAGTTTCGAGAAGTTTTGAAGCTCTCTGAATATACTAGTTTTTACGCGACACAGAATATGCAAGTAAAATCGAGCACAGCAAACTTTCTGACTTTGCAATTTCATCATTACAAAACAATTTCATTGATTGCCAATCAGGGAGCAAAAAAAGTAGACTTGTTCAGCATAAATAGAATAGCATTAGGTCTGTATGTGAGTTAACTAATAAGTATATTACCATGTTTGTAACCATCTACCAATGTGATCACCATAATCACCACTTTTGTGCAATAAAATAGTTGTTATTTGAACTTTATGTGGAATGAAGAAGGGGAATAGCTTTGGTCCCGTTCTGTTTTGACTTGCTACGCCCCTCGTTATATCACTGTATTTTGTAAATTGATGGATTATTATGCCATGTCATTTTAACTCCAATATTATATTTTACGTATAGTACAGTCATTTACAGATTTTATGTTTTTGATGTCATAAGAATCATTGGGAAATTGGCACAACAATTGTTTTATCAACAAATTGCCCGTATATAAACAATTTAAATTTAAAAAATCAGTAATAATCATATTTTAATGATAACATACACCATTTGGGGGGAATAAATAAATAAAAAGTCTTAGTTACTTATTATTACATTCATTCGGTATAGCGATTGCTAGCTTTGGGGTCTGGAAAATTTGTTAATTTAAATTGTTTATTAACGGTCAATTTGTTAATAAAACAATTGTTGTGCCAATTTCCCATTGTGATGATTCTTAAGACATCAAAAAAAACTTCCATCAAGTTTCAGACAAAGATCAACTGTACAAATGTGATGCATTTCTTTTGGTCAGAGAGCTGTAGGCCAATTTCCTTACAGATATTTAAAGCTTCTGCTTCAATGATAGTACATTTGTCAAAGGTGCCTCGAACCCCCTGACGAATTTTAAAAACTTCCCAGGTAGTATTTAGGGTACCCTAGGGCACCCTGAAATGTAGTTAGTTTTTTACAATTCCGGTAAGTTTCTGTTTTTTTATTTAAAGTTAGATATGGTCAAGACCATACTCCCTTACCAATTGCAGACCTGCAGATGGTCCAGATCCTAAGATATGGCCCAAAAACCGCGAATTTTAAATTTTCCCTCATGATAGTGGAATATTTTGTTGGTGAAAAGTCCGGTAAGTGCTTCAAACTTTGCCTACATATTTTAGGCTGTAAAAATTGTGAAAGTCATGGAAATTTTGGCGCCGATATCCAGATTTGGACAATCTGCATGTCCGCAATTCGTAAGGGAGTATGGTCTTGACCATATCTAACTTTAAATAAAAAAAGCAGAAACTTACCGGAGTTGTTGCTAAAGCGCTCTGTGTAATCCGATCAATCAAGAATCTAAGGACACGTTTCACTACGAGCCCTAGGTGCAAAATATCCTAGTGAGCTAGGGGGGATCATTAGACACACGACTTCAAATACTTACAGTGGCCCCCACTTTAAACCCTTACAGTGGCGCCCAACGTGGGTTACCGTGTGATCTTACACAAACATCAAAAATTGTCCACCCTATACATACACATTCATACTCAAACATGTGAATATATACGAACCCCTTCAGAGCCCTTCTGGAATTCAGTCTTGGTTGAGAGCGTGCTTTTCATAGGGCTGTTGAGGTTACAGTTTTCCGACATGAATAATGTTCATCTTCTCCTTATGCTTTCTAAGACATTCGCTTCCCCAAATTAATTTTTAATTTTATTTGGGACTGGCTATGTCCTGGAAGAGAACTCAAGTGTTCAGTAGATATTGCGTTCGTGGTCTTCTGCTCTGACGATTTCCTGTATGTGTTCCTATGCTGCAGAAGAGTTCCGGTCCTATTACCGGTTGTTTTGCTGGTAAGAACCATTCTTGAGCTAATGATGTATGAGCTCATACCTTCTATGGGTGTTTGACTATCAAAAATGATAGCTATGTTCCCCATTTTGTTTCCTTCGTACAGATTGAGTTTTGCATATCTCCCAATAGCAAACTTCCGTTTGAAAGATACTATTGTATTTACTCATGGTTTGGTTCTGGGTTCAAATACTCCGGCACCTGTACCTTATTCTGTTCTGAATCCATCGGTGTAACAACAGATTGCTCGTTTTCTAGCAGGGTGAACTGTGTCCACTCTTCTATGTTATGTAGGTAAAATACAATAATAAATTGTAGCCATTGTGGTCGGGATCAGATATGAATCGTATCTTTGTTTCAAAAAGTGGAATAGCTACGTGAATATGTGCGGGTATTATATTGTTGTGATACGGAACAACCGTGTAAGAATCGATATCATATAATTTTGTTAAAATTTCTATTAAACATTGTCAGTCAAACGGGACTAGTGCTTTCCACTAATGTATTTTTGCTTTTTGATTTTTTCACCCCTGGCAAGTTTCATCTCTGGCGCTCCCATTGTCATGGGCTTAGGCGGAAGGCAGATAGAGATGGGTGTGCACGACGCGTGATTTGAAATGCTCGCGACTGATGTGTTTGCTTTTCCGTCCTATGTACACATCCTTTGTCCGGAGACTCACCGATATCGTATTTACCAGACATCTGCTCTGTACTCTACTTTCTGCTCTGTACCAGCGAACAAACCATGCATAGGTTTAAATAGCTTGTATATCGGAACCTATGAGGCCAGTTTAATTTGATTCGATTTTTTCAACCACCCCACTTTGAAATTATACCGGTTTGAAGATTTCTATCCGAAATATGGTTCAGTTGTATACTATTTGAATTGAACACAAAAATTCCTCTTAGTCCATTGGAATTGTCATTTTTTGTGTAAAAATTTTGAGCAGCATGCAGACCTGGTTATCTGATTTTTTAGGTAACATCATATTTTCAGTACGAAATATTAATTTTGGTGAAAATTGTCAAGAGACCAAAGTTGGAGAACGAAAAATTCACTCATTTTCCCTTTGTTAAGTTATCTAAATTATCTTCATAACTCAGAAAATATAATTTCGTATCTCTTAATGTACCTACACGAAATTGTGTCCAATTAGGCAAAGAAACTTTAAAACTTGTCTATACTTAAACCAGAACACTCCTCAGTCAGTTCTATTGGGATATATTAGAACCGGGATGCTGTCATTCAATAAGTACTGTCGAGTAATTGCCAACCATATAAATACTCTAACCTTCAGTCCTTACTTCAGAACGACTGAACTTTAGATGAATGAACGTGAATAGTTGGTAGGGCATCGAATCGCATTGTGTTCATCAATGATCTACTATCCTTTCAGAAGTTTATATTTACAAAATATGAGAATCTGACGGGACCAAAGTGGTGTAATTGGTGAATACCCTGGACTAGGCATCCAGTACTGCGGGTTCGAATCCCGCCTATCGTTCAATGTTTTACGTTTATTCATCTTTATAATCCTATGTTAAATTCTCTTTAATTCTCTTTCTCCCTCTCTCTCTCTCTCTCTCTCTCTCTCTCTCTCTCTCTCGCTCTCTCAAAATTACCCCTCCGTTCATCTGCGGATTGTGGAATTAGTGTTCTAGAACTTCCAAAAAACTAGGTCTGTATGCTGCTCAAATTTTTTACGTTTTAAACGATTTTTATGTCTAATTGCGGTGGACTATTTTGGAATGATTGATTTGTCAATCACGGTAGATTACAGATGAAATTGATAAGTATTTTCGGAGAATACAATTCATATTGATGGTAAAGATTTAGAGTGTGAGAGTCAAATGCCCATTATATGCGAGAACGGTAATGGAGAGATTGGTATATATGACATAGTTTTAGTAAAAATGAGAATATAATTTTTTTAATACGAAGGTACGAAGGTGTAAAAGAACATATCATCCCTTACACCTTATTTTTTGGATAAAATAAGTTGCTAAACTTAAATAAAAATTATAACCTACGGAAAATGTTCATTTTTTATCCTAGAAACTTGTTAAACCAGGATCTGAAAACTTAGAACCTAGTAATAATGACAGAGTACAGATAAATATTTTTGTTTTATGGGAAACTCTGGCACACTCTGCATGGCCCCAATTATTACAAATTTAGCAACAAGCCCAAATCTGCTCAGGTTTAGATATTAAATAAAAATTAAAACCTACGGAAAATGTTTATTTTTCACCCTAAAACCTCCCTTTTAACCATAGACCTATAATCTTGAGGAGACAAAACATCTCATTCTCTACGAGCTACGAGAAATATGGAAGCTGTCAAATTGCGTAGTACAGAACAAAGTCCCCATTTCGAAAAGGTGCGCGGCGTTGTCGCCTTCTGAACAAATGATGCAATGGAATAGTTCTATATTTAAAAATTTAAATATTCTATAATTCGTTTGTATATTCCAGGTTACCATAAATTATGGAATATTTTTCAGAGAAAACGACATTTCAATAGTATTGCTTCTAATATAAACAATAAATAATGCTATGGACGTTTTTATAATAATTACAAATCTCAATCCGGCACACAGAACAACTAATCCGGCAACAGCACATTCCATACGGTCATCTTTTTAATATACAACGGTTTGAGTGGGCCGAAATTTTGGCAATGTCTGATCGTGTTTAAATGTAAACAATTCTGTCTTCTTGGGATAATAGGTCTATGATTTTAACCAGAATCTGAAGACTCAGAACTGAGTAATAATGACAGAGTACAGGGTGTCCCATTTTGGGTACTTTTGCGGGGTATCTCCTTTATTTTTAAAGATAGAGAGTTGCGGTTTTCGCGACACTGTGCTACTTTTTCGTAAAACTCAAGATGCCGTCAACAGAATTTTCATAGCCCTTTTAGTTTTTAAGATACAGGGCATTTCTGAAAATGTTGCATTTTGTGACCCCCCTCGTATCTCCGTTATCCTTCAACTTATCGAAAAGGTAAAATAACATTCTAATAGGTTTTTTTCCATAGAATGCAGTGGTGTAGATAACTTTTGTTACATATTTACTGTTTTTGAGTTATATAGCAAACTTATGTTTTTTTAAATGGAACACCCTGTATATTTATAGACTATAAAATTTGTCTTTTTTTTACCTTTTCAAAAATATATGATAGTATAAACTTTTTTTCAGAAACACGCAAATAATTGACAATTTTTAGAAATTAAATACATATTTTAATTGTAGGCCATTGATATTGTTTATGACAAGAAACAGAAATAAGCATCAAATCTCTATCGCATTTAAGCTGTTTATTTTCGTTCTTTTGGTATCATTATTCGATAGATATTTATCAATTTTTTCGAATAATGGCAGTTTACGAAAATTATGAGAAATATGATATGATGGTATGTTTTATACAGAGTAATGAAAATTCTGAAGAAGCTTCGGAATTATATTTCCAAAGGTGAGTAAGCTATTATGGCTATGAAAATCTCTATTATCATTTTAATTTTTGCTTGTTAGATATCCAGAAAGAAGGCAACCGTTTTTTGGGATATTTGCCCGTTTAAAAGCAAATTTAGTTGAGCACGGATCATTTGTTCACCCGCGCCCTAAAACATACAACAAAGAGAACAGGGAAAGAAAAGAGATAGATACTTTAGGATATATAGAAGCAACATCTTCGTCCTCATGTAGAAAAATTTAGAAGGAAATTGGTGTGCCAAAAACTAACGCTCAGAGGATCTTGAAGAAATATAAGTATCATCCATACAAATTTAATATACTACAACATTTGCATCCTGGCGATGCCGAGCGCCGGGCACTGTTTTGCCAGTGGTATTTGCAACAAATCGATGCTAACGATTTATTTGGCAGACTTGTTTTTTGGTCAGACGAATGCTTTATTTCAAGTGCTGGCATTTTCAATCGTCACAATACCAGGAACTGGCGTAGTGAAAATCTGCATTTAATGTTTGAAAGGGCACAACAAGGACGCTTTGGAGTTGAGGTTTCATGTTTTATTTTGGGTAGACATATAGTTTATAGGATTTTTGAAGGAGGTCTTACAGCACGTAGATACCTAGAAATTCTTGAGGAAGTTATTCCAGAACTGCTCGAAAACATTCCATTAGCCCAGTATAATGCTGTTTACCTACAGCAAGATGGTGCCCCAAGTCATAACTCTAAGCTCTTAAGGGCCTTTCTAAATAATAACTTTCCTCAAAGATGGATAGGTACCAACGGACCTGTTAGATGGCCTCCACGATCACCAGATCTCTCAATTTTAGATTTTTTTTATGGGGTTATATACAAAATGAAGTATATAAAACTCGATATGACGGCATTGCAAAACTTCGAGAGGCAATTCATTTAGCTTTTCGAAATCTGCGAATGAGAACAATGGTTCTTTTAAACGCTATTCAAAGAATCTCAAAGATGTGCCAATTTTGCATTAGAGAAAATGGTGGTCAATTTGAACATCACATTTAATTTTTTTTAATAATGTTATTTTTTTGTGTTTTTGTTATATTGTCACTTTACGCCACAAAACTGTTGTTACAAACTTACTGTTAGAAAAAGATCTATGGGAATTTTTTTTAATAGATACCTATATACAAGGTATCCAATTATTTGTTAGTAATATGTAAGTTGCACTTGTTTATTATTGTTATCCATAGCCTACTATTAAAATATGTATTTAATTTTCTGAAAATTGTCAATTATTTGCGTGTTTCTGAAAAAAAGTTTATACTATCATATATTTTTGAAAATGTAAAAAAAAGACAAATTTTATAGTCTATAAATATACAGGGTGTTCCATTTAAAAAAACATAAGTTTACTTTATAACCCAAAAACAGTAAATATGTAACAAAAGTTATCTACACCACTGCATTCTACGGAAAAAAATCTATTAGAATGTTATTTTACCTTTTCGATAAGTTGAAGGATAACGGAGATACGAGGGGGGTCACAAAATGCAACATTTTCAGAAATGCCCTGTATCTTAAAAACTAAAAGGGCTATGAAAATTCTGTTGACGGCATCTTGAGTTTTATGAAAAAGTAGCACAGTGTCGCGAAAACCGCAACTCTCTATCTTTAAAAATAAAGGAGATACCCCGCAAAAGTACCCAAAATGGGACACCCTGTACAGATAAATATTTTTGTTTTATATGAAACTCTGGCACACTCTGCATGGCCCCAATGTTCACAAATTTGGCAACGAACCCAAATCTCTTTAGGTATAGATAACGAAAATAGTCAGTCACAGTAAATACACGCCGTTTCAACTTCATCATCCTCACATCTTCTTCGAAGTGTCGTTCTAGGAACATTGAACCGCTTACTTGCGGCCAACTAGCCCATTTCTTTATTGTTGATTGCCTCTTAAGCACGATTAATATCTGCCTCGTACCAACCCCTTTCTACTAGGTTTTCTTTCATATCGATTAGAGCGTGCAATAATCTGAAAATATCATTTTCTACAAAAACGTCATTACAATTTCATTCATCAATCACTAGTGATATAACATTTTTTGTACAATAATTATAGATCAAATTACTACCTCAGTAATCCCTGATTCCACCATCGGAATGCCATCGACCACCGGGCTCCACGCCCTCAAGGAGCTACTGGATAGACAGTGCCTCTCGGTCTGGCGTGGTTCCCCCTGCATGAGGCATGCGAAGATCCACATTAGGCAGTTCTCGCCTAAACTCTGTAAAACCCTACTCTCTATGAGCAGGAATGGCCTAAAATTGATGACAGAAGCCCTCACACGACACTGTAAATAAACATCTATACACAATGGGCATTGTTGAAGACCCAGTTTGTAGTAGATGTGGAGAGGCGGATGAAACAGCTTCTCACATCCTAGCAGAATGTCCAGCACCGGCTTCTCTTAGGCTACAACACCTCGGCAGCACACATATTCCGCTTGAAGCCATAAGAGACATCAGTCCATTCAAAATCTTAGCTTTCGGCACTGCCTTAGGCCTGCTGGACTGATTCTTGTGTCAAGGGGCTCACAATTGAACCAATCAAGCGGCCAAGTGCTCCGGACTTGTCCGCCCCCGCTTTGATTGATTGATTGATTGATTCCCTCACCTTGAAGTTTAAAAATGTATATCGGATGATTTTTTAATTTCGATTTGCACTCAAATTCGATCAAGTGAAAGAAATTTAAAAATTGTCATATTACACATATCGTTGCACTTTATTTTTCATTTCAATCTAACTAATAAATAATAAGATTTTGAGATCCTTATCAACCGTGTTTCGATGACAATAGAAACTCTATTATGTAGGTGAGTATGATGAGCTCGTTATTTCCACTGTCTAGCTACGTTTTTCATAAACAAGGCGGTATTATTCTTATTTCGAATATAAGATAATTCCTGCTTGCACTTAATGGACAATTTTCTCTGTTTTATACAAGATATTTTGGATTTACTTAGTCCAATATTTTATATTTATGATAATAATCATTATGTCTTCTACCCATTTTAATTTATATTGAAATGTTGATCTTTTTTTAATATATAATAAAAACAATCGGGCAGTAAGAGCAAACGACAACATCCTATACATGATGTTTACTCATGAGAGCTATGCTTGACGACGGCTGTAAGTGTTCAGGTATTTTGCTTCCTGAGTTATTATGAATTGATTCTAATTACAATTTAATACTTCAAAAATTGGAAGTTTTCCCGTAAATCTCAACTTTTTGAAAGGAAACTTGATGGCATCTGAGAAAGTTATTTCCATACATGTGTTTTTCATACGGTGTTGGCAAAACATCCCCACCCCGCTACCCTTTCGTTGTCTTTCATCCTATATCTCTACCAATGGGCCAATTGAAGCGGAGAGAATGAACACCTCAAATATTTTCCTATTCTTCTGTTGCAATGGTGATTTATAAATAACATCCTAAATATACCTAGAAGTTGTCATTGATTTCTTCTCTTCTGTCTCGGATCTTCTGGAAATGACAACTTATATATCGAAATCTATCATCTTGGTCACATACTACATAAGCTAACATTTTTCTCCTTTTTCCCTCAATAGACAAAGTTTCTTAAAAATATGAAGGTAGAATATAGGGATTCGTCAGAAACCGAGACCTCCATAATGGAAGCTTTTACGTGTTACCCACGGAACCATAATCTAACATTTTGCACCCTATCGCATCAGTGTTTACTTCCGCTTGAGAAACAAACTTCATTAAAATTGAGATACTGCGAGGTGATTAGGAATCAAGACTAATATTGAGAGCTATAATGTTAACCATCACTCCAAGATTAATTATTTCTCTTCATATACCATAGAACCTAATTAATGATTTATGATCCAAATTGTTCTTTGATGACTGGTTCACACCTTCATATTGCAGCTAATGAGCTATCAATTGGTATTGTTCATGTGGGTGTGGCACAGGAATATTTTACCATATACATTACGATTAGAATTCAAAACTGCCGCCAAAATTTTAGGCGCACTTCGTTTTTCTTAAGAATAAATAATATATAAAAAAATAGGCTTAAATTTTAAATCACTCTTATGTTTAATTTCATTCGGCAGGGGGTTATATATTTTACGAATTGATGTATCTGCTTGCACTTATTTGGATCTGCGACAAACGGGTTTGATCCGTTTTCAATCATTTTCATGATTCTCATTTCGTTCAAATAAAGTTAAATATAAATTGATTGTAAGTGTGAGTATATTGTTCTCTATAAAATAGGATTGACAGGTATTTTATGGAATATGCAGTGCTTCTAGCGGAGATCAAAAAGCACAATTCTTCAGAGCGAGCTGCTATAATCATGAATGACATGAACTTCGCATTCACCTAATAATTATATCTCAGCTTCAAATGATAATTGTCATTTATATCGTTCAAATGATATGAAAGAAACAGAAACATGATTCACAATTTTCCTTTTAAAAAATTATTTTATTGAAAATCACAATGAAAATCAGAAGCTAGTTGATTTATCAACTAGCTGTTATGAGAATGACTTAACATAACACCTACCACGCTTTAGTTCCAGCTTCGAACTAGCGCGGAGCATCGAATCGCATTCTGATCATCAATGATCTACTATCCTTTCAAAGGTTTATATTTACATAAATATAAGACTCTGACGGGACCAAAGTGGTGTAATTGGTAAACACGCTGAACTAGACATCCAGGAATGTGGGTTCGAATCCCGCCTATAGCTTAATATTTTACGTCTATTCATCTTTAGAATCCTACGTTAAATTGTCTAACTTATCTTTATAATCATGAAAATTAATTCTATATCTCTTAATGTTCTTACACGAAATTGTGGCCAATTAGGCAAAGAAACCACAAACTTGGTTCTTTATATATATTTTATATATACATATATAAAATCAAAGATTATTCCGGCATGTAACAAAACCGAGTTCCGCCCAATTCACCGATGATCAGAACCACTAATTATTATTATTTCAACATCATAAAATGAATCTACTGTAGTTTTACAAAGATTTATTGTATTGTTTGATTTCAATGGAGTACATTGTAGTGCTATTTTTTTGTTATCTTATCAGCATCGAGGTAGACACTCACTCATAACATTGAATCTAACTAATAATCACAACAACAATTGAAATGAAAAGTATAAATCAGCCTTTGTGGAATTATATGGGAAATTATCAAAATAATAGTCGTAATAGATTGAAAAGGTCAACTGTGTTCCGGGTGGTAAGAAAAAGATAGTAAGAATCGTAATAATTGTTTGTGTCTTCAGTTTCTAAATATTTCGTTGCACATTAGGAAAATGATATCTTTATTCTGGTATATAAATTGGCTATAGAAGGTTCAAGATCCTGAGAGTACAGAAGTTATATATATAGGAGAACTCCATGAATATAATCCTTGTAATAACGGATAATATCTGGATCTTCAAAGATGTTATCAACAAACTTGCAGCAGGCCTATCTGATATTAAAATAAAATAAAGTGCATCCTTGTAAGAGGGGATTAAAGTGCATACAGTTTGAGACTAGCTGAAGATCGTATAAGCTTCAACGAGGGCAAATCGCCCTTGTTTATTTAAGAGATCGCAGCGAGCGGGTATTTGTACCACTTTGACAGTTGGTGCCGACGCTCCACCAAGACTTCGCCTACTTGATGATTTCACCAATTCATTCAATGGTTAAAAATTTATAAGGTATTAACAGTGTTAAATTTACATATATAACTGCGTGCCATTTGCGTTCGCAATGTTTCCCAAGTTTTTCACGAAAATTTACCTGTTCCTTCGAAATTGTACGGTAAAAACAACAAATTTCGGAGAATGATGCAGACTAGTTGAAATGGGGAATATTATAGTTGAACAAATATGTATGACAATAATTCATAGCAAAATGTGAACAGACAAACAGACAAACCAGACAGGTACATGAACATTTATATTTACCTTTCTCATATACTGAGTTTATATTTGTAGAATTTTTCAATAATAGTAGAATCACAACACTCCTTACCACTATAGATTTTTAATATCACATGTGCACATTTTGCTAGCTACGCTAGCGGCTTTAGAGAAGCAAATATGCGAAATGCGCATAAGATTCAAAAAATCTGTATCGGGAAAGGGTGTAGTGGTTTTACTATATTTATCTTGAATAATTTGAAATATAAATCGCAAGTATGATATTTCAAATCACGATATGTCAATACATACCTTCGACATTCAATTATTGATAATTAACAACCAAATAAACAAATTACTTAAGTATATAGGTATTATGTATTTCTCACTATACTACTACTCGCTTATTTTCAATAATATGTAATTCATGATATTCTGCTTTCTTCAGGATTTCTTGTCCAATCAAGTAGTACTTTTAAAAATTGAGAATGGGTATACTTAGTGCCGTACATACAATAAATAATATGAAAAGTTCTAACTTTGTAGGCCGCACTATTTAATTCTTGAAGATATTATACTCTTCGCAGACAATGTCCGAAGAGTATATTGCATTTAATCAAGCTATTTCTAAAATCGTTAAGAAAAATCCTAAGAGCAACAATTCCTTCAACATAGTATTTCTGATCGAATTATAACCAACTTTAAAATAATTCGTCTGTCTGTCCGTCTGTCTGGATGTATGTCATGAAATGCTTGTCTAGACTCTAACTCAAAAACGAAAGGTCCTATCATATTCATATTTTGACAAAAAATTGTTTACAGGGAGATCGTGTGATAACCCACTCTTTTCTGAAGGGTTGAATATTAAAAAAAATAATAACTCCCGAAGTATATATTGAATCGATTCAACACTTCAACAGTAAATTTAAGGAAATTGAAAACTGATTTCAATCAAACTTCAACAAAATCGTTGTACAACAAAACCAATTATTGAAGTAAACTTAAATTTATACCGCCCTTTAATCGTTTATAACAAACGGCGATAAACCAAAGGTATTGGTCTAGGATAATATACAGCTAACATTAAATGTACATGATGTATTTTGGAACAAATGTAGGTATCTAATCATGCAATTAAGACATGGAATGTTTACTACAAATTAGATATTTCTTATAAATCTTGGTCAAATGCTATAAGTTATAAGATATTTTTCTCATCAAATTAGTTTTATCAAATTGTTCATATTCCAGGGAACAAAATAGCCAAGAACAAAGCTAAAACTGGCAACACTGTGTAGTCCGATTTATTATATTACAATACATGGCCTATAGAATTGAGTTGATTTCCAGTATATATTTTACCCATTCAAAACAATAGCTCTAAAGCGACAATAGTTTTGAAAACTTCAAATTTGTGTGAATTTGCGTAAACTTGGTTTATTGTGATATTAATTTAGTTGTTTTCGTAAGTGAGGGTATATTATAATCTGTTAATTATGCCGGGTTAGACAGTATTTGAAGAAATGGGGATGAAATAGTATTTTTACCTGCCATAAGGAATATGAACTGGGGAGAAAATGGCTGAAAAGACTATTCCAAGAAAACAACGACCCTATTTATGCAGTAAGTGTTTATTTCAAACAAGAGAAAATCTTATTTATAAAAAATAATTATTAGTTGAATTGTTCGAAAGATCTTATATTATTGATAAATATGATGATTTAGTGAAGAATTATTCTGGAAACTTTCGGAAGTTGAAGAATTAAACTCAAATTTACCCAAAACTTGTAACATTTAATTTAGAAATAATGCTGACAAATTATTTCGAAACACTGTGGTATTCCCAAAACTAGGAGTTAACGATTAAAGCTGAACACAAAATCGTGTCCATAAATATTAGAAATCAATCTGAATGAAGTACAAATTTGGGGATGGGGTATACAATGGTTTGGTGGGAAATCATTTGCAAAAGTGGTGAAATATAGGTATCGATTTGGTCATTTAATATTATGTTATTAATGTTATTTTAATGTTTCAAAATGTCTATGGATTCTAGAATATCGAATTTATGTCCTTTTTCTTGAATATGTGAAATATTGGGATCAAGGATGAAATTGTGATTATATTCGCGTAATTAGTGTCCGCTTTTTTGAGCCTGCCACTTCTCAAATGTTTGTGGAACCTTTCACAGAAACTGCGTCAAGTTCGTCCTATGTACAAGGCATTATAGTCATCACAAGTCAGCCTGTAAAATTCAGATCTCTTTAAGAAGATTAGATTGTCGTAGTTGGAACAGCAAACAAGGAAAATGTATAATAGGGACGTGTGCCTTTTGTAATGAAAAATGTTAATAATATTAGTTGTTAGCAATGCCTTGAACATGGATAACATTTTGAGGAATTGACTATTGTCGGGCATTATTCCTTCTCTCAACACCCAAATATTCATCGGCCAGTCGATGAATATTTAAGTTAATTTAAAACTGACTTCAACCAAATTTTAACAAAATTGTTCAACAACAAAAACAATTATTGAAGTAAACTTAAAATTATACCGCACTTTAATTGTTAATAACAAACGGCGATGAACCAAAGGTATGGTCTAGGGACTAGGATAATATACAGTAGGCTCGGGTTCAATTCCCAGAAAAAGAAAATTTGCTTTCATAATAACATTTCCTTGAAAAAAAAATGTAATTTCAACATTATTTGGTTGGGTACCTTTGAAGAGATGCAAAGAGTATCTTATAGAATGAGAAACAATTATATAATGAACTGTGATTAATTAATCACGTGACTTCCCTCACTTTTGTTAGCAAACAAGCTTTCGGATACTGCGAATCAAATGTATATGATTCTAGGAACAGAAAATATATCGGAAAATAAAATGTTAAAAGACAATCTTTCATTCTAAAATGTAGTAAAAAGAAATAAAAATTCTCAAGACCCCATATACCAATTTTGAATGGAATCGGAACATAATCACAAAATGTGTCCTTCATCTTGGCCGCCATATTGAATTTTGACTGAAAAAGAATGATCTCCTACTCTGAAAATCCCCTTATGCCAATTTTGGATAGCATCGCATCTGACCTTAATCACAAAACTCGCCTGTCATCCTGGAGCTGCCATCTGGTTTTTTCTCTTATAGATATATCATAATACATTGTCATCCGAATGGTAAACACCTGCCAAATTTCAAGTTAATGGGACGCCAAGAAGTGGGTTAAAATTCACCTGTGAATTCACCCCCGAACGTACAAATAGATAAATCGATAGATAAACAAGGCAAGTTAAATAATATTGTTTCAGAAACTGCTAATGGAACACCTCCTGTTAGGCTGACTTCCGAAATATCTCTTTGTTTTGTACTGATACTTGCTGTGACATTAACTATTAAATTTTGCCACAGAGTAAAGACATAACATAGACAATGATGTCATATAGATGACGTCACTTGCGTCTTGAAATAATAACAATTTTGGATACTTCTGCGTGTTAAATATATGAGTGTTATAAATATTTATAACCGGTAAGACACGGTAGTTCTTATGGTTCAATAAATTAGCATAATTCCATCACAAAAATGAAGATGGTTGTCAGAAATACCACTCGAAACGGACCTACCACGCCCAAAGACAATACGGTTCCCATTTTCACCACTAAAGCGATCTGCAAAATTTCAAATCCATACGATCAACAGGAACGGCGCAATCGCCTCCATAGTTTTTACGGATGCACACACAGACATCATCTCAAAAATAGACTAGATTGATTCAGAAAAGCACAAAAGTGATGTATCCACGAAAATCCGTAAAAAAAATTTTGCCCTGATTACAATGCTTCCTTACACTATATACTAGGTATAGTGAGGGAGGTAAAAAACACTAACCAAATCAAATGATTTGCGAATAGTAACTTTTGTCTATTCTCCAAGTGCCAACACTAGTTCAGAAATTGTGTTTTATGTTCCCAAATTTAATTAGTTTCATAAAAGCAATTATTTGTTTTCATCGGATGTCTTACAAATTTGATTATTCGGCGCATCAAAGTTAAAACAATAATAATTTGGTGCTAGTACTTACAAAAAACAATGGAGCTCCCTCAATAATGAAACCCAGGATTTCCCATGGGAAAACTTTGAATCAATACTGAACATGAATTTACTCAAATTCCGAGTACCTCAACTCAAATGAACAGTGGTGCAGAATCAGAGGCCTAAATTCGTAAGATATTATACCTAGATCAGTAACAATGTTCAAAGGATATTTTCAAACCCAAAGTCCAAGGGATGAAAAATGCACTTTACTCTAGAGGAATGTATATAATTTTTCTTATTACCGTTTGTGACCATATTTTTTTTCTGTTAAATATAACATTTGAAATCAGTTAGTATACATCACAGAGATTGGCGTTGCCAAGGCGTTGTTTACAACATAGTGATTGACGTATTTCAAAAGATTTTCTTCATTTCAATCATAAAATTATCAACGAAAAATGGAATATGAAGCTCAGGATACTATTCCTCAAGACATTTTAGAATATGCGAAGTTGGTATGGCTAAATCTTCTGCCAATTAAATTCTGTCAAACATAAGAGAAAGAGTATGAGGTTTTAAAAAAAATACCGGAGGAAAATCTATAAGCTAAAATAGCTTGTTAGAGATTTTATCTCCCTATGGAAGAAAAATGCTGTTTTCTACCCCAACTCAGGGGTCATTTTCTAAGGGGGTAGTAGGAAAAATAATTCTTAATTCCTTCAGTATACGTATAGTGTGAAAGTGACGTATTGCAATCGGGCTACAAAAAAATTTCCGTTTGGGGCCCTCGTAGTCCATAGTTTACTTCATGCCTAATAACGTTAAATAAGTTACTCTGTGATATCAGGAATATACCTAAAGTTAATAATACATAGTCCTTTATGTCAATGATTTTGGCAGTTCACCCAACAGTAAAATATTATAATAGAACATAGAGTTGTGAGACACATATATTGTTAATTCGAATAAACTTTCAGTACCATGTAGTATAATTTGTAGTTTCAATTTATTGTATTACAATAACACATTTGACGCGCAGAAAGCAGAAAAGAGTTCTCAAAAGATTAGGTGAGGGTAGTTAGTTATCTACAGATCAATTAATTAAATCACTGACTACATTTGCAACTAAATGAAATTATGGATTAATGTAAAGCGAACCCGCTTGAAAGGATCGATAATGTCTGAAGGAAGTTAAGTACCTAGATATCTATAGCATTATTCCAAGCAGCATATATTTCCTACGCAAGTTCCATTATATTGTTGAAATGCTAAAATAGTATGAGTCCATCATTATTTTGGAATATCTCATATTTACTTGTAGTTGTACTAATCTTCATAAAGTGAACATCATAGATTAATCCAGAATAATAGTGTTAATTTTTTAATTTTTTTTTGTTGGAATAAGTATATTAACCTTAAATTGATTTACAATTTTCTTTATTGCATAGAATTTTTTCTGATGGACTTTGAATGGTCTATATATCTGAAAACATTTTGCTACGATACTGATCTTTTTTCACTGCGATAACTAAATTGTCAGAAATACTATATTGCTTCATTGAAATGCAAAATAATAATGTTTTGACTGAATAATGTAAGCGAATAAAGTTCAGCTTGATTCTCTTAGCGACGGATGATATCGTTTCTGAACTTCGAAGCGAATAATATTCAGCTTGTGGGCTCTCAATTTTTCACAAATACTGCAGCCGATGCTGTATTTGCTCCAGTGAAGTGTAATTAATTCTTATTTAAGGTAAAAGTTTGAAAATATAAGGTTACAGATTCGAATGGATGGATAGGGCATATTGTAATTCTTAAGTTTAGGAAATTGCTTTGAAGGAATTTGTGCAAAAAAAAATATTATGGAAAATCTCAGAAGAAAAGTGTCATTATTCCGGATTCTCTCAAATTCATCAAGGAAATGAAATACAAAAACACTGTCCTATTTATTCTTGAAACATCCATAATACCTAGCTCCTCTCTGACTCACTCTCAGTCGACAACTGACAAAATCTCGCCTTGCTGGTTCAAATACTGTTCGTGATTACTTGATTCTAATTCAACTAATATAATAAATGTACTATGTTATTTGAATTATAATACTCTAGATATTGTTCTTTTCAGATATTTTAAACACCCATTAAATTTCAATATAATGAGGTTTTAATCTCACCAACTAGCCTATGTTAAATATTCTAAGTTATCTTTATGATAACGCGACGCCTCGGTAAATATACTTGAAATTGTGCAATATGTAATTTGGAATAAGTCGTAAATTTTGGTTGATGGGATTATAATTAACCTGATTAATATGAATGCTCGTTCTTAATGTTTCTTATATTTTAAGCGCTGAGCGATATGTTCTTTTATTCGAATGGAAGGATTAGCAGTGACGTAAATGACACCCCCGCTCCCCTTATCAAGAGACCCAAACGCAGCAAAAAAATGTAATTGAGTATTGTAAGGTATGGTCTGAATTTATAGATTTGATTAATAATTTGTGATTTATAGTAAAACCAATTACGAAAATAAACTAGCGATTGGGGGCCTAGTCCTCAATATTATGTTCCATTGAAATTGCTTTCGGTTCAATGTTAAGATCTCATATTCTTTTATTTGCTATTGATAACATGAGCATTAATAAAAGGTAAGCAATAATAGGCGCCCCGAAGGGGGACTACCGCCCCTCATTACCCCCATCCTGTCGCGTATGATAGCTTACCTTTTATTAATTCTGATGATCTCAATAGCAAACGAAAGAATATGAGGAAATTTGGAAATAGAGCAGAATAAAGACGATGTCAGACGAAGGGTTAGCATCACTTTCCATGATATTAATTCATCGAAGGTTAGTTGAGAAGCTGAACCATAGATAACAAGATAACTCTACTGCCGTAGAATGAAATGTCTTATGGAAGGGACCAAAACTGTCATGGCCGGCGCAAGTATTTCGCTTCCAAAACACGGGAGGGCGCGTCAAGCGTCCGAAATTAATGGAAATTATAATGCGCATGGGATTGTTATTGTTGTTCAATAGTAGCCATGTTTAATTAATTTGTGGATTTTGTTTCCATACGACTTGTTGCTTGCTATCATACACGCTATTTCTACAATATTATATATGTTATATATATATATATATAGCTAATCATGTACAGGTAAACTATAGGTGAATGAAAATAATTGAATTTCTCTCATTGACACTCTTTCAGGTTTTCATGCTGCAAGGTATTGAGGGAAAATGGAAACAACCAATTATGTATCAATTTATTAAAAGAGCAGCAAAAACTGAATCCATTAAATGTTCAATTGAAAACATTGTACGATTTTGCAGGGAAATTGGTTTCAATGTGGTGGCCACAATTTGCGATCAAGGTACAAATAATGACAGTACGTTAAACATATTAGTGAAGGAAAGGAAAGAGGAGGGAAAGAATTATATGACATCATATTTGAGCAGTGGCGGCTCCTCGAAGGAGGCTAAGGAGGCTCAGCCTCCTCACCAATTTATCTTAACGATCATTCTCCATTTTATTTCCTGTTTCTCTGATAATTTTTGAAATTTTACAATTAAATCCCCGTTCTCAGTAGTTATTTTTAATCTGGCAACAGTGGCCAGAGACTAGACTCTCTATATATCTCAAACGCTGAGCATGTATTGTTCAACGCAGTTGCCGTTTTTCCGACCAGTCCGATCGCCAACTGGGTAAATCAGCGAAAATGGCAATGCCCTCTGGAGGCTAGCCTGCGGCAGCCGCTCGCAATCTATGAAATACGACACGTGCGTTAAGCCGACTGCTGAGTAGGTCGGTCAGTGCTTGCTTATGTGTTGTCACGCCACGCGAAGTAAGGTTAGATTGTTGTGTGTTGTAAATTTAAAATGAGTGTTAGTGAGTTAGTTGCTGCCTTTTAGAAAATCTATCTAGTGGATTAACATATGATAACAGTGTTTCTTTTAAATAAACGGCCTTTACCGGATTTGAAAGGATTAGTAATGACAGGTAACTATCAGAATCGATCATTTAATACTAATAGTAGTATTGACAAGACGAAGTTTGAAAAAAAAATCATTGATCTCCCTGTAATGCTCCAACTCCATGGAATTTTACATCACGTGCAGTATTTACCATCCATAAAAATAAAGACAAATTAATTGAAACATTTGATTTTGTATTAAACAGTGATGACTTTTATACAGATCAGGTTTCATTAAATGCTGCTGTTGGTTTAAAATCTTATTTAGAAAATGAAGAATTTTTGTTTTTTTTGATAATTTTAAATTAATATTTGAACAAACTGATCTTATTTTTCAAATTTTACAACATAAATTCACTGATATAATTTATTCAAGAGATCGTTTGAAACATCTCATTGGAAAAATTTCAAGTTTCCGTAATACAGAATTTCATTTTAATATTTTATTTGAAAATTTTCCAACTGATGAGGCTCCTCCGCGAAAAGGAGGAAAACGTATAATTTGGTAGACAAGAAACTACATTATAAACAACTTTTTTATGAAATTTCAGATACTATTAAAGGTCAAATTGAGATTCGATTTTCCGATTTAAATGAATTGACTTGACGAATAGAAGATTTTTCGAATTTTTTCTCAAAAGAGTTCCCCAATACACTTTAAGATAACTTAGTTCTAAAATATAAATTTTTTGATAAAATAGCACGGCACAATGAATTATGCGTTATATACTCGGATAAAGATATTTTAGGCCAGTACGACAGTCACGCCGATATGATAAAATATATGATAGACAATGATTTGAACAAGTTTTACCTCAGTTTTATAAACTACTTTGTTCGACAGTCACCATTCCTGTCACGTCGGCAACGGTGGAGAGATCATTTTCTACTCTCCAACGAATTAAAACTTACGTGCCAAATACAATGGGCCAAAATCGTGTATACAATGTTAGTTTAATATCTATTGAAAAAGATTTAGCAAAACACTTAAAACAAAATGATACATTTTTTGACAATATTGTTGATCATTTTTCCCAAACTAAAGACCGTAGAATTCCGTTAATATATAAAAAAGTTAATAAAATTAATAAAAAAAAACAAAATATGAAAAATTCCAAAAAAAAGAAAAAATATTAAAAATCCAAAAGAAATAAAAGACAAAAAACGAACAAAAAAATTTTTGCCAAGAGAAACTCTATACCTCCACGTTGGTTCTTACTGGGTAACAATTAATTTTGTTACTGAAGTAGCTGGTACGGTCGCTGTGCAAAGGTTAAAAGGCTGTGAATAGAGTATATTTTTACAAAAACGTTTTATGTCCAGCCACCTCTCTCAAAAATTCACGAGCCGCCACTGTATTTGAGGTAGCGGGACAAAAAATTATTCCATTGTATGATCCACCACATTTACTGAAAAGTGTGAGAAACAACTTCCTAACAAAAACCGTTTATTACACGCTAAACGGAACTCTAAAAAAATCAAAATGGGAAGATATACAAAAGGAATGGCAACTGAATAATGTTAGTGAATACTTGAGAGCAATGCCAAAATTGACTGAGTTTCATGTAACTCCTAATAAAGTGAAGAAAATAAAGGTATCAATATGTGCTCAAGTTTTGAGTAGAACTGTTGCATCGACTATTAACCTTATGGCAATTAATGGTAAGCTTAATTTATGTCATATTATATAAAATAAGTGTATATCTAAGTCTTCAAATTGCAGAACAACCCATTGTAATTAGTCTCGATATTTAATTGTATTTATATGTATATTTTATGTATTTTTGTTTTAACCCATTGTCATTAGTTTCGATATTTAATTATATTATTATATTATATATAGTCATTTCTATTGTTTTTGATGTTTAATTGTATTTATATGTATATTTTATATATTTCTGTTCCAACTCTGTTGTTGAATAAAAACTATTGGTGAAAACTATCGACTTTCATTTCCTACTTAAATTGTTGGGAAACAAAATTTGCATTTATGTGCTGTGTAACTTCGAATTTTCCTCCAAACCATCATTTAGTACGCTTCCAATCCTCACGCGGCGCTCTTGTCGCGGTTTCGGTACCTAACACGGAACATTTCATTCTACGGTAGTAGAGTTATCTATGAGCTGAACTGTAAATTTTTAGAAGAAGTGATAGACCGTTTTGGTCGGGAAAAAAGGATCTACTGTTGATTCAATTCCAATTAGCGACGATTGTTCCTTATAATTCTTGTGTTAATTACGTTTCTCATTTTTAAGATTGAACTGGTCCTTAGATGTTGGAAATCCATTATAACGCAAATGAACCCTACACCAAATAATACACTATTGAAAAATTCTTAAATAAACGTATACTAACCATCCAATGTGTCACAAACTAGCAGCATGTTAGTATGGTCCACAGACTAATATTAACTACAATATCAGCCCAAAAGTTCCAAAAGGATATTATAGAAGAGATAGCAATTAACAATAATTTATTGAAAAAGAAGGAATATATTATTGCCTTTGAAGACATTCTCCCTCCTCTGAATCACAAAAAATCGGATAGTTATAGAAGCATTACATATTTTCATAAAATTCCGAAAGATATAGAACGTGAATTTCACTATCTTTTTCAAACATATATACACTAGCTCAGCATTTGAAAAATAACAGAGAGAACTCAAAAAAGGAGTTCATAAGTTGAATTGTGGATCTGGTCCAAAATTTTATATAAGGTCAAAGTGTGGTAGGTCTGTAGAGTAGAGATGCGGGAGCTATAGAAAAAGCAAACTTCACTCCCATTATGCAACACATTTGTTAGAGTAAAGGTACATGTGTTAAATAAAGGTAGATTTTGAGATAATAGAAACAGAAATTATTAAATATAAGCCCAGTAATCTTTCACTTGATAATCAGCTAAATTTTTCATATTCTCCGTTTCTAAATATGTTCCAACAAAAACGATCTGTCGCAAACTAATTATTAGTTTCTAATCCCTTATGTTGTAGACAACATGTATTATTCTTGAAATCATTAAGTTAGCATCAATTAATTTGAATTTACAATCATTAAGCAAGCCCCCTTGATCATTATCTATCTATCTAGTAATACACCTTTGTAATTTTAAGTACCATTTGTTCACCTGAAGAGGCCACTGTGTTTCAAAACATGTGATGTTTACATTTATCTATTTTATCTGGGAATGTTTCTACAGTGTATTATTTAATGTAGTGTTTATTTGTTTTCCATATTAAATTTTCTTATTTTTCTAAGAGGAATTTAATTTTTTGTTTTATTTTATAAATAATGTGCAATAAACAATAAAATGAAAAACATTCATCCATATACTTACATAGCTCGTATAAATTTGTTTTACACCACCTTATAAGAATTCTGCGGGATGCCCCTATGTAAGCATTAGGTCATGTTTTGCTCAAACAAATACTGCACTTTTGGGGATAAAGGGATACTATTATCAATAAGGTTCTGTATTTTAAATGCTTGAGTAACGGGAAGGGGGTACGAATATATCACGAATGTAAGGGCGCATCAAATTAAGCAGAGCGGGGGCGATACGCGGACTTCTTATGCCACTGAGGATTAATAGTCATAAATCCATAAATTTGGTCTCTACCTGAACCAAGGACATAGGCTATGTTAATCTTAAATCAACTTCCGAATTCATAAATAATTTAAATGGTATCAGATATACACAACATTTTTACTACACTTATGATTCATGTAAGCAGTACAAATAAATAAATATGTATTAACAAGCGTTTATTCTTAGCTTGCACAAACAGAAATAATAATAATAATTCAGGGTTCCTTGGATTATTAAAACTGAAGATAATTACTGCACGCACATATACGGTATAGATTTAAGCCTACAATGTACCCAAATCCCAAATATGACAAAAATGGAGTATTAAAAAAATGGAATATATCAAAAACTAGAGGTTTGCAAAGTCATGTGACAGTCTACACAGATATATCTACATATTTATACGATAATTCGAAATAAAAGTAAGGAGTTGAAAAGTAAGTAACTATTTGTAACAATTTGCTTTTGGATTTGTTTCAAATCATGTACCTAGATTACAATTTGGTCATAATATCCTGACCTCTCTGTGATTACAATGACTAATTCAGCCGTGTTTTGATGGGCTGTTTATTTTAGAGCGGAGACAATAAATGTTCTCTTCACTACTGTTCAGTACACACTTCTTTTTTTATTGGTTCACAGTTAAACTAGTCAACTTAGTTGTCGAAATGCGTATTCAGGTTTCTGAATATTATTTTGGTGTTAAAGGATTATTTTCGATTTCATATTAATTTTATAGTATCATTGAATTTCATTTTATTATTGGTGGAATTAATTTTTATTTATCATTGAATCATTTAATTATTATTTTCGATTTTATGAGTACAAAGCATTGAATGATTTTCAGATTCCGACGGAAAGATAATCCGTTCTTGCAGCCGACGCATGGGCATGTGCATTTATCAGTCTGCACTCATCGGTTACATTTAGCGGAGGTTTCAAAATATCTAACTGATGTCATACTACATAATGTATCCATATATGTGCATTACTTTATAACAAATGATTATAGGTCAATTTGTGTATGTACGGTTGTTGTCTACTTCGCCCAGAGTAACAAGGGAAGCTTTGCACGTTTTCTTTGTGTGCCGTTTACCACTTCTTAAACACTCTTGTAAACCATATTTATATTTGATTATATGTAATGAATGTTTCCCTTTATAACTAAAATTTATACTGATACTCATCTTTAGAGAATAGCAAGCGTCTTAGATAAGGGAAGTGAGAAATCGAACTGGCAAATTAATGTCATAAAGGAGATAGACAAAGACTAGACAGAGAGTCTAGCACGCAGATTATCTATTTGAGACCAACCAAGCAGGACCTTTTGGATTTATGCCCGATTCGCCAGACCATAAAAATTTTAGTCCTGTTTGGTCTGACTTCCAATCAAATTAGATTTGTTTCCAATAAACAACAGCAAATTTTCTTTTCACTTTTTCCAGTCTTAGAAGTAACACTGATTCTGGTCCAAAAATATTTTCAATAAAGAAACACGGGTGTGGTTAAAAGTGTCATAAAAAATCTAATATGGTTTTGTTGCATTGCAACTCATCGTTTTTTATTGTCTACGAATATTTTAGTTTGCCAGTATGAGCAAATCTGATCAAAGTGCGCCAGCTACAGTTATGCTGTTATTTAAAAATGAAGTATTCTTCATTTCATCTAGCTTGACATTCCAAGCATCTTTTCCGGTGTTATATGAAGTTTAATTTGGGTAATTAATATTTCGTAATACTTAGCATCGTCTTTGAAGAATTCTAACAGTTCAACATTTGGTTTGTTTTCCTATACTTCGGTTAAGACGATTGTACCACCCCTCCAAAGCATTTGTTGTTCTATGTCGTAGCCCAAAGCAAATTCA
Organism: Endomychus coccineus; assembly: GCA_958510875.1. Taxonomy (NCBI): domain Eukaryota; kingdom Metazoa; phylum Arthropoda; class Insecta; order Coleoptera; family Endomychidae; genus Endomychus; species Endomychus coccineus. The sequence goes on along the minus strand of OY294068.1, from coordinate 60,632,641 downwards.
AAGATTTTTGTGACTTCATTGTCCATATCCAGTGCCACAAAAAATTATCAAACTGTGATGTTTTTTCAGATTGTGATGAGATTCAACCTTCCATCATCTAGTGCATGGGTGACCAATATTTTTAACAACGGGCTAAATTTTGAAAATAAAATTTCCGCACCATCAAATTTTTTTTTACTTCAAAACAAACAAGAATTATATTATTATTTTTTGAAGGCTAATGTTAGTGAGACGTCTGACATTGTTTTGCAAAACTAAGTGCATCAATATCGATCTCGACAGATGTTGTTGCTACACGTTAACAGTTTTCCAAATGAACCACAGGAACTCGTGTTCTCACTTGAGATTTGATGTGCTTCATCCTAAGAAAAGCTGTTCACACGCATAAGTGTTACCAAATAGTGAAGTCATGATAAGTGCATCTTTGTGAAATGTATGATATTTTTTCTTGTTCAAATATGTTTTGTAGAACACTTACAAACTAACCTGATGAAACATCTCATTCGACTGTGCATCACAACGCAAACCGTAGCTCTACATAACCGTAATATAATAATACTTATACCTTGGAACTGAATTTTAGAATGCAAATAATATAAATTAATAAACTTCAGATTTAAATATTAAATTAAAAGAATCGATGGAAATTGAAATTGAATTTAGTGAAACGATATAAATCATAGAATATGAATTTGAATATTTGAGATGATACAGAATTAGATGGCCACGTCAAACCTCAGAAAAAATTACCATCCCTTAAACTTCTGTTAAGAGCTATAAGTTAGAACTGAACAACGTGTATGATGGAGGATGAACGTACCTCAAACGATCGAATACCAATAAATAAAAAAAACTGTGATAAATTCATCATGTGACTTCCCCCACTTATGTAAGCAAAATAGATCTTGGACAATTATGAGGGTCAAATGTATGATTGTATGAAAAGAAAATATATTGGAAATGACTTAGAAACCACTAAAGACGTTAAGATATACTCCACGTCACATATTACTATTACTATTCGGTGTTATATACTGCTGCCAGGCTGACATATTTTTATTCTAACACCTGCTACCACAATAAATATCAAAATTTGCCAGAGACTAAATTCATAAAATGAAATGTGATTTCACATTTTTTTGGACCTATTACAATACTGCCCTTACATTATATAGCAAGGGTATGTGGTTGCATTCTCTTGAGACTAGATGGTAATCAAATTAACAATAATCAGGTATGGTATAGAATGGTATCCCTTATGTGCCTACATGAGATATTTAGAATAATATCCGATTGAGTTCAAGAGAGGCTGCGGTCTACCTTCACTTCAACTGCTTTCAATTCTTAAATGTCATGCTAAGGGAAACATGCAAATTGTCGTTGCTGATTTTATTGCAGTTTTACCATCCTCTGCTTACAGAATAATCAAAGGATGGCATATGCTATCGCAGATTTATAGCATCGTAATATAATAAATTGTGTTTTGAATAAAATTCTGTTCTTCACTTATTAGGCATATAAAATAATACAAATTATTTATAATCATAAATGTAATTTCCAAACAGTTGTAGTGTTTACCAAATGTTTGAAGGAGGAAAGCAACTGTATGTTATTATATGAATTGAGAAAATTAGAACATTGGGTATCCAGCTTCCTTCTTATCTGACAAAACAAGCGGCTCCTGATTCTCATTCTGCTTTTCAAAGGAAGAAAAAAAATCAAAGCAATATCTATTCATTTTGTTACATATCATTTGAAGGATACAGATGGTACAATCATCATTTGAAGCTGAGAAATGACATAAATACTTATTATTTGTGAAGTTATAATTACAAAAACCATCAGCAATAGCTTAAATAAAGTTTTAACGTCGCGTAACATCTATTTTTTCGTTGATACAGAATTTTTTTAAGGAATACTGAAAATCGATAATCTATTATTGTATCGAAACCTCCATTCATCATGACAGGTCATAAAAACATAACGGGTCAAATATGAATAACTGTAGGAACAGGAAATATATTGGAAATGATTTATAAAACGCTAATGCAAGGACGTTAAATTATACTTTATGTTACATTGAAATTTATCCAAATGATCTTTCTGCTGTCCGGTTGAATTTTATACCTTGTTACATGAACTGTCAAAATGCTTCTTCGAACAAATCAGTACCTACTATGTAAGCTTATTTTGAAGAAACTATAGTGTTAACGAAACTATATGATAAAGTTACATTTATTATATTAAATTAGTGGAAACCAAACTTTCAATAGTTATTTTATTTAACTATTTCATTCGTCCCACATATTTTTCTTGATTCCATGTTCCAACCCAGAAATCGACAGGTAGAGTGGTATGTAATTTGTATCTATCTCGTACACGAAATGAATGGATAACCGTAATACTAACAAGAGAATTGTTGAATTCCCATATAATAATAAAGGGGCAGAATAAAGGGAAGGTGGTGATGAATTTATACCCAAATATACTCAGTGCGCTAAAAGGGGCAAACATTGACATTAGTCTGAATAAACGTAACTGTAAAAATAAAAACTCATAACTATGGATGCTCGTATGAGGACCAATCAACTGTTTAGCCTTTCTTGTTATTAACTGAACATTTCATCTACAAAAATATCATGAACTAATGTAAAATTGACATTAAGAAATGAAGTTCATAAGAAACCGGTTTTTGGAGATATAATATACGCTGAATCACTATGATTCCTTAGATTTATTTGGTATAAATGTTAAACGTGCAACAAATCATACAGACATCATAACGTTAGGTGCTTCATAAATTGAATGGTGATAGCATGTCTAACGAAATTGAGAGTTTTAGGGCATATTCAACAATATGGTCCATATATAATAGGTAATACCCACTTCAACAAATTACATAAGATCACAATAGGTATATCCTCAAAATACACTTCACATATTACCGATCCAAATTTTCTATAATTTTCATATTGGATTCTAATACACAAATCGACTACAACCATATAGTCATCTTTTCTTTTCTAAATAACTTTTAAAATAATTAATAAACAAAACAATTTTTGATGAACATATCAATAAAACGTCAAACCCAAGACTAGTTCCATTCCCAATCATATTATATAAACCTAAATAGGTATAAAATGCATATATATTCAGTCTCAGGCTGGGTCATCGGTCGATTGCCCGGTGAGTCGGTTCAAAAGTGAGCCGGTTCGACAAAAGCCAAACACCAAATAAGATCGAGGCACAAGATTTGCAAATTTGTAAGGGCAACCATCAAACTGGCCGGACTCTCCCGAGTTCTATTTTCTCCATTTATCAAGTCTTAGAGATTGGCTTTTTCACTACACGAGAGGAAAGCCCATAATGTTTGAAGAGCATCAGCCAGCTGTTGAATATTGGAAAAGGAGGAAGGCATTGGAATTATTCTTGAAAATTTGGAGGCTATAGGCGTAAAGGAAAAACTCACTAGACAAAGTTCACAACTTCGCCGTTCGATAGAAATCTGAAGTCTTGTAGGAAGAAGTTCGGCGGTTTCCAGCTTGAGAATGGAGGGGTGACTAGCTTAAGCGCCTCTAGTCCGCCTACCCGGAATCTCTAGTGATGGAATAGGAGATGAGATTTCTGATGAACCATCTACCAGGAAATCCCCCTGCCTTCAGCGATGTTCCAGAGTCAATGAATTCGTATCAGCTTCATGTATGCTTCAGCATATGTTTGAGAGCTTTACTCTAAACGTGTGAACGATACTCCAGGACAGGTCGAACCTGTGCTTTGTAGATTATGAGGAACTGCTGATATGTGAAGTATAGGTATCCAACATCCTCTAAAATAAATGTGCCTATGGGACTGGTTGGACAACAATTTAATTTAATAAGTAAAAACCGCAACAACAGGAAGAAACATTAAAAACCATAAATGTTGGTGATTGAGATGCGAAAGGGGGGGGGGGTGAGGACACTTATCGCGGGAGCTAGTTAGTAATGATATCAGACACCACAAAGCAGATCTACTTTCAGTCACTCTAAACCTGTTCAAGAAATTTAAGAAAAATCTTCTGTTAATTCAAAATCATCTATTCTAAAAGCATGCACGATTTCCCATTTGCTGGAGAATCAGAAAATGTACCTCTTTTTCTGTTTTATTGGCATAGGTTGTGTGAACTTTACTCTAGATATATCCCTCTGAGACTGAGAGAACCAACGGGTTTAAATCATGAAATCATGGAATATATAGAAATTGACCGACGATTGTATCAGAAAAGAGATTTTCACGATTTATTCGTGTTTCGGACGTCGCGTTTTGTGCGGGATTATAAAACCTTCCCGTTTCGGGCGTACCCCCTAGATGCAATAAAATGTATTTGCAATACCTTCTCGTTTCGTACGATTTAAACTGAACGTCGGAAACTAAATAAATATGTAGGGACTTACCTCCAATACTTTATACTTTTAGATAATTTAGAATACCTACTTTTATCCTAGAGATCTTAGTCTATCATAGAATCAGTTGAATTATAGAGAAATAACAACTAATAATCTTATACGATGCAATAGATATTATTTATTTCTTATAAAATTTACATTTGGGATACAAATTGACATGTCATAATAATAGTATTTACTGGTATTTACTCGCACAATCGTTTAGTAGAAAGGGCATAGATTACAAGAATAATACTTATAGTTCGTAACATTAATGTTAATAGTAGATACTTAATTCAAGAAGAATAATACATATTATGCTTCTATTATTTACAGCTTATTCAAATTTTATTATATACATTAATTTTCTCAAAGTTTCGCCTAAGCTTACTTTACTTTGTACAAAAACACCCTTATTTATACAACAACCGAAGGCACTGTACTTTTCTGCACGCTTTGGAATGTTCATATTCAGCTCAGATTGTTTTACAATAATATCGTAGTACCGTATTTCGTGATTAAGTATTTTAAGCAGTTCATAAATATTTGTATGCACTTTTCCAACACGATTGGTGCTCCACAAAATAGTCGTTGAACTTCACCAGGGCATCTTCCTGTGGGGAGTTTTCCATCATCAGAAGCCATGCCTCAGGAATGTACTCTTTTGGCAAGTGTGCCAGGGCTGCACACATACGAACATGTTCCCTAATCTCTATTTTGTTTGTATCCTGTAACCAAACCCAACTCTTGCACTTTTCGCCACAGGCATTCATTGAAATGGAAATTACACGCTTGGATTTTTACTCCCAAAAAAGTTTGTTTGAGAGCGTTTATTCCTGCCCATTCAAAGTCAATGTGGACTTTTTCTGGCTTAAATTGTGTACCTTTTTCCAACAGTGTAAAAAGTCTTTTATATGTGACTCCTTTCCTGTCCGGTAAAAGCGCATAGATGGCTGGAATAATCCTTGTGCTGACATCAGTACTTCCCGAATCTAATACAATTGGTCGAACAAGGAACAACAGCTTTCAAATGTCCCGTCCATAAAATGATCTGAGCCTTGGGATAGATGTGTCCTATCATTGCAAAACAACAATAACCGATCTTCCTGGCCGTCGTCTATTAGCACAAGGTGTTGCATTGTCTCCGGGATGCGATTCCTTTGGTAAAGATTTAACTCCCAAAGCTTTATGCCCGCCTCTGTAGAATCTATCTTTGACGCACGAAATGAGAAAAATAAACTCGATAATTTTTAATCCGCCAGAAACGAAAGGGTTACAGGTAGTTTTTGATTTACGCACAAAACGCGATCATCGATTTTCACATATCATATTTGAGATTGTTGTACCAAACAAACACAAATGACAATGATTAAATGAAGAACATGGAACTTAGAAGCAGCGGTGCCAAATTTCGAAGATTTTCCGAAATAAACGATTTATCTAATATAATTAACCAACTTGCATTTACTAAGTCACACAAAACATAAATAGTGTATATTACAATAAATAAGTAACAATCATTTTTATCCATTTGAATATTATTAAAGTAATGAACTATAAATATAAGACAATCCCCTATATACACTGAAAATACCTCTAAAGTACTTTAATGGTATTTTTGGTAGATAAGGGTGATTTTTTCTTATTTATAGTGTTATAATGTATCCATAGTGTTGATGTTTATCTTTTTACGCAACAGTTTTGTCTTCAATTTTTTTTTACAATTCGTGGCTGTTTCTGGTAGCCGGATATGTAGCTACTGAGGGAAGGGGAAGTTAATAACTGCCCCGGGTGCGAATTATCTTTGCTACGTCGAGTTTATTTTGATTCAATCATCATCTTCCAAGTTATGAGCTATATATATTCCAATAGACTATGAACCAAGTATAAAAAGCATTGGTGTTTACGAATAACCTCGACAAGAGGTAGGTAACTAGCCACTTACCTCTCAGTCAGATTTTTTCAACATTCTCAACTTCATGTTTGTTTCAACAGACGATTCGCCCATATAAGACATAATCCTAAAGATAAGTAGGTATATTTTAGGGAAAACTTAATGCGTTGCTTAAATGAAAACCAGCAATGCTGTCAGGCAGTGTTGGGGGGAGGGAAGGCGTGTGGTTTGTGTGCAGAGTAAACAAAAGATGAGGAGATGCAGTAATTTATCGAGTACACTGTCATATACCTACCTAGCCTTATCGCACCGAAGATAACATAAGCCGCCATCTTATGCAAACAACCAGACTAGTTTATGGTCACACACGGCGCAGGATATGAAACTGCTTGTGAAATATTCCTGGAAGATATTATATCACCAACCTCGAAATGGCGCGTAATACTTCTTAACTTTATCTCATTCTAAATAAACAGTTTTGCTTAAATTATCCGCAATTTTATCTTTACCGAGTGGATAAAAATAGAGAGGTACACAAAAATATGCTTAAAGGAAGTTGTCGCGATGTGGGAAGAAATTGAAAATAGCAAGCAGAACATGGGAATGCATAGTACTAAACTAATATTTGTGTAAATTAGATATTTTGGTTTCACAATCTTCACAATTTTTTATCTTTTGATGTTTATTTTATTCCATGGGACCGGAGGTACCTAAGTGTATTTGCAAGACTCTCATGTACTTTGCGTCCTGGAGATTATAAAATCGGAAAGTTCGAATTGTGTACCTATTTTCTTCAATGGAAGAAAGTTCTCTGAAATAGATAATGTACGTAGTACAACTTCCTCAAGAAATGAGATTACAATATTGCAATTGTGAAGCAAAATTGTCAAATTTTCGTCACTTGAAAACATTCTACTACTATAGGTTTGACATTAATGATTTGAATAGGTACTCTAATGAAGTACCGGGTTATCAAAAATTATCTTGGTCAAGGGTGGTTGTGGAATCTAAAACGTGTGTCTTACTTTACGTTTGAAATAATTATGTCACTGTCACACTGACATCATCAAAAACCTACAAATTTCATACCTAATAATTTCAGTTGTAAAACAATATTGAACTAAAAATTATGAAATAACGGTTTTAGTAACAAGAAAAACTAAATTACAGTAATTGTTGGAAATGTTTTGTTCGATGCACAAGTTGACGCGCATCCTCATGCTGTGAAAACCGTTTTGCAGCATTTCTGGCCTTATGGTTGCACATTGCTGAACTATTCTCTGTTGAAGTTCCTGCAAATTATTTACCGGAGTCATTAACAACTTCTTCTGTGCGAACTCTTGGTCTACCAGCACCTTTTTTATGAGTCACACAACCAGTTTCGCGAAACACTTCAACACAATTTGTAAGGCACGCATAAAAATTGTCCGGTAATATTGCCACGTTTGAGAAGTGCTCTCGAAAATTGTCCAAACACAAACGTTGACTGTATTGCCAATTTCCATTAACTAGCGCACCCGTTCGAAAATAGCCTTCAATCATGAAAATTTTGTGCTGTGTGGTAAGAGGCATGATTCAAAAACTGGATTAGAAAATTTCAGCACAATGACTTAACAGATTCTGACACAACAAAACATATTCAAAAATTTAAAGTAAGACACACGTTTTACATTCCACAACCACCCTTGACCAAGATAATTTTTAATTTGTAGTTCATTATTGTTTTACAACTGAAATAAATAGGTATGAAATTTTGTAGGTTATTGATGATGTCAGTGTGACAGTGACATAATTATTTCAAACGTAAAGTAATACACACGTCTTAGATTCCACAACCACCCTTGACCAAGATAATTTTTGATATCCCGGTAGAAGACAAAAATTTCCATTTATTTCTGATTCATATCAAAATTTGAAACCTAACTCATATAAAAAAGCTATTAGAAATTTGATAATGAATGTAGCTAGTTTCGTAAGCTTCTCCAACAAAATACTGGAATATCTGAATGAAGAAACTACGGTGTTAATGAAACTAGTTACATTTATTTATTAAATTAGTGAAAAACAAACTTTTAATAGTTATTTTATTCAAGTTTATAATTATATTTATTAGTAGTTATTATAAGGGACATAACTAATTCAAATTCGCAGTATGTTTTAGCGAAGAATTAAGAATATAAAATTTAAATTGCGACCTTATAGGAAAAAATATTTAATAAGCATTGCTTTAAATGTAGACATCACATGCATTCTTAGATCTGGATCTGACTATCACGAGGGCAAGGTGAAAAGTCCCTGAAATATAAAACAGATGGCGCCACAATCGAAAGTTCTTGTGATGTACCATATTCAACTAGAAGGTATTAAAATTGATGATGATATGTCATTCAGTTCTGTTTTGCTCTGTTTCTGCAAGCAACCTTGAAGATTTTTTTCACATGTATAAAAGTGAAATTCGCGTCTTGGTTAGACATTATTTCTTGCGTGAAAAAAACATTATGGGAACTCTTCATCATCTGTTGGAACGATTCACTAGTGGCTTACTGATTTTCCATATTGAACGATCGGCGAGTTAAATTGCACGAGATTGCTAAGGCATCTCAACCGAACGAGTACGGAACATTTTGCATACATTTTTGAATATGAGAAAACCATCTGCTAGATGGGTGCCGCATTTTCATACTGCTTTAAGATGCAGTAACGAGGTAAATATCACCTTCAGCATTGAAGCATACCAAAGCGCTAATAGTTTTTCCTTTTTCTCCAAGACTTATAGGTACTAGGCATACGTTTTGATCATTTTCGTGCAGGGACTTGACCTACCCTGGTATTCAACTGGAGACCGGCTTCATCACAATTGAATATATTCCCAGGTTTGTCAAATAACGAGTGTTCCGTTGAAGTGTTGTCAAGCTCTTCAAAATTCTTTCGTACAATTGCCCTGGACATTTCCCTAGCACGGGAAACAAAAGCATTTTCAGCTTTTAGCACTGCAATATCAGATCTTCTTGTGAGAAAAGCAGCCAACCACTTTTTACCTGCCTTACCTAAAAATTATTAATACACCAAAATTTGCAAAAGACTATTTCTTCATCCATTCACTTCATTTTCATTAAACTTATTTTTTATTCCTAATTTGATAGTAATTGTATATGCCATTTCTCTAACTTCTTGCCTTGTAGGCAAGAAACCATTCTTTTGGAGTTTCTTTATGTGATTTGTCAGTTTTTATTCAGCATTTGCACCGAGCATTGAATCTGGACAGTCTATCGCAAGTCTCCGTGCTGTTACTTTTTATTCTACGTGTTAATGTGGCCTTGGGAATACCGTAACTTCCAGCCGCTTCATTTACACCCATATTGCGCAAAGAAACTGCGACTATCGCTGATTGCAAATCATTTGCGGTCCAAAGTCTTGCATTTGCTTTGCGGATGTACGTGTTCGGATTTTCCCAACACGTGAAAACGACGTTAATACTTAGGTCGATCTCTCCTCCATATCATTGGTCCAACTATCCTCATATGGGAGGACCGATGGACCACTACTTCGCGCCCAAACAATGCATAATAATGGTAGTAATTGAGGACGCAGATAAATACCCAATAAACTAGACTACATATGAATTTAACGTTTAAACTTACCAAATTGTCATCACACTTTATTACTAATCACCTCACACAAATTTTGCACACTAGCTAAAGCAATAATTCTCAATAACTTATTGCAAATTATTATAATTAGTTAGCTGTTGCTTACAGCAACACATCAGGCTCGCACTGTTGAATCTGCGATCTAACGCCGTTTCCATTGTTGTCATATCTTGGATTTTATTACTAGAGGTGTGTCTTTCTTCCCTTGACCCAACTTGATGACTTGATGACAGTAAACGAAAAATATCATTCATCTAAAGTATAATTCATATTATTATGATTTTGAACTATAGGCGAGTTAAAGTACGCGAGATTGCTGTGGCTATGGGCTTTCAACCGAATGGGTACGGAACTTTTGCATACAAATTTTTGAATATGAGAAAACTATCTGCTAGATGGGTGCCGCATTTGCTCTCGGTGCGACTGTGTGGTGTTCAAGCACGATAAGAAAGGTTTCTTGCGCCGTTTCGTAGCCGGGACGAAACAGTCGAAACTGTGGACTTGTCCTGGCGTATCGAAGCCGATAAAGGCTAAAGTGGGTTCATCGGCCAACGAAGTCATGGCGATATTTTTTTTTAAATGCACCCGATAGATAGTCGAAGTGCATCGGGTTAGAAGGAGATTATGTTTTGACGGAATAAATCGTTTCTGTTTAATTTTTCAGGGACTTTCCACCTTTACATATACCTAGGTAGTAGCATCAAGTTCCATGGAGAAGGCAAAATTATGAACCCGTGAAAATTGATTGGTTCAAAGGAAATAATAATGGTTATCCTGAAATATTGTTCTTTTATTAAGTGTCAATTATAAAAACGGGAGAAAAAATGTTACAAAATGAAAATGTTTTTGAAACGTGATGCTTTGTTGAAATTAAATCTCATTTGGTTTTTCTTTGATATTTATTATGACAATGATTTTAAACGAAATGTTTTTTTAAGCAGCACCCAAACACCTTTCAGTTAATTTTTTTTCGAAATGTTATATTGTCGCACTTTGTAACGATATACAGATATTCCGGAAGAAACGTGAAATTTATGTTCCAGTCTTAGATCAAAATTGATTAAATAAATATTATTTTGTTTAAACTAAAAATAGCTAAAGTAATGGCGGATAGGATTAATAGATTCCATCAGTGGATCTTAAATGCAAGCAAACTGAATAGTTAGCATAAATTGCAGCTTGTCATTGTCTTCAAATGTTTGTAAGTTTATTGGAAAACAATACTACCTATTATACTAATAGTCAAGAAGATAGATACATATTTTGGGCTTGACGAAAAACATGTTGGCAGTATGTGTTATGTTTTAGCAATTATTAATCTGACTATTTTATCCTATTTGAGTTGAACCTCCCACCCCGCCCCATTTTGAGTTAGTCGCCCCAGACTATTACTGCGGATGCTTAATCCAAAGAAAGAGCGTCTGACGATAGAGAGCATCCAATCAAAGCGAGCTCTAGCGTTTCGAGATTATGAAGCTAGTAGATCAGATTTTCCACAGCTTTCCTCAAATTTTCCTGGTTTTGGTCTACTTTGGATCGAAATACGCGACTGCCAACATCTTGTATCAATAAAACTATAATCGCGTGAAAAATAAGCAATTTTGTATGAAATTTCCACAATTTTCCGCCCATTGAATGAATTTTCCGTGGAAATGACCTCGAATTTGTGTTTAACGACCCAAGAAATCTCCTAGAACCCATTTTGAAGGCTTAATTTTGATTTTTTTATAAATAAAAATTATCTTAAAAAAGGGGGTGAAAATAGGGTTAATTTAGCGTTCAGGAGTAAATGGGAGGCTGCAGCAGCTCAGCTCGACCCTTACGAATAGTCCATGTCGGCCACAGAACATCATGCAAAAAGAATTCTTCCGATTCGACAACCGGCTTTTTTTTAAAAGTCGGCCAGATTCCCCAGCGAATAGCTAATCTTGAAAAATCTTTGCTTCCGGATGGATTCCGCGTCACAATAGCTCGACTTTATGCCGACGTTTCGCCAACCATTACAGGTGGCATCTTCAGGCCAGGCTTGAGGCTTGAACTGAAATTGGTTCTACTAGTTTCTGTAGCCGTATTTATTGTATAAAAAATCCTTCACGCTACACAGTTCACTGCCTTCACTCCGGTGGTTAACTCCGTTCTGGCACCTGACCCTGCCGTTGTGTGACCATGTGCGAAGTGGAATATTCGAGGATGGGTTTCCAAATGTTAGCTTATGAAGCTATCGAAATTCTAAAACATCCGAATAATCTGAACCGTGACTCAGGATATTACCTTCCCAACATTTAGAAACCCATCCTCGAAAATTTCACTTCGCACATGGTCACACAACGGCAGGGTCAGGTGCCAGAACGGAGTTAACCACCGGAATAAAGGCAGTGAACTGTGTAGCGTGAAGGATTTTTCCTATAATAAATAAGGCTACAGAAACCAGTAGAACCAGTTTCAGTTCAAGCCTCAAGCCTGCCCTGAAGATGCCACCTGTAATGGTTGGCGAAACGTCGGCATCAAGTCGAGCTATTGTGACGCGGAATCCATCCGGAAGTCAAGAGTTTTCAAGATTAGCTATCCGCGGAAGTCTACTATTCAAGATATCCAACCTCTACGGAGAGGAAATCAAGAAGAAATCCAGAACCCTGGGAAATCTTCGCACCAAACTGGTGAGTTTGCTTTGTTCTCTTACTTTTCTTTGTCGTTGTCGTGATCATAATTTCATCCCTATTTCCTCAAAATATCCCATCCCATAAATTCACATTCATCCAAAAACATATTTAAACGCACTAGTTTAGCTTTGATTCGAGAACGAATTAAGTATACTAGACGCGAGATCAATTTCATCAATATAACCCTCTTTGGCGTTCACCTTGAACTTTCAAATACCCTTTCAGCATCCGATTGCTGGTTCTCGACCGAATTACCTATGATCAAGCCGATCAAATTCGTACCCTCAATTCCAAACGTCATATTCAAAAATTCAATAAACTTCTTGCCTCCCAACGCCCTCAGCACCAACCTTCAAGACCAACTCCTCTTGTAAATACTGTGGTTAATCTATCTTCACATACCCTTACTGAAGCAGAACAATCAGTTCTATCTAAAGGTCCTAATTTCGTTTTCTCCCCAAAAATATTCCTACGACATCCATTATTTCTGCTGTAGAAGCATCCCTTCATAAAGTTCCCCATCTTGCAGCAGATGAAATTCGTTCAGAAACTGCTAAAATTCTTAGTCATTCCAAGATTCCTAAATCAAATTGCTCCAAACCTTTAATTCAAGCTCTCAATTTACTCGAATCAAATCCTGATTTGGCTATTTTGAGGGCTGATAAGGGACACTCCACTGTTGACATGAATCGTTTAGATTATGATAAAAAAATCCTGCAACATCTGCAAACTAATTCCTATAAGCTCCTACCAAAAGATCCCACCTCTTCTATAGAACGTTCAATTTCACAAATTATCCGTCATTCTTCCCTTCCTGATTCAGATAAGAAATGTCCTATCCTCCATTGTTCAAAATGTCACCGTTTATATGGTTTGCCTAAAATTCATAAGCCCTTAGTTCCCCTGAGACCAATTGTCAGCACCATCGGATCCACAACTTATAAACTCTCTCGTTATCTGTCATCTATTCTCAAACCCCTTGTAGGTAATTCCAATAGTTTTATCCTAAATTCCTTTTATTTCGTAGAAAAACTTCAAACTCTAAAAGTTGACCCAGGCGATTTGCTCGTCAGCTTCGACGTAGATCCACTGTTTACAATGTTCCCATTCCAGACACCCTTTCTATAATTTCTGAATTGTTACCTGCCAAAAACATTTCAACGAACTTGCTACCGTTAATTGATTTTTGTCTATCCTCCACATATTTTCTATACGATGGCAAGTTTTACGAGCATACCTCGGGAGCTGCCATGGGTTCCCCACTTTCTCCGATCATAGCTAATATCTTCATGGAAGCTTTTGAACAAGATGACATTGACTCATCTGTTCTCAAGCCGAAAAGTTGGTTTAGATATGTCGACGATACTTTTGTTATTTGGCAACATGGTCGCGAAAAGCTTGTTCCCTTCCTCAATCATTCAAATTCCTTACATTCCAATATTCTTTTCACCATGGAAGTCGAATCGCAAGGTTCACTCCCGTTCCTGGATGTATTGGTTAGTCGACAGACTGGCGGTACTTTAGGACATTCTGTCTATCGAAAACCCACTCATACCGATAGATACCTCAATGGTCTTCCTCACCACGACCCTGCCCAAAAGCAATCTGTCATAAGCTCCCTGGTCCACAGAGCTGTCAACTTATCTCAACCTCAATCCTTAAAATCAGAATTAAAACATCTTTCATCTGCCTTATTATCAAACAATTTCTCCCAATACAACATTCAAAAAGCCATAAAGAAATACACTTCACCTAAAATTTCAAATCGACCTGAGCTAGAAACCCCCCCGCCTGCTTTATCCACGGCCTATCTTCCGTATGTTGAAAATATAACATATCGAATTTCCAAAATCCTCAATAATATTTCTACCCGTTTTTCCACACTTCTAAAATTATCTCAGTTTTACAAACCTATCAAAGATCCCCTTCATTATCTTCACTTAGAAGGTGTTTATAGCATTCCCTGTTCTTGCGGTAAAGTCTACATTGGTGAGACAGGTCGTACAGTAGCTACTCGTGTGAAAGAACATGAGCGCTGTACAAGGCTTCGTGACACCAGTAGATCTGCACTTGCGGAACACAAGTTTGACACTAATCATCAAATCCTTCTTGAAGATACTAAAATCCTAGCCCGAGCCCCAAACTTCTATCAGCGAAAAATCCTTGAAGCTCTAGAAATCCTAAAACATCCGAATAATCTGAACCGTGACTCAGGATATTACCGTCCCAACATTTGGAAACCCATCCTCGAAAATTCCACTTCGCACATGGTCATACAACGGCAGGTTCAGGTGCCAGAACGGAGGTAACCACCGGAATAAAGGCAGTGAACTGTGTAGCGTGAAGAATTTTTCCTACAATAAATACGGCTACAGAAACCAGTAGAACCAGTTCCAGTTCAAGCCTCAAGCCTGGCCTGAAGATGCCACCTGTAATGGTTGACGAAACGTAGGCATCAAGTCGAGTTATTGTAACGCGGAATCCATCCGGAAGCCAAAATTTTCCAAAATAAATAACTGTTGCACTGGTCCAATCATCCTCCTAAGGGAAGGACAGTTGAATAGAATTGGGTAGAAGAGTCGGTCAGAATGTTACTTCTTCTTCTGAACGGCCTTTCCGCATGAATGACAAAGTGCTTCATAACTCGTAGACCCTTCATGCAGTCACTTCATACAATACATACTGAAGCCATTCAACTTTCTTCTTTCGATTTTAGGTTATCTTCGCCACATTCAACACACTCATTTTCTTAGTAGCTAAATGGTTTTTTGTCCTCTTCAGAATCATTCAGAACCACTTATTCAGATTCTTTGCTTTCAACATCGCTTTGTGAAGTTTTTCTTGTTTTGTTTTCTGGTATCGGCTTCTTCTTTCTTCTTAGGAATTTTTCTTTGCTTGGTGATGCATTTCTGAAGAAAGAACACTAATTATATGGGCGAACTCTCTTTACCGCACAAGTAATAAACTGGTGAAACTAAATCTAACGCTTTTCTTGGAGTAATATCGGACATCTTAGTAGATGTTCCAGGAGTTCTACCTTGTCCAATTTTAAATTCAGATGGGCCTGGTTTCGGTGATTACGCTCGTGACTCAGATAATTATTGTTAATTATCTTCTACAATGGGTTCGACCGGAGCATGGGCAGGAATAGTACTTAGATTAAAGGGCGTCATCCCAGTCGACCTAAACCCTGACACCGCATTTTGCACTGTTGCAGATTTTTCTAGTAGGTCAACCAACAGCTTTCCAAATTTCAACCTATTCCGATCTGCCTGATTTTTTATGTACAACCGACAAGCATCATTATAGCAACTCTGTAAAGATTGGAAAAAAAACTTCGATCTGATGGTTGTAGGAAGTGTATTGTGTGTGGAGGTAAACAAAAAATTATTATTCCGTATTGTTCTTCAAATTCGAAGGTTCCGATATTCGTAGTGTGAGCCCATCTAAAACTTACAACACAGTTCCAGATGGTTTCTGTGGAAAAAAATGGGCCTTCAAACACTTGAGGAATATTTCTGAATTTACACAAGCTGACTTTACAGACATTCCTATGAGTAATGCTGGGGACATTTCATCGCTCCATTCATCCTTTCTGTTTTTACCCTTTAAAATGCAGTAACGAGGTAAATATCACCTACAGTATTGAAGCATACCACAACGCTAATAGTTTTTCCTTTTTCCTCAAGACTTATAGGTACTAGAAATACGTTTTGATCATTTTCGGGCAGGGACTTGACCTTCCGTGGTATTCAACTGGAGACCGGCTCCATCACAATTGAATATATTCCCAGATTTGTCAAATAAGGAGTGTTCCGTTAATGTGTTGTCAAATTCTCCAAAATTCTTTGGTACAATTTCCCTAGACATTTCCCTAGCATGGGCGACAAAAGCATTTTCAGCTTTTGCACACTGCAATATCAGATCTTTTTGTGAGAAAAGCAGCCAACCACTTTTTACGTGCCTTACCTAAAAATTATTAATACACCAAAATTTGCAAAAGACACTATTTCTTCGTCCATTACCTTCATTTTCATTAAACTTATTTTTTATTTCTAGTGTGATTGTAATTTTACATGCCATTTCTCTAACTTCTTGCCTAGTAGGCGAGAAACCATTCTTCTGGAGTTTCTTTATGTGATTTGTCAGTTTTTATTCAGCATTTGCACCGAGCATTGAATCTGGCCCAGTCTATCGCAAGTTTCCGTGGTGTTACTTTTATTCTACGTGTTAATGTGGCCTTGGGAATACCGTAACTTCCAGCCGCTTCATTTACACCCATATTGCGCGAAGAAACTGCGACTATCGCTGATTGCAAATCATTTGCTGTCCAAAGTCTTGCATTTGCTTTGCGGATGTACGTGTTCGGATTTTCCTAACACGTGAAAACGACGTTAATACTTAGGTCGATCTCTCCTCATATCACTGGTTCAACTATCCTCATATGGGAGGATGGATGGACCACTACTTCGCGCCCAAACGATGCATAATCATGGTAGTAATCGAGGACGCAGATAAATACCCAATAAACTAGACTATATATGAATTTAACGTTTAAACTTACCAAATTGTCATCACACTTTATCACAAATCACCTCGCACAAATTCTGCACACTAGCTAAAGCAATAATTCTCAATAACTTATTGCAAATTATTATAATTAGTTAGCTGTAGTTTACCCCAACACATTAGGCTCGCACTGTTGAATCTGCGATCTAACGCCGTTTCCATTGTTGTCATATCTTGGATTTTATTATTAGAGGTCTGTCTTTCTTCCCTTGACCCAACTTGATGACTTGATGACAGTAAACGAAAAATATCATTCATCTAAAGTATAATTCATATTATACTGTTGACCTTTATTGCAATAAATCAACTAGGTAGCTTATTTGACCCCATTATGTTGGTCATCTTCAAACCGCAAGGAGTGGGTGCAGGGTCGGCTTGAAAATATACCTACATATTGATTTACTTTAATTTTGAATTAAAAACGACTTTTACACTAAAAGAAAATAATGATCAATTGGAAATAATATTTTATTTTATTACTTAATATGTAATAAGTACAATAAAAAGTAATGTGTGTACACGGAAAATTTTTACAATAATCAATTTCAACAACTTAATTATATTTTATATTAAATGTATTTCTGTAGCACTATTATCTTCATCTAAACTTATTTATTATTAAGGGTTGAACGGCTGCATTATAAATACAAAAATTGTTATTCCTTTGTCTATTTAAATTCTCTCGTAATTTTTCACGTTTTCTTTTCTTTGAATTTCTTTTTTTTGTTATTTTCTGCTGTTTTGTCGTATTCTGTTATATAGCATTATATTAATTGTTTCAACCTTAATTACATGTTATATACAGTTTTTCAAACTGTCTAAAGAAATTTTACTCACTATGTTTTTTATTAATTCCATTGGAGATATATTTACTGTGGGGGCAATATTAGTAGTATTAATATTTGATTTGAGTTCGCGCCGTATTAGTTCAATTGGATTAAATTTAATTACACAATAGTGAGGGAAGGCGCAACACTGTATGTTCATTTTCTGTAGTAAGTTTATCACACATATTTTTCATTAATTTTGAAAACCTTCAGTAGTTCTAAAAAATCCCGTTTTCTGTAAGTTTCTACAAAATATGTATTATTATCTATCATAAAATATTGAATGTCTGCTCTAGTGCTAAGCAATATTTTACTTGACGACTATGATAACTATAACATTTTCCGTTACATTGACGCTATTTTCGGGTACATTTTGAAGAAGACCATGTTCAAACCAATCTTCAAAAACATTTTCCGCAGTTGTGTGTCATCAAATATTCATGACGACATTCCCGTAAATGTTGAAATTCTATTAGGGTTTGTCTTTTATAAATCGTGTGTTATTTCAACCCCCCATTCTAAGCAAAATTCTCCTCAGACTTGAAATGCTACAGGCAATATTTTTTTCGTCGTTGGTCAGCCTATTTCTCAAGGAAATCAGTGTAGGTACAGATTATCCTTCATAACATTTTATAAATTGTCCTTTTTAATAAATCCACATCATGCTCGTCAGTACTTCTAAATATACTAGTCATGTCCTTTTTTTCTAGGAATAATGAGCTTTAGCACTATATGTATTTTACAGAAGATAAAGAAGAAATTTTGTTAAATCAGACGTTTTGGCTAAAGCATCACTTGAATTAAAATCTCTTCTCAGCTAAGGTTGATACATACATTTCGAATTATTTGTTTAGCATCGGGAGATAATGCTTTCTTTTAAAAGTGACTCTACAAGATGCCCCACTGTCAGCACAAGCCCATATTCTAACACTATTACAACAAAAATCACTTGTCGGAAAATCAATGAGGAATAAAAATAAAAATAAAAATTTCGCATAATTTATATTAGTATATGACTTATAATACCATCGAACGGTTTATTTATACAGCTCGGTGATTTCTTGTTTCGGGCGACGCGTTTTGTGCGTAAATCAAAAATATCTTTAGCCCTCTCGTTTCGGGCGGATTAAGTATTATCTAGTTTATTCCTCTCATTTCGTGCGTCAAAGATAGATTCTACAGAGGCAGGCAAAAAGCTTTAGGAGTTAAATCTTTACCAAAGAAACGGCAAGAAATCGTCATCCCGGAAACAATGCAACACCTTGTTCCAATAGACGACGGCCAGGAAGATCGAAAATTGTTTTTTTTGCAGTGATAGTACACCTCTATCCCAAGGCTCAGAATTTCTTATGGACGGGATATTTAAAAGCTGTTGTTCCCTGTTCGACCAATTGTATACAATACACGTGGTTTTCGGAAGCACTGATGTCAGCACAAGGATTGTTCCAGCCATCTATGCGCTTTTACCAAACAGAAAAGGAGCCACATATAAAAGAATTTTTACACTGTTGGAAAAAAGTACAAAATTTAAGCCAGAGAAAGTCCACATTGACTTTGAACGGGTAGCAATAAACGCTCTCAAACAAACTTTTTTGGGAGTAAAAATCCAAGGGTGATAATTTTCATTTCAATCAATGCCCGTGGCGAAAAGTGCAATAGTTGGGTTTGGTTACAGGATACAAACAAAATACAGAGATTATGGAACATGTTCGTAAGTGTGCAGTCCTGGCACATTTGCCAAAAGAGTACATTCCTGAGGCATAGCTTCTGCTAATGGAAAACTCCCCACAGGAAGATGCCCTGGTGTAGTTCAACGACTATTTTGTGGAGCAGTGGCTTGGGGATGATGAATTCATATGGGTGTGCTACAAGGAGCGACACCGCACAACAAATTCGGTAGAAGGATGGCATCATCGATATAACAATCGTGTTGGAAAAGCTCATCCAAATATTCATGAACTGCTTAAAATACTTAATGATGAAATACGGTACTACGATATCATTATAAAACAAACTAAGCTGAATATGAACACTCCAAAGCGTGCAAAAAGTACAGTGACTTAGATTGTCGTATAAATAAGGGTGTTGACGATTTTGTACAAAGCTTAAAGGAAACTTTGAGAAAATTAATGTATAGGTATAATAAAATTTGAATAAGCTGTAAATAATAGAAGCATAATATGTATTATTTTTCTTGAATTATGTATCTACTATTAACATTAATGTTAATATCTTTATAAGTCTATTATTTTTGTGATTTTTGCCCTTTCTACTGAACGATTGTGTGAGTAAATACCAGTAACTACTATTATTATGACATGTCAATTTAAATCCCAAATGTAAATTTTAAGAAATAAAAAATATCTACTGCATATGTGATTATTAGTTGTTATTTCTCTACAGGTGAGTCAATTTTTTGTAGCCAAACTGCAACAGGAGATAGAACAAGTGTTTTTAAGAAGAAAAGTTCCATGAACATATGTCGTATAAGGCTTCGTTTTTGTTGAAATTGAAAAATAAATTTAGTTTTTTGCGAATATCTCCGGAACCGTTTATGGTACAGAAAACAGCTTTCGTAAGCATTTCCTACTCATAGTAAGCTATGTTCGGTGTTATAAAAATTCTCTTTTTACTCATAATTGGTGAAGATTTTGAAGGGGTAGTGGGTGTTTTTCTCTCCAACTTCTACGCCACTGGAAAAAAAGGTTTTGAGACAACCATTAGAACCGCCAATGTTTTCTACACAAAAAAGGTACTCCTGGTCATAAGCTCTAAAGTTGACCGTTTTCGAGAAAACTTTAGAGCTTATGACCGGTACCTTTTTTGTGTAGAAAACATTGGCGGTTCTAATGGTTGTCTCAAAACCATTTTTTTTCCAGTGGCGTAGAAGTTGGGGAGAAAAACACCTACTACCCCTTCAAAATCTTCACCAATTATGAGTAAAAAAAAAATCTTTATCATACAAAACATAGCTTACTATGAGTAGAAAATGCTTACAGAAGCTGTTTTCTGTACGATAAACGGTTCCGGAGATATTCGCAAAAAAAGAATGTTTTTTTTCAAATTCAACCCTGTATCTCGAAAACGAAGCCTTCTACGACATATGTTTATTGAACTTTTCTTCTTAAAAACACTTGTTCTATCTCCTGTTGCAGTTTGGCTACAAAAAACTGACTCACCCTGTATAATCTAACCGATCCTATGATAGACTAAGATATCTCTAAGATAAAAATAGGTATTCTAAATTAGCTAAAAGTATAAAGTATTGGAGGTAGGAAGGTAAGTCCCTACATAATTATTTCCGACGTTCAGTTTAAATCGCACGAAACGAGAAGGTATTGCAAATACATTTTATTGCATCTAGGGGGTACGCCCGAAACGAGAAGGTTTTATAATCCTGCACAAAACACGACGCCCGAAACACGAATAAATCTCCAGCTCTCCCCGAAAAAGTTGTAAATTTGGAGCCTTTAATGGCCAGAGGGATGATTAGGGTTTTATTGCAGTCGAAAGGTCAGAAGGTCAACGGTATAACCCTCTAATATTGCATTTGGCGAAACATATCCCCAGTATTAATTTGTAAACCTCTTTCGTCGGTATTAGGATGAAATTTCATTGACTAATAAAACTACAAAGAAGCAACGTTTCGCTTTAATAATGAGGCTTCTTCATAGCTACAATTATGGATAGATACAGAAATCAGATATTAATTCAACAACCAGTTGAAAGACCAAACCTTACCTATGTAAAAAAAACTGGAATTCCGTCTAATAAAACTAAAGTAAACATGAAATATTAGGTGATGAAGCATGAAGCGTTAACATATCTCAAGATATACTGAATCGATTCACTTCGATTCACACATAGTGTGATAGAATTAGCAATAAATGTCGGTAATTTTTGCATAGTTCTGAGTTCGGAGAAAAAAATTGCCTTAAGTAGATAATTATGATGCAAATTGAAGGAACTAAAATCGAACACTATGTGATCATCGCAAATGGTCCCAATAAAATTAAAAAAATGGCCAAAACCGGGTTTTCGCGTCGGACATCGTCGGATTGAGTTAAAAAGGAAAAAGCTTCTGATAAGTTTATGCGCCGTGAAAAGACGGATGAAATGAGCTGCGGATGAACCCGATTGAACCACCGATTGTTGTTTTCTACGAGCTTTTGCATTTTGAACCCATACGCTCGAAAACGCCAGATAGCCGAGCTGGGGTAGAGTGTGCGTGGCCTAGCGCAGCTTCTCTTCCTTCCACGCGCGCCACACAGCCAAGCGCACGGAATACCATTATTTGAAATAATTGTTCTAGCAACTTTTACGAAAGATAAGAGGTAAGTTGTTCATCAACTATTGAAGAACATGATTCCGTAAAAAAAATAGCGCATTACCGCACCACAACTTTTTAGGGCCATTTTACAAAAGTGTTTTTTTTTGCATTAAGCAAAAATTATTCATACGATCTTGCTGAAATTTGTGTGGTGATTGGTGGGCGCAAAAGCTACAACCTTTTGAAATTTCAGCTCTTAATCTTCGGTAGAACAAGAGTTATCAATATTTGAAATTTCGAGCAAAATCGATGGTTATTTGCAATTTGCGGGGTCACCGCTGGTCCAATCGAGTTCATCCGTAGCTCATTTTTACCGTCTTTTCACGGCTTATTGAAAGTCATCCTTTTTTTAACTCAATCCGACGATGACCGACGCGAAAAATCGGTTTTGGCCATTTTTTCCATTTTTTTAACCATTTGCAACTATCAAAAAGTGTTCGATCTTAGTTCTTTCAATTTGTATCATCTACTTAAAGCAATTTTTTTCTCCGAACTCAGAATTAAAAACTCCAAAAAGCTAATTCTATCACACTTACATGCTATCTTACTGCGTCTGCGTTAGTCGTCCTTTATGTACATCTCAAGGATTTGAAATATAAACAAGTACTAGAATAGTACATACAATATATACTCACAACCTCAATGAATTAGTGTAAATACCATGGAGGTTCCTGATGGAATCATCTTTTCTTGTGATTTTGTAGTCTCCTAGATATATACTGTTTGGTTTGTCCAATGTAGGTACAATCATAACCATTACATTGTAAAATGTATACTACATTTGAGCGCGAAATAACTGGAACCTTATCTTTAACTCTACTAAAAATTGTAGTTAGCTATATATATAACACATATAACCGGACCTGAAGATTAGTATTTCACACATGATCTTAGCAGGTCCATTTGTTGATAATTATTGTCGGCGGAACAAACGGCTTTAATTATTTGAAAAGGATTACCACATAAATGAACGCGCGGTGTTTGGAGCAAACAATGTTCTGCGGCGACACGTACCGACTATGACAGTCTATAGAAGTAGGTACATTTGATATTTAATGTACATGCGAGAACTAACAGTACACATAATAATGATTAACAGGGTAAATAATCATATGAGAAAAGGTCCTTGTTCCTCAAATATTTTATTATAAGGTGTTTCCTAACTCTAGGTATACATCACAACAGAGGATTTGTTTAGTGGTAGGTTTTCTGACAATTCATTTAAAAGCCGTTTAAAACAACTCGACAAAAAAACAATTTAATGTTAACATATAATGACACCCAAAAATTCAATTGGGTTGTCCACTATTTGTGATACTCTATTTTTAAACAAATAAAAATTAAAATCATTACATCCGATTATACACGCTGAGACAATCGCAGTTATCTTGAAGGTTTAGAAGACAGGCTTATTCGTATATCATAGAATAATCGAAACTAGAGATGCCACAGAATTCTGACGAAACCTAGTATGGTCGAAACAACTGTGAACGGTTTTATCTACGTCATTTTCATCACAAGTGTAATTCCGGGTGAGATGAACCACGCTTTTACTTCCCTCGCTATACTTGGAATAAAGGAAGTTTTAATCGGTCTAAAAAAAATTCCCTGAAACTTCGAAAACATATCCGTTTTGGGCATTATTGAATCGATCAAGACTATTTTTGAGATGATTTCAGTGGTGCCTATTTACGTGCGAATGTAGTTATGGAGGAGACCCGGGGATACTTGATTAATGAAGTCTGTGTTGTTAGACCTCCTGTTTTAATACGAGATCTACTGGTTCCACCATCTAAGTCTGCTCTACTTTTTTCACTCAGGAATCTCCCGTTAATTATTCAGTAAAAATTAATGAATGTTTCATGTTTCTTACTATACGGTCCCTCCCGAAAGATTAGTGCCACTGGTCAATTTTTATTATTCTTTGACTACACTGGAGGGAAACCTATAATGTTCGAGAAACATCGTGTGCACCAGCGGTGGAATGTTGTAAGAGGAGATAAGGATTAGAATTTTACTTGAAATTTTGGAGATTATAGGCTTGGTGAAAGACCTCACTAGGTCAAGAGTTCCACAACTTCGCTGTTCGATAGAAAAATTAAGTCTGGTAGGGAGTAGTTCAACAGGCCTCAAGCTTGACAATGAAGGGGTGACTAGTTCGAGCTCGTCTAGTCCGCCTATCTGGAATCTCTCTTGTTTCAACAACCGACGAGATTTCTGATAAGCACCGACCATGGAAATATCCCCCTTTCTACGATGTTCTAGAGATGTCAATGAGCTTGTAAGTGTGACATCATCAATCAGAATAGCTCTCTTCTGGATAGAATCCAAGAACTTCAGCGTATATTTGGGAGCCGAACTCCAAACATGTGAACAGTACTCCAGGACAGGTCTAATCTATGCTTTGTTGTTATTTTTTATGAGGAGCTACTGGGATGTAAATTAGCTCTTGGCAAGTCTTTGTCTGACGGTTTCCGCAATGGACCTCACATGATCATTCCATGCTGTTGGTGGTAATTCCGAGCATAGACATGGAAGACTTCATAGGAATAGTTGTATCTGACATCATCATATTAGGGATCGTGGTATACGCCTTCCTGGAGAAGATGCAAACTTGAGTTCTGGTTGCATCAAACTCTACTAGATTATCAGATCTCCATTTCAAATTCTTCGCCAGATCTCAAATAATTGGGTCAACATCTCTGTCTCGCATCTCTGGCTTCATTGGATGGTATAGGGGCTCTAGATATTGGAACGGTATAAAGTGTACCATCATCTCCAAAGCTGTGGAGGGAACAGAAATCTCAAATGCTTCGGAGATATCCAATGCTACAGGTAGAGATTCCCTATATCTTTCAATAGATTCCTGCCATACATGTGTTAAGAAGTTGGCAGGTCTCCTGTTAATCTCTGCTGACGTAAGCCATATTGCCGGTCATTCACGATTTTGGGGCTCCCTAGGTATTGGATGTGCTCGATGTTGATTGCTTTCTGAATCACTCCAGAGATCACAGATAATAGTTCAATGGATCTATAATTATTAGGAAGGATCTTCTTCCCTTTTTTTTGCAATTGGTTGGACTCTGACTATTAGTGGAGTAAATCTGGCAAATGGTTGGCGAAAATTTTACGATACATAGCGACCCGGGGAAAAAGTTTGTTTAGGGTACCAACAACAACCTTCTGAAATTTTTATTTCCCAAAGTGGCCAAAAAGGTTTTATTTGACATTTTTAAGGGTAGTTTAGCAACAAAAATTAATATCTCTGGTTGTATTAAAAATTAAGAAACAAAGGTAATAAGTACCCTTTTATAGTCAATGTCCAAGGAACTCCCAGTCCAAATTTCAAGTTGATCCGACCTCCCCCCTCCCTGTAATAGATATATATACATATACTCATATATGCAAGGAATCTTGCGTAACGGCTAACTCGGTCATTTTTCAACCGATTTAGCTGATAAAGATTGGTATTATGGTTTCAAAACTACCATCTGAGTTTCAAGTGATAATATTGAATGGTTTTCCAGAAATTGAACTTTAAGTCAATTTTTTAGTTATTTTTCAAATTAAGATATCTCATGTCATTTACATCCGATTGGGATCTGCTTTGCGGGAAGATGTAGGTATTTGCATATAGTTTTATGTCCTGGAACTCATTTTCCAATTATTTTTTTTCCTGCCTATATTGGCCATTTTGGATAATTTGAGATAAATCGAATAACGTTCACGTGAGGAGCGCGTAGCTGGCGAGTTAGAGAAGTGCAAACTGGTTGTACCTAATAAGACTTCACGACGACTTTTCGCGTGCCGTTTCCGCTACATTTAGTTAGATTAGGTATCGGACCTTGCCCGACGGCCCTTCTTTTTTTCGATAAATGTGCATTAAATAGAAAACTTTAATTAAAACAGAAACAGGTACTCTCAGGTCTCAGCCACGCGCGACGTACGAAAGAGAATTTTCTAGCTACTAAAATATACCCGAAGCGGATGAAAGCTAGCGGCTCACAACCGAAAATACTTTATCACAACTGGCGCCGCCCGCACGGGATACGAAACGGTCCCAACATAACAAGACCGAGGTAAAATGTATAAACTCTAACTGACTAGTAGCGAACTTCTCGAGGGAAATGTCAAAATGATTACGTTCGTAGCTAATTACATAGGACGTCTAGCGTTCATGCAATTGTGTTTTTATACAATTTGAACCTTCTAATTTCGAAATCCCGGAGCCTAAAGCGCTATCAACTCTTGAGCCTCACAATATTCTTATAAAATTGCCAAATTTCGCACTTTAGAAACTTCAAATTAATTAATTTGACACAAGTTTTGGGGATATTAATACCGAAAATAAAATGGCCAATATAGGCCGGAAAACAAAATAAATGAAAATGAGTTCCATGACATAAAACTATATGCAAATACCTACATTTTCCCGCAAAGCCGATTCAGATCGGATGTAAATGAGATGAGATATCTTAATTTGAAAAATAACTAAAAAATTGACTTAAAGTTGAATTTCTGAAAAACTATCCAATATTTTCACTAGAAATTCAGAGGGTAGTTTTGAGACCATAACACCTATCTTCAGTCCGAATTTCAGCTAAATCGGTTGAAAAATGACCGAGTTAGCCGTTACGCAAGATTCCTTACATATATGAGTATATATATATATATATATATATATATATATATATATATATATATATATATATATATATATATATATATATATATATATATATACATATATTACGGGGAGAGGGGAGGTCGGTTCAACTTAAAATTTTGAACCAGAGATATTAATTTTTTGTTGCTAAACTACCCTTAAAAATGTCAAAAAAAAAACTTTCGGCCAAAAAAAAACGGTTGCACCCACTTTGGGAAATAAGAATTTCAGAAGGTTGTTGTTGGTACCCTAAAAAACTTTTCCACCGGGTCGCTATGCATCGTAAAATTTTCGCCAACCTTGCTTATTTTCTCGCCAGATATCTTCCAGCTGGAAGGAAACACACCAAGTTTGTATGGAAGGGTAAGCAACCTGCAAAAAACTGGTGTTTATTCAAGCGCACTTTTCTCGAGAACGACGAGTGGAATTCTGTCTGTTTGGAAAATTGTGCCCTGTTTCTTAACAATTTATAGAAAATATCCAAGTTTTATTCAATATTAAATTTGGAATATGTAAGGTTAATTAACTGTAATTCATCTTCTCCTAAGCTTTAAGGCCTCATAAAAAATTAGAAACAAAATGGTCCTATCCGCCCCACAGTACCCTATGTTGTTAGCCCTGCCCTACACATAATCAAGGGGTAAAATTAAATTAAATTTACAAAAAGATGAGTAACTTCAAGCCTAAGTATGCAGTAACGAACTCATTGCAACTTCCTAAGTTAATAAATGGATTAACTTTCCCTAAAAATGGAATTTTGATATGTTTCGATGTTCCAAATATGTTTTCAAATATTCCCCCCATGAATCTAAATTTTGATATCAAAATTTTTGAAAGAATCACATACCTACAAATCCCATATTAAAATTCGCGATAGGACAAGCTTTTGATCTTTGCCAAAATTATTGTCAATTTTATACTTAATTTTACACAAATTAATGGATCATTTATAGGATCTTTTAGCAAATATTTTCATTGAAGAATTGAATATAATCAAGGCTATAGCCATGAAAAACAGTTTCCAACCTCAAATTATTTCCAAATTAATTGACAGAAAAAAACAGAAATTATTTTACTCAAGTATCCGTTTACCTACATAAAATTGTGATTCTTCATCAAAATACGTTTCCCACACAAATTTTGGTACCGTAAGTGAAACAATTGCAGACATTTTATCGAAACATCATAATCTAAAAGTTAGCTTCAAACCTCAAAATAAATTGTTCTATTTTTTGTTCAATGCTAAAGATACAACACATAAGTTTAATAAACATGGAGTATATAAATTAACCTGTTCAGAGTGTAATATAGAAATTAGATATAAGGAACATTTTCGTACTTTTAGATTTAATGAAATAGATTCAACGTTCTCTAACCATTTTTTAGATATACAGGGCACAATTTTCTAAATTTAAATGAATTAAAAATTTTACATAATCAGAGTAGAGGTTTCAAATAAAATACACTAGAATCAATAGAAATGTTAAAAGGAATTAAAAATAATGACAACAAAATTTTAAACGATCAATGAGATATGTACTACACCATTCTGTTTGATGTCTTTTGATAATGTAAACTCTCCCATGATTCTCTTGTGCGTTCCTAGTTTACCTCCGCACTAAAATTTCCTCATCACAATATTAACTCTACCTCATTATCCAATTTCAAATATACTATTCTAACAATGGATGTCCCTAACAGGAACCCCATTTGTTACCTGTATCTTATATTGTACCATAAATAATAAAAATTATTCATATTTTCATACATTAGTTCGTTTGAAGATGACACGCTAGTGTCGAAACTATAGTCACGCGGTGTTTCTATAATATATGTGATAAAAACAAAGTAACATTGTCCTATTTCCTTATATCCATTTGTAGATCAGTTTACTTGTACGAGGGAGTTATTGTTTATTTCTTGCTCACGTTTTTTCGTTTGTATTATTGTCGTAGGTCTGAATATACGTGACTATCCTTTGTTTGGTACAAAAATATGTTATTTATAAGTGATGAAGTCTGATCTATTCCTGTTATTTCTGTTTGTTAAGTTTCTAGTGTAACACTCGGCGTTAAAGGCGTTCGACGACTAGCACGCGAAGCCTCTTAAAGCCGCTAGGGCTTTTTCAATCAACGGCTAGGGTCAGTATCCGACTATAAATTCTTTTAAATCTCCGACGAATTCATTAATGTTTGGATGCGCACTGGAGAAAAGCATAGTGCGAATGAAATGATTCGCATGCATTTGTTGTTTCGCAATTCCAAATATTGTTTGTTGCCCATATCTGTGGCGAATATTTTGCGTCGTTATACATGTAATTTGTCTCCAAATAACCGTCAAATCTTTCCAATTGTGACAAATAACCAACGTACGGTTCCATGATACGATAGGCTTCTTGTACCTCGTCTGGTCATAGAAAAGGTATGCCAAATGTCCATCTGAGCCACATTCCAATTACAGATTGGTTATTCTTGTATTCTCGAACGAGACCAAATTCATGAATTTCCCTGAACCATGCCCTTGTGAGGTGGAATAAACTGCCATGGTTCATCAACTCAGGCCAACGTGATCTCAACTAATCTCGAATTGCCTATTCAAAATCCACAATAACCTTGCATGGAAAAATATCCACGGACATTCCCAACATTTATCAATTATTGATTGAAATAAAACGTCGTAAGTTGTTTTTGACAAACAAAACAGCAGCGGTATTTAGTTGTTGTTTTTCACTCCATGGATGATAAAAAGTTGCTGGAAATGTTGGACACAATACTCAAATGTGCCGTCCATATAGATCGTTCTCATTTGGCATAAAAAACTGTAGACTTTGAATAGTTCCAAGCACTATTTTTTGGTTGACAGGATCGTTGATAAGGATCATACTTTCATTGTCTGGAGTAGAAATCTGATCATTCTGGATCATCCAATCAATACGTTCATGAGTTTCTGCAATGTCACTTGGAATGGCTAGAAATTCGGATCTTCTTGTGTGAATGATTCGACGGCGACATTGCAACTTATATATACATACCTCCTACGTTGGCCTGCATTAATTGCACGGTCTTTTCTAGATCTATATTAATCGATCACACGTAACCCTTTCCATTTTGCACTTAACATAGATAACACGGTTGAAAATTAGAATAGATAAATTAAAATTAAATCTGAATAAAATATAAAAATGTTGACGGAAAATTGAGAAAATAAGTCCAAATAGTAATTGATTGCATAACATATGATGATGAGCTTTTTTTAATCAAATCATTTGTTTATAATTATCTAAATAACCCCCCAAAAAAACACAAAGTAAAAATGTTGCAAAAGAATCCATCAGCCGTACCATATCCATGCTTATATTGAATACCAATGTATATTATGAGTTTACGGATGCAGGTATACGGCAGGTAGCTCGCGCGCTGGTCGTATACCGACCCCGCGCGCTATTGGTATAAGAAGGGGATCATTTTTAATGAGCTGCGCGCTAGTCGTAGATACCCTACCACTCTTGTTATCTATTAAAGAAATATATTCGTATGAGAGGATAAAAATATCTGTTCTTTATCGTTATTTTTCTCTTGAACCTTCGGAAAAAAGTATCAGTCAACTGACCCCATCACGTTAGACAACTCAGACCAAAGACGGGCCTTCTAGAACTGACAATGTTTTCTTACAATGATGAATATCCAATAAATACAACTTAAGCTATAGGAATTAAAAAAATTTGCTCTTGTACCTGAAGAAGTCAACAATATTGCGTTATAATAAAATACTCATAAAGAGTCGGTGGTTTGCTTTCAAAAAAATAATATGTAAAAAGTTAGTCTAGTCTCACCTACCTATGTAAACGACTGTAGATACGATTACACCATTCCTATATATATGTCATGCGGATTTGAAATTCCGCAAACCACTTTATTTTAAGTGCGGTGAAAATGAGAGTTGTTGTTGTTATGTGGTGCGGCATCCCCCTTGGAAGTGGTACTTTCAGCATCCATCTTTTCCCTGTTTGTTCCAGTTTTTCAAATGAAGCTATAGTATTTTATTGAGCCATCCTGTTTTTCTGGTTATAAATATATTGTTATGATTTCATTTCCTAAATAACAAAAATGATAAAATTAGAACTTACCGAACAGTGAAAATCAGAAAAGATTAATGAAAAGATATTATATGGAATTAAAATACAATGTTAAAAGTTAAATAATTGTTAGTATAATATAATGAACAATGTAAAACATAATAAACAACAATGTAATTAGAATAAAAGTGTAAAACAAGAACTTCAGTGAAAGTGAATAAACGTACAGTGTTACGAAGGCAGAAATCATAATTAAAATGATTATACAAAAACTATCATGAGATAGCACAAACTATTGAAAAATGTTGTAGATATAAGTTAGGATTAGTAAATTTAAGTAATATAATGTTAAAGAAATGTTATTGATATGTTATATTATGTGTTAGTTTTTAATAATGACAACTGTCAAATTTATAATAATTATAAGAATAATCATATTAATAATAACCTAATCATAGGTTATCTTATACCAAAGTGTGTGGAAAAATGTAGGCAATATGAATTTGAAGAAGGAATCATTATCATTTAAAATAAGATGAAAATCTCCAATAATTAAAAATTTAAAGAATACTAAGTTCTGATTGGTCGAGGCGATTTTATAGACGTCAGACTAGTAACAATGTAAATGTTCTGTCAGTTTTCAACAATCAACAAAGCATTCTTGATAGGTAAACTAAGCACCTCATTGGTTAATTTTGAAAACACTTAGCGTCGGTTTTGAAGGCCTATAAAAGGCATCTGAAGACAAGCCAAGTTAGTTAGCAATTATATCTAGAGAGTCAAAGTACTTCTGCAACTTACAATCCATAACCTTAGATTATTAGATAAACATCGGTGAACCCAAGTGTTCCAGTAGCTTCGTAAGGTTGAAAGTAACCGAAGCAAATAAGTAATTTATACAAGTCAAGTAGTGTTCCCAGTCTTCGAACAAAGTTTTTAAAAGTTATTATAACCATAATTCACAAGTAGCATCGTATAATAGGTAGTCTTCGACAACGTTCCAATACATCATTTAAGGTTTTATATCTTTTGAAAAAGAATAAGACAAGTTAACAATTATCAACAGTTCCTGATTTCTAAAGAAGTACCTAACCACATTGTTTACCTGTGATTTGTGTATGTCAAAGAAATTGTGTACCTACGGTTAAAGTGAATTATCAAATTAATAAGAAGATCAAGCCAAGTGAACATTGCCTACATTTTAAAACATATTCTTGGATATAAACTAAACGTAAGTTTATTTATTATTTCTCCGTTGTATTATTATCTGTCTGTAAATCTGAAAGAAAGATTGTAGATTATAACTTTGTGAACAAAGATAAATAGTAAATAATTGTGAGGTTAGATCATAGATCTATTTGAGCATAAAATTGTTAAAATTGATAGCCAAGATAAAAATAGAGTCATAGAAATTTAAATATAAAAGTTTTTAACATTCAAAGAACATTGTGTTTAATTCCATAGATATAAAATACAAATAAAAGCTAGCCGGTAGGATTCAAAACATTGAAATATTCAAATCAATATTCAAATTAATTCAAATCATAATTAAAGAATAAAACTCAGTAAAGAGTTTTTATATCAATTGTCACCACAACGTGAGGCAAAATAAATTGTTAAGAGTTATTTATAACAATATATTACAATCACTTATTTAAGTGTTCGGAATTTTCATTTCAAGATTTGAATGAAGTCATCGAAGTTGTATCATAGATGAACACAACTCTGCAGACTTTTCAACATCGTAACTTCTAAGTACATATGCTAATCTTTGTCGATATTTGATTAATGTTAATTTCTATAGATAAACACACAACAATAAACAGATTTATCATAAAAATGGGGCGCAATTTGTGGAATTTTGACTACCGGTAATCGTCCCGGTGTCCCGGTGTAGCTTGTTTGCCCCTGCTACTGAAGATGACAAAGTTCAATGAGTGTGATCCTAATTTTTTCAAAACGTTTCGTAAGTGAGATAAATAAATAGATATCTAGTTAAATAAATATTTCATAAAAATATGCGATTAAACTGGCACCAAGTACTGAAGTACGAGATAATTTTAATTTCTGTTTTGGCGTCATTGCTTAAACAAAGAGATACACAAATTGCGTGGTAAACGTGAACCAACAGTTGTGAAATTCCTCCAACAAATGAAGGTTAAATGATATAATGGAAGGAAGTGATATTGTGTACACTTATGTTTTCACCTGCGATATACAAATTATTTGAAATATTTAAAAAATGTGAAAATAAATGTGTGAATGAATCAAACAATATGAAGTGACTGATAGTACTCGTAAGACAAATATTATTTATAGTGGATAATAAGTGGCTGACTGTAATAGGTTATACACACGGAAAGTCAACAACATTTGGTGCTTATGAGCATCACTTACCTCTGTATTCATAGATGCAACCAACATTTGGGAACCCCAGATTTTGTCGAAATCGCCTATGTTCAAGAGGTCGAAGTTGGTCAACTCTTTCAAACTGATTTAAATTCAATTTTGATTCTGGAGATGATTCAAATAAAACGTGACCCTAAGTCCGTAAATCATAGAGTTGACGTTCAATCATTAAGTCAGATTTATACTAAATCAATCAATTAAAACCCTTGCAAATTCCTACATGCGTCAATATAATGTTAAAAGTATATTTTAGGTAGAATGGCGAATAAGCAGTATTTCTAAAAACGCCTGACAACCTTTTTCGATTACCTCATAAATCTTCAACATCTGGTTCGAAAGTGAATACTTGAGCGTTATATTTTTTGGCTTCAGTCCTATTTCACACGGTGCTTTAAAATGACTTCGAATATTATAAGAAAATTGCTAAGCGGTGGATTATTGATTCATTTACTTTACATTAATGTGTTACAATTTCGATTACTCGTGTTTCTTTTCGCTTCGGCGACGTGAGCATGTTAAACTGAAATTAGTGCGATAAGGACGGTTGGTGATATACACTTAGGTTTAAGAAATCCCGTTTTAGATATTGATACGTTTTCTGATGATGGTCGTGAGACCGAAATGTACATAAAGGCAAAAATAATAAGCATATGTGTTAGTGTGACCTATTTCCCTTGAATTTATATATAATTCAACGTACCTGTATTTTGATTCGTATTATAATCACACTACGTCCAGTCTATACTAGGTTTACTTTGTGTTGGAGAATTTGATCTATAATAGTGAAATGAAACACTATTTATGTTTATAACGATCCATATTTTTGAGTCACTAGGCCAGGAATGGGGAAACTTTTCTAATCTGGTGCCAAAAAAGTTAGGAAATGGAATGAGGGTAATTTATAAAATCATTTCTTAGATTTAAAATTGTTATACCTATTCAATTTTGTATGAAGCGTTTCACTCATTCTCACCCTACAATGGAACATTGGAGGTGCACAAAAATGAGGTTTTAAAATACTCCCTATATAGCAATCATCATTTTGCTTTCCTCAATTGAGGGACTAAAATAAAACTTTTTTCCCTTTTCTGAGAAAAAATAATGCTACGTTACCCAACAAAGCAACTCATTGTTTGTGTAAAAATCTTCGGCACGGTGAATTTCACTGAGAAAAAAACTTAAATTACACGTTGGTGTGAATTTGTATAGATAAAATTAAACTTTAATGTAAATTTGTAGATATAAAATTACACTCTAATTTAAATTTGATAGATAAAATTACAGTTCGATGTAAATTTGTATAGATGAAATTACAGATTGATGGACATTTGTATAGAGGAAATTACAGTTTGATATAAATTTATATAGATAAAATAACTGTTGTGAATTTTACAGATATATTTAGACCAAACTGTAGGTAATTCGTTTGTAAAAGAAATACATAGAAATGATTTGGCCCTGAAATATTCACTTGAAAATAAACTTTACTCAAGCTCTATTCTGTCTTTTGATTAATCTTCTGTTGTATCATCGTCATATCAAGAAGATGAATTAACCAGTTCGTGTTAGCCCTTTGTCTAACATTCTTTTGTGAACCATTACCTAAATACAATAACCTAAACAAAATGAACTAGAATCCTGAATTTATTTATATTCAGGATTACAAAAGCTTATAAAAAAATTCCTCCAAAAATTACAAATAACCAAGCTGTTAGAAACTTATAGGGGTTTCAATTAAAAAAAAACCTCACACCGGGACGGCAACAAAACTAACAAGACTTTACCTGAAATTTAAGAAAATGTATTATCAGAATAGGGGAGATGAGGAAAAGCAATACACATACATATTATATAGAAAATACAACATCAACATACCAAAGGATAATGCACACGACTACAATTTATATGTAGGTAGTATTATTTTATTTGTCAAATAGTTGTGGCTGACTTTTTTGTTGTGGAGCCATGTGACATAGAGTGGAATTTTTTCTGATTGGCCATGTCCTCGTATACAGGTATACTTTCTGTACAGAGAACAGGGGTTTTAATCTGTGATCGGGAGTCGAAGGCAATTCTTCCACATCACCATGATAGAAAATGTCTTTTCGCACATATACGATGACGCAAACATTGCCTGATTGCCTAACTTTTTAGGGCGTGTGTAATAATATTTGGGAACCTCTAGATGACGTTTTACGAAAATTAAGTTTTGTCATGTTGCTTCAAATGAGTATTGCAGTATAGCTCAATCAATATCGAAAAATATATCTAAAAATGATTATTTCAACAATTAACAATTTTTGTAACCCAAATTCTTAATTATTTGCTTATAAAACGCAGTTTTTCAGAATACATGTCCCGTGACAGTAACTGGGTCCTTTACCTTATAACCGGAACCTTATCAGGTGCTTCCTGTTTACTTTCATGAGTCATCAGTCTATCAGCATGGTCAGCCTCTATTGAACATTAAGACAGAAGTAAATCAGAAACATGTGCAGAGTTAACAACCCTGTGAGCTTCATCTGTTTCTGGTGGTTCCAAGAAGACTACATGATTGGCACCAATTCCTAGATCTTCAAAATTCGAAGAGAGTCGCTTCATCAAATTACTCAAAAATTATAGTATTTTCAAGACCGACTTTATTATGATGTCGACAGTTGCTCTTGTCTTATTATCAGGAACATGTTCCTCTAGAAACCAAATTGTAATTTTGTTTGTAAAAGAAATATGTACCTAGATGATTTGGAAATATTCATTTACAAATAAACTTCACCTACGCACTATTCCAACATTTGATTAAAATTCTGTTGTATCATCGTCAACCAGGAAGATGAATTAACCAGTTCATGTTAGCCCTTTGTCTAACATTTTATTGTGAACCATTACCTAAATACAATGACCTAAACAAAATGAAACGAGAATTTTAGATTTACTGATATTCAGGATTACAAAAGAGTATGAAAAATTCCTTAAAAAATTACAAATAACTAATGTTGTTACGAACTTATATATAAAAAAAACCTCATACTGGGACGGCAGCAAAAGTAACAAGACTATACCTGAAATTTAAAAAAATATGTTATTAGAATAAGGGAGATGAGGGAAAGCAATACACATACATATTAGGGCCAGGGGGATTTAAAAATAGAGAAATTTGAGGTGGATGATAGGATTCAAAATGTTGGGATGGAAAAACAGGAAAAAGTAGAAAGCCTATCTATACAAATGAAATATATAAAATAAACAGTACTGGGCCTAGAACGATGTAAACCAAATTATAATTTACTACCTACCTTTAATAGAGCATCAATTCTCTAAGAAAACCACGAATGACAACAATGAGAAAACGATACTGTAAGCGAATAAACAAAAACGACTCTTCTGTCCAAAATTATATCTAAAAGTAAAATAAACTTGGAATTATTATTAAAAAACAAAAATATTAAACCAACTTACTTGCACCTCAATTCCGATTGAGGAACGAAAAGTAAATTAAAACAAAATAATAGGATTATTGTAAAAGACAAATTCATCAGACAAAATACACCTGAAATTAAAATGTAGTAATATTTAAAAGATAAAAACATACTCACTTTTCGGGAATTTGGTCGATATTTTCGATTCCGATACAACGCCATCATAATATACTCTCATGAAAGTGAAAATCGATTCTACCATTTGTTTTCACCTCAGACGCTCAGGCAGTATGTCTCAGCGTTGACAAACCCTAAATATCGGCTATCCCTTAGACAAATACTCAATGAAAAATATTTTAACATGATTTATGTACCCTAAATTGGGTCAACAACCTTCTGAAGTCCCATAGAAAAAGTTCCATAAGTTACATGTACCTACCTTTGGCAATTTTCGAATTTTTTCAAATTTCGTAGGGTAGATATTATGGGAAAATAGTGAATTTGGTCGATCTCATCGATTCCGATATAACGCCGTCATAAAGTATTCTGATGAATGAGAAAATCGATTCTGTCATTACCTGTCACCTGAGACGCTCAGGCAACATATGTCCCAGCGTTCCGAAACCCTAAATATCGACCATCCTTAGATAAATTCACAACGAAAATCACTTTTAAACGATCTATATACCCCAAATTGGTATCAACAACCTTCTGAGATCCCATAGAACAAGTTTCGTAAGTTACA
Organism: Endomychus coccineus; assembly: GCA_958510875.1. NCBI lineage: Eukaryota > Metazoa > Arthropoda > Insecta > Coleoptera > Endomychidae > Endomychus > Endomychus coccineus. The sequence continues at coordinate 60,594,973 of OY294068.1, read as the reverse complement.
TGAACGTTCGGCAATTTTCAAATTTTCCCGAATTTCATAATAAGATATGGAAAAATAGTGAATTTGGGTGATTTTTACACAATGAAAATAACTTTTAACATGACTTATGTAGAAAATTCTTGGCTTCGGGATGAATTTTGCGTCACAATAGCACGACTTGATGCCGATGTTTCGCTAAACATTACAGCTGACATCTTCAGGGCAGGCTTGAAGAAGTCAGTTGTTCTTCTCTAACGACAGGGACATTTTCCTGTGGAGTACCTAAGTCTGTCGCTTAACAGACACGGGTTGAACGACTTGACACCTTTTTCAATATTTCAAATGTTGTAGTAAGCTAATTTGAATAATGCTGCAACCTCCGCATGCATAATAAACTAGCCCGGGAAGATTTACTAGCCAGCTTTCGTAAGTAGTCTTTATAAGGATGCAAAAAATTAGACGGCTAGCGGCTGGGTTTTATAACTATGATGAGGGGTATCGATAGAAGATGTACCTATGTCGTTTAATCTACAAGTTGATTGCATTCAAAGTTATGTGTGATAAATGATTATGGAAAATAAGTAAGACAGGATGCAGAAAACCATAGACCACCTTACTCTTATTGATAATTTCTGGTTGCGCCACAGTCTTGCTATTTAGGAATACGTTAATGCAGAACTATTAGCTGGATAATATAGGTACTTATAACGAAACAATAATTAATTAAATTCCAGCAAATATTCAGCTACAAAGTATTATTTATGAACTCTAGGTATACAAATTATAGCATAATCTATTTTAGTTCATACACTAGTCGTTCTTCAAACCCCTCCATTGAGTAAATGAATACAGCATCCGTATCATGACCCCAGCACGACCATGTGTCCCTCCCCCTTAAGTAAACAACCAATCAGAGTCTGGTCTGATAAAATCATGGGACCATAAAGCTATGCATGTACAGCTACATGCGTGTTTGTTATGTATAGAATTCGATATTCACCACGTCAACAAGTTATAGGCGAACACAAAGAGAGCTAGAAATCACAACTTAATACGAGGATGAGCGAGAAAGTCGAGAGAATCAAGAGAGATAGGAAACATCACTTCATCAACACGTGCAGTAGAGAACAATGATTTCGATCGAGTAGGAATGAAAAAGGAACAGTGTTCAAGTGTATTGAAAAGAGATCAAAAGGTTCAGGATATAAATTCATTTTGTGCGTGTCCCTCACGGCTTAATGTCTCATTATGAAATTTTAATGAGATACAGAGGTGACACGAATTGTGCCACCCAATGAATTTGTTTCATTGTCTTTACTTACCTAAAACTAGAACATAAATACTTTCTATCTCAATTTTGAGTGTAGTTAATTAGGCGAAAAATAGTTGAATGATTAATTAATGTAAAATGTCACGATGAATATCGTTATTCGCATTATCCTACCGGTTGGACGTTTAGGTATGAAGAATAAATGAAAAGCAGAAGCGAATTCGAGTTGGAGATTACGTTTCCGATAGAAGATTTTCATCAATTTCATTCCAATCCCCATAGGAAGTTCCAAAATTCAATGAATGTTCTTTAACCAAGATCCTAAGTTGATTCTATTTTCTTTCCACTCATTATTGATGGAGATATTATAAGTTGATAATAATTAAATAAAATTAAATATTCAACGATGACTGTTTAATAGCTTAATCAATACTAAGTTATAAGTTGTTTTCCAATGAGCTAGTTATTATATTTCTTTTATTTATAATAATGATAATGAGCTCAGTTTCTATTATAGTGAATGTAGGTACAACTTAGGGAGTTACCTTCAGATGAATTTGTATAATAAGCTAAGGGCAGTCAGAGTCGTAGCGAAGGGGAGACACTAGCCTCGGATACAAGGAGACGCCGGATAAGGAAAATATTTCAAGTTATACATTTTTCTGATATTTGTCATTCAATTTTTGTATTATAATTGTTTTAAAATAGAAAGCTTTATTCAGGATACATAATAGCTTTCATATATGGCAGAAAAATGTCAAATATGTTTTAAATTCAAACACTTTTTGTATTTTACATAAAGATTCAACGTGCCAAATTCTTAATTAAACTATAGTAGGTACTTACCTTACCGCACCAATAACACACACGCATTATTGTATATTAAGAAGATGAAAGTTACGATTCCATTTGTACAGGTAGTTGTATTCAACAATGTTGATGTATAACCTTTTCTTATCGTCATGTGTTTACTTTGAGAAGGGGGCGCAAAATTACAAACTGTCCGCGGGCGCGAATTGTTCTCGCTCGCCATGACTCTGACAACAGTTTCGCCCACCATTATGGAGAAATGTTCGTTCGATTCTGATTTTTGAGAATATACACTTTCGTCCGTCTTACCTGCTCTAAGATTTCCTGACATACAAAAATAAACTAACAAATAACATGCTTAGTAATCTAGAATTGCTGATTGGACAGATAATATCTACATGTCAGATGTTTACTTAATATCATGTTCATAATAAGGTTATTTAATAGTTTAGTTCGAACAATACTGGAATATTGCTGTATATAATCTGGAAACCTTGTTTTCTACTGCAGATTAATCACATTGAAAGACTATTAATAAGAAACAATCACCCTTATCCACTAAAAATACTGCCATTATCATCATCTGTCAAAGTTAAAGTATGTCCTGAGGACCTTTCAGCTACCAAGAAGTCATCATCAGAGTAAACTAAATTAGAAAAGAAAATGTACCTTTTGAAGAAACGAATTTGTCGAAGTCGGAATATACAAAATCGATCGTGAATGGTGTTCAAAATTCTATGTGAGCCAAACTAGAAGGAATATTCTAACTCAGTAGAACATTTTGCCCATATAAAGAAAAATAATGGTGAAACATCAGCGTTATCCGAACATATTTTAAATAAAGGTCACTCCATTTCCCAAGAAATTTTATCACTTTCGAAACACAGGAGGTAATGACAAATAATTTAATGTTTATCGCCAGCTCAGGGCAATTCCTTATATACCCTAATAGTAACAAACAGTATTTAAACAGGCACATTTTGCTCTTTAATTAGGTTAACTCTGATGGTGGCTCCTTGGTAGCTGAAAGGTCCTCAGTACTTTAGCAGTACATTTTCTTATATTCATAGGGTTAGAGTGTATCCACAGTGGGAACTCTTTTATAGCGCATTGAGAGAGTTCACGGTACGTTTGTTAATCACTTATCATTTGAACAAAAGATCGATAAAGACGATTATGAATGGAATACTCATCTAGGTTGTGTAACGAAGCTTAAATTTTGAAGTATCATTTATTTCAGATCAGGCAGTAAATACGGATATTACATGTAAACTCCGGTTAAATAGTTCATTATTTCAACAGATATGCCTGAACTCCGAATGCGTATTCCGTGATTGTCACTTTTCTAAATCTCCGCAATTTTGAATAAGTATAATTATTCGAATCAATGGACTGAATTCATGCCCGCTTAAAAATTGCATTCATTCCGATAAACTTATGTTCCAAAAACGGGGATCTGGTAAGTTAACACATCAAAATTTGAACAGCCTTATGTATAAAAAGGGCGAACAGCCAAAAAACTCCGATAACATTTGTTTACTGTGCCAAGAGGAACTACCGAGGTATCATGAGCGCGAATTTTAGATCTAAAAATTAGCGTCACTTTTAAGCATTGTTCGGGACATAAATAAAAATGCCTCGGCACAAAATAAGGAATTGGTCTTATCATCTCTCTTTTGTTATTTTGATTATCAATCAGTACCGTTAAAGTGTGATTATTATATCAAAATCAGAGTGAATTAATGGGTGGGACCCATTTTTTCCACTCCATCTTTTCCACTCTGCTTTTTCCACTCCGCTTTTTCCACTAATATATTTTTCCACCAGTTTATTTTTTCCTCCAGTTTATTTTTTAATACACTTAATAGTTTTATAAATGGACATCAAACAGGATATCGAAATTGTATATGGTGACCGACAGCTTTTAAATATTCCAAAACTTCGCCTCCACTTTTCCTATCTTCATATTGGCGAACTAAATTGTTTATTCGCTCTTCATTTTTCACTCTGGACTGCTGTGTAGTTTTTTTAATTTTGTGGCCTAAATCCAGCTCGCGGATCATGGCCTCGGTGTCTCCTTGTTCTTTCTGTAGCTCGAGGAGGAAGGCGTAAAGACTAGGGTGGTTTTTTCCAACAACCACTTGGAATCTGTTGTGCCTACCTTCCGACACATTGTTGGTCCTCGACAGATTTTGTAACACGGGCTCGTACATGTTCCACAGGGAGGGGGATAACTGTCAGACCAATGTGTTAGGTCAAACTGTCAGTTCAACGAATCAAACTGTCGTTGCTATGATACTTGTTCAAATCATTTCAATTATACTATTTTCGAATTGGTGGAAAATCATTACTAGAGGAAAAAGGTTATTGGAAAATAAACTAGTGGAAAAATATACCAGTGGAAAAAATGGAGTGGAAAAAGTGTAACCCAATCGAATTAATTATTATCCGAGTTCAAGTCAGATTTTAATTTTGAATTAACAATAGTGTTCCGTTTAGTGAATGTTACATAACGTAAATGATAGCTTAATAGTTTATATTTTTTTTGGGCATTACACTATATTGATTTCCGTAGTTTATGATTGGTAACGTATGTATGATATCTGAGTTCCGTAACTTTCAGTAATTTGTATTGTTATATTTGAGTTTATCCCGTCATAGGTCGGACCGCGCACGATTTGAAGCCCCATGTGAATTGAAATATTTAAGTAATTGTATGGTGTGTACAGAGTGTGTATGTTTGAACGACAGGGGCGTCTTTGGTACATTTGTGCACACTGTGACATACAAGAAGTATAAGTATAGTATATCCTAGACGAACAAACCGCCAACGGCTTGTGCACACTGTGACATACCGGAAGTATAAGCTGGGGTGGTGTGTGATTGATAATCGTAATTACCGCTTATCCGTATGAGAACCCCGGCCGTGGGTGTAGGGGTTATTGCAGATCCGATAGTTAGGGTTTGTGCACGCTGTGACATACCGGAAGTATAAACCCTAATTGTCTAGATTCTGAATCTGTGAAGTGTATGAAATCTCCGTTGATAGCTAGTACAAGGATGGCTTATGTGACAGAATAAACTCAATCAGAGTAATTATCCGAATATACCGTTAAATGTGATATCATACAATCGTAAACCTAGTGCAAGTCAATATTTTCCGATCCGACCGAATTTTAACCGTTCAATATATCGTAGTGTGTAATGAACATTTCAAGTAATAATGGTATCTGAATGATAACCGTACACCGCTTATTGCTCTAGGAACTGCTTGATTTGTATTTTCCGTAAATTGATGAATGTAACTGATTTATCAACCGATTCCGTACCGTTCAATTGAATTTAAATACCGAAGATATCGTAAAAATAGATATGTTGTAACAGTTTTCTTTTACCGTTTAAGCTTCCTTACATTTTCCACCTGGGTGAATTTTTGTGAATAATACCGTTCAATTGCATTTATTAATTATTCTGAAAGTGTATTTGTTGTTATTATATATTTAATATTTGGAATTCCCCGTTTTATTAAGTTATTTCTGCTCCATCTTTAAATGAGCTAAGTTTTAACCAGGTATCAATTGTAATTAAAGCCTACAATTTTGATACTGTTTTCTGCCCAATCAGCCCTGGTTTTACTTCACTGTAGCTACCCTAGGGATAAGGCTATCTATAGATTGCATAGTGACAAGCCTTGTGGTGACAACCCTAGCAGAAGTCTCCAAAAAAAGGAGTCAACCTTTAGAAACATCTGGCGCCCGAGGATTTGAAGCTTACCGCAGTAAGCATTTCACCGAAAAGTCACAAGGTACACATCATAGTTGTAACTCATAGGTCTAAAATAATAAACTTTTCGCCGACAATTTCGTTATGTTCGTTCGTAGGTTGAACAATATCAAAATCGATTGTCCTGAACAATTTAATGTTTTTAACATTATAGAGTCCCTTGTTATCACACATGCAGTAATGACCTAATATTGGTTGAATTACATCATACGTATATGGACATACACAAAGCCCCCGAAAGCCGTTTCGGGCCTTATTGGTATCGACAAAATTCATGGCGCAGGTGAAAAATGCGCCACAGACAAGAATTTTTTGGGGTTCAAGGTCAAACCATTAAATATAATGAATTTATGCGGCATTGCCCCGAAATTATTTGATTTAAAAACAGATTTCATTAGATTTTTAATGTTTCAAATGCATTAATGTTATGTATAATGAGCAAATGATGTATCCACTACATGTGCTCATGCTACATGCTACTGAAAAACGAATGGAGAAGAAATAGGAATCGATCATATCATTACTAAAAGTAAGCTAAGTTAATGTATAGAAATAGAAAGATTTAATAGAAATGAAATTCCAATTTAAAAAAAAATCGGAATTAAGGAAATTCATTGTCTACACCCCACCCCAACAGCAAGGTAAAAAAAATTACAATCGTACTCGTAAAAAACTGTTCGAATACTTTATCTGTTATTTATCAAAAAACAGTATGCATTGTGTCAGTATAACAAAACAAACACAACTAATAAAGTCTACAAAACATGTCTATGACAGCTACGAACTACTACTCGTAATATATTTTAAGGGAGCTTTACGACATTTTGCAGACACGAAATTTTCAATAATTTTAGAGAAGTCGCAATCTCTAGCCAATCCGGACTCAATAGCTAATATGCCAATAGCACTAAACCGTTCCTGAACCATCATAGATCTTTAAAAAAAATTATTCTAGAAAAGTAACTAAAAGATCATCTGCTTGCGCTATGATTACAGGGATAGTACAGAAAAGTCTTAATGCTATGACTATATTTGAAAACAAGCTATGTGATTTTTTGTGAGTTTCATTTAAAAGAATAAATGGGGTAACGTCAGTGTCCTGAAAATTTGCAAAAAGTTGCTTTTGAGATGTTTTATTTCTTCTTTGAATTGAGAATCGATATCTGCGTCGTAATGATTTTGAAGACAATTGACCTGTTCTTCAATGTCTAACTATATCTTCTGAACTTAAAAATCTTCAAACCACATTAAGATGTCAACAATTTTTTTAGCTGCTTCAAATCTTGTGGATATATTTCAAATACATATATTTTTGGTTGTAAAAAATAACAAGTTGCAGCGCCTCAGGCCCCCTTGCCCGGGTCACCATAATGTGTACCACCTTCAACGCTCTCTCGTCGGGCTTGACATACAGACTCCCATTAGCGAAATTTCTTGGGCTGTTAACGATCTCCCAGATTCTGCAGATTGCAAAAGAAAAGTGAAATGTATTTTTTATAACTTAAATTTGACAATATTGTTTTTCAAATTTACCCAACTCTTCGAATGTATTATTTGGGTTTTTTTCGTTGAATAAAATATCCTACTAGCCTGGAATTGTCGTTCCGAGGTAATACTTGTACAAAGTACATATACAAAATTTTAAGAAAGAAGATATTGGAAAAGAATTATTCGACCGCTTAATAGTGTGTTCATATTCCATTTAAATTTTGAAATATTACACCAAAAATCCCACATTTTCATTTGAAAGAACAAATTTTGAAATACACCAATCATCAGAAATGACATTCAATTTGCAAAACTAGTGTTGTACCATTACTCCTCATCTTAGAATTATTCAAAGTTGCTCCTCTTTTACGTGTATTTTCACTTCCCTAACTATAACTAGTATAAGGAAAATAATGCGATTGCGCCGTTTCTTCCTATTGGTCGTATAAAGGTTTTGAAATTTTGAAAATTGGGCGGATCATGTTCGTGTAGATCCAATGCAGAACCAGTGGCCGTAGACCTCAAGTGTTAGCGAAGACTCTTCTGCATGCCCATAAGAATGTAATAGCCTTCTTCACCCGGGTTCCCAGGTGCATTTTCCAGCTCAGTTTAGCATCGAGGATAGCTCCAAGGTACTTCACTGAGCCTTTTAGGTGCAAGGTTCTCCCTAATAGACGAATCTCTGGTAGGGGTGCTAGTTTCCGTTTCCTCTTGAAAATAACCACTTCAGTTTTTTCAGGATTTAACCAGTCCCTCGACCTAACACTATAACGAGCAACGAAGTGCAAGGTTCTGTAGTTCACAAAAGGTAGCCGCATGGCAGCCGAGAGTCATAGCTGCCGAATCGTTCCGGTGAGCTTGGGCGTAAAACCCAGTTCCATTCAGGTCGACTTTCAAACTGTCCACCACTAGGCACCAAAGGAGAGCAGACAGTGCTCCTACCTGAAGACATCCTCGGTTGACATGTGTACATGCGACGCTACCATTATGGTGTGCCATTAACATCATCTGCGAGAGCAGAGGCCATTTCGATGTCCAAGAAAACGTCTAGAGCGCACTGTCCGAGATTAAGAGCCTCTTCGATCTGGGTAACCAGATGATGAAGGGTTCTCTTTCGATTTGCCCGCCTGGTCGGCTTACTGTCCACGGAGAAGCAAAACATTCGTTAATGCATCTTCTATGATATACATATCGATCAGCCTCTACAGCGCTTTCAAGAGAAAGGTCGTGAGGCTGATATTGCGAAAACATTTGGCTCGTGTGAAGTCAGTTCTTCCCGCCTTCGGATTGAAAACGACTTTGACCCACCTCCAAAGCCTTGGTACAAAGCCTGAGGCGACGCAAAATCGGAAAATAACATAGGGCCAGCTCTGCTACTGAATATCCTCTCAATTGCTTCGGTTGTACGACTATGCAAGACATCAGTGCCCACCTTAGCGAAGGAAAACTTATGTATCCTTCAGAACAGAAGGTTGCCACGCTTTTTTTAGAGCTCAGTTCAGAAAATATTTCTCAATATCTCGATCGGCGTGGTGTTCAGATAGTGATATCACCTCATATATTTTTACTTTATTTTCAACTAGAAACTACGAATTTATAAAAGTATGTTGGAATGTTGGGGTTCGTACCAGTGGACCAGATGTGAATTCAAGTGGCATTCAGGTCTGTCCCTTTTTTTTTGTTTAGGTTTTTCAAATTTAGTTTTGATTTTAGTTTTTTGAGCAGCCAGGTGGGGGCACGTGTCCTCCCCTATCCTTACCTGCTACGATCATGTTTACAGATTACTGTGCAAGATTTTCCAGGTTATAATAGAGCTTTCGCAAATGATTATCTAATAGTTTCGGAAGAAAGTACTCGTAAGATAGACGAATACCAAAGCATCACGTTTATTGAAACTATTGACTAACTTATGATATGTCGTGACTGTTAATGTTTCTGATAATCTGTGCTCATACCCAGAAGAAAGCTGATTTGCATAGGGATTAATTTCTGCTCAACTAAACCTTGACGCATTCATTGACTTAAAATTACTTGAAACTAACTCTTATATTTAGCGGATAATTTATTCTGATAAATTGTTAACACTTTGTCAATAATTACTTGAACGTGAGTGATAATGGTTCCTGTAAACATATTTGCTCAGAGATGCTAATCATATTGCACGTTCACATAAAGTACCTGTGTATGAAATGGAGCTAATTATTCGTTAAATTATTTTCCGTCTTCATGAGTAAATAATGTAAATGTGGCAGTCTTGAGGCTAGCAGAACATCTCCTAATCTCTTTCACGTGACCTTGAACATGATTAGTAGGAAAAAACTATGATCCATCGATTCCTTCATGAATAATACTTTCCAACAATAATTTCTTGATTGTAACCGTGCTGATGGAGACTCGAAGAAGTGGGTAAATCATCGAGAGATATAGATGAGACTTGTTTTCCGGATTTATTATGACAGTATACAACTTTCAAAACTGAAAAGATAACCGGAAATTATCCACTCATAGTTACACAAGGTGGTATGATTAACGTGAACTAATACAAGTATTCCATACACGCGTCCAATGTTTGAATTCAAAGTTCTATTACGATTTCCGGACTAGGTGAAATTACGGGTTATTGACGTGAGGTCGGGCACGTGCCAATTATGATATCTTCAGAGAATTGAGTACACTTGCTACACACAATTGACAGTCCAGTCAGTAAATGATCGTAAAAATTGGGTATTACCTCCGAATTGTTTCAACCGCCACCGATTCTTATGAAATTTTGGGAAGACCAAAATGAATTTTGACCCTGTCCTGGGTAGCGTTTTTTTCCTGTGAGTGGATGCAACACCTTCTCGTTGGTTTAAAATTCTAAATTTAAAATGAATAGAGTAATGAACTCCAAGCAAAAAGGCTCTCTTACACTTTTTTCGTGAAATTCATCGTTACCGAGTTATTTTCGGTTGGACTTGTAAATTTTTCATTGTAAAGAAGCATCATTTCGAACAATTTTTGTCAAATAACTCGACGATCTTACATTTTATGGAAAAAAAGTGTCATGAGAATAATTGAAGGCAATGAACAAACACCAAATTTTTTCATCACTTATTTCCGTGGGAGCAATAAAAAGGTTGTGCCTTCAATGTTGAATAACTACAATCAGGAAGCTTCTTCATAGAAAACTCAAAGTTTTTCTATGAACTACGTGAAACACCCTCAAAATTATTTATAACATCTCCATTATTGCATCATTTTCTAATTTTACTTCCCTCTCGTAGTATATAGTGTGAGGGAAATATTGTAATAAGGGGAAATTTTTTTTTCCCACATTTTCGTGAATTTCGTTTTGAGCATTTCAGAATCGATCTAGACTACTTTTGACATTATGTCTGTGTATGTGTGTGTATGCGTGCTTGCGTAAGTCACTGTGAAGAGGATTACGCCGTTCCCATTGCTCGTTTAGATTTAAAAATTTGGTGAATTAAAGTGGTGAAAATTGAACTGTATCTTTTTTGGGCACGATAGCCCCGTTTCGAGTAGTATTTTGGACATCCATCTTTAGTTTTGCGAATGAGATTATAGTATTTTATTGAACCACAATGTCAACCACGTTTTTATGGTTATAAATATATGTCACACGCATATATTTAACCTGCAGGAGCGATCGATCAAGTGACGTCATTAAAATGTGAAGATGCAGTATATTTTCTGTGTTCATTCTATGATGTAATGGTGTAAATAGTTTAACTGTCAGAACAAATAAAGGTTAAAATAGATTTGATACATCATCAATAATACAATATTAATTTTTAGAGTTTCTTTAAGAAATGCTGCATCAACCAAAAATCGCATGGGAATTGTGCGAGGCTTAAGCTTTATTCTAACTACAGCTGACCGTTTTTATAGTTATAACTTTACAAATAATGATTATTTATGTCACGGTCTGGAAAAATATCGCGAATAGCTAGAACCTTATGCTGTGCTTCCAGGTGATGATCATTTGTATCCTTCAAAAGATATCTAAGAAATTGAATATTGCAGGACAATTTTGTTTTCTAAAAATATTTTCATTGAAAATCACAATGAAAACCACGAGCTACTTGTTTCATCAAATTAGAAGTATAAATGAATCTTTTACATATTACAATGTGACTGACTTCTCATAATACTGCCGTTCAGTTCCAGATATAGAGAGTATATCTCGAGAAAGCTGGATATTCAATGTTCTTGTTCCTTAAGATGATATGATCAAACAAAATTAGGCATGGATTATATGAAACGGAATGGTGTAGTTGAAGGAAGCAGGGGGATGATGCACCCCAGATGACACTATTTTAGGGATGACACCCAGGTGTTGAAATTTTGTGTGGGTACTTAAAAATTACATAGGGGTGAGATTCGGGTGTCAATTGGAATTTCCTAAAGGGGCACGTCAGTTGAAAAAACTTTGATTCAACGTTGTCGTCGGGCTGACGAATTGTTGATTTGATTCAACATTGAATCAAACTTCGAATGTCAGGTTGAATCAGCGTTGGCAGTATCGCAGTTTGGGATAAAACCGAGTTCGTAGTGGTTCCGGAGTCACTATGATCGATGTGAGGATGCCCATTTGCAAAACTAATCACATTTTGTCTCACTCGGAATGCCCACTTCAAAACGCTTTATGTCTGATGTGGTCATTTAGTGCATCGAAACGCACGGAGATTCAACAGGTGAGTGTCGATCTCTAAACTAAAGATATTTATTGTTAGTTTACCCGTTACTCGTCAATTTCCGTCCTCATTGCCAACACAGAGAGAGCCGATTCGAATGCCTTACGATTTTAAGGTATGTTTTTGCCAGAGCTAAGAGGAATGTATTCTTCAAGCCAGATAAAAAAGAGCACAAACAACTATCATTTTTGATGCACCTTGATGTGCCTATACCTAAACGAAGCCGGGTTCGTTGAGAAGTAAGAAAAAACAACCGACATCGAATCGCAGTAAAATAGTTTTTGTTATCGTTGCAAAGTGAACTGTAGCCAACTAATTTCTTCAAAAACTATTCGATGTTGGTCAAATGAGACTGAATACAATCGCAAATGGTACAAGTTGGGAAAAGGTTTATTCGGCAAAAGAGGTGGAAATCGGAAAAGTCTTATATTTGCTAAAAAAATTGAAAAATACAAGAATTTATATCAAATTTGAAAGCATTCATTATTCTCGAAACAAGAGTCAGAGGTTTTATTTGCCTTCATCGCTGAATATAAGTAAGTTATTCAAAATGTTTAATGCGAGCGTAGAAGAAAACGTTTTTCACCAGAATCTTTGAAACAAAATTCAATCTAGGTTTTGGATTACCAGCTTCTGATACTTGCAGCGACTGTCACAGGACCAGGTCTGAAATTCAACCGTATCAAGATGGACAAGATTAACAAAAGCAATGGCCAAAGTTTTTCAGGTCTTGATGAAGGAAAACCTTATGGTAGTGTATGTTTTTGATTTACGGCAAGAACAACTTATTCCTAAATTTAGTATATTGGACAAATTTTTTATTCACGAGATATTTCATTACTGTTCATGTATAACTAACGTTCAAATTGAACATCCCCAGTTTCATGTCTGGGATGAGTGCCAAGCTGGCAGTGCAGCCGAAGAATTTAGTGCTGTAGAAGATGATTTCTTGCAAAAAGCCCAGTTTGACCTCTCTATTACCAACATTCGGTTATTCTCAGATGGTGGAAAACGGGAGCAACACAAATACCAACATGCTGTGCATGCTCTAGTATATTGGTTACAGTGAAAGACCCCACCAAGTCTAGAAGACATAGTTTCAAATTTCACAGTTTCTGCTTACCTCCTGATAGAGTTTTCAGTCCTGTAGAGAAGGGATGAAGAAATTCTTGATCCTCCTGGGTATCATGAAATTCATGGGGAAGTCGCAGGTGTCAGAGTCTTAGGAGAAGATTGGTATATCAAAGAATACAAGAATTTATCCTCAATTCTCAAAAAAGTTCAAGGTATAAGCAATATGAAGACAGTTTTCCTTGAAAATGTAAAAAAAATAATGACATATAAAGTGAAAATGAAACTAGGGCCAACATATCGCTATAATGACATTTCAAATCAGTTTTCTTCAATAACTAGAAGAGGTTGTAGTTTCAACAAAAATTTGAGTGGATACTGTAACCAGCCTCTACACTATACTATCAAAGAGGAAGAAGAAGGGTTGTGCGCAAACTGCTTCAACTAAGATTGAGAGTCGATAATTCCACTATCTTCTCTGAATTGCTGCGAGATTGCCTTCAATAATACTGTAGGAGCCATAGAAGCAGAGGATCCCTTTTATGAAGAGGCTGAATGCTATTGCCTTGAGGGAGAAACCGAGATAAAGCATATTTGAATAAGTATGTTCTTTTTTACAAACCGTATTTTTTCACAAATAGATTTTATTCCTTTGTTTAAAAAAACATTTTTCAATTTTAATATTATCGATAATGGTCATCAACATTCTGCGCTGCGATTTGTCACTTACTTCAAAACGCATTACGTTCAACACTGAATACAACAAATTGAATTTTTTCCAGCACGATGTAACAGGATGCATCATCTGCGCCAATCGTTTCTCTGGAAGCACATTATGCTTTTGATTTAACTATGGCTGATAGTCAGAGGCGCGAAACAGAGACAAGTTGACGCAATTAATGGAGATCTGGCAAAGATTTTGAAATGATGATCTGATAATCTAGTAGGGTCTAATGAACCAAAACTCAAGCTTGCGTCTTCTCTAGGAAGGTGGATCCCACAATCCTTAATATGATGATGTCAGGTACAACTATTCCTATGAAGTCTTTCATATTCATGCTCGAGATCACCACCAACAACACCCTATCATGGGATGATCATGTGAGGTTCATTGCGAAAAACACCACACAAAAACTTGGTTTTCTATTCCGTGCCAAGAGCTACTTTACACCCCAGCAGCTCCTAATCTACAAAGCAAAGATTCGACACGTCCTGGAGTACTAAGCACACGTTTAGAGAAGTGGGAGATCTTTCCCTTTTCTATAGATATTTCCATGATCGGTGTTCATCAGAAATATCGTTTGTTGATCCACCACAAGAAATTCCAGGTACGGATTAGACGAGCTCAAACTAGTCACCCCTTCATTGTCAAGCTCGAGAACTGCCGAACTTTTTCCTACCAAACTTCATTCTTCTATCGAAAAGTGAAGTTGTAAGACTCTTTACCTAGTGAGGTCTTTCTCTATGGCTATAACATCTAAACCTTTGAGGAAAATTCGAATGCCTATACATTCCACCTCTGGCTCACACGATGTTGTTCGAACTTTACAGGATTCCCTCTCATATAGTCGAAATAAAAAATAAAAAAATGTGTGTGTAGACTCATCAATATTACGAAAATATTTATTTTTACTACATAGTGTTTACCAACAAATAGTATTTTGCTTCTACTGAAAAAACAATTTTGTGGGATATAATGCACTTTGATAAGTAGATCCTCAAATAACATAATTATGTTAACCATTAACATAACACATTCCGAATATCTGGATTGCTCAGGAGACGGATACAAACATAAACCTGAACCAATATTTCATTTTTCAATATAATGATCTAGTTGGAATCATTTATGAACGATAAAACTGACTGACGCCAGTAATAATAAAGATATGATATGGAATTGAATAAATAGAAAATAATTAGCAAGTAGGTCTAGATAAACACAAAGAATCAATAGGAAACACAAAGAATGCTCACAATTGAACTTTGTAATAGTATTGTTTGACTTCATGTTGATTTGTTGACCAATACTTAGTTGAATACATATACGATTTCATGCAGTATTGTAGTAAAATTTTTGATCTTGTCAAACTAATATAGATTCACTTAGACGTAATCGTTTTGTAAATTTGCACTGTAAACTGTTAATGAAATTACAAAAAGTCAAATATTAATATAACACTCTTTTTTGTTGAATTTATTTATAATAGTACATATAAATATTTGACGTTCATTCTTTTTGTTTATTGAAAGTTATCCATTTCATGAACGAATCACACTTATTTGAGTTATTGTCTATTTCAAATTTGTTTTATTTATTAAAGCAAATGTTTCCGAACTATTCATTGAGTAGCTTGTTGAAATGATTTTATTTGATAAATAATAACAATTCCATATTAAACATGTGTATTCAGTTTATTAATGTTGATGCACCGACAGTAATATAAATATTTAGTAAAATTAATGAGCAAATGCAAAAGCAACAATAGATCTGTAGAATAAATTAATTAGCACATTTCAAGTTATGAATCAGCTATACACCTGAAGTTCACATCAATACACTTCTGAATTTTCAAATTATAATTTATAGAGAGTATAGTTTACCCAAATAAATAAACTGTGGTCCCTCACGCAGGATTTTTTTCACTACTTATACATTGTACAAAGTATTTATTTTAGGTTTAGGTTTCTTGTGAGGAGGCCAGACATCCATCCCTTCATCGTAATCATGTATAGACCACATGTGACTCAATTCTAATTATAGTCCACTCAGCAACTTGTCTGTATACAATGCCGATGATTTTGCTGGTTGAGGTTTTGTTCAGATCTCCTGATAGAAGACGCGTCTAATCGAACATGTCAGATCTGATTCTTACTCGAGGCATTCACAGAGAACTTCCACTGTTTCATCATCCTCAAGACATAGCGTCTTTCACTAACAGAGCCTCTGTGTATAGACTGATTAGAGTAACTTCGTATTGCTTTCCTGTGGGAATATATATACTCTTGTTCCCGAAGGGTTTATAATGAACTCTTTGAGGTTAGCCGAACCTGGTAATGTTTGCCAGTTCAGAAGTATTCTAATTTCAGTTGAGGATGATATAGGTATTTTAACTGTGCTTGCAGATATGCCGAGCACTGGTTCTGGTCCGATAAATTTTCACCGTCCCTGGCCAGAGAGTCTACTGCCCCAAAGACCTAGTGTTCGGGTTTTCAGGCCAGAGTCATTTTGTTCTTGTTGCTTAGGTATGCAAGAGCTTTTTGACCGTTCCATACGGTGCTTGGGTGACATCGATATGAGCCAAATTTTGTATCGATCTGCGAACACGTTGCTCTGTTCTAGTTCTCGTGCACATGCACACACGTCGACGGCGTGTATTTCTGCTTGAAGAATAGCTAGTTACATAACCACCAGATAGTTCAATCTTTGGGATACAATCGTATATTTCGGCTCCAACTCCTTAGTGAGTTTTGGAGCCGTCTGTGAACCAACATATTACCGCCCTCTGAAGATCGGTTTTATTCCGAATCCATTAATCTATTTGAGGAAAGATCATATTGCATTGGTCGTAGTTGGCATTATATCTGAGATCATTCCCAGAATACTGTGACTTTCCAGATTTTCCAGTAGCTTATTCCGCTCCATAATGTATATTGCCAACCTGGCCTCTATCTCCTTTCAGATATGAAGAGGAAGTAGATCAAGTAGGATTTCTATAGCAGCCTCTAATATGGAGCAGATGGCTCCGGTAATGGTCAGGCATGCTTGTCTTTATAATCTAGTGAGGTTAGCTCTGGTCATTCGCTATAATGCTTCCGATCACCAGTTTATGGCACCATACGTTGAAATGGGTCTGACGATCATGACGTACAGCCAGTACAATTCTTTGGAGCCAGCGCGCCAATATTTTCCACATAAAATATGCGTCTGCATGCCCATAGGGATTGTATTTTCCAAATGTGAGCTTTTTTCAAGGGCTACTCCCAGTTATTTAGCTCCTTCCGCAAATGGTATATAGTTTCACCCAGCAAAGAGGGTGGATTCAGATTGTTCTTTTCCATTATAGAGGGTACTATAACTGTTTTGTCTCCTTTCACACCAGCCTAGTATTGTGTCTAATACTCAATCTCAGATATTATGAAATATACCTACTGATTTTGTTTGTTCCACACCTGCTGAATCTACATAACGCCATGCGTGTCATTTATCTTTATCATAATTACCCTCGCAAGAGGTCGAGTAGAAAACCCAGTTTGCAGAACGGTAAACCCTGTGCAAACATATTTATATTGAAAAAAATTTCTGTTTTTCTTCAATATCTCTTTTCCGATGCATCGGAGAGTTGGAGTAGTTCTTATCAATATCGTAAAATATTTTCTACAACTTTTGTATGTATGATTTTTTTTACGAGCTATTGTTAGCGAACTACATAGAATTAAAGTGTGGAAATAGATAAACACGCACATATTGCAAAAATATGGATACAATATAAGTTATTGAATATTGATGATAAAAATATATTAATTTATAAAATTCAAAACCATAAAACACCAACCTCTAAAGGGTGATCATGTGAAGTTCATTGCAAAAAACTGCTTCACAGAAACTAGGTTTTCTATCCTGTGTCAAGAGTTACTTTACACCCTACCAGTTTCTTTCGCTGAGGGCTCTTGGATTATATTCAGAAAAAGCTATTCTACTGGTTGGTGATGTCACACTTACGAATTCGTTGATCTTCCTATAACGTGGTAGAAAGGTGAGAGATCTCTCAATTTCCTATAGATATTTCCATGCACGGTGTTCATCAAAAATCTCGTCTGTTGTTCTACCATGAGAGATTCCAGATGATAAGCAGATTAGACGAGCTCAAGCTAGTCAGCCCTTCATTGTCAAGCTCGAGACCTGACAAATTTCTTCCTACCAGACTTAATTTCTTTATCGAACATCGAAGTTGTGGAACTCTCCACCTAGTGAGGTCTTTCCTTATGGCTGAACAGGTAGAACTAAGACTGGTGCCAGCAATAAAATGTGTCTGTTAAACCTTGTCCGAATATGGGCCCAAGGGAGAGTCATTTATTTATACATAAATATCGAACTTTAAGCATACAGTTAGACACATACTTAGGTACTTAATCTAATATTGGATAGTAAGATAAAAAAAAAATCTTCATGGTAAAGAATAATAATGTGATGCAACCCTTACAAATTCAATGCTTTAATTGATTTTTGCCTATATTTGGCAATTTGATTTTGCAAATACATATGGCGTTTTTTGAAACAATATTTTTAATTCACAAGCGTTTTCTGTACGATTCATATCTGGTGTGTTTTCGGCCCATAAGTCGCATCTTCCGCGATATAATTCTTCACAAGGTAGTCTGCAAACATATGCTACTTCTCATCCTGTGCTTGAAACGAACATGACTAAAAACGAAGCCATTACTAACGTTATGAGGTTCTTAAAATATTAGCCCGAAACAACATCCTAACCATTGTCCCATATCAGACTTTTCTGTCTTTATAAATAGAAGCTAACCCTGAAGTTCTGAATATTTAGTTTTGTTGGCATACGCTCGTAATATATTCTTTGGACTTAAACTAGCACCACACTTTTCTGCAATATGAACAACAATATGGAAGCACGCCTTATAAGTAAGTTCGTTTCCATTTGGTAATAAAATGAACACGTAATATCCATCAAAGTAGCCGTGCAGAGTAAATAATTGTTTGAAGTATTTCGTACTATATTCAAACGTTCTGTCTACATACAAAATGTCTGATTTTGGCAATTTAAGTTTGTTTCTGTAGTGAAAAATTCAATGTTGGGATGGACATTATTTTCTGAGAGACATTTTTCAATTCAATTGGTCACAGGATTTAAACCTTCTAAAGCCCAATGCACTTCACCCATGCTTTTCGGTTGCACTGGCAATAATTTTCGACTAGCATAATACATGTTTTTCTTTACACACTTAACATCATTTACATTCAGACAATCACCGTCTGTTTTTAAAATTATACACAATATTTTCGATGGCCTATCACAAACTTCTTCGACTTTCCGCTTTGCCAAATTGCTCAGTTCCTGTCTTAGCAAAATATGTACTTCAATTGAGTTACAGTTATGTGTAAAGTAGCCGGAAGTTAGAGTTTGTACACTTCCCTCTCCAAGTGTATACAGAAACGCCTTGGAAGACTTTATTGAACACCTCCACCTTCTGATGCAGACACACGAT
Organism: Endomychus coccineus; assembly: GCA_958510875.1. Taxonomy (NCBI): domain Eukaryota; kingdom Metazoa; phylum Arthropoda; class Insecta; order Coleoptera; family Endomychidae; genus Endomychus; species Endomychus coccineus. The sequence goes on along the minus strand of OY294068.1, from coordinate 60,575,635 downwards.
GAAAACAAAACTTGCAATTTTGGTGCACATTTAAAGTTTTTCTTCTTTCACTAATTATTTCACTTACCTACATTTTCACGAGTGGTAAATTAAGACTACTGCTTGAAAATGAATGTCAATGTGTGAGCCTTCTGTAAGTTTTGTTTAATTACATAGTTGCGATTGAAGATTGAAATAACTTATTGCCGGGTTGGGCGGGGTAGATATGTAGTTGAAGTTGCCAGGTTAAGGGGATTAAAATTATGTATTGGGCCCCAATTTCTTATATAACCTGCAAATATTATGGCGCCTAGAATATAATATTCTGAGCCGAGTTTCATGCTGCCCTTCCATGGTTGATAGAAAATCCCGTATCTTATTCCACTACAAGCGATTCCAGGCTAGCAGACTAGATGAGCTCAAGCTGATTCCGAGATCTGCCGAACTCATTTCTACCAGACTTAATTGTTCTTCCGTACGCCGAAGTTGACGAACCACTTGCCTAGTGAGGTACTTACTGATGCCTCTGTACCTTCACTTCTCTACCTCACAGGATGTTCCACGTACGTTATAGGTTTTACTCTCGTGTAGTCTATAAAAATATGAGGACAAAGTGAAAAGTCCCTGAAAATTAAACAGATGACACCACAATCGAAACTCCCATATGACATATTTATGATGTACCATCTTTAACTAGAACGCATTAAAATTTTCAGACTGATATGTCATTCAGTTCTGTTTTGACGATTAACGTTGAACATTTTCGTAAGCAAGGGAAAAATAAATTTCGCGTCTTATTAATTTCTTTCGTGGAAAAAACATTACTTAAGCCAAACCATCGCTTGTTAAACATTAAGGGTACTCCTCATCATCGTCAAAAGTGGTTTAGAGATTTCCATATGGTAGTATGACCACAAAGGACGCCGAATGTTCTGGTCGTCTAACTCAGGGTACAATGCCAGAAATCAATAAAATCCATGGTATGATATTTAACGATCGGCGAGTTGAAAAGTACGAGATTGCTGAGGCTATGGGCATCTCAATCGAACGGGTACGAAACATTTAAAATTTTTGAATATGAGAAAGCTAGATGGGTGCCACATTTGCTCTCTGTTGACAACAAGCGCGACCGTGTGGCAACTTCAAAGGAGTGTTTGACGATGTTCAAGTGCGATAAAAAGTTTCGTCACCGTGGATGAAACATGGATCCATCACAACACCACACCAGAGACCAAAAAACAGTTGAAACAGTGGTCATGTTCTGGCAAATCAAAGCCGAAAAAGGCCAAAGTGGACTTATCGGCCAACAAAGTCATGTTTTTGGGATGCACACGGTATCGTCCATACCGATTACCTTGAAAAGAGCAAAACGATCACCAGCGTATATTATGCAAAGCTGTTTAATCGATTCGACTCCGAAGTTAAGCGAAAGCGGCCGCATTTGGCAAAGAAAAAGTGCTCTTCCACCAGAACAACCCACCGGCACACAAGTCTTTAGTCGCAATGGCAAAATTGCATGAATTTCGCTACGAATGGGTTCATCATCCACCACATTCTCCAAATTCTGCGATTCTTATCTATTTCCAAACTTGAAGAAATGGCTTAGCGGAAAGTTATTTGGCTCCAACGATGAGGTCATCGCTGAAACAAACGCCTATTTCGAAGGATTGCCAAAAAAGTATTATTTTGAAGGGATCGAAAAATCAGAAAAACGTTGAACGAAGTGTATGGGACTACAAGGAGATTATGTTGAGGAATAAAATGAGTTTTGACCAGATAAATCATTTTTTGTTTCATTATTCACGAAATTTTTACATTGTCCTCGTACAACACTTTCAAATTTGAAATTGTGTGTAATAAACACATTCCATATAATACGTAATGGAATTTGATGTTTTCAAAGAAAGTCTTTAGTCTTTACTTACGTTTCGATCTCACGGACATCATCAGATAATTAAAAATTGTGCAAAATAAAATAAAAATGAGCTATGATAATTAAGCATTGTGAGAGTCTTGGAACTTGGACCATTAACAAGTTTTTACTCATAGAACTAATGGTTCGAATATGAAAGATTGGCGAGTGGCCCATTTACATTGCGTACTTCATTAAAAATGATATGTGAAAATAAAGTTTAAAGTAAAAGCGCTTGAGTTATTGGAACGGATTAGTTCAAAACAAATTAGATAGTAAAAAATCTGAATCTATTCAATGAAAAATCAAAGAATGAATGCAATTCCAATAATTTTTCCACATATGAAACCACATACTTTTTTCGCTCATTCGGAGAATTTTAACTCTGATAACTGTAAGGATATCATGTTATAAATTTAAGAAACAACAAAGGCTGTATGTCACAAGATAAGGTAAGAAAGTCCTTCAATTGTGACATTGTACATATAAATATTCTCACCGTTATCAGACATCGGAGATTTTCCTAGAATTAATGTAAATAAAAACGGTGATACGTTTATAGCTTGTACACATAAATGTCATAAGAATGAAGCAACAACTTTAAAAATACTTCTCTATCACTACTCAAACAGTAGTTGAAGATAAATGTTATACTAATAAAAATCTGTTTCTCAGAATGACGTGAACAAGAAATTGACTGAAATAATAAAACAACTCGGTATATTATTATTTCTTGTTCTATCTATAATAAATTCTATTGCGTGACATTATCCCATTCATTTTGAGAGAAAATAGGTTTTTCTTTGAATAAATCATACTTGGTTTTGGTTTTATGGATTATCCACTAGAGTGTATTTCTTTAACTGATGGTTTCACCGGAAACCGATGAAGAATTTTACATTTTGACGGTTCTTATGTTTAACCACAAAAATATGTGTTAGCATTTGTGTATTTTTTTTTACATTTTGATTATACGTGAGGAAAACCTATAACGTTCGTATAACATCGTGCTTACATGAGCGAAGTATGAAATATTGAGAAAGACATTTTAATTTTCCTTAAAAGTTTGGAGGTTATAGGTGTGAGAAAAGACTTCACTAGGCAAAGAATAATTCGATAGTTTCGCCGTTCGATGGAAAAATGAAGTATGGTAAAAAGTAATTGTACAAGTCTCGGTTTTGATAATGAAAGAATGATCAGCCTGAGCTTGTCTAGTCTGCCAAGCTGGAATCCCTAGTGGTGTTATAACATACGCGATCTCTGATCTGCGGGCCATGAAAATTTTTAAAGAATGTCAATGCATTCGTAAGTGTGCCATGACCAACCAGACCAATAGTTCTTTCTTGAACAGAATCTAAGAACTTCTCAGTATTTTTGGGAACTCCAAACATGCGAACAGTACTCCAGGTCAGGCCAAATATGTGCTTTGAAGATCATGAGGAGCTGTTGGAGTGTAAAGTATCTCTTGACACCAGATAAAAACCTTTTGCAATGAACCTCACATGATTGTTCCATGGTATGGTGCAGTTAGTGGTGATGTCGAGCTGGAATATTGAGGATTTCATGACTATAGTTGTACCCGACATCATCATATTAGGGATTGGGGGATCGACCTTCCTAGAGAAAAAAACAAGTTTGAGCTTTCGTTTGCAAAGTTTAGAGTAGAGGATTGTCAGCTCCCCAATTCAAAATTCTTGACTCAAAGTTTTCAAACATTTTCTATCCGTAATATGATTGAATAAATTTACACGGAAGGTACTTTTCCGTAGAGCTCACCGTACACGAGTAAAAAGATTTCCGAAAGGCTTGATGTAAAATTTCATGAGAACGCTTCGAGAGCTCCCTTAAGAAGCCTTTGCTTATGTCATCTTTTATTTTAAAATCATCCTGGGAATCTCTTCCAGAACTGTTTCGTATGCAGAAACATCCTGTATGTGTTACGTAAGCAAGCAGGTCTCCTGTAGTTCCCTGGAGACGAAGGCAATATTGGATGTCGTTCATTGAATTGAACCAAATGTAACATTATTTTTGCTATATCCTTGTTTTATTTCAGTTGAACTAGTTAAATCGATAATGGTATTTTCGAAATCCAATTGAAACTGCAGAAAACATTGGATCGATAGTGTGGGAAAGAGTATTGTATGGCGAATTATCAAATTTATGTGCTTGAAATGGATTGAACCTCGCTAATTAAATACCTAAGATATTATTCTATGATTTTACAATTCCAAATAACTGATTATTCTATGAATTAGCTATTTTATAATTTATATTTCATTTATATTACTAACTAATCAAGTGTAAGATAACTCAATGGAATTTAATTTAAAAAATTTCACTGTCACTGTTCTATAATCAAACGTTTACCATTATTCTTTCCAATTTTAAAATTTTTTGTATCATAGTTTTCAAAAGAATGGTTTATCTCCTTTGTATATTTACCAAGTAAAGTTGATGAATTCTTTGTATATTCATGACACGCTATGGGTCGAATAATTCTGTGATCACGGATACGGAATGAAAATAAGAACGTGGCCCATTCTCCTACTAAATGCAACCGAGTTAAGGCACTCTGAATATTTGCCATTTTTGGTGCATTTTCAAGTGTTGCGTTTTTCCACTCGAGTGTAGATTATCATAACTGATGGGCGATTTGCTCTGAAATTATCAATTCAATTAATGCTACGTGATACTAGACTACGTTAAAAGAGCATATGACACATCACGAACCTGAAAATATGAAGTTATTGAAGTTGAAAGTTGAAATTACAGTTTTTAGGCCTTAAAAAAATGGTTCTTTTCGCCAATATATCGGTCGGGAAGTGGATGTGGCTACTCAAATGCATTAAATTCTTTGTGTTTGAATGTAATAATGTCTTCCAAGTGTCAAACATCCCGTTATTGTAGAACAGTGTTATGAAACCTCTCAAAAATTGAGGAAAAACTTCAAAAAACACGTTTTGGGCTTGATGCACCTCTAAATATTAACCGGGGGAATGATATTCTCGAAGAAGAGCGAAATAAAAAAACATCTATTTTTTTTGGCACAGCCCATATGTGTATCTATTATTATTAATGTGTAAATTTAGATTCCATCAACCCTTTAATATTCAGTGAATTAGTACAATATTATTGCATGTAGAATGAACATATTATAGAATTATAATTATTGTTAGCAACATCCTTTAAATGTACTTTACCCAACGCTGTCCTCAACATTCAAAGAATAAAAAAAGGTTAATATATTGTTATATATTATTATCGCAATTCGGAAAGATTACTTTCACGGTAATATTTGACCTCTGTACGTTGTGAAAATTAGAACATATATCTAAATAATTATGCCTGCGCTATCGTGAAATTTCCGTTTGACTACATAACCTTAAATCTAAGTGAGCACGGTGTATATTTTATAATTGGCTAAATAATGACAAAGGACGCTCATTCTGAAAATTTACTGGGTTATTCTATAGACATTATTTTATGTGACTACCAATAGTCATCATGTGAAATAAATTTCTGGTAAGTTTTTCTCTCTTTCTGACCCGTATGTCTCATTGTTGTGATATCATATCTATCTAGTCAATGTTGTTCTTTTTAGGAATTAGCGTTAAATAGTCCTTGACAGCCAATAAGCAGAAAATAAGAGAATTCATCTCCAAAACCAGAATTCAGCATACAGAGACAGTACAGTTTTCTAAATATTTGAACCAATATCGTCATAAAATCCTATTCGGGTTATTGTAGAACAAAGGGAATTATATACGAGTCATTTCACGTCAGAACAGCAACGCTCAATGGGTCAACATCTCCGATTTCGTTCAAATTTTGGGGATAGGTTCTCATTACCGAAAAAATAAGATCCTGAAAATTTCAGGTCGATAGGAAATAAAATTTTGGATATATCGGCCAATATAAAAATTTGGCCAATTTTAACGTCAAAAAATTCAAAATCAAATTTCTTCGGTAAAAATGAACTTTTAGGACCAAAAAATATTTGGAAAAGCCCAAATTGATAGGAAATTTTCCCAGGAATCCGATTAAATCAGAATATCTAGCGTATTCAGCTAACGCATGCCCAAAAAACTCGAAAAACTCCCAAATGTAACTTTTTCTTTAAAAATTCATAACTCAGCTGCTGCCACTTCCATTTTTCCAAAATTTTCAGGGGAGGTAGCTGAAACCATGTACTTTCATGTAAAATATGCGGATCTATGCTCTTCATATGAAAAAGACCGAAAATACGGAAATTTTATATTTTTTATTTTTCTCGTTATATTTTGGTACCTTGAGCATTGTAGAGTTCAATCATAATTCAATAGAATTAAAAAAATAGGTTAATAAAACTTGAAATTAATTTTATTTAAATAATTCAATTTAGCAGAAAGTGAAAAAAATATTGAAATCCAAAAAAGTTGCAGTCACAGGCCTATCTATAGATTTGACTTTTAACTTTCCTAAATAATTTTCATATTTTTTTATTAATTTCCCACAGGAAAATTTATTTAACAATGTTGTGTGATATTATGAATACATTTAAAAATTCAATATCAATTTTTGTGAATAATCAAATGAGCATTTTTTAAATTAACAATATCCTAATACAAGTGAGAAACAGAGCAACTTGAGTACAGTAAAATATAATAATCATATTGGTCACATCATTTATTTTTTGAAAAACTTTTCAAATTTACTTTTTGTTTGTCCGTATAATTTTATTTTAACATAATTCTTCACAGTTTCCACTGTGACATTTGACAGTATGAAATTATAACCAATCTTTAATTTTCTATCGGAGTACACGTATTTATTTTTACCTATTTGGTCCATTATTGATATTTCAGCTTCAAGCATATCATCGTTCGTTTTGATAATGAAACCATGGTTCCATGTTTTGTCAACTATAAAACTAACATATGTATTGGATACCCAATCCTAAACGTTTTTATTTAACAAATCAAAAATCAGTTCATTATTTTCATCATTTCCAATAATTTTACAAGCAATTATTCCATCTGACTTTGGAATAAATCTGTGAAAGCTTCTGGTACTAAGTATTGCTTGTGTTTCACTGATTTCTGAATTCCGGATGAGGTGGATTTCTGTTCTGTCAATCAAGAACGGTTCTATTGATTTCATATCATTTTTAGAAAAATCATACCAATCTCTTGCTGTGAGAATTTGATTCGTCTCCGGCCGTCACAAGCTTCCTCTTGCTGCTTGTCTTTTTAAACTGCCACCAATACCATCATAAGCAGATTTACCATGAGATGTGACAAAAAAGTTCCAATTTCCTATCAGATCATGTTTTTTTTTGACGAGTTGGACGTAAGAAATTCTCACAGTTTTTATATTGCCCAGCACATCCATCCGTGAAATATTCAAGTTGAGTAATTTTTGGAAAATGATTTTTGATATAATCAATCACGTATTTAATAAAAGTTTGCACCATTGCATTGTCATGCTTCAAATCTTCTGTGAGAAAACAAAGAGATTTGTATTTTCCATGGATATTCTTGAAAATAGATTATAAACGAAAATGTATATGGTGTCATCAATTACATTATTTAATATAATTATATATAAGAAAATGTTCGATATACAAGAAAGTGATATACTTACAATAATTTCAAAGAAATTAATTATTATACTTTCGTTTCTTTTACGTTATTCTGATGGATGGGAAATTAATTACTTCTTGGATATGTACATTTTTGTTTGATGAATCAGAAAATTTACATGGTTGCTTATTTCAAGTACAAGCGCATGCACAGAACGGATTCTCCAATGCTCATCGTACCAAAATATAACGAAAAAAATAAAAAATATAATATTTCCGTATTTTCGGTCTTTTGACGAAAATTTTCATATGAAGAGCAGATATTACATGAAAGTACATGGCTTCAGCTACCTTCCCTGAAAATTTTGAAGAAATCGAAGTGGCAGCAGCTGAGTTATGAATTTTTAAAGAAAAAGTGACATTCTTGAGTTTTTCGAGTTTTTTGCGCATGCGTCAGCTAAATACGCTAGATATTCTGATTTAATCGGATTCCTGGGAAAATTTCCTATCAATTTGGGCTTTTCCAAATATTTTTTGGTCCTAAGAGTTAATTTTTATCGGAGAAATTTGATTTTGAATTTTTTGACGTTAAAATTGGCCAAATTTTTTTATTGGATGATATATCCAACATTTTATTTCCTATCGACCTGAAATTTTCAGGATCTTATTTTTTCGGTAATGAGAACCTATCCCCAAAATTTGAACGAAATCGGAGATGTTGACCCATTGAGCGTTGCTGTTCTGACGTGGAATGACTCATACACAGATTACAAAAAATTTTTATATGGATCTTGAGGATCTAAATAAATCTATTGGTATTATACTTATGAGTGGTTATCATAAATTATCCAAAGCAGGCACGTGATACTGGTGTATCGACAGTCTTCAACACAATATCAAGAAGTAGATTTGGAGAAATAGAATGCTATGTTCACTTGGATGATAAAAAGTTAATCTGATAAAAATGACCGATCTTACAAATTAAAGAAAATGCTTTGAGATGTTTTGCAGTAGAAATTCATGAAATTAGTTTCTCATAAGTTTCTCTTAGCAACCTTACAGTTCGTGAAAATAGGACAAGGCAATGCACTCTTATAACATGTAAAGAAGGGGAGAGAAAAAGGAAAGGGGATATTTTGAAAAACAATTTTAGAATGACAATAAACCTGTAACTATGGCTTCAAATTACAGTGAAGTCTTACCGATGACAATTGCTGAGAGAATTTCAGAAAAAAAGAAACAGAAAATAGTAGTTCCAGCTACCCTGATTTTTTCGATTTTTGTCAATTTCGACAATGCCTTTTATTCCGCTTAATATCAAAGATGTACAGTAAAAACATTATGTTGGCACTTTTTTACAAAGAATCCATTGGTTTAGTATGATATTTTTCCTATTCACATTTTTGAGGTATGACCTAAACTTATATTTTCTTAATGCAAATCATGGTTGGCTTCGGCCTGATTTCAACGATATATAACATGGTAGGTCTAAAACTATTACAAAATGAGAAAAAATTGAATGTTAGATAGATTATCTTATTTTGTTGCCTTAAAATCTATTTTATCTTTTCAATGTAGTTCTCTAAGAATGAAAAAATATAACAACATGGAACTAAAAAACCTTTACCCAACAAATAATAACAATAGTAATAACATTCTTTCAATAGACCTATATTAAACATTAAAATATCGAAAACAAACTAACGGACATGTTCAAATTGGCTCCCACCTCTCCCTACACATAATTCGCAACGTCTCCGTCGCCATATGCAGTTTATTGCGTTAAATATATCAATGTTCGGTATTGTTAATTTAGAACCTTTATACCCAGAAAAAAATAATCCAAAGGCGTTAGGACCAGTAATCTTGGTGGCCACAAACTTGGTCCACTGGTGCCTATTCACTTGTTCGTAAAGTGTGTGTTTAGAAATGAAGAGGTCAAAGCCGAATATCCTTGACGTTATCTGGGCAATGTGGTAAATTACCAAGTCTGGTACCGATATCTACATTGTTGTATACGTTGATGTTCACGTTCGTGTCTACGTTGATGTTACGTGTTGTGTCTCTGAGTTCTTATATGTTCATACCATAATATGGTTGATGCCCAAATTTACGGTATTTTTTAGTCTTGGTGCTTTATCTCTCTATGGATATCTTCCTATGGTGTTTCGTTTTTACCGGTGTTACAGTTTCTGGGTTTTCAGTACTTGATCTCGCTATGAATGTTTCCTGTGGTGTTTCTGTTTTGTACCAAAATATCGTTTGTTCCCAATATTAAGGTACTTGTGGCTTCAGTACTTAATCGCTTTTTGAATTTTTCCTGTGATATTTTTTTATCGATGTTACGGTTTCTGTGTTTCCAGTACTTTATCTCGCTATGAATGTTTCCTGTAGTGTTTCTGTTTTGTACCAAAATATTGTTTGTTCCCAATATTAATGTACCTATGTTTCAGTACTATATCACTTTTTGGATATTTCCTGTATGTTTCAGTAAGTTATCTATGATGGGATAACTTACTATTCTGGAACATATGGTTCTCCGTATCAGCCGCTATCTATCCGTCACCTTCTTCTCAGAAACATGTGACTGGGAGTCCCATAATCTATCCAGGGTCTGGATACCTGTAGGTCCGCGAGAGCATGTCTACTCCTACTCTTAACCCTGCTGGCAACAGGACCATGAGCATTCCCCTACCCGCCACATGGGGATGCGCCTGGTTGCGGTTTTCAGGCTCCGCACAAGAGAAGAAGCTCCTGCTTTCCAGGATCTTCAGATCACCTAACCCTAGCTCTTAAAACAATTGTCATGTTCCTTGTTGACGATTTGTGTAAGAGAAAATCCGGCCTCCTTCATAACAACAATCCTGCCACGTTCAAATTCACTTAACGAATTGTAGATATAGTAGATAATTATACAGGGTGTCCCACGACGTTTTGACAGTCCTATTTCTCGAAAACTGTTAATATGACATGTATGAAATTTGGCAGATATAAACAGTCGAAACTGATGCTTATATTTATTATAAAATGACTTCCGTTTTTCCTGTCATTTCGGGTCACGTGACCCCAACATAATTTTTTTAAATGGGACAACCGGTATAATATTACAATTTTGGATATGTCATTCAAAAACAAATTCAACGATACCACACTTGTCATCATTGTATTGTGCAGTAATTATAATAAGGGCTATTTATTTTTACTAAATTTGCTAAAGCAATACTTTGCACTCAAAAATTTAGGTGGCTATGAAACAAATAACTATTGTAGCAACGACATAGGTTGTCATTCAGTATTATTAGGTGAAGTTTATTCAAGAACTGTCATTAATTATTAATGATAATCTTGTGAAGACACTGTAATAATAAGTAAATAATGCCTTCAATTTTTACTTACGATGAATATGTTGACATGCTGCTTATTTATGGAAAATGTGGAAAAAACAAAACTCATGGTCAAGGCTTGTACAGAAATCGTTTTCCTCATAGAATAACTCCAAGCAAAAATACTTTTGCCTATCTCGAACGAAAGTTAAGAACTGGTTCTTTTCCAAGCGGTAAAAATCAATTTCCTCGTCAAAAGACCGCTCAGACAGATGACAATGTGATAAATATTTTGGCTTATCTTCAGGTAAATCCAAACACCTCAATCTTCTTGAACAAGAATTACAAATAAGTAGAAGTTCAATACAAAGAGTATTAAAAAAATCACAAATACCATCCTTATAAAATACATTTAACACAAGGCTTAGTCCCTGCAGATCCTGAAAGGAAATTAAATTTTATTGCTGAAATGTTAGTACAAAGTAATGATAACACTTCTTTTTTAGAAAAAATATTATGGAGTGATGAAAGTAGATTTCATAACAATGGTATTGTTAATCGCCATAATTGTCATTATTGGTCGCAGGAGAATCAAAAGTGGATGCGCGAAACCAATTTTCAAACAATATGGGGAATCAATGTTTGGTGCGGTTTATTTAACGGTCTGTTGATTGGTCCCTATTTTTATGAAGGAACATTAACGGGGCAAAGATACTTAGATTTTCTTCAAAACACTCTACCAGAATTACTTGAAGATATTCTGTTACATGAAAGGCAAACAATGTGGTGGCAGCAAGATGGAGCATCTCCTCACTTTTTTGAGCCCGTTATAGAATATCTTGATAACACATTTCCTGAAAAATGGATTGGTCGAAATGGTGCGATTCTGTGGCCACCCCGTTCTCCGGATATTACACCCTTAGATTTATTTCTCTGGGGTTTCTTAAAAGGTCGAGTTTATGTCACACCCCCGACTGATTTAGATGATTTAAAGGATAAAATAAGACAGGCATGTCGGACCCTAACACCCGAAATGATTGCCGCAGCACTTACAAGAAATCTTTTAACAAGGTTTGAACATTGTGTCAATGTACATGTCATCAATTTGAATATTTTCTTTAATTTTTTTATTACTTGTACTTTTTAATTCCCCATGTTACGTTTTTTAATAAAATAATTTATTTTTGGTAGCTACTATTTGAATCCATACAGATGTTCATTTAATTGCCCCTATTATCATTACTGCACAATACAATGATGATAAGTGTGGTATCATTGAATTTGTTTTTGAATACACTTCGTCCAATGATTTTATAATTTCGATCCCTTCCGAATGATACGAATAATACGATTTCGGCTACGAGGAGATTATGTTGAGAAATAAAATACGTTTTGACCAAATAAACAATTTTTTGTTTCATTTTTCAGGGACTTTTCACCCTGCCCTCGTATGCTGCTAACTTGTGTCATCGCGGATGTAAAGAAATATTGTGTGGGTGAGTTTGTGATAAATAGAGAAAAAATAGCAATTATTTGTATGTGAATCGTCAGATCTAAAAAGTTTAAGGAGTTGTTGTTCTACATGTGGATGTAAGGTATTAATATAATTACATATAAAAATTCTCGGGAAATAGGTCACATTGTGTGACATGTGACCTATTTCCCGAGAATTTTCATATATAATTCATACTGGGTCAAGAATCTTCATTATGGTATTAATATAGGTAAGAAATGAATTTATCTGTCAGGTACAACCTGTAAAACAAGGAATCACGTCACATCAACATGGCGATACAAATATATGTGCTACAATTTTGAATGTAATATTCGATATTCCAAATAATTCTTGGATATTTCTGCTAGTAAAGGAAATAATGGCGCACCCATGAGTAACCAAGTGCGCTGTTTGTAATATTTATTGTTAAAGTGTAGTTTTGATCTATGCAAAGTGAAATTAAACTCAATATATCTTGTGCTGTTATCGGTAAAGTATTAGTAAGGATTAAAAGTTCTTCAATTAGACCAATGGTCAGCTGTGTGAGAATTCGTGGAAACAGGTAGATAATGTTCACTATAGGTATGTGAAAGCAGGACTGAACATCTCAAAAAAATTCGATGATATTTTTTTTGGAAAATAATTTTTCTCTTACATCTTCAAATAAATTGCATAACTAATAGTGGGTGTTAACAGATATGCTTTTTTTGAATTATGGCAGGTAATGGGACAATGTATTATGTGATTATTATTATTATTAACAGCGCCCAGTTTCTTGACAGAGCGTACAAAAAGTAGTTAACATAAGTTGAATTTGTAAATATTACTTTTTAGATAATTTTGAATAAATTCATTTAGTATGGGATGAATTATGGATTCATTTGTGGGATACGAGAAACATGAGCATAAAAGAGATATCTATCCGGGTGTTTTTGGTATAGTGGTTTTATAGAACTACAATAACAATACAACTTGTGCACTGAAGCATTTTATCGAGTGAATGCAATGATTACAAACAGTTGTACGCCTGTTTAAGCTTTAACTAGAGGGCATAATGTCTATTGGAGCATGAACACTATCCCATTCATAATCAATTCTAAGCATTACAGTTGCTGTTCATTGAAGAACTTCAAAAATTGACAGTGGTCTCGAGAATTATAGCTTCCACTGGAAAGTCATTCGTGGAAATTTGATTGTTGGGATAATTTAATATAATTGTTTCCCTTATTCGACGTATTATATTACTCACAATAATAAAAAGTAACTTTCTGTATCAACATAGGTCTACATCAGTTTTCTTTTGATATTTTATTTAATGTGATTTTTTCACATTTTTTACCAATTTGTAAGTTTACTTTCCAATAAAACACAATTTTTGTAAATGACAAACAGCTCATAAAATGATGGCTTTTCACAGCTCAGACTGTTCATGACAGATTGACAGATCACCCTACATCACAGACCCTCAATTCAAATGAACTTTCAATGTCATGACATAGAAGATGTTGACGTATTTCCAATACAAGCCTGTAACTGTTGAATATTTGCAACATGGATCTAAGTCTTGAAACTCGGGGAATGAGATGTTAGCATTGTTGTAGTTGAAGGTATGTTTCGTGTCCTTCATTGAACTGATTAACCACCATGAAAGGAACAAAACATATAATGCTAAATGCAGCTATAGCTGCTCCAACTCCTGGTTCTTGTTTAGTTCATTCTGTTACACTAGTAACACAGGTAAATACTAGACAACGAGTATATAAAAAAACATCCGATGTATGAAATTCTTCAATAAAAAAAGAATGATATATTTTAATTTAATTTTTCCGAACTACATACACTAATTTAATTTAATAAAGAGAACATAACCGAATTCAAATATTTTTTCTATTGTTTTTTTTTCTAATGAACTTAACACAAAAACAAAATGTTGATAATTGTTTTATGTTAACCTATTAGAAATATGAGAATAAAATAGTGTATGATATGATGCATATGTTAATATGCATTTGATTCACAGAAACATTCTCAAACGTTAGTGATGTTTCTATTCATGCTAAGTCACCAGAAGTTGGTAATAATTTTATCCCCAACAGGTAGAACCCAAATAAATGAAAAACATAAAACATTATCTACTAGAAATATGATTCAACTTATTAACCTGACACCAGTGACATACAGCTAAAAGGTTTCTTTGGAGAGCTTTACAGGCGTTATTTGAGGTGATCTGGCGGAATATTTTTAGGTCATCCACAAATAACAATATTTTACAGTGTAACGTTCGTAAGGTTGTAGATGAAAGCCTTTAATTGTAGTGGCGTCAAATTGGCCCCTTGGGGGACGCCAGACACAGGATTTTATCACCAGGGTACGTATATTACCAGGTAGCGTATTAACAAGCTTAAGCAATGTAGTATGCGATGAGAGAAATAACGTCACCGATACTATTGCTGTATTCCCAAATGATGACAATTGACAAGTTGAGGGAGATGCTCTCCTAGTCTTGAGGAAGGTATGTGAGAATCATTTGAGCAGCCTCGGTATTATAGTATTCTTGGGTATTAGCCACAGAATCATACAGTACTTAATTTTGATTGGTTGACATAAGTTTCGCAACAAATACTCGTCTGTGTATTTGTATGCTCGAGAATTTGGTAAAAGTTACGCTTGAGGGAAAAGGATAGATTCGGTGACGTAATTTCTCGCATCGCATCCCTCATCCCAGAATCCACATCGCTTTCCCCCGTGATACTACAACCGTCCTTTCGAAAGGACCAGTTTTGTTTCTTTCAAAGCTGAATTATTGCTTTGTCTAACTTCTAACATATATTTATCATACTTGTATTTGATCCTTTAGAATTTAAAAAAAAATGCTATAATTAGGATATGGTGGTGATTTCTATGCGATTTTTGATATATTTTACATAATGACCAATTGAGGTTTTAAGAATATCAAAATTACTAAGAAAATAATATGCCACTGTTACAAAATATTTAGATGGAGAGAAGCAATAACCAATTTGCACCAATAGTTTGGACATTGTGTTGTTAAATCATGCAAGGTTTTTTTTAGTTTTTGAAGAGGAACTAAATAGCGCGAATAAAACTCGAGAGAAAATTTGCGAAATAGCCAAATATAATCTTTTAGGTTGCTACACGGTGTTGATAAAAAATGTGTATTATATTTATTTATTTATTTATTTTCAAACGAAAAATACATTTCATTTTCACAGTTGAGAAAAAAGAAAAAAAAAACAAATACATATAATTATTTTGAAATAAAATTATCAAAAATAACAATTCTATACTTGTTGTGCACAAACATATACAATATAACTAAAAATTAAATAGAACGAGGAAGTTTAAGATTAAAGGAAGTACTAGAAAGGGAAGTTAAATCCTCAAGTTTGGTATACTGATTGGCATTTCTCATTATGCGTTTAAGTGGAGAGTAAAAAGAATAATTTGTTGTACAGGAGGGAACATAAAAAATTTGAGTTGAATTTACAGTTTGACGTGTAAGACGTTTGGGATTGTGGAAGTTAGCTCTAAAGTAAAGTGAGATAACTTCGCAAGAAATTATATTATTAATAGACTTAAAAAGTAGTTTAAGATCGAAGTGTAATCTTCTCACAGTTAGTGGAACAATTTTAAAAATAGTTTCAAGAAAGTTATAATCACAGTTCCACTTGGCATAACGTATTCCACTTTTGAAAGCCAAATATCTCAAAAATTTATGCTGGACCTTTTCAATACTGTAGGAATGAACGTAATAGTAAGGACACCAGACGGTCGAGCAGAAATCAAGATGTGACCTGACAAGAAAAAAATATAAAGTTTTCAAAGCATTAATATTTCTGAAATCAACAGTCAATTTTTTTTATAAATCCCAACATCTGAAGAGATTTGCCAATAATATGGTTAATATGAGGGACAAAACTTACAGATGTATCAAAAATCACGCCCAAATCTCTAACATTTAATTTACTGTCCAACGATGTATCATTAATTCGATAATTGTAAGTAATGGAACTTCTCAGACGATGAAATCTCATAATATTGCATTTTGAAATATTAAATTCCATTTTGTTAATAGTGCACCAGTTCGACATGTTATCTAAAGCTTTTTGTATCAATAAACATTGATCTACAGATTTTACTTTGAAAAATATTTTCAAGTCGTCCGCAAATAGTAAGAACTTGATATCACAAGGGAAAACATCCTTGATATCATTAATAAAAAGTAAAAAAGGAATGGACCAAGATGTGAGCCCTGAAGAACTCCAGAGTGGACATTTATTACCTTGGAGTAGTTATTTTTTATTCGAACTATTTGCGAACGATTGGAAAGATAGCTCTTAATCCAAGAAAGTATTGGGCCGTCTATGCCAAGTGATAAAAGCTTAGAAAGAAGTATAGAATGACTTACCCTATCGAATGCCTTGGAAAAATCAGTATAAATAGCATCTACCTGATACCCATCCTCCAAAGCATCAACAATGTAATTCATGTATACTAACAAGTTAGTTTCAACTGAGCGACCACTTACGAAGCCATGTTGTTCAGCTATATTAAAGGTTGTTAGTTTTCAGTATTTTCATCAAGCATTCTATTTTATTAGGAAATTTAGCTGTTAATATCATCTACTATGGTCCTTTAAAAAGGATGGTGCTTTTCTCAAAACCAATTAATGCAAGAGCATTTTTACTTCAAGCCTATATAGCCTCAAAGTAACTCAAATAGCCTAAATGCTAGAAAAAAATATTTATTACCTAATAACTGAGTTAAGCTCGGCGAGCTTATTCCTCTACCCTGTTGTAATAACAAACTAATGTGTGTGATAGAGAATGCAATGGTGTGAATAAGCTCGTATTTGACTTCAGTTAGCGGAAGAAAGCTACGTGTGCGCTTCTCGATATTTCAGCTATTTTTGACCACTGCATTCTCTCAACGCACATAGTATAGTGTAAAAGTCGAGACGAGATAAGGAATTGTGTCTCGCATTAGAGTCGAGACAGCCCCTTTATCTTGTCTCGTCTTGTCTCGGGGCATCACTACTTTAGAGGTTTTTATCCATATGAATATAAAACTTTACGCTGACCCTACTGACTCAATTCATTAACCTCAGGGATAGAAAATAAGAAAATATCTGTTCAAAATGGTTCATTTTCACGTTCACGTTGAGATAGCATTAATATTGCATTGCATTTAGACCAATCAATATACATTGGATTCCTTCAATAACAAAAAGCTGGTACAAGTTTGAACATGAGAGGTAATTATCTTGTAAGTGGCTTACTAATGATCAGAGTACTGCTACAAAACATTGTAATTCCAAGACAAATAAAGGAAAGTGGCATTAAGAGATAGTAGTGTCTTAGAATAGAACGGAATGATTTAGCATTTATAATCGGCTTACAATGGTCATAACTAACAATAAAATCAAGGGTCATGTTTACTCAAAGACGCGCTTGCTGCTGTAATTGTTCATATATTACTGTAGATAGTTTAAGCTGTGTTATAAATTGAAGAGTTCAAGGAACGTGATTTGGATTTTCTCAATTCACAAACAAAACGATTATGCTTCTTTTACATTGAATGCAATTCACTATCATGGATATGTTGTAACATAGCGCTTTAATTTCATAATTTTCTCTATTATTCTCTAGAATACCTACAGCGTGTACATTTGTTTCAAAGTCAGTTGCAGATCAGGATTACACTCATACGGATTTTTACACACACATACATGCACACGCAAACGCAAACGCACACGCACACGCTCACGCACAAACACATACACACACTTCCGATATAACAGGAAGTGCTGCCATCTTGAAAATATTTTCCTTGAGCAGCAAATAATCAATTATGTTCTGCAGAAATATTCAGATTGGTATCATCATTAAAACACAAAATACTTCAAAGGCGCCTTTAGGACGGAACATTCTGTATAATAGTGTATTCATAAGTTTGTAATGGCTCATGTACCACTCGAACGTGGAATATGCCTTTCCAAACGTGTTAGTAGACTATACCTTCTCTAACAAGCTTTTATCAATCAATAATAATAGTTTCTCAAACTTACTGTACAAACTGTCACTTGAAAAGGTAAACGTGATAAATGCTAGGGACAAGAATATCAATATGTAATCGGAACCAAGGTCGTCGTATGAACGCTGTATTCAACGACAAGGCGTGGATCGAATAATTAATTAACTCAAGAAGATAGCTAAGCCGTTTCTGATTGTTCGAAAACTGATGCATGATATATATTCCGATGCAGTCTGTTAGAATGATATACGTTACAATCTAATTTTTAATCATACAATAGATAGATTCTGAAAGCGAGATATTCTTCCACTCTTTATTTCATCTCCAAAGTAATTCATATACCCAATATTGTTACAACATAACTTGATTATCTTACTTTTCAATTTTGCTCGAGTTAGGTTTTTATTGAGCCTGAATGAATGCACTTTCAGTTTTTTTATATATTTGCATATTTATGCCATTTTTTCCAGAAGTCGCATCTGATTTTAGATTGGTATTATATTTCCAATCTTCTGGTACTGAATGTTAATGAAGACGTTGTGAATAAAATGTTTACAGTACTTATCTTTTTCAAAACTTTGGTATTAAACAACATTACTTTGGTAATCGTTGAATTCTTCGACTATATTGTCCTTTTGGAATTCATTATCCCCTACATATATTTTATATTTTCCATTGTGAGTTATGCATTTCCCGTAATCTGTTACCACTTTCCATATATTTTGAAAATATTTTGTTTATTTAGTCTCATCAAATTCATATAGGATAAAGTTATTTTTTTATCTTCGTCCTCTGGAAATTACAAAAGCAGCTTATACAACTCATCCGTTTCCATCATAACTTATCAGTCCAAGTGTTATGTTTTTCTCTCTATTCTCTATATTTCGGTAGTTACTTATAGTAGGTACACAGTTGAATATTATAGAAGCAGCTAATTAATATATCTAAGCATAAAATACCTTCGTCAGTGCTTTCCCATACAAAAATATTTAAATCTTTTGCCAATGTCTGATTATCCTATGTTATGTCACCAGATCTAGAAAATCATGATGTAGAAGAATGCTGAATCGCTCATCAATTACTATGATACATACAAAACACGCAATATCTTGAACGTGAAATATCTTCCTCTTAGATCTTCCAAAGTGGCAAAATAATTAAAAACTGATAAATTCTCAATTTACATCTACCATATACATAGTAATCAAAAAACTTGTACAAATTGATACAATGTCTGTATCGTTCATTACATCCATATATGGAGATAAAGTACGCATTTTGACATAATTAGTTTTATAGAACTTGAATGAAGTCTCATAAATCCATGAATAATGTACATTATAATATCACAAACAGTCAGCAAAATATTGTAGAAATTTATAATATTTGATAAGTTAAAATGAGATTTTGGAGCAGTAAAATAACTAGTTAGTCAGAATTCCTTTTTCCACTATTGTGAATATAATGGGCAGTAACACTTAGTACTCTGATTGATTAGTGAAATGTCAGTATGGATTAGCTGGTAATAAATATACAAATATACAGCAAGAATTAAATGGCCGGAATTCAATAGTAGGTAATAAATTAAAAAAAAACAAATAACCCACTAAACGTATATTTCCAAAAATATATAAAAATTTAACTGAGATTACGTTGACAATTTGAATTTCTGTATGTACAAGGGGAAAAATCGTACAGCTCCAAATAACCTACTGCTTATATAGTGTTCTCAAGTTTTTTTTAATTTAACAAATGCACCTGCAATAACGTTGCCGCTTTGAGATTCCTGATATTGTGTACAAGGGCAAGGAAAATCAATCAATTGCAAAAACAAACTTTCAAATAGCGTAGGTACTAACCTAGTATTCTCAATTTTTTTTTAAATTTAACAAATTCACCTGCGATAACGTTGCCGCTTGGAATTTCCTGCATGTATACAACGGCAAGAAAAATCAATCAATTACAAGAACAATCTCTCGAATGACCTACTAACTAAGTATTCTCAATTTTTTTTTATTTAACAGATCAACTTGCGATAACGTTGCCGCTTGCAGTTTCCTACATGTCTAAAAGGACGAGGAAAATCAATCAATTACAAAACAAACTTTCAAATGACATACTAAGTTAGTATTCTGCATTTTTTTCTTGATTTAACTAATTCACCTGCGAAAACGTTGCCGCTTGGAGTTTCCTGCATGTGTAAAAGGGCAAGGAAGATAACAATTACAGAAACAAACTTTCAAATAACCTACTAACTTAGTATTCTCAATTTTTTTTAGTAAAAAAAAAATCTCCTGCGATAACGTTGCCGCTTGGGTTTCCTGCATGTGTACAAGGGCCAGGTTTTTATTGAGCCTGAATGAATGCACTTTCAGTTTTTTTATATATTTGCATATTTATGCCATTTTTTCCCGAAGTCGCATCTGATTTTAGATTGGTATTATATTTCCAATCTTCTGGTACTGAATGTTAATGAAGACGTTGTGAATAAAATGTTTACAGTACTTATCTTTTTCAAAACTTTGGTATTAAACAACATTACTTTGGTAATCGTTGAATTCTTCGACTATATTGTCCTTTTGGAATTCATTATCCCCTACATATATCTTATATTTTCCATTGTGAGTTATGCATTTCCCGTAATCTGTTACCACTTTCCATATATTTTGAAAATATTTTGTTTATTTAGTCTCATCAAATTCATATAGGATAAAGTTATTTTTTTATCTTCGTCCTCTGGAAATTACAAAAGCAGCTTATACAACTCATCCGTTTCCATCATAACTTATCAGTCCAAGTGTTATGTTTTTCTCTCTATTCCCTATATTTCGGTAGTTACTTATAGTAGGTACACAGTTGAATATTATAGAAGCAGCTAATTAATATATCTAAGCATAAAATACCTTCGTCAGTGCTTTCCCATACAAAAATATTTAAATCTTTTGCCAATGTCTGATTATCCTATGTTATGTCACCAGATCTAGAAAATCATGATGTAGAAGAATGCTGAATCGCTCATCAATTACTATGATACATACAAAACACGCAATATCTTGAACGTGAAATTTCTTCCTCTTAGATCTTCCAAAGTGGCAAAATAATTAAAAACTGATAAATTCTCAATTTACATCTACCATATACATAGTAATCAAAAAACTTGTACAAATTGATACAATGTCTGTATCGTTCATTACATCCATATATGGAGATGAAGTACGCATTTTGACATAATTAGTTTTATAGAACTTGAATGAAGTCTCATAAATCCATGAATAATGTACATTATAATATCACAAACAGTCAGCAAAATATTGTAGAAATTTATAATATTTGATAAGTTAAAATGAGATTTTGGAGCAGTAAAATAACTAGTTAGTCAGAATTCCTTTTTCCACTATTGTGAATATAATGGGCAGTAACACTTAGTACTCTGATTGATTAGTGAAATGTCAGTATGGATTAGCTGGTAATAAATATACAAATATACAGCAAGAATTAAATGGCCGGAATTCAATAGTAGGTAATAAATTTAAAAAAAACAAATAACACACTAAACGTATATTTCCAAAAATATATAAAAATTTAACTGAGATTACGTTGACAATTTGAATTTCTGTATGTACAAGGGGAAAAATCGTACAGCTCCAAATAACCTACTGCTCATATAGTGTTCTCAAGTTTTTTTAATTTAACAAATGCACCTGCAATAACGTTGCCGCTTTGAGATTCCTGATATTGTGTACAAGGGCAAGGAAAATCAATCAATTGCAAAAACAAACTTCCAAATAGCGTAAGTACTAACCTAGTATTCTCAATTTTTTTTTAAATTTAACAAATTCACCTGCGATAACGTTGCCGCTTGGAATTTCCTGCATGTATACAACGGCAAGAAAAATCAATCAATTACAAGAACAATCTCTCGAATGACCTACTAACTAAGTATTCTCAATTTTTTTTTATTTAACAAATTAACTTGCGATAACGTTGCCGCTTGGAGTTTCCTACATGTCTAAAAGGACGAGGAAAATCAATCAATTACAAAACAAACTTTCAAATGACATACTAAGTTAGTATTCTGCATTTTTTTCTTAATTTAACTAATTCACCTGCGAAAACGTTGCCGCTTGGAGTTTCCTGCATGTGTAAAAGGGCAAGGAAGATAACAATTACAGAAACAAACTTTCAAATAACCTACTAACTTAGTATTCTCAATTTTTTTTAGTAAAAAAAAAATCTCCTGCGATAACGTTGCCGCTTGGGTTTCCTGCATGTGTACAAGGGCCAGGAAAATCAATAAATTACAAAAACAAACTTTCAAATAAGCTTCTATTTCAGTATTCTCAATTTTTGTTTTAATTTAACATATTCACCTGAGATAACGTTGCCCTTTGGAGTTTACTGCATATGTACAAGGACAAGGAAAATCGATCAATTACAAAAACAAACTTTCAAATAACCTTCTAACTTAATATTCTCAAACTGTTTTTAAATTTAACTAATTCACCTGCGAAAACGTTGCCGCTTGGAGTTTCCTGCATGTGTAAAAGGGCAAGGAAGATAACAATTACAGAAACAAACTTTCAAATAACCTACTAACTTAGTATTCTCAATTTTTTTTAGTAAAAAAAAAATCTCCTGCGATAACGTTGCCGCTTGGGTTTCCTGCATGTGTACAAGGGCCAGGAAAATCAATAAATTACAAAAACAAACTTTCAAATAAGCTTCTATTTCAGTATTCTCAATTTTTGTTTTAATTTAACATATTCACCTGCGATATAGTTGCCCGTTGGAGTTTACTGCATATGTACAAGGACAAGGAAAATCGATCAATTACAAAAACCAACTTTCAAATAACCTTCTAACTTAATATTCTCAAACTGTTTTTAAATTTAACAAATTCACCTAAGAAAACGTTGCCGCTTGGAGTTTCCTGAATGTGTACAAGCGCAAGAAAATCAACCAATTGGAAAAATAAACAACAAAGAGGGCAAAAAAAATCAATCAATTACAAAAACCAACTTTCAAATAACCTTCTAACTTAGTATTCTCAAAATGTTTTTTAATTTAACAAATTCACCTAAGAAAACGTTGCTGCTTGGAGTTTCCTGAATGTGTACAAGGGCAAGAAAATCAACCAATTGGAAAAATAAACAACAAAGAGGGCAAGAAAAATCAATCAATTACAAAAACAAACTTTCAAATAACCTTCTAACTTAGTATTCTCAAAATGTTTTTTAATTTAACAAATTCACCTAAGAAAACGTTGCTGCTTGGAGTTTCCTGAATGTGTACAAGGGCAAGAAAATCAACCAATTGGAAAAATAAACAACAAAGAGGGAAAGAAAAATCAATCAATTACAAAAACAAAATTTTAAAATAACCTTCTAACTTAGTATTCTCAAAATGTTTTTTTAATTTAACAAATTCACCTAAGAAAACGTTGCCGCTTGGAGTTTCCTGAATGTGTATAAGGGCAAGAAAAATCAACCAATTGGAAAAATAAACAACAACGAGGGCAAGAAAAATCAATCAATTACAAAAACAAACTTTCAATCAACCTTCTAACTTAGTATTCTCAAAATGTTTTTTAATTTAACTAATTCACCTAAGAAAACGTGGCCGCTTGGAGTTTCCTGAATGTGTACAAGGGCAAGAAAAATCAACCAATTGGAAAAATAAGCAACAACGAGGGCAAGAAAAATCAATCAATTACGAAAACAAACATTCAAATAACCCTCTAACTTAGTATTCTCAAAATGTTTTTTAATTTAACAAATTCACCTAAGAAAACGTTGCCGCTTGGAGTTTCCTGAATGTGTACAAGGGCAAGAAAATCAACCAATTGGAAGAATAAACAACAACGAGGGCAAGAAAAATCAATCAATTACAAAAACAAACTTTAAAATAACCTTCTAACTTAGTATTCTCAAAATGTTTTTTTAATTTAACAAATTCACCTAAGAAAACGTTGCCGCTTGGAGTTTCCTGAATGTGTACAAGGGCAAGAAAAATCAACCAATTGGAAAAATAAACAACAACGAGGGCAAGAAAAATCAATCAATTACAAAAACAAACTTTCAATCAACCTTCTAACTTAGTATTCTCAAAATGTTTTTTCCTTTAACAAATTCACCTAAGAAAACGTTGCCGCTTGGAGTTTCCTGAATGTGTACAAGGGCAAGAAAATCAACCAATTGGAAAAATAAACAACAATGAGGGCAAGAAAAATCAATCAATTACAAAAACAAACTTTCAAATAACCTTCTAACTTAGTATTCTCAAAATGTTTTTTAATTTAACAAATTCACCTAAGAAAACGTTGCCGCTTGGAGTTTCCTGAATGTGTACAAGGGCAAGAAAAATCAACCAATTGGAAAAATAAACAACAACGAGGGCAAGAAAAATCAATCAATTACGAAAACAAACTTTCAAATCCTTCTAACTTAGTATTCTCAAAATGTTTTTTAATTTAACAAATTCACCTAAGAAAACGTTGCCGCTTGGAGTTTCCTGAATGTGTACAAGGGCAAGAAAATCAACCAATTGGAAAAATAAACAACAACGAGGGCAAGAAAAATCAATCAATTACAAAAACAAACTTTCAAATAACCTTCTAACTTAGTATTCTCAAAATGTTTTTTAATTTAACAAATTCACCTAAGAAAACGTTGCCGCTTGGAGTTTCCTGAATGTGTACAAGGGCAAGAAAAATCAACCAATTGGAAAAATAAACAACAACGAGGGCAAGAAAAATCAATCAATTACGAAAACAAACTTTCAAATCCTTCTAACTTAGTATTCTCAAAATGTTTTTTAATTTAACAAATTCACCTAAGAAAACGTTGCCGCTTGGAGTTTCCTGAATGTGTACAAGGGCAAGAAAATCAACCAATTGGAAAAATAAACAACAACGAGGGCAAGAAAAATCAATCAATTACAAAAACAAACTTTCAAATAACCTTCTAACTTAGTATTCTCAAAATGTTTTTTAATTTAACAAATTCACCTAAGAAAACGTTGCCGCTTGGAGTTTCCTGAATGTGTACAAGGGCAAGAAAAATCAACCAATTGGAAAAATAAACAACAACGAGGGCAGGAAAAATCAATCAATTACGAAAACAAACTTTCAAATCCTTCTAACTTAGTATTCTCAAAATGTTTTTCAATTTAACAAATTCACCTAAGAAAACGTTGCCGCTTGGAGTTTCCTGAATGTGTACAAGGGCAAGAAAAATCAACCAATTGGAAAAATAAACAACAACGAGGGCAGGAAAAATCAATCAATTACGAAAACAAACTTTCAAATCCTTCTAACTTAGTATTCTCAAAATGTTTTTCAATTTAACAAATTCACCTAAGAAAACGTTGCCGCTTGGAGTTTCCTGAATGTGTACAAGGGCAAGAAAATCAATCAATTGGAAAAATAAACAACAACGAGGGCAAGAAAAATCAATCAATTACAAAAACAAACTTTCAAATAACCTCCTAACTTAGTATTCTCAAAATGTTTTTTAATTTAACAAATTCACCTAAGAAAACGTTGCCGCTTGGAGTTTCCTGAATGTGTACAAGGGCAAGAAAAATCAACCAATTGGAAAAATAAACAACAACGAGGGCAAGAAAAATCAATCAATTACGAAAACAAACTTTCAAATCCTTCTAACTTAGTATTCTCAAAATGTTTTTTAATTTAACAAATTCACCTAAGAAAACGTTGCCGCTTGGAGTTTCCTGAATGTGTACAAGGGCAAGAAAATCAACCAATTGGAAAAATAAACAACAACGAGGGCAAGAAAAATCAATCAATTACAAAAACAAACTTTCAAATAACCTTCTAACTTAGTATTCTCAAAATGTTTTTTAATTTAACAAATTCACCTAAGAAAACGTTGCCGCTTGGAGTTTCCTGAATGTGTACAAGGGCAAGAAAAATCAACCAATTGGAAAAATAAACAACAACGAGGGCAAGAAAAATCAATCAATTACGAAAACAAACTTTCAAATCCTTCTAACTTAGTATTCTCAGAATGTTTTTAAATTTAACAAAGTCACCTGCGATAAAGTTGCCGCTTGGAGTTTCCTGCATGTGTGAAAAGGCAAGAAAAACCTATTTACAAAAACAAACAATAACAAGGGCAAGGAAAATCAATCAATTACAAAAGCAAACATTCAAATAACCTTCTAACATAGTATTCTCAGACTGTTTTTTAATTTAACAAATTCTTCTGCGATAACGTTGCCGCTTGAAGTTTCCTGCATGTGTAAAGGGGCAAGGAAAATCAATCAATCACAAAAACAAACTTTCAAATAACTTTCAACATAGTATTCTCAAACTGTTTTGTAATTTAACAAATTCATCTGCGATAAAATTGCCGCTTGGAATTTCCTGCATGTGTAAAAGGGCGAATAAAATCAATCAATTACGAAGACAATCTTTCAAAATACATTCTAACATAGTATTCTCAAACTGTTTTTTTAAATCAACAAATTCACCCACGGTAACGTTGCCGCTTGGAGTTTCCTGCATCTGTGAAAGGGCAAGAAAAATCAATCAATCACAAAAACCAACTGTCAAATATCCTTCTACATGTATTCTCAAACTGTTTTTAATTCAGCAAATCCACCTGCGATAACGTTGCCGCTTGGAGTTTCCTACATGTGTACAAGATCAAGGAAAATCAATCAATTAAAAAAACAAACTTTCAAATAATCTTTTAACTTAGTATTCTCAAACTGTTTTTAAATTTAGGAAATTCACCTGCGAAAACGTTGCCGCTTTAAGTTTCTTGCATGTGTACAAGGGAAATGAAAATCAATTACAAGAACATACAACAACAAGGGCAAGTAAAATCAATCAATTACAAAAACCATTTTTCAAATAACCCTCTACCTTAGTGTTCTCAATTTTTTTTTGAATTTAACAAATTCACCTGCGATAACTTTGCCTAGGAATTAACTGCATGTGTACAAGGGCAAGGAAAATCAATCAATTGCAAAAGCAATCTTTCAAATGACCTACTTACTTAGTATTCTCAATTTTTTTTTGAATTCAACAAATTCACTTGCGATAACGTTGCCACTTGGAATTTCCTGCATGTGTACAAGGGCTATAAAAATCAATCAATTACAAGAACAAACTTTCAAATAACCTATTGACCTAGTATTCCCCTGAATATATAGGTATTCAACAAATTAACCTGCGGTAACGTTGCCGCTTGAAACGCTATATTCGCTGATACTCTAACAACAATTCTCCTCATTAATTCTTACTGGCCGATTATTAATCGTATTGATACATTATTATTTTACCGATGGCTTTATCGAATATTTCGTATTTACATGATCATTTATTAATTTAACTGGCTATTTTTTTATCTTACTGACCGTTTATTATATTTACCGACCATATATTTTCATACTGATTTGAAATAAAATACTGGAAAAGTGTAGTGTCCATAAAACTGAAACACTGACCGTTTAATTTGTACCAGATTTGATATGTCCTTAATTGACTTCACGTACTCATTAAAATTGATATTGTAGATCGGTAAGAAAGTATTTCAAAGTACACGATAAAATACAGCAAATACGACTTCAGTCTTAATATCTGATACGCAGAGGTAACTCTTCTTCATGAAAGATGTTTGAGCAGTGCTTTTTTCATCCAACCTGAAACATAACTCCTTCTCAAGAGTGTCAGATAATAAAGCGGAGTGTTTCGAGTTGGGTAGATTAAATATGTACTGTGTACACTGCAATCTTTGCCTGTGGTACGTGAGGAACGAAATTTAGTACAAACCGTATTTGAAGAGTATACAAAACGAAAGTATGCCAGAGTTTGGTCTGGAAATATTTACCGACAGTTATACATTTTCCTGCTAAATAAATTATTTTAGTAAATGTCGGCATTATACACGATGGAGGGAGCAAAAGTCAATGTTTGGCATAAATGATGGCAAAATGTTTTAAAATGTTTGCTAAGGAAACTTGCAGATTTACTTTCAGCGCTCTCTCTTTAGCAATTCTTCATCATAAAAACATACTCGACTAGAAATAGGTCAACAGAAATGTAGGGAAAGTGATATGAGATAAAGAACTATACAGCATTTAAAAATACTGCTTGTTCAGTTGAGTCTCTAGCCAGAATGTTAATCACAATGCCTTTGTAAAAGCTATATGTGCCCTCTCATTTCGATTCAAATAGGATTTTATTCTAGCTGAACCTTACTTCTCCAGATTTGATCAGCCTATCCCACTTACAATACCCAAGAGATAGAAAATGAAGAAATGGAGTGTGCTTAAAATTGATGCAAGTCCAAATTAGTAGATACACGCGAAGCATGACCCATATCGTTATTAAGTTATTGGAAATAAAATGTTGATCTACATGATTGGCATACCGGGTTGGTCAAATGTGTGGAATAAAATATATATCTTTCCAACAGGCGACTTAAAAAAAACGCAAGGACGTAGATTGATTTTAAATATTACACATTTTCTGGCAATAAAATAAAATATTATCCTTCAACTCTTTAGCTGTGAGCTACCTCAACATTTTTTTTAAATGGAGAGATATGTCATGTGTGGGTTCGTTGAATAGCTATTGTAAATGGAATCTAACGATACTATTTTTTATTTATTTATTATGTTCTTATTACGAAAAATATTAATTCTCTTAAAAGTAGTACAATTATAAATCATTCAACAATATTGCTATGTACAAACAATTTAACGAAGGAACTGCGCAAAATCTAATTTCCTCCAAACTCTACTTGGCATGCTCCCAGGCCATGGTAAAATCCCTCGACGGTGTTCGGAATGGTTTCAGTTGGTATATTATTTGACTCCAATCTAATGCTGTTCTTCGAATCTTCAATATTCACTGGTCTGTTTTGGTAAGCCGTGTTTTTCAAATAGCCCCATAGAAAGAAATCTGATGGCGTCAGGGGTTCTTGGTGGACATTCAATTGCATCAAGCCGTCCAATTCAACGACCTGCAAATATAGTGGAGTAAATCTGGTGAGAAAAAAGGCAAGGTTGGCAAACATTTTACGATGCTTAGCGACCCGGTGGAAAGTGTTTGGTAGGGTACCAATAACAACCCCGTGAAATTTCTATTTCCCAAAGTGGGTGAAACCCCTTTTTTTTGGCAAAAAATGTTTTTTTTTTAATTTTTAAGGGTAGTTAAGCAAACAAAGATTAATATGTCTGGTTGTATTGGAAATTAAGAAACCAAAGTAGAACCCTTTTATTGTCAATGTCCACGGAACTTCCAGTCTAAATTTCAAGTTGATCCGACCTCCCCACTCCCCGTGATAGATATATATATATATATATATAATAATAATATATATATAATAATAATAGTAATAGATATATATATATATATATATATATATATATATATATATATGTATATGGCTTACTCGGTAATTTTTCGATCGATTTGGCTGAAATTTGGACTGAAGATAGGTGTTATGGTCTCAAAACTACTCTAAATTTCAAGTGAAAATATTGGATAGTTTTTCAGAAATTCAACTTTAAGTCAATTTTTTAGTTATTTTTCAAATTAAGATATCTCATGTCATTTACATTCGATCAGAATCTGCTTTGCGAGAAAATGTAGGTATTCGCATATAATTTTATGTCATGGCACCCCCGTTTTGTAATTATTTTTGTTCCGGCCCATATCGGCCATTTTATTTTCGGTATTAATATCCCCAAAACTTGTGTCAAATTAATTAATTTGAAGTTTCTAAAAGTGCGAAATTTCGCAATTTTATACGAATATTGTGAAGCTCAGAAGTTGCTAGAGCTTTAGGCTCCGGGATTTTCACGTGGCCTATCGAAATTAGAAGGTTCAAATTGTATAAAAACACAATTGCATGTACGCCAGACGTCCTATGTATTCAGCTACGAACGTTAAGCTCGAGAAGCTCGCTACGCGTCAGTTAGAGTTTATACATTTTACATTTGTTATGTTGGGGCCGTTTCGTGCCTCATGTGGGCGGCGCCAGTTGTAATAAAGTACTTTCGGCTGTGGGCCGCTAGCTTTCACCCGGTTCGGGTATATTTTAGTAGCTAGAAAATTCCCTTCTGTACGTCGCACGTTAGACGCGCGTAGCTGAGACCTGAGAGTACCTGTTTCTATTTTAATTGAAGTTTCCTATTTAATGGACATTTAATGAAAAAAGAAGGGCCGTCGGGCACGGTCCGATACCTAATGTAACTAAATGGAGCAAAAACGGCACGCAAAAAGTCGTCGTAAAGCCGTATTAGGTACAACCAGTTTGCACTTTCCTAACTCGCCAGCTACGCGCTCCTCACGTGAACGTCATTCGATTTATCTCAAATTAACCAAAATGGCCAATATAGGCCGGCAAAAAAAATAATTGAAAAATGAATTCCATGACAGAAAATTATATGCGAATAGGTACCTACATTTTATCGCAAAGCAGATCCCGATCGGATGTAAATGACATGAGATATCTTAATTTAAACTGTTCGCCTAGATTTTCCAGACTCTACGGTCGAATCACCTGAAGATGGCAAATGCGACTTTGCCGAAACGTCGTGAAATTGGTCCTTTTGAGGACCGAAACCACACAACGCGGATCAATACCCGAGAATCCAGTTCTACACATTACGTCCGCGAGAACCTAAGAAGAAACATATATATATATATATATATATATATATATATATATATATATATATATATATATATATATATATATATTTGTATGTTTTCTTGGTATATTGGTTCGTATATATACTGATAATGAAATAAAAATTCTGTTTTGACGTTTCGACAACGTTTATTGCCTTTATCAAAAATTATTTCATTATCAGTATATATACGAACCAATATACCAAGAAAACATACAAATATTACAAATGGTTCAAGAATATCAACAAAAGAATATATATATATATATATATATATATATATCTATTACGAGGAGGGGGGAGGTCGGATCAACTTGAAATTTGGACTGGAAGTCCCTTGGACATTGACAATGAAAGGGTTCTACTTTGGTTTGGTAATTTTCAATTTAACCAGAGACATTAATTTTTCTTTGCTAAACTACCCTTAAAAATGTCAAAAAAACCTTTTTGGCAAAAAAAAAAGAGGTTGCACCCACTTTGAGGAAAAAAATTTCGGGGGGTTAATATTGGTACCACAACAAATATTTTCCATAGGGTCGCATCGTAAGATTTTCGCCAACCATTTGCCGGATTTACTCCACTAATATGTCATCTAGATATTCTCTAACATTAACCAAAATGTGGGTTAGCGCCGTCTTGTCGAAACCCAACTGTTTCATTGGGTAAATCTGCATCTACTTCATTTAGGAAAATAACAGCTAGTGCAGGCATCAAATCGAATCGGTAAAAGTATAGGTAGCGTTCAGCTGTAAGGTTTCCTTCAAAGAAAAATGGCCCTAAAATTCAGCTCTTCATGATACCTACCAATACATTTACTTTTTCTAGGTACTGCGTATGAGCTTCACATTTCCAATGTGGATTTTTCCGACTTTAGAAACGATAATTGTGCTTGTTAACCACGACATTTAAATGAAAAGTAGCTTCATCCGAAAAGAGTATGTTCCGTGCAAACTGATTATTCTCGTCACACAGTCTCATCATTTCTTCACAAAATTGCCTGTCACAATCATCTTCCAAAAGCTCTTGTGCAATATGTACTTCATACGGGTGGTATTTTTCTGTTTTCAAACACCTTCCAATCGTACGTCTAGACCCAGCATTATTTTGAAAACGAAACCGTAGAAGCATTGGGATTTTCCTGCAGAGTTAATGTAATGTCCAATTGTTCATCATCGTCAAAAACACGTGGCTGACCTCTATTGGGCAAATCTTTCACCGTACCATGTACCTCAAATTTATGGAGTATGTTGCTGACAGTAGTCTGTGAAATCATATTTTCCGGATATTCTGCATTAAATAAAGCACACACTTCACTTTGACTTCACATGCAATCTCCACATCCCAGCAATATCAAGACAATACGCTGCCGTTCTGACAATGGTGCCATTTCTATTCAGGAAAGAGAACTCGTGAAAGCACTCAAATTAATAAAATGAACGTTTGCTTTCAATTTTACCACGAAATGATAAAGTTTTACCACGGTTTACCAAAATAGACCAGTGAATATTGAAGATTTGGAAAACAAAATTACATTGGAGTCAAATAATATACCAACTGAAGCCATTACGAACACCGTCGAGGGATTTTACCATCGCCTGGGAGCATGCCAAGAAGAGTTTGGAGGAAATTAGATTTTGCGCAGTTCCTTCGTTACATTGTTTGTACATAGCAATAATGTTAAATGATTCATAATTGTGCTACTTTTAAGAGAATTAATGTTTTTCGTAATGAGAATATAATAAATAAATAAATAATAGTATCGTTAGATTCCATTCACAATAGCTATTCAACAAACCCACACATGACATAAATTCCCATTTGGAAAAAAAGTTGGGATGGCTCGCAGCTAAAGGATTGAAGGAAAATATTTCATTTTATTGTCAGAAAATGTGTAATATTTAAAATCAATTTACGTGTTTCAGCGATTTTTTCAAGTTCTTGAAAGTTTTATAAGAGTTCTCTCCAAATATTTTCGACATGCACTGAATTTCAACTCAAAGATGTTCGAATCCCACCTGTGCAGTTGGAGGCTCATGATTCTAAAATGTGGTAAAGCAACATAATTTTTAACGTGTATGTATTATCAATAGCGAATTGAATAATTTTTTCCCAAATTTCGATGACACTATGTCTAACCTTAAATGGAGGAAGATTTCGAAATTTCTAAAATGAAAAATTGTCCTCTCCCCCTTGAACATTTTCTGGATTCGCCCTTGGGGACAATGAGCTGTGTCTGTCCTATAATAGTATAAGAACGAACCATGGCCAAGTTAGGCATAAAAGTTAGCTGTTGCTGTGAAGATTTTTCAAAGAATCTTAAGTTACATGATCTTAAATGAAGATACGAGTGCACTTCAACAATATATAAACTATTCTATTATGCCTTAAGAATTAGCACAGAAGTGTAAATCGTAATCACTCTAGATCATTGGCGCTGACCAGTGACCATCTAATTAAGATTTCGCAAGACACTATACTGTTATCATGCTTATCCTCTGAACATTTTCTAAGATACTATCAACTTAAGTATCTTATGTTGATGTATAATCGAATATACTTTTTGCGGATAGAAAAGATTTGAATTGGGTGTAACAAGTAGGAATTTAGGTAGACCTGGGAAATGAAATCCGAATTATAAATAATTCAAAAATATTGCTCACTTCAGATGAATTCACGTCATTGGTCAATCAGACGCTAATCGACATAGTTGACCGTAAAAATGGTTCTAATTCTGCCTGTAACTGATTAATAAATCCTGCATACTCTGCACCCCTCACCATTTTGAAGAAATAAGGCAATCTTAATCAATTGTACAAATTCCAACATTTCGTTATTGTTCGTGGGGAACATTTTAAAACCAAATTTGAGGTCGAATGGACAGTGGCGTAACTAAGAGTATGTGCGCCCCCCCCTCAACAGATTTCTGCAAGCGCCCTGCTATTTAGCACCCGTCTTGATACTCCGTTTTTAATTAAAATATTTATTACATATTGTATAAAGTATTTTTGTTGTCTTAAAAATGATGAAATTTCAAGAAAATGTACTGCTGAGATTTCAGCTTTTCATCTCTCATTAAATTATTTTTCATTTATTGTTGTTAATGCTCAACAATCATGTTGTGCGATTAAAATAAATATTTTATCATTTCTTGATTTTTTCTAAACAAACGGCGGTCTACTCCAATTTGTTTCATCAAGGGACTTGAGGGTGCCCCTAGCTTTGGTGGATTTCCCGCAACGCTTGCGGGGGCCTTATTTACCCCATTGCGAATGGGCTTCAAATAGAGATGAATGAGGTTTAGGAACCATCAATGAAATACATACCGAATAAGTTCATTTGTATAGTTTTAGTTAACTGAAATAATGCTTTACCATTCCTGAGTATTATTTCCGTTTTTGAAATTCGTTATGGAACCGTTTCGACGTTTTTTATTTCCTGAACAAATGTTAAATATTTTCAATTGAAATTGAGTAAGTGATAAATTGAAATGGGGGGTTATTTCTACATGAATCAGCAAATTATCTACATATTCGGATTTCTTCATAATAAAATGATTAATTCTGGTCAATATCAATTAGTATCTCACTTTCTAAGAGGTCACATGTAGTAATGTGGTACGGCATTTCTTCGTCATAATTTGATTACGGGGACCGGTTAAAGTCTCAGGTAAATTTTAAGGGTGCCTGAAACTCGTCACATAGAGCTTTCTTTGGTAAGAATAGAAACGATGGGCGGTTGTTGATCATTACGGCTGATTGAATATTTATTGCTTATTAGTGCTAAACAGGGGCATGTATACAAACTTATAATCATTAAAATATAACATTTTATTTTTTTCAAAACTTGAAATGTCATTTGTGAAAGAATTTATTAGTGAACGCGGAAACACCAAAATAGTGTACGAAAATTATAAGTTTTCTAAACATCGATCTTCAACTGATGAAACTGTCTGGAGGTGCATCAAACGGCCTAAATGTAAGGTTTATGTGTATACCATTGAGGAATCGGGTAGTTTTGTTGTAACAACATTCTTAGTGTTAAATGCGAAAGAAAAGCGGAAGAAGAACCTACAGAGAGACTAACTAAAATATTGCATGAAGAATTAGCTTCAAATGGTTTTTCCTCAAATTTTTTTTCAGAAACATTGACTTCCGGGAACTTAATATACGTCAAAGAAATATTTACAATAGACGTCGCAAAACATTGCCAACTTTGCCTCGCTCTGCCAATGAAGTTCACTGTTATCTGCAAGAACATTCGTACAAAACGTTAAAAAATTTTGTTCTGGATAATGATTTCCGAAACGAAATTGTAATTTTTAGCTGCCAAACTAATTTGAAATTTTTACGTGAGTCGTATTTTATTACATGGATGGCACATGCCAATACTGCCCAAAATTTTTCAAACAACTATTTACCATACATGATTACATAAATTGACAATATATACCACTAGTATTTAGTTCACTGAAAAACAAATCAAATAGACTGTTTGGAAAAAATTGAGTTTATTTATTCTCTTAACAACTCAAGTTTTATTCGTGAGAAAGTAGTGGATGATTTTGAAATTGCCATTCATAATGCAGTTCGTAAAGTGTGGGATAACGTTACAATTATTGGTTGCCACTTCCATCTTACTCAGTCTTGGTGGCAGAAAATACAAAAGTTGAGGTTAGGTGGTGAATATAAGAACAAAAATTATGATACTGGAAAGTGGCTTCGTTATTGTTTTAGTACGGTATTTTTAAATCCAAATCTAGTAAGTGATTTTTTTGTTTTTGAGTTACTTGCGATAAAACCAACTGACGATAAGTCAATCGTTTTTGCTGATCATTTGGTGGACTATATTTGGGCTGAAGCTTCTTCAACTCTAAATAAGACCACGAATGCTTGCGAGTCTTTTCACTTTCATTTAGATAACTCTTTTTTTATAGTTCATCGAATATTTTTCATTCCATAGATGTTTTGTTAAAATTTCAAATAGAAGTATACATAATATGTTATAGTGTAGCTACTCCTTGTGAAACTAAAAACTTTGCCACAATCCGGAGAAAAGATTTTTTGCAAAAACTATTATTAGATTTAGAACAACAAAAGATAACTACCCTCCATTTCGTTAAAGTTGTTTCAAATACGTATGGACACAATCCATAAAATATGTAGTATTATTAAGTATAAATTGTCAATGTTCTTCTTCTGAGTGTTATGTAAAATTTTGTGTATTATGAGTACATTATATTCTTGATCATATGTTACACATTTTTTTATTACACTAATTTAGTGAATGAATGAAGTAAAACCGACCTCATTCTAATCAATTTAATTTCTCAATCATTAATTTTTTATAACGTAAAAATAATATTTGGACAGCTATGGTGGCAAAATTGTTGCATCAACAAGGTTTTCATTGTATCTCAGAATTTTAAAATCAATAATTATCTTTGTGACGAATTTCGTAATTCCAAAATCGGACGACTGAATGCCTTGTGCGAATATCGTACCCGAATTTTATGTTTACCTGCGTACTGTGACAAATTTCGAATCCCCCGTAATGTGTAAGTGTAAGTTGGCAAAGAACATAATTATCGAACATTTTGAAGCAGTTCGAAAATTTAACAATAACAATTTTCCGCATCAGTTTTACCATTGATTATGTATATTAATCAATAGTTTTACCCATAAAGCAATTAAATAGTCATGTGCAAAGTTCCAATGTATCATATTTTGAAAACGAGTATGTAGTTGATCCCTACCTGAGTAATATATTATTCAGGACATCGAGTTATAGCTATACAGGAAGTTAAAAGCCATTGTGTGCAAAACCATTATAAATGCCCTTTTGTGCTGCAAAACTCTGTTAAGCCGCGTTGCAAATTTTAAGACAGCATTTCGAATTGGTGAAATATTCGCAAATAAATCATTCAAGTATTAGTAAATAATGTAGAGCAACATATTGTAAGCTCTTACATTTCTTTCATCAGTCTTATTTATTGTTATGTAATACTTGATCATTTGTATCAACATATAGATAATATTTCTAGAAAACGTCAAATAATAATAAACTTAGCCACTGTAGGAGTTAATTAACCGAAAATATTCCAGTAAAAAAAATTCTGGAGTGGGCTATTAGAAATAATTAAACTTTCCATGTTATCTGCAGAATTTTCGCACATCAATCAGCACGAGCAAGAACCAAATGAAGTAAGTAACCTTAACAGTAGATTGCGAACAAATAGGAACATTTTAGAGAGTTTGATAGATGTTTAAATTCTATTTTTTTTCAAGAAAGGTCAGGAGCATTGCGACAGCACCTGTCTGCAAACGGGTCCAAAACCAGGGAAGTTTCTGGTGCTAGAATATACAGTGAGATAATAACCTCTCAACTGAGTATCTCCTGGGGATGAACACTTCCGTATTCGAAGCGGACCCTCTCACAATCCTGCGTGTCTGAAGGCACTCTTTGACTCAAGTGACTCCATGACTGGTATTGGAATGCCATGGAGAACTCAGCGCTCTGGCAGAACACAACAAAATAACTTCCATGTGGCTACCAGGACACTGTGGCATCGCTGGCAACGGAAAATTAGATGAGCTAGCGAGTTCATCAACTTTCGTATTTTTTCGGGCCAAATTTTAACAGCGACGTTTTCCAAACGCAATCTCAAGTTCCTTCTGATCCATAATATTGATATAAAATTGATTTCATTCACCATTCCTTTCCTTCTGACGATCGAGCGAAAAAACGGTTGTTTACGGAGCTTGTTGAGTGTAATAATTTTAATAGCGTTTATATTATAGTTAATAGTATTGGTATAATAGCGCAGCCATTTTTTAAAGAGATCTACACTGAATAGTCTAATGTGTACTAAAATCAGAATAAATAATACATTGACTTCACAAAAATGCAATTAGTGGCGGCTAGTAACTATAAAATATGGTAAGGCAAAATTTTTATCCTGTATTATTAATAGCGAATACAGAGGTAGTTTGAGGGCCTGTTGTAATATTCGATCATTGAATTTGATTACTATATAAATATAAGTATTTAAAATTAATATTCTCCAGCCTGTATTGAAATGTCAATGCCAATTTTGAATTTCATAATGAAAAATAGGATCCTTGTCAATGTAGTTCAGTCAAAAGTGTGAAAAAATGGGGGTCATTACAAAAAATTTATGGACCACACGAAAATGCAAAGCAGTTTTACATCGTGGTCAGGATGGCTTACATATCGTTAGTCAGAAAAAAAAGGGGGCTCGTGATTATTTACTATTAATAATCAAAGAATCATTTTCAATTGACAAATGGAATGTCTTTTATAACAAATGGAATATCTCGGGCTCTTTCAATCCGAAGTTTCTGAAATTTGGTATCAGAGGTTTTTTTGGTCCGCTGAAACCGAATCTGAAGTCGGAAAATGAAAAAACTGGCCACGTTTGCTGGAAAACCTGGAAATTTACACCAAACCTTAGCTACAAACAATAATTTTCCCTAGACTCGAGTGGTATTGAAATAATAAGATGCCTTGGTAAAAATTTCACTAAAAGAAGGAGAATTAGTAGAATTGCGTCGTTTTTCAACGTGTCTAATTGAATGTTTTCGTAGTCGCTGAATATTATTTTATGGTTATAAAATCAAAACTGACAATTGTTTTCCGGAAAATTAAAATTTACCATTTCGACACGACAAACTTTAATTATTTTGTGTTTCGAACAATTTTAGTCAGTGTACAAATTTCACCAAAAGGATGAAAATTCTGGAAAATTGGTGGAAAATTGCATCGTTTTCCCTGATATTCCGGTTTCGGTACTCGTTCAACGTATCAAATTATACGTTAGTATTCGCCGAGTATTATTTTATGGTTATGAAATCAAAAACAACTATTTACTTCTGGAGAGCTCCGTAAAATTGAAATTTGCCATAGTTACACGACAATCTTTAATTGTTATTATTATGATAAAGAATTTCGAGTATCTCTTATCATGATGTGTACAGTACCTCTTTCAAAGCAGGTGAAAAAAGAACAGATGTTTTTGAAGCATCAATGATGATGCGGCGTACGTGTAGCATAGAGATCCTATACTTAAGATCTCTATGACGTGGATACGGTAACACGTACGGAGAAGACAATTTGAGTGTGGTGGGAAAGGAACTGGCATGCTGGCAATAGTATCTGAGATGCGGCCTTTTTTTTATTTCAATCTGTAAAATGAAATTATCGAGTTGTATCAAAACTTAAGATAAATATAAAGTTCGAGAGAAAATGTTGTTTGTTGCTGAAATTTGGTAAGTATAATTTTCCGTGATCAGGCCAAACTTTTCATTTTCCGACTTCAGATTCGTGTTCAGCGGACCAAAAAATCATCTGAAAGCAAATTTCAGAAACTTTGGATCAAAAGAGCCCGAGATATTCCATTTTTTATAAAAAACATTCCATTTGTTAATCGAAAATGGTTTTTCATTGTTTAATAATAGTAATAATCACGACCCCTCTTTACTTTCTCACTAACAATGTGTAGGCCATCCTGAATACGATGCCAAAATAATTTTGCATTTTCGTGCGGTCTATACAATTTTAGATGTTTTTCACACTTTTGACTGGACACATCAAAATAAATAACGCCTCCATTTCTTGATGAAGGTTCAATTTGTATTCATCACAGCGAATGCCTGACTGATAACATTAATCAGACTGATAACATTAATCGAGTAAGTGAATTTCATCTAAATTTTATAATTGCTTATTTGCCAGCCACATTCTTGACAATTGTATGTATACCAAACAAATAAATTCATTGTATCTCGAAAGCTATATATCTTCGATAAAAATAGAAGAGTAAAGAATCCTTCAGCATTGAATTATATATCTTGTCGATATAATGGAAACAGATTGCGAGGGATCCAAATTCTTAATCTAGTTTACCGTATCTTATTCGAAGTATCGGCACCGCAGGCTCTACGCTATAATTTATTTATCTTTCTATGTACAGGATATTTCGGATTACACGTACCTGGAGGTTTATGTACGGGTTCCTCCACAATAAAACGTTGCAGATTAATGGCCATTAAGTATATTCGTCAAGGGTTCGTCTTTGTGACAAAAACTTTTGTGGATTTTGCATTTTCCTGCTAGTAAGATTTATATAGATATATTTATATATTGAAGATGAATTCTGAAAAAATTATGTTAATATAATTTCGCCATAGAACTGAAAAGGAAATTACCCTCACCAGTTTATCCGGCTCAATCAGTACAGTTGAAAAATGCTCCTTTCTTGATATGACTATCGATTCGTGGCTAGATTGATTTACTCGAATTGAAAAGTTAGGGAAATATTCTTTTGAGGTACAGCTTTGCTCTTAGAAATATATTCAAGTTTGGTGACAATAGAAAATCTTTGACTGAATACCATGCTTATGCATTTCTACAATCTAATTTGGAATATGAGATAATATTCTGGCGCAAATCAGTGCAGGTCGAGAGGTTAGGTTGGGTTAGGTTAGGTCACATTTAGCAAAAAAAGTGCTCTTCCACCAGGACAACGCACTGAGCCACGGGTCCGCAGTCGCAATGGCAAAATTGCATGAACTGCACTACGAGTTGGTTCGTCATCCACCATATTCTCCAGATTTGTTCCCCTGCGATTATTATCTATTTCCAAACTTGAAGAAATAGCTCGGTGGAAAGAGTTTTGGTTCCAACTATGAGGTCATCGCTGAAACAAACGCCTATTTTGAAGGATTGCCGAATTCGTATTATTTGGGAGGGATCGAAAAATCAGAAAAACGTTGGACGAAGTGTATCGGGCTACAAGGAGATTATGTTGAGAAATGAAATAAGTTTCGACTAAATAAATCAGTTCTTGTTTCATTTTTCAGGGACGATACATCAGTAAGCCACTTGTGAATCGTTCCAATCGATGGTTAGGAGTCCCCATAATACTTAACAAGCGATGCTTCGGTTCACGCAATGTTTTATTCAA
Organism: Endomychus coccineus; assembly: GCA_958510875.1. Taxonomy (NCBI): domain Eukaryota; kingdom Metazoa; phylum Arthropoda; class Insecta; order Coleoptera; family Endomychidae; genus Endomychus; species Endomychus coccineus. The sequence goes on along the minus strand of OY294068.1, from coordinate 60,534,661 downwards.
CCAAGAAATATTGTTTAATCAAGACGTGGAGAAATCCATTTTTTCCACGTTTACAAATATCTTCAAGGTTGCTTGCTTTCGCTGGGTCTCAAAACGGAACTGAACTATATATCAGTGTGAACATTTTAATGCGTTCTAGTAGTCGAGGAAATAAGGCACAAAAAGGCCAAAGTAAAAAAAAATCGGATAATTTGATTTTGAAAATTTTTTTCAATCGATTCAGGATGTCATTTAGAAAAAACGTTACCAATTTTTTTTTCTATCTTATGTGCATCTTAGCATTTCTACAGAGGAAAATGCATCTCTTTGAATGCACTTCCAGGAGATAATATAAGTAATGTTGAAAAAATGTCCAAATATAGCCAAAATTTTTCATGCGAGGGTCTTTGGGTTCGCTGATCACGATTCCGGTATCAGATTTGAACTACGACGCACGTGGGGCTCAGGACATCCTGGTACTATCGACATCTCCAGGGAATTCGCAGAAGTGCCTTCTGCGAAGGAATGGAACCTGTTATGGAGGTTCTCTTGAGCATACGAGTCATGATCATGACACTCAATAGTCACCTGGTGCTCAAGATATCTTGATCACCTAGGTCATCTCCATGGACTGATTTTTGATATGCTCTGAAATTCAACCAAATTTGTCTCTCGTGGGGTTTAGGAACCGTTGAGGATGATTCCAGTGTCAGATTTGAAATACGACTCACATGGGGCTCAGGACATCCTGGTACTATCGTCGCCTGCAGTGAATTCGTGAAATTGTTTTTTGGAATAGGATGAAACTAGTGAGGGAGGTTCTTTTCAGAGCATATTTAAAATCAATCCATAGAGATGACCTAGGTCATCAGGGTATCCTGACCACCAGGTGACTATTGAGTGTCATGGTCATGACCCGTATGCTCAAGAGAACCTCCCTAGCAGGTTCCATTCCTTTGCATGAGGTATTTCTGCGAATTCCCTGAAGAGGACGATAGTACCAGGATGTCCTGTGCGTTGTAGTTCCAATTCTGCACCGGAATGGTGTTCAGAGACCCAAAAACTCCACGAGATACAAATTTGATTGCATTTCAGAGAATATTAAAAAAATCGGTTGATCTGATTTTTTTCGACCTTATCTGCTTTATTTCCTCGCCTATAGTTAAAGATAGGGGAATTCAGGGAATTTTCACCTTGCCTCCGTAATAAAAATTGATTATGAACCACAGTTTTATTGAGTGAATCAAATATGAACATTAACATAGCATTAACATACAACTACACACAGATCAAATGATTTTAGAAGCAATAGCTTAACTTAATAATATGATACCTTTTATATAATGATAAAGTGAAATCATATTACTCTTATAATTTTCAATCGACTTTTCAATTTTTACACATCCATAGATAAGCATTATATTGTTCACAATGTCGTAGCTGTTCTTTACTTTCCTCACTATACGTAGTACCGGGATATCAAAAATTATCTTGGTCAAGGGTGGTTGTGGAATCTAAAACGTGTGTCTTACTTTACGTTTGAAATAATTATTTCATGGCGGCCACGAAACCTCCGCTGCAAGGAATTACGAATAGTCTTGTAACTCCCACATGGGGAGGATTTGGTGACATCCTTGATAAACTCATTGCTGCAGCTCTCGGAGATCATTCACAGACATAGCAACTTCTAAGTTTTCAAATATCCCCAGGGGAAGAAATCAAGATGGTACAAATCGGGCAAACTTGCAGGCATCCCCTTCCTATTCTAAGTCCATCAATTCAGTGTAAATGCTCTCTAACCGCAAAATTAACTGGAGCACCATCATGCTTAATCACATTTTTTGCCTTTGGTTCGAAGGAATATGGTCCAAGAGATCATACAGTATGTTCTGCAGAAATTTTAGGTAAGCATCGCTTGTTAATCCGTCTGGTAAAACCGGACCAGATGAGATTTCACCTGAAATATCTATCCAAATGTTAAATGAAAAACGTACTTGTTGTCTCGATTCCTGAATAGCATGAGAATTGTTGTCGTTCCACACATGCGTTGATGCGTTTTGTGTAAATTGCTAACTCCATTCCTAGCTTTGAAAATGCCACAATATCAATATGGTGAAATATTTTGTAATTCCTGTCAGCATTAATCATAAATTTATTATAACAAGTTATTGTCTATAATTTATATTCAAATTTTATAACTTATCAAAGTTAAACTTACATGATTTATTATTATTTTCAACAGAATGTTCCTCATCCCCATTTGTTATTATTTTTTTTGTTACAAACATTAAATTCGTTTCTTGAATACAACTGGAGACTTTTGGAATTTTTTCTGATCATTTATTTTTCCATCCTTGACTATATCCACTTGGTATGTATACCTACTATGGACAAGAAGCCACTGTTTCGAGATTGATTTCATATGAGTGCAATTTTTTTTAATGAAAACTCACTTTCATATTATTTAGATATCCATCTACATTAATAGATGCTTCTATCTTCAAAAAGATAATATTGGGTAATAATTAATTAATATCTCTTTCATCTAAGATGTAGTTCTTTAGAAATTAAAAGAAGTGAGACAACATGAATTGACTGAGAGCAGAACAACCATAGCGGCAGATTACAGTTATTACATTATTAGTTATACCGCGAATAATTTGCTAATATTTGTTATATTTACCAATACGCACTGGATATTATGGATAATAACAGTAAATTTAAGAATTTTTACGATATTCTCATGTAATTATTCTTGTTTATTGTTACATATATGTTACTGTGAATGTCCGATATTAGTGAACGTTAAGATGCACCAGTGTATCTCGACAATCACCAATATTAATGGTGTAAGTCCGAAATTATTTCAATATTTTTTTTGTTTTGGACATACATCGGTGAATGTTAACATACTCCAAGGCGATTTTGTGTGTCTTAGATACTGCAATTTACTAATTACGTGAATGTTAACACACGCCAGTGTTTGTTCGAAATTAAGTGAGAAAGTTAGAGTGCTATTGTTCTCTCTTTTTTCCACGCCGACCACCTGTCGCCGCACCGCTAATAGGGCAGAATATCAGAATCCGAAATATGTTTACTGTGCAACAGAAAAGAGGCACCTAAAAGAAATATAGAATAAGACAAACTTGGATTCCAAGATCAAGGAAAAAAATGCTCAAAGTATCGCAGGCAAATTTTCCTCCTGCAAAATGTGGAGATACTGTAAGGTTGCGTGTTCCTGATGTCGACAGAGGTCGTACAGATTCCAGAAATATCCTCACATGTGTTACGAATGTGGATGTGACTATTATCAATTGGCTACAAAACATGGGATGTTATCACAGATGTATACTAGAAATCAGTTTTCCATCTGTAAGGAAAATTTTATCAATATATCTGAAACTTCTTCTGCAAAAATATCAATGGGTGAAATTGTTGCTTTCGAATCAAGATTTGGAAAACAAAGATAGAAGCGTTGCAATTGTGCACAAAAATGCAACACCAAGAAATGTAAAGCTCGTGGAGTTATTTGTAATTGTAAGTGCCATTACAGTTTGCCATGTACTAATAAATAAGTTTTTTTTCAATTCTTATAGCGAAAAATTCTGTAATACCTAATTACCTATGAGAAGGTACGTTGTGACGAATGAGTATTTTTCAAATTCTATAGCCAATAGGGCAATAGCATTAATAATAAGTGTACGTTATTGTTTACCTTCCTTGGCAGTTAATGCTATTTGTATTACTGATTTAAGATTTTGATTAATGAACAAGTTCTATTTGTTTTATTTATTATAGTACTATGATTTTATTTATTGTACCAATTTGTGAGTTCATTTTAAATCAGACCCGAACTTCTGTTTTGCAGATATTTTTGCTAAATCATCATAATTTAACTCATCATGAAGAGAATGAAGATTAACCAAGTCGTCGTGGTGTATGATAACATTCACTGGTGAATGACCGAAAACATGAAGAGCAGAATAAATAACAAACAATCACCAGCTAGCTTGGTGGTTGTTAACATACACCAGTGTATCTTAAGATACACTCCGCTTCGGACATTCACAGTAACATATACACCGAATTATGTGATGAGAATCAGAACATTTATCGAATACAATAACATGTTTTTGAACACGCTTAATAGCTCACTTAAATTCACTGTCGGAATAGAAACAGATAAGCAGCTTCCTTTCCTTGATATTAACATTATAAAAGATGGTAAACACTTGCGATCAACTTTGAAAACCCACTCAAATAAATAACTCCTGCGGATTCAGTTGAATCAATTAATTACAAAATAACTCCATTTAATAGTCTTGTTCGTATAAATTATTGAATGTTGAAAATTAGCAACGAAGTTGAGAAACTCCAGCAATGGACAATAGTCACGACAATAACCAAATTAACCAAATTAGAGCTACCTTCAAATACTTCGTCCAATAAATCGAGAAAATCGACTTCGTCTAGAAACAGTGATTTGTTGGCAAAATGATTTACTTCGATCTCATATTTTATTTTCATTACAAGATATAGAATATTCGTTAATTTGAAATGTACCAGTACCAATCGTTTCCTCAAAACTAACTCAAGAGGATACTAGAACAGGCACTCAGCAAATGCAGACTTTTCATAAGGCTAACGATTTTGCTGGTCGAGGTTTTTTTCAAACCTTCTGGTAAAAGATGTGGTCTTACCGCCCATCTCAGAACTGATTCTTTCCACAGCTGTCTCGAGACATAGTCGACTTTGAGCGTCTTCCGCTAAGCGCGATAAGCCGAGTCTTCGTAGATGGTAGTTTAAACGACGGCAGTGTCATGTGTACGAACCGATTAGAGAACATGGGTTTAACCTACTTTGCTGTAGAAGTATTTTAGCTCTTCTTTTCGAAAGACTTATAATGAACGTTTTAGCGTTTAGTCTGGTAAAACTTACCAGTACTGAAGTATTCTACTTTCATTTCAGGATAATTTAGCTATTTCAGCTGTGCTTGCAGATAGGTCTATATAGTAGGCGCCACTTGCTCCAAATTAAAAAAAAAATAATTGAATATTTTGTACTTTTTATGTGCTAATTTGGTCCCAAACTTAAACATTTCGTGCTACAAAAATATATAATAAGATACACCAAGCACTGGTTTTGGTTCGATACATTTTGAATACGCACCCTCCCTAGCCAGAGAGTCCTCCTTCCTCTTTTCCTTCACTTCCCGAATTCATGGGTATTTAGATCAGAGTCACTTTGTTCTTGTTGTTTAGGCATGCAAGAGCTTTTTGAAAGTTCTGTGCCCTTCTTGAGTTGCTACGGTAGGAGCCAATCGCTTTGAGAGCCGCTTGGCGATTGAAGAAGATTTTTAAAGATCTGCGAGCGCGTTGCCTTTGTTCTAGCTCTCGTGCATACAACTTGATGCCATGTGTTTCTACTTGGAAAATAGTAGCCTGAGTACCGAGACTCAACAGATAGTTCAGGCTGCTGGATGTAACCGTATACTCCGGGTCCAACTCCTATAGTGGAAATTTTGAAGACGGTTGTGAACCATCCGATGTTAGCCCTCAGTAGATCGGTTTTAATCTCAATCGACCAATTTTTTGCTGGAAGATGGAATTCGCTTTATCAGGCCTTCCAATACTTAATACTTTTCAGATAACTGTCAAATCTCATATATTTGAATTTGCTCAAAGAGAATGGAATGGAAGTAATCAATCATAGTACAACCCTGAAGTTGATAATGTCAGTATTTTCCGACTTCTACAAAACCGGGATTTACTAAATCGATTTCGAGTCGTGTTCAAAACATTTTAACTCGGTATAAAGAACATTTTGCCCATATAAATTAAAAAATTTTGAATTCAGGTTACACTATTTCTCAGGAAGGTTAATCATTTTTAAAACACAGTTCTTATACGGACAAATATCTAGGTGAATTATAAGGGATGGAATTGTATAAAAGAAAAAGAGATTTATTAAATTTCGATTTATTTCCAGCTGAGGATAACCATTTGTTTGCATCATTAAACCCGAATATTATTTAAACAAGCACATTTTGATTTCTAAATTAGTTTACTCTGATTGCTTCTTGGTAGCTGAACGGTTCTCAGTACTTTATTTAGCAATGTTATCATTTATACCGGGATATCAGAAATTATCTTGGTTGTGGAATCTGAAACGTGTGTCTTTACTTTACGTTTGAAATAATTATGTCACTGTCACACTGACATCATCAATAACCTACAAATTCCACACCTATTTATTTCAGTTGTAAAACAATAATGAACTACAAATTATGAAATAATTATGTGAACTTTGAACCTTTTCAGAGATCGTGATAGTCACAATCCGGGTCAAAAACTGTTTTGAAATAGTTAATTTTCCGTAAATCGAATGACGTTCACGTGACAAGCCCGTAGCACGCGAGTTAGGAAAGTGCAAACTGGTTGTACCTAATACGGCTTTACGACGACTTTTCGGGTGCCGTTTTCGCTCCATGTAGTTAGATTTAGTATCGGACCGTGACCGACGGCCCTTCTTTTTTCGATAAATGTCCATTAAATAGGAAAATTTAATTAAAATAGTTTGAGCTATTCTCAGATCTCAGCTACGCTCGTCTAACGTGCGACGTACCAAAGGGAATTTTCTAGTGACTAAAAAATACACAAAGCGGGTAAAAGCTGGCGGCCCATAGCCGAAAACACTTTATTACAACTGGCGCCGCCCGCACAGGGCACGAAACGGCCCCAAATTAACAAGACCGAGGTAAAATGTATAAACTCTAACTTACGCGCAGCGAGCTCCTCGAGGCATATGTCAAAATGATTTCGTTCGTAGCTAATTACATAGGACGTCTGGCGTTCATGCAATTAAGTTTTTAGATAATTCGAACCATTCCGATAGGCCACGTGAAAATCCCGGAGTCCAAAGCGCTAAAGACTTCTGAGTGTTACAATATTCGTATAAAATTGCGAAATTTCGCACTTTTAGAAACTTCAAATTAATTATGACATAATTATTTCAAACGTAAAGTAAAGACACACGTTTTAGATTCCACAACCACCCTTGTCCAAGATAATTTTTGATATCCCGGTAGTACCACATGCTGAACCGAGAATATACTTACCAGAATTACTTAATGTGAATAATTAATTACTGTATTGTATAATATTTCGCTTAAGTTCTCTCAGTTCTTCAATATTGGGAATATTTATCTATGAAATTTTGGCTACAAACTGAACTGTCTTATAAAATTGTTATCACATTGACCGATATAATAATATTCAAACATAATGATTGTAAGATTCCCCATTTAAGATTAAAAATAGTGTCAAGTACTAAAGCTTAGCTACAAAAGTATTAGGCTTTGCCCCCAGACTCCTTTTGAATTCACTGTTATTAATAATTCAGATTGAAAAGTCTACTATTGTCAGGAGGACAATACGAAAACTGAGTCATATTTATGTACCTGGTTGTCAGGTAACATAATTAGCATGAAGTACCTGTTGCCTAGGCCAACCACCCTTCTGTACGCAAGTATTTGCACAATAGCCAATAATGATTGATTTTTGTACTATCTTTGTTTCTAACCTAACCTAACCTAACCTAACCTAACCTAACCTAACCTAACCTATCCTACTAACCTAACTTTGTTGATATAGAATGCAAATATTGTAATCGAGCTAATCTTAACACTCTCATAAAACCAATAATGATTGTTTATTGTACCCTCATTGTTTCTACCCTAACCTAACTTAACCTAACTTTGTTGATATAGAATAAAAATATAGCAAATATTGTAATCGAGCTAATCTTAACACTCTCATAAAACCAATAATGATTGTTTATTGTACCCCATTGTTTCTAACCTAACCTAACCTAATAACCTAACTTTGTTGATATAGAATAAAAATATAGCAAATATTGTAATCGAGCTAATCTTAACACTCATAATAACCAATAATGATTGTTTATTGTACCCCCACGGTTTCTAACCTAACCTAACCTAACCTAACTTAAACTAACCTAATAACCTAACTTTGACATAGAATAATAATATAGCAAATATTGTAATTGAGCTAATCTTAACACTCTCATAATAACCAATAATGATTGTTTGTTGTACCCCCATTGTTTCTAACCTAACCCAACTTAACCTAACCTAATAACCTAACTTTGTTGATATAGAATAAAAATATGGCAAATATTGTAATCGAGCTAATCTTAACACTTTCATAATAACCAATAATGATTGTTCATTGTACCCCCACTGTTTCTAACCTAACCTAACCTAACTTAAACTAACCTAATAACCTAACTTTGATATAGAATAATAATATAGCAAATATTGTAATCGAGCTAATCTTGACACTCTCATAATAACCAATAATGATTGTTTGTTGTACCCCCATTGTTTCTAACCTAACCTAACCTAACCTTATTCAACCTAACTTAACCTAACCTAATAACCTAACTTTGTTGATATAGAATGCAAATATTGTAATCACGCTAATATTAATAGTCTCATTTCTAAGAATATCCTGGAAATAATATTGAAACCCGGGACTCAATTTACATAGTATGATTAGTAGCACTCAATTTACGTTGTATGATTCTATCAGTGGAATTCAATTTACGTAGAAATATGGAAATGGAACTCAATTTACGTCTTCCGCTCGGTATATAGTCAAATCACACATATACCTGTGGTCAAAGTACATTAAAACCCATGAAATAATGATGTCAGACACCTGCTTACAAGTCAGGCACAGGGGCACAGCTTCAGCTTAATTGATAAATAATCAACCATCAACAGATAAAATAGAGTTTATTTTAACAGAGGGATACTCAAGCGTGTATTACTGGTATTTATTTTTTCCAGTAGTAACAATGAAAGTACGATGAAGCTATAGAACAAACAAGTGAAGTAAATGTGTACAAATGTAACTGTATTGAGCAAATATAAACATAACTTGTAAAAATAACAATATTTGAGTATAATGTTGACAGGTGGGTTGTAGATCTAACAAATTTAATCTTAAATTCAAATTTGAACAGATCAAACGCACTGCGCGATGGGCCAATATTTAGTTATTTGCCCGAGCACACAACTTGTTGACTGCGTAAATACTCCCTGCCATTGTTTCCTTTTTTATATAAATTTACTATAAGCCGATTAGAGTACTAACTGCATGTTCGTCCATTTTTAGAAGACATTCCAGCATTTAGCATACAGGATATACAAATACAATCTCACCCCACAATAATAAATGTGATATATACCATTCCGGGATATGTCAATACTTGAACTTATGCCATTTGGAGCGGCAAATAGGTCTATCAGATTCTGTATTTTTTCAAGGATATTAATATTTTTAGTTCAACTATAGTTCATATTTCAAATAATTCTGGAGTTTCGGCATTCAGCATTTCAACTAAGACATATTATATTAAATAAACAGTCCTGAATGACAATGAATTAAAAGAATATATAGTATATGAAGAAGTTAAGCATTATAAATGTGTTTAATATAGTTGAGTATTTTCATTCTGCTTGATGTTCGTACAATTTTCCCGTCTTCAAGTATATTGAGTAATTGAACAGTGATTTGTTCCAAAAACAAAATGACCCTATTTATTATGAACCTATTTATTGTTTGACAGTTGTTTCGATTGACAGTGCAAAATGGTGCGAATGAGAATTCGATTTTTCTATATTTTGTGCCGATGGATGTGACCAAGATTCATTTGTATACAGCAGCTTAATGCAAGTTAAATGGTCTCTGGTTGTGGACAAAAGTTATACATGATTTTCCAAAATGCCGGAAGTTGCAAACATACTATTCCCTGATGTACCGTGTAAATGGTGATAGAATGGAGTTGAAGATTAGCATAGAGCAGGAGTGGGTAGCACCAAGGCCGGATTAACACTATGAGGGGCCCTAAGCACAACAGATTTTGGGTGCCCCTCCCCCCCTTTTTTTTAAATTACTCTTTATTCATAGATTAAAATAATGTTTAGAGTAATATAATGCTCTAAATCGTGGAGAAGATTATTGCCCGGAAAATAAGTACATAAATGAATATTTACACTATTAGTACGTCTTCTTAATTTGACATAATATACAATGCGTAACTACATTGATCACTTTTACAATTGCACTTTTGGAAACTTATTCGCTGAATTATTCGCCTTTAATACAAAATCAACTTTTAGATATTATCAGTCGTTAGGCATACGCAAACTTTTATATTCCAGTAATTTCTTTACTTCGTTATTTTTTCCCAGAAAAATTGTCATTATTAGTTTCTTAATTTTTAATTTTTACAATTTCCGCGGGGCCCCAAAATGTCGTGGCCCTAAGCTATAGCTTAGTCAAGCTTATGCTATAATTCAGCACTGGGTAGCACGTATTCAAAGAAACAACGTCTAGTTGACATAATGAAAAATTACATACTACATCAAATTTTGAAAGAGTTATTATCCGGGAGGAGACCCAATAAAGGTTTAAGTTTCCATCGGCAATGAATTTGCTGGGTCGAGGACACACGAAGAAGGAAAGTCAAGATGGACCTGTAGACTCCACAGAGAAAATATCCACCCAACTCATCTTTGTTAGTAACATCTCTCAGGAAGACAACACACATCAATCCCAAGGGAAAAGAAAGAATCCCCACAACAAAAGTGAATCTCCTCCTCCATCCTATCAGTCTCCTGACACCAACCCAGAGAATTGGCGAATAAAGGAGAAACAGAGAAATCAAATTCGACACCAAACCACAAACCCCCAAAGGAGCGAGGAATAAGCTGCAAAAAGTCTGATTGAAATATCCTCTTGGGTATTTCAACCAAGGAACAGATTCCAATGATTGAAGGGCTCTCATCAAGGAGTTGGACGAAACCCTGTTCACCTCGGAAGGACCAGCAACTACATTCTCCGAATGTTCTCAGAATTACCTGCGACAATGAAACCTCCCTGGAATATCTGAAGAGCTGCAAAAAGTCTGATTTAAATGTACTCTTGGGTATATCAACCAAGGAACAGATTCCCATGATTGAAGGGGCTCTCACATTCGCAATGTTCGTACGTAGGAGAAGTTCTCAGAATTACATGCGACTTTGAAACCTGCCTAGAATATCTGAAGAGCAGAAACCATCACCTTTATTGGAAGGTGATTGGTTAATCCGGAATAACTAACTAGTAACTGCAACAAATTAGTATATAAAAATTAACTTATAAAGAAACAACAATGAAATTTTATTATATTGAGATGCATTTACTATACAGTACAACTGAATATATAATATATCACAGTAAGCATTGATTTTCATTTCATTTATTATTTAATCATTTTCTTAATGAGCGTTCATACTCGAGGGTATGTCTCATACCCCCATAACCAATTATTCTTCGAAACTGGCTAAGAGGCACTATTAGTGAGAATCCTCTGTCTCGTCTTTGTTTTCTGGGTGTTAACAGAAAACGCATTTGGAGCCCCCATAAAAGTATTCTATGGATACTCATGATATCATCCTACCTGGCTCTTTGAGCAAACCTCAATCATTTGCGTCTCTTTACTCTTCGTGGAACACAAAGGAATTGCCTGTGATGAAGTACGAAGCTCATTCACATATCGATTGTAGAACAACAATTATTAAATCATTTGGATCTCATGGTTCTTCAAAGTAGAGTGGAACGTCAGGTTTTGCCTGGACTCCTATCATACTCTTTCAAAAGTTAGGTATACGATGGATGGATGGATGGATTTTGATGTGAAGGGTGTATAATTATACTGGCACTTAGGCCTCTGAACTGGGCCCATTGTGCCACCCCTTCAAGGCGAAGGCCCCTGTCCCTCCTCAGCCATCGAGCCAACCAATCGCGTTGATCAGCCCGAGGACCGCACCGGGTGGAGCGTCGCCAATGTTGACCAGATTTGGCCAGGGGTCCCCCAAAATGGCATCTCTTGTCGATGAGAGCGCCGGGCAGTGACAAATCACATGTTCCGCTGTCTCATCCTCTTCGTAGCATCCTCGACATATGGGGTCGACAACGACTCCCATCGTGTGAAGATGTTTATTTAGTCGGCAGTGTCCTGTCCATATTCCTACGAGTCTTCTAAGATTAAATCTTGTCAGTCGAAGGCAGAACTTTGCAATTTTTGGGCACGGTGCTTTTATAGCAGTATGTGCCTGTCTACAGCTATCATTCGATATCCATCGTTCGGTATGCCGTTTTAGGGTATCTTCTTTTATCAAAGCAGTCAGAGTGCTTGAGGTTAGCGGCAAGAAGGGCTCCGGCCCGAATAGTGTTCGTCCGGAGCCTTTTCGCGCCAGCCTGTCCGCCTCTTCATTTCCTTGATGTTCACTATGTCCTTTCACCCAGGTGAGTTGAACATCATTATACTGTGACAGATTTTCGAGGGTTCTGTGGCACTCCCAAACTAAACCTGAGTTAACCTTTTGGCTACTAAGGGCTTGTAGTGCTGCTCTGCTGTCTGTCATGATCCGTATTCGTTTGCCGGCGGTATTTTTGTCCGCCGCTATTCTAGCTCCTTGGGTCACTGCTACTAGCTCCGTTTGGAACACTGTAGCATGGGATCCTAGAGGTATGTATTCGCGAAGGTCAAGTTCTTCGGAATACGAATGAATATAAATGTAATCACCAACACATATCTCTAGATCGAAGAAACTATTATAAAAACACAATTTCACCATTCGGAGCTAGAGTATTACATCCGATACAGAAGACATACAAAATTTCCCTCTTTTTCTCCATACTTTTTAATACGTCACGGTATGTTATGTGTGATTGTAGGAATACCATGCTCAAATGTTGGAACCGGTACTCCTTCGGTTCCGGTTGTTTTTTGTTGTAGAGGTGAAGAAAACCCTTTATGGAGAGGTTATGAGCCTTTGAAGTTCAAGGTCTACTGTGAGAGTCACCATTTCAGACATAACTTTACCCCCTTTGTAGGCTTGCCTGGCTATTGCCTCCGGTGACACTTGGGCCTGCTGGCCCATTGTATCTCGCCTTTACGGTATCCACTGAAGTATTTTTGTACCTTGTACGAGTTTGTACAAGTCCATTACTGGGGTATAATTCTGGTTCGCCGTTAGGCTTTCCAAAAATTAACTGTCTTTTGCGATCCAGTGCTTGCATTTACACAGTATGTGTGTCACTGTTTCTGTATCCTTACCGCAAAGTCTGCATATCAGGTCACCATTGTACAGTCCCATTTTCTTAGGTGCCCTCTTACTGGCGCATGACCAGTCATGAGCCCTGTTACGACTTTTATTTTTTCCGTATTCAGTGCTAATAGGTCTGTAGTTCTTTTGTTACACGGGGCTTTTGATGTATTTTTTCCCATGTTCGTTTCCTGGGATTTTTTCCCCAGTATCTTTTGTGGTTTTCCGTGATCCAGTTTTCTACAGACCTCCGTGCTGTACGTTTTGGTACCCCTGTGGTCTGTTCTGGATCTGGAGCGTTCTCCGACGGGTTACGTGAATATTATTAGACCTTTTTTGCTACTCCTTTAGACGATTCTTCTATTTCTTTGTTTTCACCTAGAATAATTTCTTTCAATTTTGTATAGTTAACGCTCTTTGATTCAAAACAAAATCACCACAGAACTCTTCGAATGAGCAGTTACTCTGATTAATGCATTTCAATTGCACAATAATTGGTAGACATGCATTCTTTTGTGTACCACAATATCTATTGCAACATCCAGCCGTATAGTACTCCATTATATATTGGAGCATGCAAATTTTAGATAATTAGACACTGCATATATACTGTCCAACTTCAAATATTTGAATTCAAATAAAACTTTAACACAAACAATACTGAACACACAGGGATGATTCTCGTGTGTTATTGATAGTAAGTATATATGTTTTTGTGATTGGTGTTAACACGTGCCTCATAAATAATGTTTCATTTTCATATTATTTCTATAAGAAAAATGGAGCAGAAAGATAAAACTCCATCTCAATATTGTCGCGAGCACATTATCCGACTGCTTATGCTGTTTGTCCGAATAAATACGCAAGCTGTTTATCATTACTTTTTAGCTCATTTAAGTTTTCTCATATCACATTTCTCTGTTCACTCTTCAACTTTTTGCAGCTACAATTTTCTTATGTTTCATTTATTCATTCGAAATGAACTATATACATCAATCCAATACTCTTCTGATTCTCATAATATAAGTCAGTGTCAATTGCACCTAACAGTGGGTACCAAAAATTGTAAAAAGTCGAAAGAAAGGAGTTTTTGCATTTAATATCGACTATGGACTGTATGTAAAAAAGCTTTTGTCAAATTCAAATATAGATGAAACCTATAATCCTGCAGACAAAGAAGGTTTTTCCTCCGAACCAAGTATTAATTTTTTTAAATTGTTGTTATTCAATGACGAGTACTCTCGGAGTACTTTTGGGCAAATCTGAGAAAATTTATGTTCCGTTCACGTTTGTACTTTTTTCACTTTAAACAGGTGTTCCTCGTATTAGTATAGCTAATGTTAGTTAAAATTATCATGAACTATCTGGATGCTGTTGCATTTAAGTGTAAATAAGTAAATGCGCCCCTTACTAATGTACAGTATAATATGATAAAAATTATTGAAAGCTCGAGGATAAGGAAAATTAAAAACTTCATCAGTTGCTTCTAATTCTAATTCAATCTTACAAGACATAATACCGGGACATCAAAAAGTATCTTGGTCAAGGGTGGTTGTGGAATCTAAAACGTGTGTCTTTACTTGTGGTAAATTGATTAATTTGAAGTTTCTAAAAGTGCGAAATTTCGCAATTTTATACGAATGTTATAACACTCAGAAGTCTCTAGCGCTTCAGACTCCGGGATTTTCACTTGGCCTATCGAAATTAGAAGGTTCGAATTATCTAAAAACATAATTGCACGAACGCCAGACGTCCTATGTAATTAGCTACGAACGAAATCATTCTGACGTTTCCCTCGAGAAGCTCGCTACGCGTCAGTTGAGACCTGAGAGTACCTGCTTCTATTTCAATTAAATTTTCCTATTTAAACGGAATTTTTGGAAAAAAGAAGGGCCGTCGGGTGCGTATCGCGATTAAATCTAACTACATGGAGCGAAAACGGTAGGCAAAAAGCCCTCGTAAAGAAGTTCTATGTTCCTAACTTTTGCACTTTTCCAACTCGCGAGCTACGGGCTTCTCACGTGAACGTCATTCCATTTATCGAAAATTAACTATTTTAAAACCATTTTCGACCCGGTTTGTGGCTATCCCGACCTTTTAAAAGGTTCAAAGTTAACATTTCGACAATTTTTATTACTATATTAATTTGTATTCATTATTGTTTTACAACTGAAATAAATATGTATGAAATTTGTAGGTTATTGATGATGTCAGTGTGACAGTGACATAATTATTTCAAACATAAACTAAGACATACGTTTTAGATTCCACAACCACCCTTGACCAAGATACTTTTTGATATCCCAGTATTATACAATGTAAGATTAATAGGTACATCATATGAAGTAGTTTTATCAATTTTAAATCCACTTCTGAATGAAATTATTCAAAATAAAAAATGAATTTATTAACTTTTTAAATCATAATTTCAGAGAATAAATATTAGGATATTAGTTGATCGTATGAATTGAATGAATTGATTTATATATGAAACTGTTGTTGAAAAGAAAACTATATAGTTAGTATTTATAGACATGAAAACTTGATATAAGTATCAAAATTAAAATTTAAAAATAATAACCATAGAATAAAATAGATTGTTCCAACACACAAACATAAAATGAACATTCAAAAATAAAAGATTCAGTTAAAAAACTTTGTCCACGACTATTGTATAAAATATGCATAATGCATGTGTTTCCTCAAGCATAATGATATCCATTAATCACTAGTGAATAATGAAATCATTATTCACTACCATCAATATGACAAACTTGATAGAAAGTTTTCTAGACAAATACGATAAAAATAGAGCGTGCTATGAAACGTCAAGTCAGATCGAATTTAATTTGAAACGTCAACAATTTGTTGGTTCGACTCGTTTCAACAGCAAAGTTTATTAGTATCAAAGTAATATTTATGGCTCGTGGACAAAGTATAGTATTCTACTTGCATATTATGGCTATTATTCACGTGGATGAAGTTCATGGCACGAGCCGCAGGCGAGTGTCGAAAATCATCTAAGTGTGCTCGTTGAATAATATACTATTATTCTATATACTGTTATCACTATATACTTTAATTTATAGTGTCGAAAATCATCTAAGTGTGCTCGTTGAATAATATACTATTATTCTATATACTGTTATCACTATATACTTTAATTTATATACTACAACTATTATTAGTGTCTGAATAAGCTATTATTATTATTATTATTTTATCAATGTCTCTTTCTAAATAAAATAAAATCTGTAACACTTCTATTTCCTCGTTATCCTCATCTTCTACTTTTACTTCGGTAGGAGGGTAGGTACTATTCAAACAGCTGTTATATGAAGAAACGCAAAACAATGTGCAGGAAATGGTATGTTATTTCATATGATCAGTTAATGTTATTACATCCAGAATGAACAAATAACCTACTAAAATAGAATTGCCGCTTGGAGATAATATAATATGTTCTCCTAGTTTCATTGCATCGCTTGGGTTTTTCTAAATTATTGTTAAATCCATAATTTTTTTGCCTGTGTGACCCTCGGAGGAAAGTGTATATTAGATATTATAGGCCTTACGGACGGAACTCCAATTGCCGATATAAATTAGCCATACTATTTCAAACATGACAGCTGGAAGAAAATGTAATTTATAGATTCTGACTCCTGAAATTTCAGAAAATGAAGAATTATTTTGAAGATAGAGGTACATAATTCGAATTGATATAGAGCTCTTTATGAACTATGTGACTCGGAGCGAAGCGAATAAGAACCACTAACTAACGTTCTTCTTTTCATATTATGCTCCAACTCTTTCCATATTTCGACTTCGCCAGTATTCTTTGGACGATATTTGTACAAGAATTATATTTAGATAAATTATGATTTAGGAAGTAAAGTCCACTACAATAGAACACATTGTATACTAACAAGTCCGAATGAATACATATCCCGTAGTTTAACAAAAGTGGCAAGTCGAATAATAGCTCTCCGATCACCTATAAATTGTTACCAGAACGACCGTCGTATTGCAGTCAGCTTCCAAAAAGTCAACACTGACAGAATGCCAAACTACAGAAGACATTAGAGTTAACAGGCTGGGCGGCCAGGTGTCAGAGTACAAAGCCGCATGAAATCTCCCCACGCCCCTCATTTAACTAAATGCCGTACAATATCATTACATAAGCTTATAACATGTCACATTGTCAGGCGAATCTGGTCTTTTCCACCAGGGTCTGACTACATTGAATCATATTATGATCTTATGTAATGAGGCATGATTAGGTCCAACAAAAACACTTCTGGGAAATGCGGCTAACTGGGAAACTAACCAGAAAATCAAATTTTCGAAAGAATAAATGATTTATAGATCAGAAAATTCCATCACCATACTTTTGTACTCAATTTTGTTTTTACTTTCGGACACTTCTGCGGATTGAATGTATGATTGTAATATTTATTTCCTAGATTTCAATGACTAAAATGTTGTACTTGTGCCATGACTTTGATGGAAGTTAATCTGAATTGATAACAAATGTGTTTTACATATCTATGTTGACGACATCACCCTTACTTTCATAATACTACAGAGTGATTAGTTTAAGTTAAGCTTATTATAAGTAACTATGGTTCATGACCTATAGAATTTAGTATTATTATCTCTATGACGACAAAGACAAAAATGTGACGTCGCCGAAAACAACGGCACCAATTCAAAAATCAAAATTGAGAAGTTACCGAATAATAAGTTTATTGGTGCTAGATATACAGAAGTACTCATATACACAGGTCAAAATTACAGATCAAAAATATTGAAAAGATTTAATATGAAAAAATGGAACTTAGAAAATTAGCTTAAAATGAAATACCAAGAAATACAGCGAAAAAAAACAAATAAGAATATTATTAAATTGTTATTTTAATGCTAGGTACAGAATTTCATGATTGAATAAAATGATATTTCCAATAGAAATAGTTTTACTTCGGCTCTAATAATCTTAAACAGTTAAGTTTCAACATGAAGAGACTTCGAGTTGAAAAATTTGAAACATAAGAAATTTGGATCATCCTGCGTTTTTTGATAATCTGGAATTTGTATATGACCACATATATGGCTTGTTTCATGTTCGTGGATGAATAGCATTCACAGACTGCATATAAGTGAATAAAAAAGGCATTCCAAGATGAATAAGCTAGGGGTAAGAATAATTTAATAAAAACTGACCTAAGTATAACATGTTTAGTTACGGTAAGTAGTTCATTCTAAGCGTATTTCTTCGCAAGCTTCTGTTTGTACATCAACTATGCCCAGGAGATATTAGAAGGGGAAAATTTTGAAAATCGTTCACTCCGTAAGCATGTTTTGATAATATTTTGTGACAAAAATTTTGAAAATTTCGACTGAAAATCTTATGGGTATGTGTACCACCTAATTACACATTCTGATTTACAAAACCTGATGAAAATTCATTTCTCGCTTACAATATTCACTTGAAAGACATCCAATCGCTTGTACGCAGGTTGCCTATAGTTTAGTGACATTCAAATGTAAAAAGATAAATGTTCCAAATTATTAGTTCTCTCCGAACCTTATTTAGGTTTTATAGATGACACTACTAATTCGCACATATTTGTGAATAATAATAAGTAATAATCATTACTTATGGATGTAGTTGAACCTCCTTGATAATAACCATTAGTATTTTTATTACAAGAACTATTCCCCGAACATACTTCATATCACAAATTTTGCGTTCGTGTTTTACCGCATATGAATGGATTAGAAGTCCGCTACCCAGCACGGTACTAATGTGAAAGATTTTCTTAATATCACAGGTCTTGATGATAGGTTATCAAACTTATCTAGCATTGTATGGTATAACCCTGACATGCTCATAGAAGCATTTTTGTCGGTAAAGCTCTCCACATGCATGCTGTTCCGCTATAGTGAAGCGGGACTTGTGGCGACTGCGCAACAGGCGACTGTCTATGCAGACCCGGATGAGAAACCGCGAGTTATTACCACTGTATAACAGATGGCTGTCTATGCGAATTTAGTGGTAAGCAATGTAGAAACTTCTTTTGTCGACAGATGGGGTGTGGTAGTATGCGAAAGTCTAGTAACCAACCACCAATTATCAATCACAATAAGGAGTGCACCATATAAGTCATAAAACAGTGCAATGCTGATACTGTCAATCAAATGATAGATTGATTAGATTTTGCAATTCAGACAAAAACATATCTGGCTGGGTCCTACTACTACTTTTTTACTTTACTTACTGTTCAAAATATATACTAAGTAGCTGTTGTCCCAGAAGCAGCTAATACCCGTAAAAGGAAGCATCGGCTATGCCGCTGCGATGTCATTCCCCAAGTTTCAATACTTAATAAAATATTTGTAATGAGTAGAAACAGCTAAAGGCGCGGAAAGACGCAAAAGTATAATCTTCCATGTGAACGTTTGTTACAAGTGACAGGAATATATATTATATGGAATGGTCTGTCACGGACATTATGTGACTGTCAATGTATCAGCTGTCTGACATGTAAATGTTACCTGTCTTGTTGATGGGTTATGTATTGTATGTCTTAGCATAACAGTCTGAAACGTGATAATGATCCATTAATATATGGATCTATGGAATTGTGATAATGATCCATTAATCTATGGATCTGTCTGTAACGTAAATTGTGAGTGATTATATTAGTAGTGACAAACGTCAAAAGATATCGAATCCCTTTTACCCCGTTTGATATTGAGTTCCGCAAAATCCGTTCTTAGCGGGTGCCTACGTCTTATGAGGGATATATCGGCCAAGTTTCAAGTCGGTTCACTTTATAGTTCCGGAAATTTCGTGATGAGAAGGAAAATCGTTTGTGGCACATTTTCACAATGGCGGGTTTTGAGATGTGAAGGTTATTTTCAAGGTCATCAACTATTTTCACAGCTAGTACTATAAATTTTTTTTTAAATACGACAAGATGTCTGTACAATTTACCTGGTTTCGTATTACTGTAGGTTAATGCATAAATAAAATAAACAAAATAAGCTTACCGACATCATTATTTAATTTCAACACACTGTAGAAAAAATACTTGCACGATTTGGCTCAAACTTTGGTAAGTCATAACTAACATGGGTAGGATTCATGAAAATAAATATGACCGAATATAAAAATATGAAAGGTGGCATACTTGGCATGGAATGCCCCATATAAGGAATGGCATACAATTTGAGAGCATCATTATTGAACTAAATAATATTAATTTATTAAAGGTGACCTTAACATAACAATAAGCCAACAGCGATATCTGCTATATACAGACTACATCCAATTTACCCCTATATATTTAACCAAGAATTGAATAAATATTGAAAAATAATCAAAATATTATAGATTTCCATATTGCTTTGGGAGATATAAATATAAATATTTTAAGTGAAAAAGAATATTCGAATATAATGAACGAAGAAGGATTTATATCATATATTAATAAATTTACAAGAGCTATTGATAACATAACTAATATTAATGTCTATTCATTAATTTATCAATAGGAGAGGTGAAAATATATTTGTGAATTATCTAGTAGATACGAGTGTAAAATATTTTAATTTATAGTGCTAGTGTAACAAGACTTTTAATTAACTTCGCGGGCTTACTTTCAGTAGGATTATCCGACAACACATCAATTTGTACTAATGTTTTTCGAAAGTAAATACTTAAAAATATCTGTTTATATTCAACTATTAGATGTCATTATTCCATCTACTTGAGATTTAAAAATAGATTAAGAAAATGAGCTAGTTAGCTATCAGAGCTATCCTTAGTGGAATAAGCGAGATCCTGCACGGAAACTAGTAAATCCGTTTGTGCCATGCAATTTGTCAAAGCTTATTGTCAATGTCCTGTATTGTGCCTTGTTAAACAGCTTCTGATTTTAGCAAAGCGATGTTGATACGTTTCTCCTGATATATTTAATAGCCGATCTCAAATTATACTGCGTGTTGTGAGCATACGTTACGTGTCTAAATACAATGATGTAAGTCAATTAAACGACAAAAACTATTTCGTCCGTAATCCGTTTTGCCCAAAATTAGGGGCTATACGTTTTCACCCTGTCAGTGAAATTTCAAATATTCCCTTTTGTCATATAGGTAAGAAATGATGATTTTACCATAATTTAGAAAATTCTAAGCGTTTCAATGAGGATACTAGAACATGAAATATTATATAATTACCTCCAAGAGGCAAATATAGATTGGTAGGTTATTTTTAACTTTAGTTTTGGATGCAATAACCTTAACTGAACCTATAATATCTCCAAGCGGTAATTCTGAGCTAGTACGTTATTTGTAAGTATAATTTGCGAAGCAATAACAATACTGAACACATATGAGAACAAAACATATTAACTTCAAGCGGCAATTTAAAAGTTCTTCGATTAGACTAATGGCGAGTTATGTTGGAATACTCGAAAAAAGGTTTTGATATAAAATGTACTAGTTTGGTATTTGTATTTTGTTCTATATTTTAATATTATGTTGAATAATTTACTTGCTATTTTTGACAGGGGGCATTGATATATGTACAAACGGGTCTTATAGGAGTATTGTCCTTGTGGATTTTTTATAATCCATATAGAGAGAAGGTGGTTGAGGGTTCATGTTTGATAAACGAAATTTCTCATATGCGATCAAAATATACTTATAGACTGTTTAGTGTTTGTGTGGATTAAATTGAATGTTACAAGTTAAAAATAATAAATTTAACAATAAGAATAACAAATCAATAAAAAATTTCAAAGAAACCAAACAATTCAAATCTAACCCACAAACCACTATATGAAGATAAGATGTCTAAAATGTTGAACGATCCTATAGTACCTATAAAAAAAACTGAATAATAATCCAACAAATATTTACCCAACTAAAATAATAACTTAGTAAAAAGATGGTTCGAAAAGAAATATGTTTCAAAATACATCCATAGACAATTAACTATACCTAATTTTCATCCTCCAAAAATATATGGTTTCCTCAAAATTCATATACCTACCTAATATACCAATATGGACCTGTGATATGCAGCATTCAATCTACTTTTTATGAAATGGCTATATACTTAACCAACATATTAAATAACATAGCTTACAAAAATGACTTTTACATCAAAGGTTCTTGGGTTTTTAAAGAAATGATTGAAAAAATTACAATACCAAAGAACTATATCTGAGTATCAATAGATCCCATATCTTTATATACAAATATCCCTCCAGAATTAGTTACACAAATAATTCAAAATAAATGGGGTGAAATAAAACTATACACAAATTTACCTATGAATGAATTCTTAACAGCTATAGAATAAACATACACAGCTAATTTTTTAAACTAGATGGTTGTGTAATGGGTTCTCCAATCCCAAGTATCATAGCCCAAATAGTCGTGGAATTCCTTGATTAAATTATAATATAATCTTCTTCAAACGATATGTTGATGATTGTATCACTGCCATCCCAATAAATAAATGTGATGAATTTTTGAGCTCTTTTTTCTTTTCACCATAAATTACAATTCACAATTAAAACTGGAACTAATAATGAAATAAATTTTTGAGATTCAACTTTAGTACGAAAACCAAACGAAAACAAAAAATTCAAACCAAATGGTACACCAAATCTACTTAGTCAGAAAGATATACCAATTTCAATTCTGATACATTTAAAGTGGTGAAAATAGAAACTGTATTGTTTTTGGGCACGGTAACTCTGTTTCGAATGATATTTCTGACATCCATCTCCAATTTTTCAAATGGAATTATAGTATTTTATTGAACAATAAGGACAACCATATTTTCCTGGTTATAAAAATATATCACATGTATATATTTAAGGTGTATAATTTTCCGAAATTCTCGATTTAAGTGACATTATCAATGTGAAGTCATCATCTATTTTATGTCTTTATTCGGAGGTACATTTTGATAGTGCATGTGAAAGCAAGTGTCAGTATAAAACAAGGTTATATTATGAGTTGAATAATTGCGATAGTCAACCTCACAGTAGGTGCAGTAAACATAGAGTTGTGGACCATTTGGATAAAATTCTAACATATAGATTATAATTTAACGTCTTTCATTAGCGGTTTCTGAATCATTTCCAATACATTTTCTGTTCCAACAATCATCTACACTTGACCCATAGGAGTGTCCGAAAGCTATTTTGCTAACAAAAGTGAAGGAAGTCACGTGATCAATTGAACACAGGTTTTTTAATTTTGAACCCGTAAACTTCCTCAATTTCCAAGTGACATTCGATTATTTATTAGCAGCCACAGCATACCTCCAACTGTAAGAATGTACAGCTTATTAAAAAAGATTGAATTCTTTCCAGTCTGACCAGAAACTTCTCCAAGAAAAGATGATTGATTAATATTCATGACTAGAATGATAAATCAACTGACTTTGATTTTAGTCATACAAAAACGGTCCATATAATATGAACTATTCAACTAGAAAAACTTATCATGTAAATCGATGAAAGGTCACCAAAATGGTTATGTTTTATTGCATTTTTTCAGAAACGACGAGTTTTCCCAATTGTCAGAGTTTGGAAAATAAAGTTTGAGCTGGTGAGTCCCTTTGCCAAATTTTGTTTAAAAACTTATTTTGTCGATGAAATTCAGGCAATAGCAAACATACCGAAATGAAATGCAATCTGTTGAATAGTAAGTTTGCTGAAAATTGTCATTCTGTGTTAAGTGGGATAAACCTACAAAGTCATTAAAATCAGAATTAAATTTTTGCTTTATTTTTACTTCCCTAAGTATATTTACGTCGTATAAGAAAGTTATTGTAATCAACCTGAAAAAATCCCAATTATCGTTTTGAACACTTCAAAATCAAATACCCACGAAAGTGCACTACACAACTATTTTTAAAACTATCAAAACACTACACCACTATCAGTGTAAACTAATATGAATGTAGAAAAGTCAGAAATTATAACAAAAACTTGCAAAATGAATCCAAAATCTCAATGTGATAGAATGTAAGCAAAGAATATGCTCTGATAAACGGCTATATTAAGAAGATGCGCGCAGACGTGCTCGAAGTAACGCCAATTCCCATCACAATTACTAAAATTAACTTCTGTATATCGTAAGCGGATCTGTATTCTGTGATAACGCTTATTTTCTCTCAGATAGTTCACTCCATGTGGTGTGTGATGGAGTATCCTCCGATACGATGGCTTTTAACACTGGTGTTCCACAGAGGATTTTATTGGCACCAACTTTGTTTCTGTTCTATATCAACGATTTGCTGAAAGTGACTACCTGTCCCGTCCACAGCTTTGTAGATGATGGTAGACTTCATACCACTTTCTCATCTAGAGACCCTATACCATCCGATAAAGGCAGAGGAGCGAGACAGAGGCAGGTTGACGCATTTAATGAATATCTGGAAATGATTTTGAAATGGGGATCTGATAATCTAGTAGAGTTTAATGCAACCAAAACTCAATCTCGCGTCTTCTCCGGGAATGCGAATCCCACAATCCCTAATATAATGATGTCAGATTCTTATAAAGTCTTCTATATCAATGCTCGGGATCACCACTAACAGCACTCTCTTATGGGATCATGTGAGGTGCATTGCGAAAATCACTTCACAAAAGCATGGTTTTCTATTTCGTGTCAAGAGCTACTTTACATCCCGGCAGCTCCTCATAATCTACAAAGCACAGATTCGACCTGTCCTGGAGTACTGTTCACATGTTTTGGTGTTCGGCTCGCAAACATACGCTGAAGCTCTTAGATTCTATCCAGAAGAGTGCTATTCTTCCGATTAATGATGTCACACTTACGAGTTCTTGACCTCTCTAGAACATCGTAGAAAGGTGGGAGATCTCTCCCTTTTCTATAGGTATTTCCATGATTGGTGTTAATCAGAAATCTCTTCTGTTGTTCCACCGTGGAACTTCTTCCTACCAGACTTCAGCAAAGTTGTGGAACTCTTTGCCTAGTGAAGTCTTTCCCTATGCCTATAACCTCCAAATCTTCAAAGAAAAATTAGAACCCCTATCTCCCCTCCCAACATTCCAATGCTGGCTTACACGATGTTCTTCGAATATTATAGGTTTCCCTCACGTGTAAGCAAAGTTTAGAAAAAAGTTACATCCGTAGTTGTAGACTAGGTGGTCCAGTCGCTGGATATTCATTTTGTTCCCCTGTTTCGAAACTCCAAGAGGCAAAGTCATCGCAGGTTAGTTTGTTAAATTTTTAAAGAGTTACTTATTTGAATTTTTATCTTTTTTTTGTTTTTACTTGCCTTTGAACACATTCATTATTAAAGCCTGTAATTGATTGATGTTGCTTCTTTATATTTAAAGATTTAAAGATCCAAAACTATCACGCGCGGATCTTTTATGCTCTTACATCGCCTGTCGAGACGGTGCCTGTGGATGCTTGTTAAATTATTGAACAATTTATTGACGCTGCGGTATGGCGAAGTAGATTCACAAAGTAGGTATTATACGTAATTTGGTGTCATTTATTCGACAACATTTTTTCGACGGAAAAGCTAATCGCCTCGCATTTATTCGAACATAAATTTGTTCGACAAATTTTTAAATATAAGTGAAAAAAATACACAGCTAGATACTAGAAAATACTTTTAATGTTTTTATGTAAGTAATTGTCAAAACAATACAAAATGATAATTTCTGGTACATAATTCGTAATATATAATATTAACCACATTCGTCTACTGAATAATATTGAATAAAAAAAATTAAAATCTGTAATAGCAAAATATACACATATAATAATAATAATAATAATAATAATCGCTTTTATTGACAGATAATGGTTAACAAAAATGGTGAACATGTGACGTCATCTGTCAAAAGGCAGAGTTAGCTCTGGTTCGGACTCAGTGTTGAGTCGAACGAGTGCTTTCTTCCACTCAACCTATGGAGTTTGTATTAAACTAACCTAAATAATCTAAAACTATGTTAACTGAATATAAAGTAATGCAATACATTATGTATTAATAAATCAACTTGGAATTATAAATAAATATTATATATATTAAATAAAGCATATCAAGTAGTAAAATTGAACGGGAAGTGAAAGGGCATCATAGAGATATTTCTCCTGACAGTAGACTATTTTTGAGTCTGCTTTTGAAACATGCAGTGGATAAAGTTTTGAACCGTTCCGGAACCCAATTGTAAAGCCTAGTAATGGTAAAGGAGAATGACGATTGAAATTGGGCGGTGGAGTGCTGAGGTGGCGTAAGTCGTGATTTATGCCGAATATTAATGTTGTGCACGTCCGTGCGAAATGTGATTTTTTCGTATAAGTAAGGTGGTTTTTGCGAAGTTGTTATATTATGAAATGAGGTGCAAAGGTGAAGTATTCTTCTTTTTTCGGTATTTAGCCAACCTAGTTCTTGGAGAGGGGAAGAGATGTGATTTCGTCTACTGAGTCCGCAGATTAAACGTACACAAGAATTCTGGACCAATTGTATTCGCTGGGCGTCTCTTTTAGTGATAGCGGGACCGTAAATAGTGTCGGCGTAATTCAAGTGTGAGAGAACTAGCGACTCGCAGAGAGTTTTTTTACCGTTTTGATCTAGCATTTTTCTGTTGGAATAAATCAATTTGAGGTTACAGAAAGCTCTCCGAACGAGTAGATTGACATGGCCATTGAAATTAAGCGAAGAATCAAGAATAACTCCCAGGTTTTTCGAGCTATCAGAGAAGGAAATAGTGTCTTCCCCGATTTTAATCGTCATCAAATTTTTGCAGCGATTACGAGCGATCTTTTTGCCAAAAAGGATAGCGGAGGATTTGGAGGGGTTTATTGAAAGACAGAATTTTTCAGATATCGAGATGATAGCTTCCAAATCAGAGTTCAATTGAAAATTAGCCAGGGGAAGATTTTTTTCAGAAAATGATATGTATAACTGGGTGTCATCTGCATAAAAGTGACAATTACAGAATTTTATGTGATTATAAAATTCATGGGTATAGAGTATGAATAACACCGGACCCAATATCGATCCTTGAGGAACTCCGTTTTCCACTACCAGAAAGTCAGAACAGTGACGTTCTAATAAAACCGCTTGCAAGCGGTTGTTCAAGTATGCTCCTAACAAACTAGTAGCGGATGCAGAAAAACCAATGTAATGAAGTATAGCTAACAACAATTGGTGCTTGATCCTATATTAACATAAAGTATTACTAATTTTATTTCAACTATTAGTAGTTAATATTGTGCTCCACGTCACGTAAATAATCGGCTACGTCAACATTAGGTTCAAAAGTACTCACAACATTCGCCAATCTCTCGGCGCAGTCATTATATGTTTTACTTCCAGCAGGAGGTTTCTATCCACTGACATATTGTTCTATGCAAAGCTGGTTCAAACTTTGTTCCCTCTTAATTGCGGTAATGAATTTCCATATTTTTGGATGCTCAGCTGAAATTTGATTTTGAAATCCTCGATGCCAACCTTCGATAGCATTATTGGTTTTCGGTAAGCCATGTTGAACGTTATCATAACAGTTCCACATATGATGGGAAAAACGTGGCGGGCGGCGCCGGTAGCGTCGACCTGGCCAACCGATCCAAGTGTCCTCAAAATAATCTATCACCGTTTGTGAATGAGGGGGTAAAATACTTGGATCACAAAGTGCATCAAAATAATCCTCCAAATGTGGCCTAGGAACAAATGCTAATGCAGATAGCATTCTAAGTTTTAAGGCAAAGTCTGGATCAGTGTCGTATTCTCTCTTAAGACCATTTGATTGTATGTTTCTATAAATACATTGGCAGAAGTGGAAAAAGCATTCATGATGCACTGCTTCGGGAAATTCAAAGTTTATCACATTTACCATTGCATGTTCGAAATCAGTCATAACTGAATTCGGGTTTGCGGTTGGTCCAAGTTTTTTATTGTTCTTAAAAGTTGAATGTAACACTGTTCACTTTTGCTGGGAAGTAACGAGTAAATTAATAGCAGAACAATGTGTCCACGTAAGCCATGTATAGTGTAAAGTTGCTCAAATAGTGTTGGATCTGTTTTTAAGGTACCATCTGCGTACCAGTGATCCGATCTTGCTAGGAGCTGGAGATTAAAACAGTTCACCGCTTTCAGTGGTGGTATAGTTATCTGAGAACACAATATTTCTTCTGTGACTTGGAATGACTGTACCATCATTGTGCTTGGTTCTAATATTTCTTATTGTCCTTTTCATTGTATCCACTTACGGCTTGACTAATATTCATCGATGCACTGGACAAAATATAATGGGATGCATCGCGAGAATTTATAGCATCTTCTCTTATTTTATTCAATATTTTATTTGCTTCAATCTGTGCACCATCACCGGCATGATTATGTTGTTGTATCTGCTTACTCACTTCATTATTTATGGTAGTCAAACGAAATTTTTACAAAATGTCTTCTTGAAATTTCCGCACTTCCAGTAAATTTTATTTTGGCACTGCTTATCTTTTACATACAAGTAACCGTCTAAACTTAGTTTTGGTTTGCCTTTAGAACTATTCACAAATTCTAACGCCATTTCAATGCAAAGACGCAAACACAACCGATGATTATTCCTAGAAATTTGAGGTAAAATGACCGCATAACAATAATGATTTGTGCCATTGCAGCTTTTTTGAAATGAAATTCTCAAACTTTCGACGAAATGTAGGTCGACTGGTCGAACAAATTTCCATTCGACCAAACTTCCGCACATACAAATATTTTACGAACAAATGCTGTCGAACAAATTTCTGTCGGACAAAATAATGTTGTCGAACAAATTTCATAGAGATCATATAGCATTAATAATCACTAATATTATGATCTCTATGACAAATTTCCGCTCACCATTATACATACTATGCGCTAGTCACAAGTTTTCACCATTCACACATCAGTAGATATTTTTATGGTTTTCTATGTGCAGTCTCAGTGTTTATCCAAATTCCAGTCGGTTTCACTGATATGCATAACACCTACTCTGTGATTCTAGTTCGTCATGCTAACGCGACAGCGAATTGTTCAATTAATGAATTTAAGATAATATGTTTAAGTTTCAACCAAGAATCGGAGTTCCTTGCGCAGTGTTTGTAAAAACTAGTTTAGAAAAGCATTCGTGATTATTTAAAGACTTCGTCACAGTCATACCGTACTCAAATCAATTATTACGAATTCAAAACAGGTCTTCGAATGCTGTAGTTTATCAATAGCAAGTAATTTCTCCAGATGTCAAAAATTTAAGATTTTGTTGGAAATTCTGATCAACGAGTCACGAAATAAGACATTTATATTTTGTTTCGGAAAATTAAACTTTTGTCAAAATGCGCAATTCAAGTGACATATTTTGTTTAAAAGAAGCTCGGGCTGGAGAGAATGATGGAAGTTTGATATTCTCAGTTAATGGTTCTCGATCTTTACGAATAAACAGAAGAAGCAATGCTAACGAAGTTGGTTTTCAATATGGAACTGCGGAGGAACAAATCCCAATTGGTGACGTATCAAAATCACCACGTGACTCATTCAAAAGGGAAAGTGGCGCCGCCGTAAGTGATGATGAAGCTACCGGTCATTCTGTAGGTCGTGCTGATGTACTCAAGGGTGGATCTGATGATGAAGGACCAGCAGTATCGGACGTGAAGGTGGAAAAATCATCTGAGAGTGCAACTACTTTCACGAAGCTGGGCAAAAAAAATAATACTCCCAACAATTCCTGTATGAAGCGTAATCCTCTTACTGGAGAAGGTATGGAATCTCCTATTGCAAGTCGTTCCAAGAAGAAAACTCATAGTGAGTGGATACGGTGATTCTAGACTTTGAATTTGTATTTTTTAATTTAATAAATATTAACTATTGGCACATCTTTTACTATGAACCGAAAGATGCAATAATAATACATGTTTGTCATGTTAACTACTATCATAGCTGCTTAGCTCCTAAGCGGAAGTGTCGTATGTGCCAAAAATGTTATACTATGTACGTTCTCCGCAAAAAAGACGTATATGCCATAATGGAAATATTCGTTCATTTTGTTTGCCATATGTACAAGATTCAATGTAAATACTTGAAAAAGAATGCAGTATCTGCAGTATATTGAACAAAAGTGTAGCATATGCTGTGTATATACTGCACTCTTCGGTAGCATGCGTCAGTTACTGCGGTTTTACTTAGCAAGTTAGCGAGATTGTGCTTCTGCTTAGGAGATGCGCGATGGCGATGCGTGACGTTATTAGATATCAAAAGGGACTTTTGACGATGTCGAGGAGTAATGATATAATTATGGTACCTGCCAATTAAAACTCTAAAACAATGATAATAGTCCAGTCAATAAAGCGGGGAATCAAAAAAGTTTCTTATAGGAAGATGGATCAAAAAATTTTTTCTTGCATTACCTTCTATGAGTCCTCTAGGTAATTCGTGACTAGCAAGCGAAGTGATTAGCCCCCCAAAACTCAAAATTAACCCCTTTTTCACACCCCATTTTTAAATAAATTGCAAAATATAGCAAAAGTGAAAATTAAGGACTGAAAATGCCCCCTAGTAGGTTTTCGGGGTCGCTGATCACGAATCTGCCGTTAGTTTTCCGGAAAATTCAGACGGGGAGCGGAAAATTCGGAAAATTTGGTTAATTTTCAGACTTTTTACTTTTTTCAGCGTTGTCGAATTGAACTCGCACCTGAAGTTGAATAATGATGTTTCTAATGTCAAGACGTAGAAATTCGGATAACTTCGGAAAACTGTGGAAAACCTGGTATGAGAAAATTTCAAATTTGGGCGATATGAGAGTGTATCAGGTCATTATATGGGTTTTCTGGGTCGCTGATCACGAATATGCTATCAGTTTCCCGGAAAATCCCCCTGAGAAGTGGAAAATTGGAAAATTTGGTTAATTTTCAGACTTTTTACTGCTTTTTTCAGCGTTCGCACCTGAAGTTGAATAATGATGTTTCTAATGTCAAGAAGTAGAAATCCGGGAAAATTTCGGAAAACTGGAAAATCTGGTATAAGAAAATTTCAAATTTGGGCGATATAAGCGTGTAGCAGGTCATTATATGGGTTTTCTGGGTCGCTGATCATGAATGTGCTACTAATTTATCTTCGTTTATTTAGATATTCATTTAATTTTTTTAAACAATGTTCAAGTAGTCTATGGTTCTCCCAACTATGGTCTGGTAATCTATGATTCTCCCAACTATGGTCTGACCAATCTATGGTTTTCCAATCTGAAGTCTCTGAACCATATAATTCTATGAGCGCGCACGCGCGATTGTGGATGACCTTGGAATGGACTGTTTTCGGTAAAATGAACCTTAGATTTCCTCATGGGAATTTACATGTAAAAAAGGTCGATTTTGGTCCCGAACTGTTATAGTACATCTACTTACGTGTGCCATCATATCGTCTGTATACAGTGATTCCACGTAGTGAAAAACAATTCTATTCAAATTAAGCGTCACGTATCAATTGAAAATTTCTCTATTGAAGGTAAGAACATTCAAATATTCAGATGATGAATACTATTAGAATAATAATCTTTCATTTTTTTCCAAATGTATACATCATAAAAAATTGTACTAATTATAGAATATAAAAAAAATTACTTCACAAACCATTTTATTACATGTTATATCTGTATAAATTTTATTAAACGAAAAAAAATCATAAGAATAAATATATATTATATTATTATTATTTCATAACAAAAAATAAAATGCATTTTCTGTTTTTTTATCTCCTTCTCCTGATTACATTGAAAAAAAATCAACAAAATTTGCAGATTTTCAACTTTTAAAAATTTTTATACTACATTTTCCACATTTTCTGCCGTTTTTTATAAATTAATTTCGTTTAACTTGTACGTAACACTGGATGGCACGTTATATCGGTGAAGAGAAAAAAATTAAATAAATATCTATATAAACAAAGATAAATTGATAGCACGTTCATGTTCAGCGACCCAAAAAACCCATATAATGGCCTACTACACGCTCATATCGACTAAGTTTGAAATTTTCCTATACCAGATTTTCCACAGTTTTCAGACTTTTTTGATAATCTTATTTCGTTTAAATTGTTCGTAACACTGGACATTAATTTGAAGCACATTATTATCAGTAACAACGGAAAAAAAATGAAAAGAAACTAAATTTTCCGATTTTCCACTTTTCAGGGGAATTTTCCGGGAAACTGATAGCATATTCGTGATCAGTGACCAGAAAACCCATATATTGACCTGCTACACGCTCAAATAGCCCAAATTTGAAATTTTCTCATACCAGGTTTTCCACAGTTTTCCAAAATTTTGCCGAATTTTCACGTCTTGACATTAGAAACATCATTATTCAACTTCAGGTGCGAGTTCAATTCGACAACGCTGAAAAAAGCAGTAAAAAGTAAAATTAACCAAATTTTCCGATTTTCCGCTCCATGTCTGAATTTTCCGGAAAAGTAATGGCAGATTCGTGATCAGCGACCCCGAAAATCTACTAGGGGGCATTTTCAGTCCTTAATTTTTACTTTTGCTATATTTTGCAATTTATTTAAAAATGGGGTGTGAGAAAGGGGTTAATTTTGAGTTTTGATGGTGTTGGGGGGGGGGGGGGGGGGCTAGTCACTTCGCTTGCTAGTCACGAATGACCTAGAGGACTCATAGAAGGTAATGCATAAAAAATTTTTTGATCCATCCTCCTATAAGAAACTTTTTTGTTTGGTCGATTTCCCCGCTTTATTGACTGGACTATAAGTAGTTCATCTATGAGTAACAATGAAAATGTAGTCTGGAAGAACTACTTCCTTGTAACGATGAGACCAGAGGAACAAGGTAATATTCTACAGGAAGAACCAGAAGTTAACATATCCCTTATTTCAAGTTACAAATCTGAAGAAATTAGATTAAGAATTGTTAATAATATTCCTAATTTTTTAACGTTACCAAGTTTTCAAAACACAGTATCACTTGAGAACAAAATTTTTCAGATGATATTATGCAGGGGATAGAATCACTACCAGTTGTATTTGACACTGGAAATGATCCTGAAACCCTACAGATACACAATGCTGTTGTAGACAATGACTTACTGCAGAGCAAAACTACTAATTATAATTATTGTACAACGTACTGCCCAAGGAAGTACAAAAGACCATACTAAACCCAACTATATGGAAATGTACTTGTGCTTAACGAAAACAGCTCAGATATCACCGTGAATTAAACGCTGATCCACCTGAAGTCACAGTCTTAGCAAACATCATAGAAGATACACCGGAAACCGCAGATTTATACACAAAAGAGGGATACCCACAACGGGAAAAAGGAAAGACGAAAACGTATGAAACTAAATCAAATAAAAGAAGCTCATAAGCTGTTGCCGCTGTGTGACCCTGAGAAACGAAAGAAGAAATACAACAGTTAAATCTCTCAACTCCGACCTTCTGATCAATAAAGCATTTTTGGGATTTGTCACGGTTAGGAAGAAAAACATTTATTTTCAATACTTGTAAGCGTTCTGCAGTGCAAAGGCGATCCTATTCTGCAAAAAGTGGGAGAAAGTATTTTTTGTTGAAAAAAATCAAAAATGGCGGATTCATGGCTACAGACACATCCGGTACGATGTCTCGGGTTCTACTCATCGGATCGCGATAAATTCAAAATATGCGTTTTTGAGAATATTTTCAAATGCCATTGGTTACGTTGCGATCCGACATTTGTCATTATTTAATTTTTTCATTGAGGACTATTGAATAAATTGTTGTAGAAAGTGAAGAAAAGAAAAAAATTCTACTTCATTTAGTGATAGCTGAATTCAATACTAACAGTTTGAGCTCTCAATAAGATCGATTTATATTACAGCCGGAAGTCTCCATATGCTAATAAGCAATTGATCTAATTTGCTTAATTACTCGAAAATCATAACAAAACTAGATTGATTCAGAAATGCTCAAGACCGATATATCCGCAAAAATACGTTAAAAATGGTTGGGCCTATTACAATAATACCCTTACACTGTATACTACATGTAGTGAGGGAAGTAAAAAGGTATGACAGTTGTAAAAAACTCTCCGCTAAGTCACATATGTACCAAGCTACATAGGTAAGAGCTCATTTTTGTAATATTTTGACGTACCTTGTTACTTTTTGGCAATTTCTACTTCGGCTTCAACACTCCTCCAGTCTACCAGATCTAAATCCGATTGACTTTCATGTTGATTTCTCGGGCGCCAAATGTATGTCAAGGTTTGCTTCTCGTTAAGAGCTTCTGCTAGAGCCCTTACCACAAAGCGTATCACTGTGCCATCTACGGATAGCCTTGTCTCAGGGTAGTCTTAGTGAAGTGAGTAACCAGGGGTCAATAGGGCAGACTGGATAGTATTAGAATTGCAATTAATACGTGGTTACTTCTTGACTACTTAAATGCTGTTGCAGAAAGTCATTTTAGATAAACACGGAACTTCCCAATAATAAGTTTATTTATTGCTTGAACATAAATAAATATTTGACTCTCTATATAATAATAATTTATCCCGACCCGGAGGAAGTACAAGGAAGCTCAGAAACAATAATTGCTAAGAAAGCGGTCCAAACAGGCTAGTTTCCTTATTCTAGCCTTGCAAACGAATAGTCATGTGAGTATTATTATAAACGGCTGTTCATGCACTAATTATCAGCAAAATTAATTATCGTGCATGGAATACTCCAGCAGAGCAATTGAGAATTTGAGTTGTGAGGATCCTCCGCAATACCCTCACTACGTCCGCGTAATATCAGTAATCTTTTGGGAACTTTTAATAATAGTGAATACTGGGATTCATTTATCCTGCACTTCTTTCAGGTTAATATGCGTAAATCCTTGGCAACGGCCTCACCGGTAATTGTACGATAGTGCCAGGCTCTTATATACTACCCCCACATAAATTTGATAATTATAACTCTTACTTCCCGGTAAGACTCAGCGTGTTAGAGTTATAATCACCTCGTCAGCAATACCACTTTACTTCCGGATGAGCCACAGCGTGTACAGTGAATATCACGACTCTCAAACATACATCCCCCTTCAGAGACTACTTCCGGGTAAGACACAGCGTGTAGACCCTGGCGGAGTACTATCTACGACGCACCCTTATTTCCGGGTAAGACACAAAGTGTATTGGTACGTCTTGATTCACATTCACTCTAATCCTTCTTCAGAGCCTACTTCCAGGTAAGACACAGCGTGTAGACCTTGGCGGAGGACTATCTACGACATACCCTTATTTCCGGGTAAGGCACAGTGTATATTTGTGTGTCGTGATTCCCTTTCACTCTATTCTTCCTTTAGAGCCTACTTCCGGGTAAGACATAGCGTGTAGACCCTGGTGGAGGACTATCTACGACACACCCTTATTTCCGGGTAAGACACAGTGTATATTGGTGCGTCGTGATTCCCTTTCACTCTAATCATTCACACCCTCTGACACAATACAATTACTTATCAATTTTATCGGAACGTTATGGAAATATGTACAGGATAAACTTTCCAGATACGATATAACAATTACAATTACTAATTAAAAGATATTTGATATTACAAGGTCATACCGCGAGCAAAACAATGAAACTCAATATACTACCTCAAATATCAAAATCACTATTAACCTAATACTTCAATGGGAACTGGCAAAACACTTAATTTTGGCGGCACAACTGGTTGTTCTGGAAGATTCGCTCTGGCTGTCTTGCTCATTCATTATTGTCTCACTGACTATAATCTTAATAATATGAATCAACGCTTGTGGGGCATTCTTTTATACCAATCGAGGTGCTGGTCAAGTCACCTACACCAGCTCTAGCCGAGCCCTTTCTTTGTTCATTCCGCGCTCATGATGCTCCACCAGTTCCCCGATTCTGTGCCGTGGTTTTTATGTTTACATCTGTTCCGTCATTTTATGTTGACACGAAATATGCACGGTTCTGAATGAAATTGAATATACGCAGCTTATGAATTGAAATGTTTGCAAATCTGTTACTTATACCACACGGATGCCTATGCCCGATACTACACATATTCCTATACAACAATATAATTATTCAGAATTATGAATTCGAAATACGAATATAAGCGAAATCTAAAATTTATTACCAATGTACGTGTTTCCCATTACATAATTATTCAAGATTTTAGGGCTTCGTTACAATATATTATATTTTTGTGATTTTGTGTTACTTAAAGTTGAGTTCAGCTTTTTTTAGGCTCTTTGAAGGAATAGGATCAGTGATAAACTCCATCACTGACCGAACTTTGAATAACACTAAAAATTGAGATTGTAAACATGTAATCATTTATCTTGTATTATGCGTAACATGGCTGTAATGTACAGTACTACACAACTCAATAGTTTTCTTCACGTAAAATGTACCTAAAGTTTATATTAGGTTGGTCAATAAATCAGCAGGTTATGATCGAACCTACTGGTCACTGATATTCATAGGTAGAAGAGCTGCACTTAAATATCTGAATATATAAAATTAATAACTAAAAAAAATATCGAGTACGTACCTAATTAAAAAAAAAAGAAAGTGCCTTGGACATTTTGTGAATTCGCCTTTGACATTAATTTTACAATTTTCAATTAGAACTACGTAATTTGTCAATTTTTTTCCTCTATCTGTATATTTTTTTCAGATTGAATACTACAGTGTAGTGTTCATTTGTCATATATATATTTGCTATTTCAAATCTCACTCAGTGAAGTTTCGAATATTTCAATTAGGATTATTATTTTTTAATATTTGTGATTTTTTAACCTGTTTCATTTTTGTATTTTTGATGACTACATTTTTCAATTTATGACTTGTTCATTACAACTAGGGAATTTTCAATAACATTGAATGAAACTGATGTGTATATTTTTATATTTCCATAAATTATTAAAATAATTATCAATTAAATGTCTTCTTGTATTGATTATTTCGTTGTTTGCCATCATTGGAGCCTGCAGTAGCTGGCCATTTTGAATCAATTCTTCTAATTATTGGGCTTCAATATCATCTGGAAGATCTTCCTGACCCATTTGACGTGCAATATTCTGTAGGACACCATTAGCTACAATAATTGTCAAACTTGTTTCTACTTTTAATCGCAACCCATAAGCTAGAACTGGAAAGTGACGTTTCCAATTGCCAAATAAACGTTCCACCACATTACAAGTTCTGGTGTCAGCTTCATTGAACAATCGCTGTGCTCTGGTTCTGGCATTTTCCAGCGTTGTTATAAAATCAGTTCTTAGTGGGTATCCACTATCTCCTACAAATAATTCAAAGTAAAAAAAGGAATGACTCAAGAATGCATTCCTTACCTAATAACAAGCAATTTGGGAACTCAGCATTCTCCATAAGAGCTCTCATTCGGCTATTACTGAATATAGTTGAATCATGAGCAGATCCAGGCCAACTTGCAACAATATCCATAATTTCCCACATCTTCTCTACAAGGTGATTGGATCCTAATATGAGTACAATCTATGGTACCCAAGACTCTTGGAAACGCAGCTATTTTAAATAATTGATTTTAAATTGATGTTATTTCTGCTGCAGTTTGAGGCATCCTCATAAACTGAGCCCCCAAAGTTGCAATTGCACGCGAAACTCTTCCAATAATTCTTGAAGCAGTGGAAGTATGAAAAATCGGCAATTGCTATTAAATGTCCAGCAGAAGCAGTAACTTCTTCATGGGTGATACACTGATTTTACTAGGAGAAAAATAGCATCATTTTGTTGTAGTTATTTTAATTTCCATAAGCATACCTATCATTTGGAAATTCAATTGCATCTTCTATTAATCTTAAGAGAATCAGACAAGCTCGCTTTGTAACCCGAAATCGCCTGAAGAAAGCATGTTCCCCCAAGACATGAAAATGATCGGATCTTGTATAACGTAGTCTTGGGAACCGAAAATCTATAATTTCCAGGATATCCAAATTATCCTGAAAAATGCCATTCATTGTAAGATCCATTTTTGAAAAATGCACAGATAATCGAATAAGTAATAACGAAGAAATAGAACTCCCGATTAACTCAAATTCGAATCAATAGTTTTGTTATTTGTTTTGATTGAAGGTTAAAATGTTTATGTCAAATCGTAATGCTGCTGATGAACGTGCGTTACACTTGAGTTCTTTTTAAGCATCGAAAAGTGAAGACTTAGATTAAAGCATAGCTTAAGGAGTGCTTATCGAACGGTGCACACCGGAATGCTCATTTAAGCAGAGTTTATTTTTAATTAATACTTAGAGTGTACGGTGC
The DNA here is from genome assembly GCA_958510875.1 of Endomychus coccineus. NCBI lineage: Eukaryota > Metazoa > Arthropoda > Insecta > Coleoptera > Endomychidae > Endomychus > Endomychus coccineus. Next base: position 60,496,167 of record OY294068.1, on the reverse strand, counting down.
AAATGGTGATTAGTAGCTACGAGACGAAAAAATTAAAAATTATTGATTGATTAGTTTATAAGCAAAAAATAAAAACAGTGGTATTGTAAAATGTTTGTTAAAGAATTAATTTTAAAACATAGGGAACATTATGAATTTAGAACAATAGTTAATTATATTCTGGGAATATTCCAGATTCTCATACACGACTAATCTTCATTTAAATTTGATACGCATATAATTGTTTTGCCACGAGCAAAAAGAGCAGGTGGAAAGAGAGATTTCATCAATTTTCTTCTAATATTTCTCTAAATAACTTCATTGATCTGGTACCTAATTTCAAATCTGCCGCAAGAATATAAGTTTCGCGAAAAGTATGCCTACCTCCGATGCTCACTGGCGTAATTATAAACATTTTCGGGAGGGTTAAATGTTTTTCGGGGGGAGAAGATTAATACATTAGAGTTGAATTTTACAGTATGAAAATATTTTAGACAAAAAGTTAGGAAATTTTCCGTTGATTACGAAAAAAATAGTGGCTGAGAACCTCCAATGAAGGAAAATGTCTTAATTTATATATATATATATATATATATATGTAGAACTGGATTCTCGGGTATTGATCCGCGTTGTGTGGTTTCGGTCCTCAAAAGGACCAATTTCACGACGTTTCGGCAAAGTCGCATTTGCCATCTTCAGGTGATTCGACCGTAGAGTCTGGAAAATCTAGGCGAACTAGATTTTCCAGACTCTACGGTCGAATCACCTGAAGATGGCAAATGCGACTTTGCCGAAACGTCGTGAAATTGGTCCTTTTGAGGACCGAAACCACACAACGCGGATCAATACCCGAGAATCCAGTTCTACACATTACGTCCGCGAGAACCTAAGAAGAAACATATATATATATATATATATACGATTTTCCGTGTTTTTCCGGGAAACAACACTTATATCTTCTAAAATAAGCATTGTAGAAGGAAAAGTTTCGAACAAAAGTTGTTCAACATTAAATTTTACATAGGAATTGACTATTCTGAATTTAATTTTCATCAAATTTTCTAAGCATTTGATGGGAAAACTAAATATTTTGAATGAGAACTATATATGAGAAAAAATTGCATTTGGCTGGTAAATGTGGTATGATAATTTTATATTGGGGTATATATCGTTACTGTATATGATTATAATTGAGGATTCTCCAATATTTGCCCTAATTTTCCGGGTTAGGAAAATTTATTTTTATTTTTTTCCAATCTTAGTGTATGATATGTCGATTTTTAGGTTTTATAGAGCTCTAATAACGATTTTTCAGTTCATTTTGTCGTGAAAAGTCATTGAAAACGTACATTCGAAAATGGAAAACTTTTTTTTTTTTGATTATATTTTTTAGGGTTCTAAAAATGTTTTTTTACTTTGTTTCATTGTGAAAAATCATTGAAAATATATATCCGAAAATTTTAATTTAAACAATTTAATATTAAAAACGAGGTTGTTAGAATCAAATTGTTTTTCCCTTAAACGATTTTTTAATCAAATATATCAATAACATAATTGTTTACATGGAATACATAACAGCTCAACTGTGAATATTTTATAATAACGTTTAACGTATACAATAACAGAGCACATGTGGCGTTATTTTGGGCATCATATGATTGAACGCTTGCGCACAAATTCATTTCTAACGAAATCAATTGAATTTCGTGACAAAATTAACAAAAACGTTTTCCGAACCCTAAAAACATAAAAATTGATTTGTCACACACCATAATAGAAAAAAAAATCCTGTTTCCGAATGTACGTTTTCAATGACTTTTCACGACAAAATGAACTGAAAAATCGTTATTAGAGCTCTGTAAAACCTGAAAATCGACATATCATATACAAGATCGAGAAAAAAAAATTTCCTAACCCAGAAAATTAGGGCAAATATTGGAAAATTCCTAATTTTAATCACTTACAGTAACGATATATACCCCAATATAAAATTATCATACCATATTTACCAGCCAAATGCAATTTTTTCTCATAATATATAGTTCTTATTCGAAAATATTTTGTTTTCCCATCCAATGCTTGGAAAATTCGATGAAAATTAAATTCAAAATAGTCAATTCCTATGTAAAATTTAATGCTAAACAACTTTTGTTCGAAACTTTTCCTTCTAAATTTCTTATTTTCGAAGATATAAGTGTTCTTTCTCGGAAAAACACGGAAAATCGTATATATATATATATGTACAGGGTGTCCTCGAACTGCGTGGCTAAAATAGAACCGAAGATTCTTTGATTTGAAAAAATTTGATGAGCCTTTTTACTTTTGCCTCAAGTGTCTTGTTTAGCCGGTAGAGGGCTTCAAAGTTGCAAAAATAATTTTGTTTTTTCGGTATAACTTGAGAACGTGATGGAGGACTTTCGCAATATTTGGCAGATGAGTTACTGTCAATAATAGCCGTTTTTGAGAGCGGAGCATAGAGCCTTGGAGACCATAGAAATGGCTCAAACTTGAGGATGTAACGGGAAAAGTGTCCAGAACTTTTTTGTGGTCAATGTAATTCACTCTATATTTTCTATGTAGATAGCTTATCTAATTTGAAAACTTTTCTTACTCTTAGAAAATTTTGATAAAATTAACGGATTAGCTTGAAAAAAATAATTTTCGAGTCTCTGCAATTTTGGCTTACTAATTTTACTTGATTAAAATACCTTAGTTGCCTTTGCTTTTCTAATGTCTATGTTATTGATTTATGGACTTTGTCGTTGCAATGGCCGAAGAAGGGAAAGATATCCGCATCGCAGAATTCCAAATCGGCAAACCTTCGCGGAACTGGCAAATTTGAAGCAAATCGCAGAGAAACTGGACGCAGTTTTACCGAGAAATTAATAACCATTACAGTGTTAGTGAAATTTTGAGCCATAATTTTATAAAATTTTTACGGAAAGCAAAGTAAAAACTGACAGTTTTGAGAATAAAATCTTCAAATTCCAAAATGACATTAGAAAAGCAAAGGCAACTTAGGTATTTTAATCAAGTAAAATTAGTAAGCCAAAATTGCAGAGACTCAAAAATTATTTTTTTCAAGCTAATCCGTTGATTTTATCAAAATTTTCTAAGAGTAAGAAAAGTTTTCAAATTAGATAAGCTATCTACATAAAAAATATAGAGTGAATTACATCGACCACAAAAAAGTTCTGGAAACTTTTCCCGTTACATCCTCAAGTTTGAGCCATTTCTATGGTCTCTAAGGCTCTATGCTCCACTCTCAATAACGGCTATTATTGACAGTAACTCATCTGCCAAATATTGTAAAAGTCCTCCATCACGTTCTCAAGTTATACCGAAAAAACAAAATTATTTTTGCAACTTTGAAGCCCTCTACCTACTTGAGGCAAAAGTAAAAAGGCTCATCAAACTTTTTTCGAATCAAAGAATCTTCGGTTTTATTTTAGCCACGCAGTTCGAGGACACCCTGTATATATAAATTAAGACATTTTCCTTCATTGGAGGTTTTCAGTCACTATTTTTTTCGTAATCTACGGAAATTTTCCTAGCTTTCTGTATTTTCAAACCTTAAATCGGAAAAAAAGTACCAAATCTCAAAAAAATCCATAAAATGACTACTAATTAAGCAGATTGAACATTTTTAGTGATTTCGCCCTCTCCCTTCTACGCCACCGAAATCAGCAGTGATCTATATTCTTATAATAACTAGAAAAACACTCATAATGATACAAAAAGTCAACTGAACATGGAAGCCAAAAATACAACTTGCAATTTGCAATACTATTTTCCTATTCTCACCAAATTAAAGCGATTTAACAAATTTCAAATTTGCACGACCAATAGGAACGACGCAATCGCCTTCACTTTGGTCTATTAGGCACATACAAACGCACACATGTACACACAGCCATTATCTCAAATATTACAATAAGTACCTCATGGTTCGAACCTTTTAGCCCGAACGAATAGAACAAACAGGGAGAACGAACCGAATTCGGGTTGTGTGGACGTTTTTCAGAGCCGAATAAAACGCCCAGAATGTTTTTCAATAGTTTTCCGTAAAAGTGAATTGGTTGTAGAAAGTTATCATTCGCTGAATCATTTACTTAACGAGAATTCGGTCTATTCGCAACATTCGTGACGATTCATGGTGCTTCCAGGCTTGAAGTTTATTCACATACCAACATAAATAATATGCTTCATTGAACATGAAGTGGGATAAGGAAAATTGTCTAAAACTGATTTATATCTATGTTTTCGTTGTTTTTCTCATATATAATCATTTTACAAACTATAGAAAAGCACTTTTAGCTACAGATAAACATGAATACTGTATATCCATGTTTATCTGATCAATTTCACAACAAAATCTGAGAATGATCTGAACTGCAGACGAGAGGAGTCTTAAACAAATTCACAGACATAGCGATATGATTCAAGATTGACAAAATGTGTAAAACAATACAATAAAAAATAAACATCTTATAGTGTCTTACAGAAACCAGAAAAGCCACGTCACTGATAAAATGTATGGTGTCAGTCTAGGTAGTTATTAATTCACCAATGACGAATGTGAGCTGAGCATGCAGCTCTGAGTAACTTTTATCTTTATCGAGCTTTTTGTTTTTCCTCCTTCGAACATCTCTACAGAAGAAGAATAATAAATGTTATGTAGAAGTGAGATCTGTATTACCTGTTCGGCAAAAATGCCAAATCTCAGATCTTGATAATGTGACTACAAAATGATCGTTATCCGAAATTGATCTACCATTCCAGAACCAATCTTAATACACTCAATTCAGCTTACTGGAGGCATAAAATATGCAGAAGCTTTATTATTGAGATATTTTAATGATCACAACAGTTATACCAGATTTTATTTGGAAAAAGAATTACACATACATGATGAGCAAGGGAAGGACCCTCATAATATTGCTGCAATCGATAGCCATATGCCTGAAATTGTCTTTCGTCAGCGCTCAATTAGGCACATTCTGCTTGATTTCAATACCAAAAAGTCTATGGGGCCAGAGGGAATTCCACCTGTCGTTCTCAAGGAATTTGCGACTGAATTAACACCAGTTGTTTGCAATTTTTCCCCTTCATACAAACTTGGTGTTTCCTTCCAACCGGAAGTCCAACCAGTTCCAAAAAAAAGAAAATAAGACCCTTCCTAATAATTATAGACCCATTGCACTATTATCTGTGATCTCTAACGTGATGGAGAAAGGAATCCACATCGAGGTCATCCAATACCTAGAGAGCTACAAAATCGTGAATGACCGGCAATATGGCTTCCGTCAGCAGGGATTAACAGAAGACCTGGTTGCCTACGTAAAACACGTATTGCAGAAGTCTATTGAAAAACATGAGAAATCTCCAGCTGTATCATTGGATATCTCCAAAGCATTTGACCGAGTCTGGTACCAAAGCTTTCTTGGGAAACTGCCGTCATATAGTTTGCCGCCTTAATTTTGTCGCTTACTATCGAGTTTTCCCTCAGACAGATCACTCTATGTGATGATTGAAGGAGTATCCTCCGATACAATGACCGTCAACTCTGATGTTCTACAGGGATCTGTCTAGGCATCAAGTTTGTTTCTGCTTCATATAAACGATCTCCTGGAAGTAACCAACTGTCCCGTCCACAGCTTTGCAGATGATGGTACACTTCATACTGCTTTCACATCTTGCCTCTATGCCATCCAATGAAGCCAGTTGAGCGAAACAGGGACAGGTTGAAGCAAGTAATGGAGATCTGGCAAATATTCTGGAAAGGGGATCTAATAATCTTGTGTAGTTTAATACAATCAAAGCTCCAGGAGTGCGGATCCCGCAATCCCTAATATGATGATGTCAGGTACAACTATTAGTATGAAGTCTTCTATAACCAAGCTCAAGACCACCACCAACAGTACCCTCTCATGAGACGATCATGTGAGGTCCATTACGAAAACCGCTCCTTAAAAACTTGGTTTTCTATTCAGTGCCAAGAGCTACTTTGCATCCCAGCAGCCTCCCATAATCTACAAAGCACAGTTTTGACCTGTCCTGGAGTACTGTTCACATATTTGGAGTTCGGCTCCCAAACATACGCTGAAGCTCTTTGATTCTATCCAGAAGAGAGCTATTCGTTTGATTGATGATGTCACGCTTACGAGTTCTCTAGAACATCGTAGAAAGGTGGGAGATATCTCCCTTTTCAATAGATATTCCCATGGTTGGTGTTCATCAGAAATCATTTCTGTTGGTCCACCGGGAGAAATTCCAGACAGACGAGCTCAAACTAATCACCCCTTCACTGTCAAGCCTAAGACCTGCCGAATTTTTTCCTATCAATAGCGAAGTTATGGAACTCTCCACCTAGTGAGGTCTTTCTCTATGCCTATAACCCCCAAACCTTCAAGAAAAATACAAATGCCTATCACCTCTCCAAACAATCCACAGCTGGCTCACACGATGTTCTTCGAACATTATAGGTTTCCCTCTCAGTGAATTTTCATATTTCCAAAATGGATTTGAACCAGTCGAATATTTTTTATTCAGACCGATCATTCAACTCAACTCCATTTTTTGCCATTATTTCAATCTGTCGGTGTATTCTACGAGGTAGTAAAGATATATAAAGCACGCTCAAATGAATTGTAAAAACATTTAGGTTGTGCATGTCGTTAATCGAGCTTACTGAAGTCGCAAAAAAAATGCAGAAGGTTTGTCCATCTAATTTAGTCATTGTGGATTTGAAAATTAAATATGTGTAAACAACTCATCAGTGAATTATTTACAATTAAAATTATGTCATACATCAGTGTGTTACATATTGTTTGCGTATGGTAAGGTTCGAATGATGGACGATTTACAAAGTAAAGAAATAAATGAATGGCAAACAGGAAATATGTCTTTACAAAAAGCTTACATTTTACTAAATATCCGGTACAAATGCAAGAAACGTTCCCTATTCTTTAAAGATGCCCGTAGAAATTGTAGAGTCAACATTGAATTGATTTTCTAAATAGAACGCCTCCACACTTTCGACAAAGAACACGAGGGACAAACATGTCACCTTTTCCGCATACCTTTTACAAGATTATGTGTTGTTGCTAGTTTGACTTTTGTATTGCATTCGACAATGAAACCGCTTTATACAAGTCGGGTTCCTCAATGTATGTATTTAAATCGGATGTTCCGGTCGTTTATGTAACACAATGATTTTCATTCGTATATTTACAAACAAATCATTTACATTTGTCCAGCACTAGTAGATACTACAAGTTGACGCCAAAGAATTGTGAAAGCTTTATATTCATACATTTCACTATTCGTCCAGTCAAAAATAGCAAAATACAGGCCCTGCTTCTGGTTTGCCAGTTACAGGGGATTCTGAAAAATTATTTTTGCATATTGTTTGGTTTGGTGTACAATGCAAAATCCACCCCTCTTTAATGTGTCAACAGTTGGTGTTTGGATGTTTTCCTATTTCGAGTGAAATGATGGTGAATCTCATGTTGGAAATTAACATATGCAAGAAAATAAGAAGGTGCTTCATTATATAATGTTTTGTAAATGAATATCATCGTTAGCAAGAAAAGTCGTTCTGTAAGTGAAAGCCATTGTAATGTATTCAACATCCTTGAGTTAGGAGTATAGCGATTACAGCTTAAAATGATCCTCATGTCTCTATTTTGTGATTTTTGTAGCTGTGTCATTTTATACAAATTGAATTAGTGTAATAAAGTTGCATAAAATCAAAATAAGGTAGTAAGATCGACAGGTATACTGTGATTCTTGAATTAATAGATAATTGCTTAGCAATTCTTGAAAAAAGTATACTTTTTCGAAATTTTCTTTGTAACATACATGAAGTGTGCGTCCAAAGAAAGTATAATATTCAACTGAAACCCAAGATACTTGATAGTTGTTACGATTTCAATTTACTTCATTATTAATCAAAATATCTATATCATTCACATGTATCTGTGTATATTTGTATTTAGTTAACATAATCATTGCCTTGGTTTTTGGGACATTCACTTTAAGCTTGCTGATTTTTGAATATCTACTTACACTTATTGGAACAATATTCATCTTTTGTATAGCAGTGTTCAATCATACATCACTACATGCTAATAATGTGTCGTCAGCAAATAAATTTATGAATTCAGCTTACGAAAAGATCAATATCATTTAGATATAATAGACCTAAGACATTTCCCTATGGCACTCCAAGATTATTGCAAATTTTACGTGATGCTGGATTCTTAACTCTGACTCTCTGCTTTCTACCCTGCAAGTAACTTTCGAACCATTTGAGTGCTTTGCCTCGAATTCCATATTGATATAATTTAGTTAATAGAATATTTCGGTCGATGGTTTCATTTTTAAACTTAGTTATAGAAAGTTGCAATGCTGCTTCACACGAATGCTTTTTACGAAAACCGGATTGGTTACTAATCACAATATCATTACTATCGATGTGCTCTAATAATTGATTATAAACTACAATTTCCAAATTTTTTTCTATAGGTAGTAATGTATTGACACTACATAAAAACTGTGTTAGTAATGTTGGCAATTGGAACAATAGTGGTAACTTTTAAAAAATCTGGAATTTTTGATTTGTCAAGTGACGTATTAATGAGATTTAAGATGACATGACCAATATATTCAAATATGCATTTCAATATTTTAGCATTGAGGATCTCATTCAAGTTGCACTTATTATCTAGTGCAGAAATAATATTGCTCAATTCGCTAAGTGTTATAGTTTTGAACTCTGATAATTCTGGATATATGTTAAAATTACTATTACACCATGATCGGTCATCATCAAGCTCTATGATTTTGGCAATACCGTTAACAAAATATTCAATAAAATTATTAGCAATTTCTAAGTCATTGTGAACAACTACCATTTCATTCTCATTTTGGAATTTAATATATTTAGGAAACTCCCGAAACTTCGTATCAACTAGTTTTTTAAGCGTTTTCCACATTCGCTGCCCATTGTTCTTAAACCTCTCTATTTTTTCGTAGTAATATTCGGTTTTTTAGATACAATAAAGGAACTAACTAGCTGTACGTGATATGAGTGGAATATCATAATGGTCCTAAGAATATTGGTTAACTGTTATAGTAATTTATTCCATATTGCCTGTAAAATTCAAATTTGCGATATAAATTTGTGGCCGGAAAGTGGAACGTTATACACAATAGACTGGGAAGTGTTTCCTAGCAACATAAATTTTCATAATTTCAACAATTTTTTTGGTCGTACCTGGTAATTTGTTCCGAATCAATTTTCCTATTGCGTTGGTGCTGTTAGATTCAGTTTATTTCATGTTTATGTCGCCCAAACAGGATGCAGTGTACATTTTTTTGACAGAGAAAATCTGTATCTGTCACTATTAGCGACTATTCAGAAGCGACTTATAGTCCAGGCTGTGAACCGGGATTTTAGCTATAATAAAAAAAAAACATGTAGGTTCGAATCGAAAAAATTAGCTTCAGGAGGTTCTCAGGATCATTCATACACCTTAAAACCTCTTGGGAACCCCAACCCCACCCATTGGGGGCGACATTTGCAACATGCAAAGTCTTGAATTGTATTTTCTACAAAAAAGGTATTTTGGCATTTCGAGTGCACCTAAGAGGTTTTTTGGGTCGCTGAACACGAATCCGTAGCCAGATTTACTTGGAATCTATCGTAGGGGTGGTAAAATAGACGAAATTAGCAAATTTTGCACCCCTTATATGTTATTTTGCAATTTACGTGTTTTTGTCAATTCGAGTGCACCAAGGAGGTTTTTTGGGTCGCTGATCACGAATCCGTAGCCAGATTTACTTAAAATTCATGGGTGGTGAAATAGACAAAATTGGTCAATTTTTGCACCCCTAATATGTTATTTTGCAATGTACGTGTTTAAGGCATTTAGATTGCACCAAGGGGGTTTTTTGAGTCGCTGAATACGATTCCGAAGCCAGATTCACTTAAAATTTATCGTTGGGGTGGTGAAATAGACAAAATTGGTCAATTTTTGCACCCCTAATATGTTATTTTGCAATGTACGTGTTTAAGGCATTTAGATTGCACCAAGGGGTTTTTTTGGGTCACTGAATACGATTCCGAAGCCAGATTCACTTAAAATTCATCGTTGAGGTGTTGAAATAGACAAAATTGGTCAATTTTGCACCCCTAATATGTTATTTTGCAATTTACGTGTTTTAGGCATTTAGATTGCTATTGAAAGTGAAGGAACAATTCATTCTAGGTAAGAATCAATATACAGCATTTAATTTTATTACAGGAAACTGATACCAAGTTTCAATTTTAATTCAATCTAAATGCCTAAAACACGTAAATTGCAGAATAACATATAAGGGGTGCAAAATTGGCCAATTTTGTCTATTTCACCACCCTAACGATGAATTTTAAGTAAATCTGACTTCGGAATCGTATTCAGCGACCCAAAAAACTCCTTGGTGCATTCGAAATGCCTAAAACACGTAAATTGCAGAATAACATATAAGGGGTGCAAAATTGGCCAATTTTGTCGATTTCACCACCCCAACGATGATATTCGAGTAAATCTGGCTACGGAATCGTATTCAGCGACCCAAAAAACCCCCTTGGTGCAATCTAAATGCCTTAAACACGTACATTGCAAAATAACATATTAGTGGTGCAAAAATTGACCAATTTTGTCTATTTCACCACCCCAACGATGAATTTTAAGTAAATCTGGCTACGGATTCGTGATCAGCGACCCAAAAAACTTCCTTTGTGCACTCGAATTGACAAAAACACGTAAATTGCAAAATAACATATAAGGGGTGCAAAATTTGCAAATTTCGTCGGTTTTACCACCCCTACGATAGATTCCGAATAAATCTGGCTACGGATTCGTGTTCAGCGACCCAAAAAACCTCTTAGGTGCACTCGAAATGCCAAAATACCTTTTTTTGTAGAAAATACAATTCAAGACTTGGACATTTCGGGCCATTTTCGCCCCCAATGGGTGGGGTTGGGGTTCCCAAGAGGTTTCAAGGTGTATGAATGACCCTGAAAACCTCCTGAAGCTAATACAAAAAAAAAATTTCGATTCGAACCTACACGTTTTTTTTTTTTTTTATCCGGTTCACAGCCTGGACTATTAATGGAAATGTCATTATGACAAGATTAAAATTTAAAATTTGATATGAAATAAAACATTTTACGACTCGTCCGTAAACGTCCAAGCTTGATGTACTTTATTATGTCATTTTCTGTCCTTGTAACGTAAATTGCTATTGATTAACATCCTCAATACATAGTTGCAAGTAATGTTCACTATGACTCTAATCTGTCAAAAGGAAGTAATAACAGTTCAAAAAATGCAAGTGCTGCATCAAGTTTCGACTCAACTGCGGTGACAATATCATCACAGTGGCGCTTCTTTGACATATATTTTCACCATGGTCAAATTTTGTCAGGCTTTATGCTATAACGTTAAGAACTGTACAATTGAAAAGCTTGTTCTAATTTAATACGCATATCGATCGCACTTAACGATGGGTGGTGGACTGCTTGCTGAAGATATAATGGTATGCCGTTTGGCCAGCATTTGATTGATGAGAGCATTCGGATCGCAACTCCTAGCCAGGCTGTAGTGGCCAACACGGGCAGTATACTCGGGATGTTTATTTTAAGGGTGCACTCTACAAACCCCTAACGTCACTGCGTGTGGAGATAGTAAGACCAAGACCACAACCGAGTCATTCATATCGAAAATATATCTGTAAAAATACATTATTGATTAACGTTCGATTCATAATGAATATATTTAAGCTCAACATTAACATCTCAAATCATTTCATGAATCCGCAGTAACTATTACATGAATTCAAGGTCACAGATGAGCACGATCACTTTCCAACGTTTCGTTCATTTACATATGATATACCCAGACTAATTTGAAACTGGAACTTCAATTCAGTCTTATTATGTGTGAATAAAAATTGTGAAGAAGCATTTTCTATATATTAATAGTAACTGTAGGTATTAGGGATGTTTATTGTTGACAATAATGTTGGTCAGGTACTAGGATGTTATTTCTTCGGAAAGAATTATATTATATTTCGTTACCTAACAGTGTCACGTATCATTACTAGGCGTTATTTCCTAAACAAAAGCGCAGCACGAATTGCTAATCTTTCAATCACTGAAATTATTGACACGCCAAAATTGAACGAACGAAGTTATAGTTTCTAAATGATTTCTAAGTAGATTCACGATTCACTGAAATTTTTGGCCTTCGACGATTCGATTAAGTTGAGCATTTACGCGGATATGAGACGGAGTTCTTTGCCGACAAAGATGCAAACTTCAGCATGCATGTGGGTTCATAACAATAACTTTAGTTTATAGTTATTGGTTTATAGCCTATAATGCTAGATAATTTTGATCACCTATCATCAAAAGCTGTAATATTGAAAATTTAATAAATATTTAAAAATATTTGTGATTTAGTACCGAAATAGTCTAATATCTCAGACCATAGATTGAATTTCAAAATTTCGTCATGACCTATATTAGGTCGAGTCTTAATTATGTACACAATTTCATTTTGATCGGTTAAAAAGCGGCAGAGAAAAGCCAAAAGTAACATTATCCAATTGAGTGGATGTTAAGCCGCTTTGTCGCGACGCTCGTTGCACTTCAATAAAACATTCATATTATTCATTGATATCAGTAGTAGTATACGAACTTCATTCCAGCAAAATGGAATGGTGTAAGTATTCTCCGCATTTCTCAGTTTTCGGTGTAGAATGAGTAAGCCGTTGATAAAGGTCGTTGACAATCAATTTTAATGGAGGATCAGATCAAGTATAAGTTAAGATTAATTTTCCTGGAGTATCCGGATTGCTCGACGGTTCCAAACATATGCCTCGAGTTGCTCGACGAAACGGAATTTTATGGAGACTGATTTACGATAGGATACAGTACCTGTAGGAAATCGCCCAGATAGTGTTTATCAAGAAACAACCGGATTGATGAAAATTGGATAAGAACCACAGTTTTATTAAGTAAATCGAATATAATTTCCATTGCATTTGGATAGTCAGTAACCTCCCAGCAGGTGGGGTCTAGCATTATCATGCATTAATGAAAAATGGGCACCAATAAAGGTGCTGATGTACCTGTGTGCAGTTAAGGGTGATCTAGAAATGCGAGCATCAGAATATATACCACCCCAAAACATAACACCAAAAGACTATGGTGTGTATAAAGATGCTTGCAAATCTGTCTCTTTGTCTTGTCCATACATGAAGACGTCCACCTGGGGCTCTTACGTTTATCATTGCTCCATCTATAAATAGAACACGCCACCAATCTTCCAAATTCCAGTGAAAGTATTTTCTTGTAAATCTTAGTCTGGATAAACGATGTTGTCTGTTCAGAAGCGTATCCTTGGTATGTCTTCCACTACTTAGACCCCGTTAGAAAAACGTCTTCTCACGGTTCTAACAACGTTTACTTGTAGCTAACTTCTAACCTTTCCAGAAGAACACCTGTCTCGAACGATCTCTAGTGCATTAATCTGCAAAAAATGGTAATCTCTGTGAGGAGTGACTGTGGACGACTATATTCTGGTCTTTTGGTGGAATCGCCTCAGTGCTCTGATAATAATTGTTTTATGGTGAACAACATTTGGGTAACTGCGTCCTTCTCCAGAGCTACGGCATGAATAGTTTCAGTTAAATATCATTACATGTTCATGATTAGTTCTGAAATGTAACAAATTCAATGCTAGAGTAGCATAAAAAAATTGATGCACACTGATAGTTTAGACTACACAGTTTGTGATTCATACGATTATTCAACAAAAATAACTACTGGAATAAAAAGTATTGCTTTTTCATCATTGAGGGGTGCGTTAATTTTGTTCAAAAGTGTTCATTTGAAAATTTGGATGACCCAATTAGCTGCCTGAATAATCTCTTCAGGAATTTAGTTAATAATCCATTGACTGAATTTTTAGTTATAAATATTATAACGTATTAATTATTGATGAAAATTGTAGTTTCGGGAGAATGAAGAACTTACTGATATAATCTTTAAATCATTTATTGAATATACAATAATTCTGTCAAGCGACATTCAACTAAAGTCAGAATACTTAAATTCATAGATCACTCATTAAAAACGAAGTGAAACAATAGAACTTATACGCGGAATGTTGAATCTGCGGCAAGCGCTTTCCAACACCCCTTCTCGCTTTCGCAGGTTCTAATCATTGTAGTCCCGAAAGGATCAACATCCTTCGGAATGGTTCTCTGGCTAGCGGCTTCGTGAATATATCAGCTAACATGTCGCTAGATGGACAGTACAGCACATCGATAATCCCCTTCTCACGTAGATCTCGAATTTGATGATAACATACATCGATATGCTTGGTTCGAGCTCCTGAATTACTCGATTCAATGAATCGAATACACCCTTGATTGTCTTCGTACATAGTTGTTGGACCATCAACTGAAATATACATGTTCACGAGCAGCTGTCTGATCCACAACAACTCCCTACTAGCAAACGACGCAGCAACGTACTCCGCCTCGGTGGAAGACATGGCAACTGACGCTTGTTTTCTACTTGACCAGGCTACTGCTCCTTCTCCAAGCAAGAAGACATAACCACTTGTAGACTTTCGATCAGTCCTGTCCCCAGCCCAATCTGCATCTGCGAAACATTTCAATTCTAAACTTCCATTCGAGGATAAACGAAGTTTCTTATCAACTGTGGATGCGAGATAACGCATCACTCGCTTTACAGCGTTCCAGTCTTGTTGGGTAGGTTTCTCTACACGACGACTGAGTAGACTAACTGCAACCGCAATGTCTGGTCTAGACACTGTAGCAATATACAACAATGATCCTATTGCTTTTCTATACGACGTGTTGTTTCCTAACTCTGTACTGGTACTCGTTTCTGCAGACATAAAACTAGTTTCCATCGGAGAAGCTGCAGGTCTCGGTTCCGTTAAACCGTAGTTCTCCAACATTTTTGTAATTTTTGTTCTTTGATTGAGCAGAAATGAACCATCTGCTTGACGTTCGACTTGAATTCCCAAATAATGACTAACACAACCTAAGTCCTTAATGTCGAAATAATCCTGCAATTTTCTGCTAACTTTCTCGGTTGATTCTTCAGATTTACCAGCCACCAGAACATCATCTACATACAAGAGAACGTAAGTAATGCTTCCATCGTTTTCCTTCCTCGAATAGAGACATTGGTCTGCATTCCCCTGTTGAAATCCAAGCTCTAAGAAAACTTCTCTTGCTCTCTTATTCCAAACGCGAGCAGATTGCTTCAAACCATACAAGCTTTTTCGCAATTTCAGCACTTTATTTTCCTGACCAGGTTCCTCGAAACCCTGTGGTTGCTCCATATATATATCTTCAATCAGCTCACCGTTGAGATATGCACTTTTGACATCCAGTTGTCGAACATAAAGACTTCTCAGTGCAGCTATGACGAACAATACTCGAATAGTCTCATGTTTAACAACTGGGGCGAACGTTTCGTCGTAATCTTCTCCGAAAATCTGCGAAAAACCTCTGGCTACCAAGCGAGCCTTATGAGTGTGGATATGACCATCATTGCCGTCCAACTTCGCTTTGAACACCCACTTACAAGAAATGGATTTCTTTCCTGGTGGCAGTTCCGCCAATTCCCATACTCGATACTGATTGAGAGATAATATTTCCTGTTCTGCTGCAGCAAACCATAAACTTTGTTCACGTTGTGTCATCTGCAACATTTCGTCCCACGACTTCGGCTCCCTGACATGGTCCGCATGCACCTTGTATGTAAGTCTCACTGGAGGTACATTCTTGTTACTTCGTTTCGAAACTCGTATCTGTACTTCTGAACTCTCTGGTGCATCGTCATACTTATCAGAACTGTGCCCTGTTACTTCTTCTCCGGAATTCTGTGTATCTTCGTCGACTTCACTCATATCAACTTGAACACCTTCCATTGTAGCTGCAGAATGTGGAATGATGTCAATTACCCCTTCGGTATATGTACTGCCTACCAAAACTGGATGTTCGGTACCTTTTTCAATTATGCGCACCGATCTGCTGATCCAAACTTTGCTTGTTTTCGGGTCTAAAATCCTGTATCCTTTGGTATTACCATCGTACCCTACCAGGACGCCTTCTTCCGCCTTGTCATCCCACTTCCTTCGTTTTTGTTTGGGAACTAGTGAGAAAACTTTCGATCCAAAAACTCGAACATGGCTTAAATCTGGTTTCATACCTGTAAATAGCTCAACCGGAGTTTTGTCTATGCTTCTATTTGTCAAGCGGTTCTGCAAATATGTTGCCATAAGAACTGCTTCTCCCCAGAAACGATTGTGAAGTCCTGCGTGCAGCAGCATGCATTTAGCAGATTCTGTCAATGATCTGTTTTTCCTCTCTGCAACTCCATTCTGTTGCGGAGTATAAGGAACGGTGACCTGATGCTGTATACCCTCTTTCTTCAGAAAATCCCTCAGCTCCTGAGAAACATACTCTTTACCATTATCTGTCCGAATGGCAATGGGTTTCCTTTCAAATCTCGTTGACATCTGCGCAATATATTCTCGAACAACCCCTGCCACCTCATCCTTGGACTTGATCAGTCTCACTACAGTAAAACGTGAATTATCGTCGATGAGTGTCAAGAAATATCTGTTTCCACTTGGCGTTGAAGTCTGCATCGGTCCGCACAAATCAGAGTGAATTAGTCTCAATGGTGCCTCTTCTCTTCGATTGCTATCAGGAAACTTAGTCTGAGTTAATTTCCCTTTCAAGCAATTTTCGCAAACTACCTCTTGCGAACATGCAGATACTTGGATTCCTGTGGCTAAGTTTTCATTGATCAATCTTTCTATCGCAACTGGATCTCTGTGGCCCAATCGACGGTGCCACTGATGCAAACAAACCGCTTCTTTCGCTAAGTTAACTGTCGTCGGTATTACGGTTTCGAGTCTGAATAAATTTCCGTTGCTCCTTGCTTCTGCGATAATCTCCTGATCCTTGTATATGCCACACTTGTCCCTCTCAAAGATTACTCGGTAACCCTGTTCTGTTATGCGCTTAACTGAAAGTAGGCCATCATCCAACTGTGGAATATACAGCACATTTTTCAGTTGTACTTGTTTGCCTCTCTTTGGCAAATTGCAGTGAAGTAGGCCTTCTCCAACTCCAGCTGCTGACACCGATGAACCATCAGCGAGAAAAACTGTAGCAGTGGTTTTACGAATCGATGAGAAAAAATTTCGGTCATTTGTCATATGGCTCGTCGCTCCGGAATCTATGCACCAACCCCGGATAATCGCACTGCCTGACTGATCCTGTGCTTTAAATGTCGTGTAGCTTTCTTTGTTACTACTTTTACCCTCGATCAAAGATTTAGCTGATTCTGTACCAACTGACTTTTGCTGATCTTGAACTCTTTTGAATCGATAACAATCTACTTTTAAATGACCTGGTTTTTGGCAATAATAACAGACCCGAGTCTCTTTGTGATTTTTATTTACTTTGTCACTTCTTTCTGTTTTATTTTTAAAACTACGACTAACCTTGTTTGATCCTGTTGCCGTTGACCGTAGCGCCACTTGTGTATCCCCTTTTCCCGATTCACTAGCTTCAGCGCGTCTTTCATATTCGTCAAGTATTTTTCCGGTCACATATTCCACCGTCAAATCTGCTTCGTCACGTCCCTCGAGCGCTGTGACAAGCCCTGAAAATGATTCTGGAAGACTTACCAGCAAAACTGCTACGACCTCTTCATCCTCGAGAGCTTTGCCTGATCCTCTCAGCAAACCGACCACTTCCATTATTGCATCTATATGAGTGCTCATTGGTCCCCCACGATATTGTATTCCATACAATTTTCGTCTCAAATATAACCTACTGCCAAACGTTGACCTCTCGTACTTTTTGGATAATGCTTGCCAAGCATCATACGCATCGTTCAAATGGGCAAAATGTATGAGTTGACCGTCCTCAACACTGAGGGTGATACACGCCATAGCTTTATTATTTTTCTTCTTCCATTCGTCGTTGACAATTTCCGGCTTTGGCTCACTGACGATTTCCCACAAATCATCACGCACAAACACGGCTTTCAATTTCGCCTTCCAGAAAATGTAGTTACCTCCATTCAACAATGTAATGTTCAGTCTTGAGCTATCTTGCGTCATGTTGTATACCACAACTAGCAGTAGTCGATCAAGCCAAGAATAAAAAATTCACTCGCGCAATCTGAATGAGCCTGGGCCCATAACCTGATGAAAATTGTAGTTTCGGGAGAATGAAGAACTTACTGATATAATCTTTAAATCATTTATTGAATATACAATAATTCTGTCAAGCGACATTCAACTAAAGTCAGAATACTTAAATTCATAGATCACTCATTAAAAACGAAGTGAAACAATAGAACTTATACGCGGAATGTTGAATCTGCGGGAAGCGCTTTCCAACAATTATTATAAGGCTTATATGTTGTTAGTAAATGTTTTCATAATCCTAATGTGAAATCATAATACTTTTGTAATAATCAACTTTTCCATTTGTACATTTCGATTGATAAACGTTAAATTTGTACATTTCTTCACAATGACGTAGCTATTTAATTATTACATGTATCTAACTGTGAATTCTTTAATTGTTCAGTGAATGCAAAAATTTTTGGGCGAGGAGAATAAAACAGATTATTAAAATGCGAATGAAATGTATCGCACGCAACGCGAAAACTTGTAGTTTCACTGATAGAAGTGGCTCTCCAAATATTCAAAAATTTCACTAATTTTTCGTAATATGCGACTTTATCGGGGTTTAAAAAAAATAGAATGTATGTTGTAGCCATTTGACGACTTCAGGTTTTTCTTTATACTCCTTGTTTAATTCAAATTCTTGAATTTTTCGCCAGCAAGATTGACCGAGATGAAATCTACAGCATTGTGCACTTCCAGTAGTGACTTCAGTAATACCGGAAATACTTGCACGGTGAATGTTCTTCTTACTTTCTCAATATCACTGTTTCTTAACTTGTCAGATGTGTCTTCCTCCAATTGTCTTAATTCGCTCCTGATTAATTAGTAAGGCTCCTGGGGCTTCGGGGTGTCAGCTACCAGGCGGGTCGGCAGGTGGCGGATAGCCGAATGTCCAGGAATAGACTTGTCTGTACCTGGATAGCCCCGAATATACTGAATAAGGGGTCCCGGACCAGATGCCCCAAAAATCCAAGGCAAGGTGTGAGTATACCGTGCCGAGGGCTGAATGGCACTGGGGTACAGTGTCGCGAACGGTTGCTCTGGGAAACCGGGTCTAATCCCAGTTGTATGCAGACCTTCCATCCGTATGGGGCTCTGCGGATGGCGACCAACCTTTTCCCAACACTCGTGGGATCAATATGTCAGAACACAACAAAAACAAAAAAAAAACTAAAACCCAAGGAGGCTCCGTACCGGTGCCTCCAATCCCTTCCTCCTCTCCTTTCCTGAAAGAAGGCTCCTCAGGGGTGCCTTCCTCCTCCCAACCCTCGGAAGGCTCTTTACTGGTGCCGTCCTCCTTTTCGCAGGTAGGCTCCTCTACCAGCGACTCCCAATCCCAATCCACCGAACATCCCCCGGGGATCTCGCAAGAGGACCCCGAGGAGATAAATACCTTGTCTAGGGCGCTTCCGGAAGTAAGACGCCAAGTCTGGGGGCCATCAAACGCCCCCGAACTCCGGCTTCCACTCCCGAGAGCACCCGCGCAGTCAAACGCCACAGACCTCAAGGGCCTGCGGCGGGCAGCTATGCGGGGGCTCTAACCGGGGATTGATTGATTGATTGATGGTTGTGATGTAGAAAAGGGTTCTCCATCGTTACGTGTGTACAATTTCACCTTACACTTGGTTTTCCTTGGTCTTGGTACATCGCCACGTCTTTTTCCCACATTTCGCGATATGATCAAGTCGGAACTTGTTATTATGCACAACCAGCAAACAACTAGTGTGTGGTATGTGTGTATGGTGTATTGTGGTACGTGATGTATGGTGTGATGTGGTGTGGTGTGGTGTGGTGTGATGTGGTATGCGTGTTTTTGTTATTGTTGAATCACCTCAGACATTGGTGATATACGACAAGATTTCAATTTTTGTGATCGTTAAATGATTGTAGGATGATTTTGATTTTATGATTGTTAAATCACTGTAGTCACCAAAGGTATGCCACATCACAGTGTAAATGATATGATTTGGAGTTTTGTGATTGTTCAATCACTGCAGCCTGCAGATACTGTGATATACGATATCACAGTATGGATGATATGATTGATACTGGTAGTAATTTTGGCGAGCGTACGTAAATTGAATAAATGTTGTTCACTCGTGAAAATGAGCAATATTCAATTGATCCTATAGTCAGAGAGCAGTGGGCCAATTTCCTTACAGGTATTTAAAGCTTCTGCTTTAATGATAGTTCATTTGTCAAAGGTGCCCCGAACCCCTTGACGAATTTTAAAACTTTCCCAGGTGGTATGTAAGGTACCCTAAGGCACCCTGTCCGGTAAGTTTCTGCTTTTTTTATTTGAAGTTAGATATGGTCAAGACCATACACCCTTACAAATTGCAGACATGCAGAAGGTCCAGATCCTAAGATATGGCCCAAAAACCGCGCAATTTAAATTTTCCCTCAAAGCAGTGAAAAATTTTGTTGGTGAAAAGTTCGGTAGGTTTCAGCTTTTTTTATTTAAAGTTATGGTCAACAACATACTCCCTTACAAATTGCAGACATGCAGATGGTCCAGATATGACCCAAAAACCCGCGAATTTTAAATTTTCCCTGATGGCAGGCCGGTAAGTGCTTCAAACTTTGCCTACATATTTTAGGCTGTAAAAAAGTGAAAAAAACCACAAAGCAGAAATGTTAGTAGTCATGGAAATTTTTGCCGCCAAAAATTTGTGAAAAACTAACTACACTACAGGGTGCCCTAGGGTACATACCACCTAGGAAAGTTACAAAATTCGTCAGGGGGTTCGGGGCACCTTTGACAAATGTACTATCATTGAAGCAGAAGCTTTAAATACCTGTAAGGAAATTGACCTACAGCTCTCTGATTACTATGTTCGATCAGGAGACAGTATGACCGAACAGTTGGACGGTTTTGGGCGTCTTATCGTCAGAATGGCCGTGTAGATATCAGATATAAGAGTAAATTTTATAATGTTTAGTTAAATTTAAATTAGAACGTTCGACCTTTTACTTAACACATATCAAGTAATCATATACTTCTCATGTCCATTGGGGTGGTCGGAATGCTACCACATACTAAGAGGTATATATGACATCCTTAATAATCGATGGTCTAGGTGTAAGGTTTTGTAGTGAGTTGCCACTATGAGGTTTTGAAGTGACTTTTTGTGTTTAATTATTTCAACTAGCTCACTAGGATATATCACACTCAGTGCTCGTAGTGATATGTGTCCTCAGATTCTTGATTGATTACACTTAGCGCTTACTGCTTAAGCAAAAAAAAAGTCAAGATAGAATCCTCAATCGAAAATTCCCGGCACCACGAGGTGGATAAATATATATGTCTGAATTAATTCAGAAATTTGCAAGAGAATAATTAGATAATAGTTTACAGAGTTCAGTATGCTGAAATTGTGCTGGTAGATTTTAAATGAATAATCTGTTCAAGCAATAACAGAAGATTTACTCGGAGATCTCATAAAGCAGTGAATGAGAATTCCGCCTTTATTTAAGTTCACCCAGATCAATAATTATTCCGTTATCTCGCCAAGACCAGCCTAAAAAGACATAGCCATTACAAATTTATATGAGGAAGGTCAAAGAAAGGAGATATGGAATACCACGCAATCACCCGAATAATTGCTAGGTTAAACAAGCCTTAAAGAACGACATAAACCAATCTGACTACTAACTTGACAAATTATATTCTGAATAAAGACAAGAGAAAGAATATAGTAAATGATTATCTAATTCAGGTTCGAGCAAGCTAAAGTGATCTAGTGTGAACACGTGGGTGAGTCGATTCTTATTTTATTGAGAAATATCATCGATCAGAGAATATATAGAAGAAGAAATATTTATTTGACATAGGTTTCCCTAATATACAATAATACTTATATCTATATATATATATAAATGTTACGTTCGTTTGTGTACGCTTCAAAAACTAAAGAAGTTCTGCACCGATCGAGCTGAAATTTTAGCATGATATAGAATCCGCATCAAGGATTATTTTTATCTATTTTTTGCATCAGTCACATATCCGCGACCGCGAAAAAACAGTTCTTTTAACGATCAGCTGTGTACCAGTGACCGCGCCATCTGCCGGAAGCGAGGAAAACACTCGCTGACAACCGCAATAGTAATGGCGCAGTCACATGAGAAACAATATTCGTTCCCAATTATATTGTTTATCTACAAAAAAATCTGCATCTGATTCTGATTATTATACAATCTGAACTAAATATTCATCAAGGAACTTTTGTGTGATTGTGTCGTGATCGAACTGCGCCTTTCACCAAATCGTAAGTAGAGGTTATATTTTATATGAAAGATGGACAGTAAATATATTATTAACTAGCTGTACCCTGCCACGCTTCGCTGTGGCACATTGTGATTGAATGGTTGAGAAATGAGAAACAAAACAGAGTTTTAATTGTGGATATACAATATTTTTTGTTTTTCCACTGTCTGCGTAGATATAAAGACTATCTGGTTTGCCGACTCGGGAACACGCAACATACAGTTGTTCATGTGAAAAGCAATCCGCATCTAAATCTAAACCACACAATTCTAAAGATTGACCTTGAGCTTTATTGATTGTGATTGCAAATGCCAATCGAATTGGGAATTGCAATCTTTTAAATTGAAATGGTGTATCGGTCGGGATCATGGGTATTCGAGGAATGAGGACATCTTCACCTTTGAAAGGCCCCGTCAGTCGCGTTCTACAGCAACAAATTTGGTTCGTTCTGAACGGAATGAACGCGAAAGTGTGAGGATAGCTGAATGCTGAAACACGAACAGAAAGAACAGCTGATCTGCATCTGGAATACAATCGTCTTGCGTTCCGGTACAATCCAGCTGTTGATTATAGTTCAAGTCAGCATGTTGTCATTGGTCAGATGAGTCATGTCTGTAGCTACTGCCAGGCTCTAAAGTTTAATAATGAAACGAAAGGGATGTGTTGCGCTGGCGGAAAAATCAAATTGCCTCAACTTGATGCACCACCAGAGAAATTTAAAACTTTATTTGCTGGATCTACCGCTGAATCGAAGCATTTCCTATCGAACATCAGGAAATATAACTCTTGCTTCCAAATGACGTCATTTGGTGCGGAAATCGTGACTGCTTAATTCATGCCAACTTTTAAAATCAAAGGGCAAATATATCACAAAGCTGGCTCCCTGCTCCCGTTCTCAGATGAAAATAGGTGTGCCAATTATCTCTTGCGGAATATTAATCAGCCAAAACTCTGCAACGACACGCGACTTGCAGTTAAGAAATTAATGAATAATGTAGTGGAAGCAACGATTTTAACGGGGCCTTTCAAAGGTGAAGATGTTCTCATTCCTCGAATACCCTTGATCCCGACCGATGCCACAGCGAAGCGTGGCGGGGTACAGCTAGTGTATATATATAACTACATCAATTTTGAATTAAACATTGAATTAGCAATAAAGTAGGTATGTAATTAACCTTACATAATAAGAAAAACATTATAACAGAATAAAAGTAAATCTAATTTAGCTCTTTAATATTTGTCAACAGCTGGTGCTGGTGCTTTTTACAAGATTCACTAGATTTAATTTAATGCGGAAGATTATTGAGCTCTATCATTCCTTTCAAAAACAAAGAATTTCTTGTATTTGATAGTTTTACCCTTAGTACATGTATATTGTTCCTTTTTCAGGTGAAATGATGGTGAATCTCATGTTGGAAATTAACATATTCAAGAAAATAAGAAGGTGCTTCATTGTGTATTATTTTGTGAATGAATATCATCGTTAGCAAGAAAAGCCGTTTTGTATACATCTACGTTTTATATACATCTACAACTAGGTTTAGACATAACTAGACATCAAATTACGTGTTACCTGTTGAAAATAATCTTTCAAAAAAGCCAATTACTATCAGAGAAGAAGAACTATTTGAATACAACTCACCAGCGTGAAATTCACCAACCAGATCCCCTCAAAGAGATGTACATAGACCTCTTTGGATCCCCTCCGTCGGTTTCCGATTTCTCGTAACATCTCATTTCGGGCGACTTCACACGAATTTTCGTGCAGGATAAATAATCGATTATCTATTGGAAGATAGATGTCAGTCATAGTCTCAGTGTAATCATCTAAAATTCCGAGCGGAAAGTGGTATTAAGATTATTCCAGCAATTATTAGACAAAGTAACGTATAACGTTACAGTAACGTATAACGTTACAAGGGAATGTGGTAGATTATGTTAACTCTGGGTCTTGAGCGAGTTACATCGTTATAGAATAGACTACATTCTAATTTCAATTATTATTATTATTTCCGATAATATGTAACAGATATAAAAAGTACGCGAAACTTCTTGATGAATATCCTCCGTTAAATTTCACAGTCATGTTGTGCATTAGTAATTATGCTCAAAAGGAGGTCATAATTTATATTAATGCGCTCAGATAAATAATATTTTAATGACTATGACAGATCGCCGAGGAAATAAATAGCTTCAATGTGAAAGCTTTCAACCCTGTTTTTTCATGTTTGACCTGCTAATGAGTTGAGTTTGTGTACTTAATTCACGAGCGACCTATACAAAACATAAATCGGCTTGCTCAGCACGCACATGTAGGTATATGTATAGAGCACATATTTGATATTTGTTGTAGAAACGTGACGATAAAGACTGAACTAATAGGAAACAATAGGATTATTGATGCGCTGCTTCATGATGCTTCTCACTCCTACAGACTGTCGATGAGTGTGACGGTTGCACGCTAGTCTAAGGGTTGCTTAGGCGATGCGACAGGTAACAGTCAACAGGCTCAAATATTTGCAAATCCGTTTGCAATGTAAATATCTCATCTAATACCGGTTGGATCTGTTGTTATAATGTCAGTCAATGCAGCTAATCTGCTTTTAATTTGATAGATCACACAATTACACCTTCATTTTCTTCATAGAAAATTATTTCCAACAATCAGCATTTATATCACGATTTCTTGATTTTCCTCTAGTACTTTGCTACTTGAATCTGTCTGCTCAGATTCTTTCAGATTATTTATTATCTAACACTGCTGGATCACACAATTACACCTTGACTCTTTCATTCATTCGTTGCTTCGCTTCTGGGGTAGTTGGCAGTTGTAGCATCTGCCAGAATAGCATTAGAAGGCGTCGAGTAGGCTAAGCACAGAAACGCAAAAAGACACTTCTTGAAAACTTATTCATCTCAAATTTAGTAATAGTAGAATAGGTTAGTATAATTATCAAGGCACATAGCTTGCAGTCTAAATCAAAACACTTACATATGAATGCCAAAATATTTATAAAAAGTAAGTTGTGTTTTTTCGTCAATAGCTATTATTTTGAAAGTGAGAAGTAAACGCTGTTCATGTTAAGAAAGAAATGACGTCATGGCTCAAAGTGTAACGTTATACGTTACTATGTCTAATAATTGCTTGAATAATCTTAATAACTGTTTCCGCTCGGAATTATAGATGATTAAACTTGGAAAGAGACTATGACTGACATCTATGTTTCAATAGAAAATCGATTGTTTATCTTGCGCGAAAACACGTGAGAGGGTTGACTAGAAAACGAAAATCGACAGACGGCATCTTCTTTGGTGAATTACGCTGGATGAGTTGTATTCAAATCGTTTTTCTTATCTGATAATAATTGGCTTTATTGAAAGATTATTGTAGACAGTGAACACGTAATTTGATGTCTAATAGTATCTGAGCCTAGTTGCAGATGTGTATATTCTCTGAGCGATGATATTTTTCAATAATATGAGGATCGACTCATCCACGTGTTCAACCAGATCACTTTTGCTTGCTCGAATCTACATTACATAATCATCTACTATATTCTTTCTTTTGTCTTCATTCAGAATCTAATTTGTCAAGTTAGTAATCAGAATGGCTTATGTCGTTCTCTAAGGCTTCATTAACCTAGCAATTATCCGCCTGGCGGCTTGGTATTCCGTATCTCCTTTCTTTGACCTTCCTCATATAAATTTATAATGGTTATGTCTTTTTAGGCTGGTCTTGGTGAGATAACGGAATAATTATTGATCTGAGTGAACTTAAATAAAGTCGAAATTCTCATTTACTGCTTTATAAAATCACCAAGTAAATCATCTGGATATTGTTTGAACGGATTATTCATTTAGAATCTACGAACACAATTTCAGTATACTGTACTCTGTAAACTATTATCCAATTATTATCAAGCAAATTTCTAAATTAACTCACTCATATTTTAAAGACTACAATTTTTTCTATATAATTTGTAGTATAAATTGTCATAACCTCAATAAGTAGCTTAGTATTCAAATATTCTTTTTCAGATTTCAATATTATATTTTACTAGTTCTCTTCAAGACTTCAATCCTTTCAATAATTTTGTTTATACAATTTGGGAAGATACCATTATTAGTTGTAGAATTATATTGATTATTCCTGCTGATTTAGTTATTTGTCCCTCAAACTTGTGGCCAAGGTATTGCTCGTATTGTCTGTATTACAGGGTTGAAACGATCGAGACGTCCCCATCCTTTTTCCCGTACCGTGTTGTAGAGGGAAATTCCTGGCAGAGCACTTCTTCCGAGCTCATCCAAGTTTAATGGACGGTAACATTTTCCTTACTTGAAATAACCAAATTTTCATAATCAATTGTTTATGTTCTCTAACTAAATTTGTTTTCATCTACAATTCAATTTAATTTCTTAAATTTGAACCTCTTGTTCAAAAACTATATTCTTTTTTAAAATTAATAATTTCAATTTGATTAATCAAATTATTAAGAATTTTAGTTTGTTTCACTTTCAATTTTTCCAGTATTGAACTTTTTTAATTTATAAAATAAGTCTGTTATTAATCAAACTAATTTTGTTCCAATTATAATTCCTTAAAGGATTAACGCCAAGTTGTTAAGTTGAAACTTGTCTTTATTTCTCTGATATGTTCATCAACATTTATCCACCTCGTAGTGCCGGAAATTCTTGATTGAGGATTCTATCTGTACTTTTTTTGCTAAAGTAGTTGGCGCTCAGGGTAATCCGATCAATCAAAAATCAAAGGACGCGTATCACTACGATCCCTGAGTGAAAAATATCCTAGTGAGCCAGCTGGGATCATTAAACACAAAAGGTAACTTCAAAACCTTACAGAAGTCCACCATTGTTTTCAAGTTGAGTAGGTTCTCAATGTTTGTGAAAGAAACTAACCATTTGATTTAATTAACTATGTTACAAACAAATTTAAGAGTTATATTAACCTATTATATCAAATAATACAAAATATTCGTAACTCTAAATGTAGCTCACAAACTGTTGCAGTGATGTTTACCAAATGGGTGAAGAAAAGCCTACTCATTACTAGTTCTGCTTGCATCGAATGCAAATTCAATAATACCGAAATATTGGTATTAAATGGTGAAAAGACAGTGTATGGCTAAAGAAAAATGTTCTCAGAAGGCTCATCCCTGTTACAAAATACTTTTGAGAATTTCACACCGACAATTTTCGACCAATGAAATACTTTTATTTTGACTTGTTGCCATGCCAACGAAAAAATTTCAGCAGATATTTTTTCTGGGTAGAGAAGCAAAATTATAGTGGATATTTTTTCACGTTTAACAAATGAGTTTGAAAGTGATACAATACATAATAAAACAACCGTTTACAAAAATAAATTAAATATTCAAATTCATTCTATTTATTATTAAAATATATATTTTATTTAATTTCATAACAACATTTAAATGTTTTTGATATTCCTCTTGAAAATCCTCTCTTCGTAATGGCGAATAGCAAAGGACAGAAGACTCTCAATTTACCAAATGTTTTAAGCAAATAAATGTAATATTTTGAAACCACTTTGTTCAATTTATTCTTGCCAATTCTGTTAAATTTTATAGATGTTTGCAACAGCTTTTCTTGGATTTTCTTGAATAAACCTTTACGATTTGCCACATTTAACATTCATGTTTCAATATAACATGATATATGCGATGTTACCTCTCCCTCTAGTACTATAACTTTATCAACATGTTTTCTACCTCACCTCTAATAACATACCTATTTATTTATTTATTCATTTAATTACACTAGCTCAACGGGAGAAATCCCTTGGAGAGCTTAGGAGTACACATAATATAATTACAGAGTAGAAAATGAAATTAACTAATATACACAGCTTAAAAAATATCATTAGGGTTACAACAAAATATGTCAAACCGATCTTATACCATTACATTTCAGGAATAAAATCGTACTTGTATGCATGCAGTTAATAACTTATACTGAGTGATTAAGCAATTGTTAATATATACAGTTTTTGGAGTGTAAATTTGTATTTTCCTATTCAAGGTGAATGTAGACCTTGAGTTTCCAGAACCAATATGTGAAATGGGAGGTTTTTCGGCATATTTCAGTACATGAACTGCTCATTCTGTTTATAAAAGGAATATTATTCTACTATTTTTCGAGATAAAATTATATTGTTTTTGAGGAAACACACATTACGTATCCGCACTTTTTACTACTTTCCCCTTAAATTGAATTTCTTCAAATCTAGGCAAACTTCATGGATGGATTACTCTCAAAAATGCAAAGAAAGTTGGTGGCCCTGTGGCCACACATACCTAATCTATTCAAACCCTCCCAGGAGTAGCCTACGGAACATCTTCACTGAATTATAACATTAACTAATCTAAGTAACACATTTGTACTGTTGATGTGGCAGTTTCTAATCAAACCGGTGTTTGTTTTGCATGACGTGAGCTTATATAACGTTTCGTTCAATAATGTTGTAGATATTGCTGTGTGCAATAGAGAGGCAATATCGATATAGAAGGTCGTCGAGTGGCGCTGGCGAGGCCAGGCCCGAGGAACATACAGGAAATTACCCTCCGCCGTTTGCAATATGTCAGCCAGGACAAACATTGACGTCAGCCGGGGTAAACAATGTACTCATTATTACATGTGTCGAGAACTAGACAAGACGAGAGCTCTCCCTTCATACAGTAGAGGGAAGATTCAAATATAATTATAAAATATGATTCATCTCATCATTTAATTTATATAATATGCATTAAGTCCTGTCGGACAATCCAAATTATCCACATTCTGTGGAATAACGGTTAACTTTATGTTGATCTTTTAGGTGTAAAAATAGATTTTGGCATTTCAAGTTCGTGCAGCAACTCATCAGAATGGGAATAAGTTGTAAATTACTTTTAAACCTCCATGCAGTGGAGTAGATAACGCCCCAGCAAACCCCGAGGTTCCGGGGGAGGGGCACGTCTATAAGGGCACACGAGAAAATAGAATGTTAATTTCGAGTATTGCAAAAATTCTTATTGGTATATAATATATTACAAGATATACTATTAATTACGT
Organism: Endomychus coccineus; assembly: GCA_958510875.1. Classification (NCBI taxonomy): domain Eukaryota; kingdom Metazoa; phylum Arthropoda; class Insecta; order Coleoptera; family Endomychidae; genus Endomychus; species Endomychus coccineus. The sequence continues at coordinate 60,466,518 of OY294068.1, read as the reverse complement.
GTAAATAACAAATTATTTTTTACAATCAAAATCAATCATTCAAATAAATATCCAGTATGCATACCTTATGTTGATTATTTGTTAGTTAAAATTCAAAGTATATTTGTTATTTTACTTTTCCTTTTTTTTAGAAAAAGGAAGGGGCGCAAAGAGTTTATATGCGGGGGGTGGAGCGAGAATGAGCTACGCTACTGCCTCCATAATATGAGATAGTCTTGTAATAATAAAGAAATTCTTAGTATTATTATTGCATTTCCCGATCTTTTAGAACCTAAATAATGAGAATAATATTTATATATTTTGAGCAAACAAAATGCTGATCATGTTCGAAAATAGATCAAATCCTGGATAATTTTAGACAGTTAAAGTTCATGACACTGATGACACTGATACTGAAGGAAGAAATTACAAAAAATTGAAAACAGATGAAGCTCATAAATGAACAGAATTTGATCAACGACTGTACCTTTTTAGGACAGTGGAACATTAAAAAAGAAACTAAAAAATTTGTTCGAACTATTATTCGTGATCAAATACTGATTCGTGAATATCCAGAAACAGCGGAACATTTTTGGGGCACTAAAATATATGTGATTAAAATGTCATTCGCTATACTTTGAACAACAGAAACTATGAAATTTAAAGAAAACTCATTATCTGTACTAGTGAATGATAAAATCTTAACTGTTAAACTGGTGACAAGATTAACCTTATTTGTTCTTTCATTGTATTTGGCAATATGATCTTTTGTGTCTGGATCTCATGAAGCTAAAGCCTAACCGTACTAGGGGATTTTTGCATCATTCTGTTCAAGTATTTGATCTTTTCAAAATGTTGTATCCTGACGCAGACCCCCACAAACCGGTGGGGGGGGGCACGTCTGTAGGGACACTAAAGAAAATCAAATGTTAATTTCGAGTTTTGCAAAAATTCTTATTGGTATATAATATATTACAAGATATACTATTAATTACGTGTAAATAACAAATTATTTTTAACTATCAAAATCAATCATTCAAATAAATATCAAGTGTGCATACCTTATGTTGATTATTTGTTAGTTAAAATTCAAAGTATATTTGTTATTTAACTTTTCCTTTTTTTTTAGAAAAAGGAAGGGACGCAAAGAGATCATATGCGAGCGGCGGAGCGGCAACTAGCTACGCTACTGCCTCCATAATGTGAGATAGTCTTATAATAATAGAGAAATTCTTAGTATTATTATTGTATTTCCCGATCTTTTAGAACCTTAATAATAAGAATAATGACTTTACATTTTGAGCTAACAAAATGCTGATCATGTTCGAAAATCGATCAAATCCTGTATAATTTCAGACAGTTAAACTTCATGACACTGATGACACTGATACAGAAGGAAGAAATTACAAAAAATTGAATACAGATAGAGCTCATCGGGATGAACTTTCTTAATCCCTTAGCTTTCCCAGACACTTTCCAATCCACGTGTGGAGATATTTGTTACATCTAGAAAAATGTAAGAGAATTGAAATAAGTGAATATATGAATTCATTCATTTATCTCATGTTGGCTTTTGCCAGATCACAATGATAAGGTCTTTCTAATCCAGATCGATCAGTAACGTCATAACCTTATAGTTTCTGTCAGCTGTTTTGCTCTTATCATACAGCTCATCAGTGAAACGAGTAAGTTTGCAAAGTTACACAATTATCTATGATGAAGGTAATCATAGCAGGCCCACAACATGGTAAAAAGACCGAACGTATTTCACATTGGTTTGGTCGGGTGTCGCCATCTGGCGTACTCAAGTAGCTTCAAATTCCCCGAAACTTTTTTAAAGCCCGAAAAATCTATCAGCCAATGCAGTACATTGTTTGATTTCTTAGTGGGACATCTATTCATAGATAGCGTGAGATACTTTTAGTCTTTTACCATGTTGTTGGCCGGTTATGACTACCTTCAACAGGGATCGTTCGATGACGTTGCAGAGTTGCTCGTTCCAATGATGAGCTCTATGAGAAGAGCAAAACAGCTGTCTGGAACTATAAGTTCTGGACTAGAAAGATTTCATTGACATCTAGAAAAGCTTGACTAGGACATACGTTTTCTTGTTATCCGAATACCTTATTCATCAATGATCTCAAAATCTCATCGATGATAGGGTAGGTATCTATTTGCCTTCATACCATACCGACCGGCTTTAAGCCATCTCTGTGCCTAAAAAGTCAGCGTAAGTACATCCGATGTCATATTTGTTTTCAGAGATTCGTATAATACGAATCCCATGAGAAGAATGAGAAGATCCATAATCAGTATTTGGTAGTTTTAATGTTCTATTACAGTATTCGGATTATGTATTTACAGCGAATCTCTTTGTCTACTGTATCATAGTGTATAGCATACAATCATCAAGTGTGTCGAGAGTGAGAGGAGAATACAAGAAATTGTCGATATTAATTTTGTTTAACTGCTGCTCAAGCACAACTCCTGGAAACTCCCTTTGCTACTTGGCATCAATTCTATTAAAATATGGTTAGGCAGAATGAAGATTTCTTTTTCAAAGTTAATTCATTTCATAATATAATGGAGTCTAGCACTCAAGTTTTGCATCATCCGTTAGCAGCGTTTGCGGTCGATAATCTAGTGTGCTGCATTTCTGTTAGATTGTCCCAGGGAATTTTAAGGTCTGCGTCTAGTAGATCGTTTATATGCGCCTTCACCTCCTTATAGTATATGCCACAAATTGGTTTGGGCTACACAAGAGCCTTCTTTGCACCTTTCATAGCCAGTTGACTTTATCACCGTCCAGCCAAAAGCCGTTACGGCTCATTGGCTGTCCGTTAGTATGAAGTTAGTATTCTACCGTTGAAGACCCTCTATATCACGGTTTACCAGCATTCTTCTATTCTTTGACTACATACGAAGAACATCGTGTGAGCAAGCGGTGAAATATTGAGACAGGAGATAGGCATTCGAATATTTCTTGAAGGTTCCACAACTTGGCCATTCGATAGAAAAATGAAGTCTTGTAGGAAGAATTCGGCTGGTCTCGAGCTGAACAATGGAAGTGTTACTAGCTTGAGATCGTCTAGTTCACCTATCTGGAATCTCTCGTGGAGGAACAATGGACGAAATTTCTGATGAACACCGACCATGGAAACATCTATAGAGAAGGGAGAGATCGCCAACCTTTCTAGGATGTTCTATAGAGGTCAATGTATTCGTAAGTATGACATCAATAAGACGAATAGCTCTCTTCTCGATATAATCCAAGAGCTTTAGCGTATATTTGGGAGCCGAGCTCCAAACATGTGAACAGTACTTCAGGACAGGTCGAATCTGTGCTTTGTAGATTATGAGGAGCTGCAAGGATGTGAAGTAGCTCTTGGCAAGAAAACCAAGTTTTTGTAAAGCGGGTTTCGCATTAGACCTCACATGATCATCACGAGAGAGGGTGCTGTTGGTGGTGATATCGAGCATGGATATAGAAGAATTCATAGGAATAGTTGAACCTGTCATCATCATATTAGAGATTGTGAGATCCGTTTTTCTGGAGAAGATTGAGATTTGGTTGCATTAAACTCCACTAGATTATCAGATCCCCATTTCAAAATCATTGCCAGATATCCATTAATTGCGCCAACCTGTCTCTGTCACGCTCCTCTGGATTCATAGGTGCTTTAGATGAGAAATCAGTATGAAGTGTACCATCATCTGCGAAGTTGTAGACGGGACAGGAGGTCACTTTCAGCAGATCGTTGATATGAAGCAGAAACAAAGTTTGTGCCAGGTTCGATCTCTATGGAACACCCATCGACATATAGAATGGACTGCGCGTAGCAATGCTGGCTGCGGATACTGTAGGCGAGAGAGAGGGAAAACGAACAGGCCTAATACTGTCTCTATCTATCGCGTTTCTATTGGCCGCTGCGTTGCCATGGAAATGCAGCATGACTGTAGCTAGTATGTTTACGTCCCGAGCCGGCACATGCGATTCAGCGGCCAATAGAAACGCGATAGATAAAGACAGTATTAGGCCTCTTCGTTTTCCCTCTCTCGCCTACAGTATCCGCAGCCAGCATTGCCATGCGCAGTCCATCCTATATGTCGATGGGAACACCAGCGTTGATAGTCATGGTATCGGAGGATACTCCGTTACCCACCACAAGGAGTGATATTATCTGAGAGAGAACTCGATAGTAAGCGACAAAATTGAGGTGGCAAACCATATGACGGAAGTTTCCCAACAAGGCTTTGGTGCGAGACTCGGTCAAATGCTCTGGAAATATCCAAGTTTGCAGCTAGAGATCCCCCATGTTTTTTATTAGAGTTCTGCCATACTTGCGTTACGTAAACAAGCAAGTCTCCTGTTGATCTCTGCTGACGAAGTCCATATTGCCGGTCATTCACGATTTTGAAGCTCTCTAGGTATTGGTTGAGCTCGACGTTGATTGCTTCCTTCATCACTTCAGAGATCACAGATGATCTATGGGTCTATAATTATTAGGAAGGATCTTCTTCCTTTTTATTGTAATTGGTTGGACTCTAGCTGTCTTCCAGCTGGAAAGATACACATCAACTTCGGTTCCAGTCCCCAGGTGAATAGTTTAGACAACAGTTTTATTCACTTTTTAGGAAATATATAACGACTTCCTGTTGAAACCGGGTTGCCAGACATGAACTGAGTGCTTAGTTGCAGCCCATTTGCTATTTGTTAATTGAGAAATCTCCTAATGAATCTGTTTGAAATTTTCCTAACAATATGTAATTTAAATTAAGCTTATTGTAACAACACGAAATTATTTCGAAACTGTATGTGATCATGCAGTATACGTAGGTATTGTTAATTTATTTAAAGCCGAATTAAACTTCCACCAATTAATAAATTCCTTAAAAACTTGATTTCCAAATCATCCTCTATAAGTTACCTTTTACGATAGGTTTTTGGAAAATGTCCCTCAATATTTACCTTTTGAGGGGAGTTTTCATATTCATTATTTAATATAAAATTTATAAACTGGACTGTTGATTTAGAATGCTTTATATTCGAACCAAATTGAAGTGAAGTCTGCATAATATTTTCATTGAATACCTTAAGGGCTACTTTAATATTTCGAAGTTCCAAATTTTCAGGGTAAAGTATCTCAAATTCAAAGAATATCCAAATTTCAACAATTTATCATGTTCTATTTCATGCACTTGTTTTAAACCATAAAATGAGGCAATATCCTCGTCTCCCGAGTCAAAGTTGGGATATTGGATAATTTGATTGAGTTTCGAATTTGGTCAATTATTACTTATACATTTGAGAATGTGAACTGAATCGAATAAATAAAATAATGGTCTTGAATTATCAATTGTATGAGCAAACACGATACTTAACTTGTTATGTGTGAGAATTGTTCATGGCTTTGCTGTTGAGTGCATTATTGTCACTCATAATACAGAATATCTTGTATCCAATTTGTTCAAAATAATTGATCTTATAAACATAAATAATGATTCGTAATTAATTTTCTGAATTAACACCATCAATCTTAAACAGAAATGCTGTTGTTGCAAGTACAGTGTTATTGCAAGTGTTAGAAACAGTATTTCCGTTTTTATAATCCTAAAATGGCTTAATATGAATCTCATCAAATAAAAGTATGAAGCTATTTCCGTTTTTATCTACCTGATCGCTTAAGTATAACTCAGAAATTGTCTTCAAAGTTGTTGGATGTGGCAAAATTAATATATTTGAACATCTGACTCAAAAACTTATATACATATGGACCAATTGTATGTAAAAATGAGGATAAAATCAAAGTATTTGCAGAATATCTATACCTTTCCTTGCAAGTCGCCGACAATGTAATCTGCAACGTAAACAGTCACTTAAGAATTCGGTCATAACACTCTTATACACACTTATTTACAGGTAATTACAGTTTCCAATCACACAAGGACATCTAAGGAAAGCTTCAACATATAATTTTCCACAAGAAGCACGTAAAGCTCTCATTAAATTGTGATATTTATCACCTCCCAACACTCAATACTGCGCCAATAAGACGGTACTTTTGTAAATTTCGTCTCTCCTTCACACAGCTTCGTAAATAAATTTCGAATGAATACTATTATGAGTTATATTATTGATCAACTTCTGCTGCGGTGGTGATACTGATTGTAATAGGCTTATGTGTACTTAGGTATATACCATCTTGATCTTGTAAGGTGTGGGTACGTTAGACATTGAATGAACAATGTTTTGGAATGTCCTGAAGAAGACATTTCTCAAAGAAGTACGGTAGCGTTGGGTATTTCCAAAAGTTTTTATTCCTTGGAATTGAAACTTATTGTAGGTAGTTCGAATTGTATACACCTTACAATTTTCAAATTAAAAAACATTAGTCCCAAATGAGTTTGTTTTGAAATATTCTGGATGAATAACGAAGCCTTTCCGGTTGTGTAGTGTTTATTAGACTAAAGAATAATATAAAGTAAAATTATATGGAATTCAAATAATGCGTGAAATTCCCAAATGTTTTAATAAACTAAACATGAATGGTATAACAATCTTCGGTTGGTTTTATAATTTCTTATTGTTTGTATATGAAGTTGACTTGAAGCACCAGACTTTCTAGAGTATTGTTCTGATATAAATAATACGGTACGCCGGAGGAGTGAAAATTCATATGATTTTCAATAAAGGCGGAGAAATCTAAACCCACAAGCAAGACGTAATTCGTATCTTCTTGAATATTCCATCTCAAGATACATAATTAATTTTGTTGTGCGAGAGCGAGGCGTTCTTATAAGTTTCTATTTTAAAGTCGGGCCTCATCCTAAAAGTGCCAAAGGGTTGCGATGACGCTAAGTAAACTTCCAGACGAATCTCAAGCGCTTCCTTAATTAATAAACTTCTACTAATGAAAGAAATAATTAATTTCTGCCTGCCTGCCTGCCATTACGTCGCCATTTTATACTGCATCTTTAAACTTTTCTCCATTTGTGCCTCTCTTGTTTCCTATTTTCTATATCGTGCTTTAACATCTGCTCAAAGTTTTCTGTTTGCCTCTTCTAAACGTAATTAAAATTCTGAGTGATTCATTAGATTTTGTTCATAATTTGTTTACTTTCACAAATTATTGATTTGTACAGAAACGGGATACTTAATTATCTCCAAGAAAGAGGAAGGCCATATTCTTAGATTGTCTTCGAAATTTTATTGTTCTAATCAATTCATTAGATTCAAATTGTGCTATTTTCTCATTCAATAAATAAACACACAAGTCCATGAGGTTAATAGGAGATTCAGATAATCGGGACATGTTGAAAATCTTCTAAAATCTAGCAGTACTAAACTGCTTCTGAATAAAAAGGATCATCCCTGTGGGTACATATAGAATAGTATGGCAGCAAAAATTGAGAAAAACAGGTACCTACTATCTTCTATTTGATAACCCATTCAGTGATTATCGTAGATAATTCCTATACAATAAAACACTTACATCTTCTAAACATTAGTAGATAGGAAAAACACATAAAGTATACCTACGCCAAAATATCCTACTGAATCTGAAACTCAACAGAACAACATAATAATATGTGAAACATGTTGAAAGGAACCGTCTATGGAAATAATCAAGTAATACACAAACAATGAGTCAAGCAATATGAATGAAAAACAATATAATAATATTAGTCGAGGAAATAAAGCACTGAACCTGGGAAAGTTGGCGCAGCTGGATGGATTGAGATGCGGTTTTCTGCATTCGATTCAGAAAGTGATTTAGAAACCTTGTCCGGTATTTTTGTTTTGCGGAAAAAATTTGTTGCATTTCTACAGCCAAAGAATGCATTTTTCTAAGTGCACTTTTTGAGGTGAATAAAAAAACGGACTCGAATTGGTTTCTCGGGGGTTTTTGGGGTCGCTGAACACGAATATGATATTTAAAAAATTCCCTGAGGTCTCCTTGGACCTCCCCGGGGGTATACTAGCGTCCTGACGTCCTGGATATCGACGAAATTAATGAAAAAATTATTTTTAATGTTTTTCAACTGTTCGAAAGGTGATATGAAGGTTGCTAGTGATGATAACGACATGAAAAAACTCTTCTGCAATACCTGGTGTACCCTGCGTCCGGGTAACGACGTCATCTTCTAGGAGTTTCCTGATTTTTCTTCATAAAAGGTAACAAATTCTAGCTCTCGGGGGTTTTTAAAGTCGCCGATCACGACTGTGACACTCACAATGTTCTGCAAATTACCTGGGAATATTTCCGGGACACTCGAGCCCTGTGTATCCACGTCATCTTCTAGGAATTTCTTGTTTTTTTTTTAATTAAATGTAATAAATTCTAGCTTTCGGGGGGTTTTAAAGTCGCCGATCACGACTGTGACACTCACAATGTTCTGCAAATTACCTGAAGGTATTTCCGGGACACTCGAGCCCTGTGTATCCACGTCATCTTCTAGGAATTTCTTGTTTTTTTTTTTTAATTAAATGTAATTAATTCTAGCTCTCGAGGGGTCTTAAGGTCGCCGATCACGACTGTGACACTCACAATGTTCTGCAAATTACCTGGGGGTATTTCCGGGACAATGCAGCCCTGTGTATCCACGTCATCTTCTAGGAATTTTTTTTGTTTATTTTTAATTAAATATAATAAATTCTAGCTCTCGGGGGTTTTCAAAGTTGCCGATCACGACTATGCATGAAAACTGTGAGGGTCACAGTCGTGATCGGCAACTTTGAAAACCCCCGAGAGCTAGAATTTATTATATTTAATTTAAAAAAAACAAGAAATTCCTAGAAGATGACGTGGATACACAGGGCTCGAGTGTCCCGGAAATACCCCCAGGTAATTTGCAGAACATTGTGAGTGTCACAGTCGTGATCAGCGACTTTGAAAACCCCCGAGAGCCAGAATTTATTACATTAAATTTGAAAAAAACAAGAAATTACTAGAAGATGACGTGGTAACACAGGGCTCGAGTGTCCCGGAAATACCCCCAGGTAATTTGCAGAACATTGTGAGTGTGTCACAGTCGTGATCGGCGACTTTAAAAACCCCCGATTAGCAAATTGCTAGAAGATGACGTCGTTACCCGGACGCAGGGTACACCAGGTATTGCAGAAGAGTTTTTTCATGTCGTTATCATCACTAGCAACCTTCATATCACCTTTCGAACAGTTGACAAACATTAAAAATAATTTTTTCATTAATTTCGTCGATATCCAGGACGTCAGGACGCTAGTATACCCCCGGGGAGGTCCAAGGCGACCTCAGGGAATTGTTTAAATATCATATTCGTGTTCAGCGACCCCAAAAACCCCCGAGAAACCAATTCGAGTATGTTTTTTTTTCACCTCAAAAAGTGCACTTTGAAAAATGCATTTTTTGGCTGTAGAAATGCAACAAATTTTTTTTGCAAAACAAAAATACCGGACAAAGTTTCTAAATCACTTTCTGAATCGAATGCAGAAAACCGCATCTCAATCCATCCAACTGCGCCAACTTTCCCAGATTTGGCCTATTTTAGTGCTTTATTTCCTCGACTATATAAATCATGTCACAAATACCAAACCATTGTCAGAAATACTCAACCATAAAATGATGTGTCGTATTCTACGAGTCTTGTAATCGCAGAACCATGATATTATAATAGAAGGTACCTACTCATTAAAAAAAACTGCATTCAACATGATAAATGTTGTCATACCTATGAAAACTAATGAAAAAATTAAAACAAGAAATTAAAAAATATTCGGATAATGGATAAGTTGGTGCTTAGTGATTTTAGTCCAGTACTCCACTAACCAAAATTTGAAACAAATTGCTTTTATTACTCTTTTCCTTAGGGGATAATATTGTCCCCTTCTCCTCTACTTACTTTGAAAAAGTAAATTTGTGTGTTAATTAATGTTTTCTGTTTCATTTCTATTGAAGCATTCAAAATACTTTTTAGTTTATCCCTTCCCGATATTTCCTACTTTTAACCCTTTCATTATTTTTTGGAATTCTTCAGTATAAATCATACAAACAGATTATACCAGAGTTAAATTCGCATGTATTTTCATAACAAAAATGTCGAAGTACGAGTTAAGCGGAACAGTAGTTTTGAAAGAAAAAACGCCCCCTTTAGGCCACAAATCTGTTTTCAACAAAATGTTTGTAAATGGTTCCGTAAATATCCATTTTAAGGTACTTGAACCAAATGTGTTCAAAATCACTCCATCGGTCAGAGTTACGATAGAAGGACGATTTTTGAAACCGAAATTTGAAGAGCGCTCCACCTCCGTTAGAACGCGTTTATGAATGAAATTTAATTTTCGCTGCCGACTTATTTCTCGATAGTCTATCATCTACTGGTAAAGTTTGTGAAACAATTTTTTAACACTATATATTTTTCCCAAAAGTAAAACTGTTTATTTGAACATTTAGTTATCTGAAAGAATGTCATATAACATTCTCCTTTAACTTTGAGTTATTTCCATGTAAAAAAGGTGGTTGATACCATATAGTTCTCGATTAGGGAAGAACATATAAGTAAAAATCTTTAACTGCTGAATTTCAGCAAACTAGATTAAGTTAGTGTCAATATCCACTAGCTTACTCAACACATGGCACTATAACTCCGACAAGTCTACAGTGATTACTGACTATATATAAGAGAGTGAAGACAATAGACGATAAGCTCAGTCCATCCGTAATTATGCAGCAAAATTTTAAATGACCTGTAATTAATTGCTCACGTAATTTCTCTCACTTTCGGACACTCCTGCGGATAAAATGTATATGATTGCAGGAACAGAAAATATATCGAAAAATGAAAAAGTAACAAAAATGTTTTAAAGACAAGCTTCTATTTTGAAGTGTACCTACTAAAGAAAAATAAAGAACCCCATATACCAATTTTGAATAGAATTGGACAATAATTATCTGACTCGTCCGTCATCTTCAATTTTTGAACTTTGAATGAAAAACCATAAACACCAAACTCGTTCGCCATCTTAGCCGCTTTGTAGAATTTTTGAATTTTGACAGAAAATCATGATTTCTGGGGGTTTTAGAGCCACACATACCAATTTTGAAACAATCTAACAGTAATTATATGACTCGTCCGCCACCTTGAATTTTTGAACCTTGACTGAAAAATCATTATCTTCGACCTCGAAAACCCTCATATACCAATTTTAAATACAATCAGACAATAATTATTATAATAAGACTCGTCCGCCATCTTAGACGCTATCTTGAATTTTTGAAAAATAATAAATATTTTTAATAACTCTTTTTCGAAAAAATTGATAAAAACCTTCATTGTTTAACCTAGAAATGGATGTATATATATGTATGCATATATAACCCTCGAAAATCCATTTTGCCATTTCCGAAACAGAAGAATATATGCAGTTCTTCTCCTATAAATTCCCTATCGAACTGTCGTCTCAGTTTTTTCTGTCCTCCCGGTTTTTTCGGAGCTAGAACGACCCAAAGTGACACCTTTTTAAAAATATACTAAAAAAAAAATACTCGCCAATTTCAAAAAGATTCGGCCGTCAAAAAGAACGTGTATGGAAAATTTTATCAAAATTAATAAATTGTGTATCGAAAGAGAATTTTGAAAAATCGCACATCTTCCATATCTCAAATTTCCACTCCGAACTGTTTTCGATGAAGAAGGTGATTAACGCGGCGAATCCGCGTTTTTATATTATTTATGCCGATAGTGCTTTGTGGTTAGAACTACGTCACGACACTTCTTCTATGACATTGTAATGGTAAACATGTCGAATAAAAGCATATTATTTAAAAAAGTCAATATCATGGAACATGGAAGTCATCCATATATAAAAATAAAAGTAACAAACATAAAAGTTCTTGTAAAGAAGTCGTTTTATAAAGAAGGCACGATTCTGTAGATTGTAAGTTATCCTCCAGAAATTGAATTGACATACATGTTGAACTTTGATGATGGCTACTTGATAGCCGAAGGGTCCTCAGTACTTAAGTAGTATTTTTAGTGGATAAGGGTGACTATTTCTTATTTATAGTGACATACATGTTGGTTTATTTTCTAATTTGCCGCATAATCAGGAGTTCCTATATCGATGGTCCAATCCCACTTTCATGGTTATAGTCATAGAAACTTCCTATTTCTATGGTTATAGTAGTGTAAATTCTTCTTCTATGCTTTAGCACAGTATACTATGGCTGTAGTTCAGTTCTGTTCGAATTTTTAATATGGTTAAGTTTTGTTTTTGTGTCATCCGTCATTTGGTCCTTTTGGGAATGCTAAAAGAAGTCTTGAATTCTCAACCATCCTAAAACTGAATATGTCATTTTTCGTTCAGAGGTGAGAACATAATTTCAACAGTATATAAAACCCAATCACGTTGTCAATATTTTAGGTTAAGAATGAAAATGTCCAGATTCATTAATACTACTAGAGTACAATGTTTATCATCAGTTCATGGTCCCAAACTAATCCTGCAGCCCTTAAAAGAGCGGTCTTTGTTAAGCATTAAAGGGAAAGAAGTACCAGCTTTCTTGCAAGGATTGATAACGAACGATATCAATCACTTAGAAAAGGACAATTCAAGTTTATTTACAATGTTTTTAAACCCTAAAGGACGGATACTGTTTGATGCCATCATATATCGCCTAAATTCAGAGACTTATCTTGCTGAATGTGACACTAACTTAGTTGAATTACTTCAAAAGCATTTAAACATGTATAGAGTTAGACGCCAAATTGATATTTCAAACTTGTCCAATCATCATGTACAAGTTTTATTCTCTAAAGATCAGTTTGAAAATATTTCTAAAAATAGTGAAAGTCTTAAATCAGATTTGCAAGAAATAAACTTATTTGAGAATAAAAGTTTGGGTGATTTATTAATATTTAGAGATCCTAGAGTATCTAATTTAGGACATAGGATTATCCTTGAAAATAGCTCAAATATTATTGACCAAATAAATGCTTCCTTTCCATCAGTTGAAAGTGAAACTAATAGTATTAACTATCGTGCACTTAGATATAGATTAGGTATAGGTGAAGGTGGAAATGACTTACTTTCAGGAAATTCATTTCCATTAGAGTGTAATTGTGATTATTTGCATGGAATAAGTTTCCATAAAGGTTGCTATGTAGGGCAAGAATTAACTGCGAGAACATTTCATACTGGTGTAGTTCGTAAAAGATTAATGCCATTGTATTTTGATGAAAAAGTTAAAATGCCTACTGAAATTATGATAACTCATGAGAAGCAGAATTTAGGAAAACTTAGAGGTGTGGAAGGGAATGTTGGATTAGCCTTACTGCGGATAGACCAAGTGTTATCACTGAAAAGATTTGAAATAAATGGTACAATTGCCACTGTTATGAAACCATTTTGGTGGCCTGAAGAAGCTCCCAAAGAAACAAGCTTCAAAAAACAAAACCTCGTTCATTAGTATTTGTAAATATTTATAGATAAGGTATAAATTTTATAATAAATTATTTGTTGTTGTTTTGTTACCTTATTTCAGTATGAAAAACAGTTATGACAGATATCACAAATTATAGAAAGTGGTGATGTATAATGTCTGTTGAGTAAACAAATTTGCACTTTCAGATATCTATATGATTACTTTGAAAAATATGTTTAATATCTTCCAGAATCTTATTACATGCCCACAATGATAAAAAAGAATTAAGCAACCTATATTACAATTTTTGATGATTTCATACACTGAAAATGATATAAAAATATCATGCTCTGACCTTCTCATGAGATGCGATGTTCATTGCGAAAGCCTCTTTACAAAAACTGGTTTTTTTATTCCGCAGCAGCTCATAATCTAAAAAGCACAGATTCGACCTACCCAGGAGTACACATGTTTGAAGTTTGGCTCCCAAGCATAAGCTGAAGTTATTCGTCATACTTGCGAATTCATTGACCTCTACAGCATCGAAGAAAGGTGGGCTCTAACTTTTTTGAAGATATTTCAATGGTTGGTGTTCATCAGAAATCTCGTCTGTTGTTCTAACACGAGAGATTCCAGATAGGTGGTCTAAACGAGCTCAAACTAGTCACCCCTTCATTGTCCAGTTTGAGACCTGCCGAACTTCTTCCTAACAGATTTCATTTTTCTATAGAACGGCTAAGTTGTGGCGAACTCTTTGCCTAGTGAATTCTGTCCCTATGCCTTTAACCTCCAAACCTCCAAGAAATATCCGAATGCCTATGTCCTGTGAGACTCGCGGTTGGGACCGTGAATGACTTACTCCAAAGCCTTGCGGCACCAACCCCACTAGTAAGATGCATAGAATATCTGTTGCCACTCTGGAAGACTCGTTTTGCTATCACATCAGGCACACGAGTCTTGACAGAATTGGTAACATTCAAAAGGGGTGTTTTCCGAGGGAACTCCTTGTTCAACATCTCACTACTGTCGCTCTCCATTGCGTTAACACTAATATAAAAAAATTATGGATAAATATTTTTTTAGAAAAACAGTTGACTACAATAAATATTTTCTAATGATCTATATACGCTTATATTCTTAAAATCCTGAACATCGATCAATTAGTTACTTTCAGATTGAATTTTTAGATTTTTCCAATAATTAAAAGTATACAAATTTTGACAAAATATAAGTATTTAAAAAAAATATCAATCAAATGAAAATAAACCATTCAAAATACGTTGGTGGCCGAGCTACAGCGGTGATTTTTCTCGCCCTAGAATCGAAATTAACGCTTCCAGGATAGTATACCTGATCACGTGACAAGTACACATAATAGAGCGGATTAATGTTCGTAGACAGTTATTCTTGTGTTTATCGAAAAAAAATATCACAAGTTGACGAAAATTAAAAAAATAATGAATTTACCTGCATTTGTATGGTTACTTTGAAGGCAATTTTTTTAAGAAATTACAAGAAAATATAAAAATATTGATCGGATATAAGTCTTATAAAGAGAATATCGATAAAATAAAAAATGTTCAAAATGTGGGGTCGACCGGGTGGTTCAAATTTTATGTTGAATTATCCCTCCTCGTTTTCGCCCGTAAAGCGACTGACACAATAATTTTCAAATGCTTATAATGAAAATATTAATTTTTTCGGAAAATTTCATAGACATAAAAAATCTTATTATGAGTCCAAATATCGATATATACCATGACAAAATTATTTTAATGTTTGGTCATTTCGTATTAAATTTCCTGAATAAAGGAGCACTCAAAAAATCCGTGGCTAAAAACCTTCATTTACTGGACTTCACTTATATCGATTCCATTTCTAATTACATTTATTTTTACAGCAGGCACCGGTAATGGAGACCTCTCAATGTTCAAATTCAGAAGAAAAATACGAGTGTAAAGATGGAAAAGACTTCCCAAAACAAGGAGACGACGATTCCAAAAGAGATATAAAACTGACAGAAGAGAAACCAGTACCCAAATATTTCAAATGTGATAACTGTATTTTGCATGAAAAATATGAATATTTTGGAAAAGAACCATCATTTTTGAAAAAATATGTATTATGTGAAGAAGCATATGTGATTGAAGATCCATTCCTTCCACCAAAACAAGGGGAAATTCTTATTCTGGGTGCCCACTGCATAAAGTGTAATAAAAGTGTATGTAAAGACAGTAATTGCAGCTTCTATTATGCTGGCACATATTGCATACAATGTGCAAAAATTAACATGAAACAATTTCCACAAACTGTACAAGATAAATTAAATAAAATTGTTGTTACTTACTTTTATGCTTAGGTAATGAGCCTATTGCATTCTACTCATAATTTCGAAGTCGTATTTACAAAGGATTCCGATTTAGGTTCCATAAAATTTTTCGGAACTGATCTAAGTATGAATTAACAATAAATCACAAAACTTGAATTGCAGAAAACGGACATCAATCAGAATTTTGGCCAGTCAGAACAGGTCGTAATATTCTGAATTTATCGAACTTTAATCATCGTAAATATCTTTTTTGAATCTTGATCTGAATAATAATATAATAAAATTATGGATAAATAATAATATAAAAAAAATATGGATAAATGATTTTTTCGAAAAAGTTTACATCAATAAATATTTTCTAATGATCTATAGACCCTTAAATTCTTAAAATCCTAAACATAGATCAATTAGTTACATTCAGAGTGAATTTTCGGATTTTTCCAATAATTAAAAATATAAAAATTTTGATAAAATTGAAGTATTTTTTAAAAATCGATAAAATGATAAGAAACCATTCAAAATATGTCCGTTGCCGAGCTACACAGCTGTGATTTTTCTAGCCCTCGAATCGAAAATAGATTCGAAATAGCTCCAGAATATTTTACCTGATCACGTGACAAGTACACATAATAGAGCAGATTAGAGTTCGTCGACTTAGTTGTTCTTGTGTTAATCGAAAAAAAATATAATAAGCATCAACAAGTTAACGAAAATTTGATTTAAATAATGAATTTACCTGCATTTGTATGGTTACTTTCAAGTCAATTTTTGAAGAAATTTAATTCTTGCTACTCATTTTCGTCCGTGAAACGACTGAATAATTTTCAAATGCTTATTAACTTCGGAAATATTGATTTTTTCGAAAAATGTTCATATAGTCTTATTTTGAGTCAAAATATCGATATACCACGATAATATTATTTTAACGACTTTGGTCATTTACGTGTGGTCCCAAAACAGGTCCATTTCGAATTTTCAATTATGAATTTTTAAACTCATAGCCAGTTACCAAACAACAAGAAAAAATTCAAATTTTGAATGGATAGAACAAAATTCAGTATGTCTTATTTTAACTTCCCAGATTTTCGAGAAAATTTCTGTTTCTGAATCGATCTGACTGTATTTGGGAGGATGTCTGTGTGCGTAACCATCATAACCCACTGTGGAGAGATGATTGGGTAACCCCTATTGGTCATAGGGATTTGAAATTTTGCAAATAGCTTTAAAGTGGGGAAAATACGACTATTGTTTTGCGACGCGATAGCTCCCTTGCAAGTGATACTTTTGACATACATCTTCAATTTTTGAAATAAAGTTATAGTATTATTTTGATTATATGAAAGAATAACTACTTTGTTATACCACTTTTATTAATAATAACGTGAAGACGTAACTATAGTTTCAACAACGAAGTGCCATTATGAAACAAATAGAAAATTATGAAGAAATCAATAAAACAGTTCAAGTATAAATAGAATAGAGTATAGTTACGTTTTCACGTTATTATTAATAGAAGTGGTATAAAAACAAAGTAGTTATTCTTTATTATAATCAAAATGATAAATTACCATAAAGTAACGGTTTCCACCATCGATTTTTTCTATAGTATTATATTTGACCAGCATGACAACAGTGTTTTCCTGGTTATAAATATATATCACGATATCATATTTTAATTATCCCGAATTAGATTTGAATAACGTCGCACTACGTTATCGAAGTGGTATCATAGATGAACACAACACTGTTTCATGAATAGTTATATAAGTAATCAATGGTTTATCTATTAGTGTTCCTTACAGTAAGTTTGATTATTTGGCAATAATGTTGACGATAGTTCACCTGAGCGGAATATAATGTAATTTTGATGAACTAGGGTAAGGGTTAAGACATGTACTAACATCTAACTTAGAAGTACATATGCCATTGTTTAATTTTCCTGATATACACATATCGCGGCAGACTTTACAAGAAGAATTACGTGAATCGAATTCATTTAAAGGCTTCATTAAGTTGTTTTGTGTAACATTGATTGTGATCCTCGTAGAAGTCTCATGGATTAATCAGTTAAAATCTCCCTAGCGCTTAAAAAATTTCCGGAATATTAATTTAATGTCGTGCGAGATTCGGTAAGAAAATTTTATGCTAAAATTATTTGGATGTTGAATTAAATTGGTGACAGACAAACTTGTGTAAGGGACTTCATAGTAAGCTGTTGTTAGTGTTGCATAGGAATAGGAATGGTAAACTAATTAATATTTTGACGTTTCTAGTTTCAGACACAAAAAGATGTCACGTTTTGGAACAGAAAATAGTGGGATGATTAATTTTAAATTTCCCTGTGCTCTAGTAATATGTGGTTTAAATAATTAAATAAAGTACATAATAATTCACCCATATATTGGTGGCACCTTTATTCAATAGCTGCGGTTTTGATGTGAAATATTTTATTAAATAAAGTAGAAACAATAATTTTTTTACGTAGAGGAGGGGAAATCTTGCAGAGACACCTCGAGTGCCGTACCCCCGGGTGTTCCGAATTCTTACCGACTAAAACTAATAGCGGGTACTATATTTTGGTAAATCAGAAGCAGTTTTAATTGCATTTTTATTACTTTCAATGTGCTCTAGTAAAAGGTTTAAATAATAATCTAAAATAAATATTATTTTTTATATGTTCCATAATTTTATACTACTATAAACAAGGGAAAAGTATTAAAAGAATTAAATAATAATGCATAATGCAAATGCTGAATAAATGATAATTTTACATGTTATAATAATATAAAGTTGGCTGTGGTTCAAATCCCTGTGACAAGTTGAAGTGGGGATCGTAAAAAGCAAAGTTAATTATATGAAAGAATAATAATAACGTGAAAACGTAACTATAGTTTTAACACCGAAGTGCCATTATCAAACAAATAGAAAATTATGAAGAAATCAATGAAACAGTTCAAGTATAAATAAAATAGAGTAAAGTAGGGTTGAGATTAAGGGATCAACGGAAATTCCAAAAACAGGTAGATCCTAGGAAAGTACAGTATTACATAGTAAACATAGTAACAATTTGTGAATTAGTGTGATTATAATTTGATATTCTAAGAATTATTTTAAGAGCGGTTTGAAAGACACATGAAAAGATCACTTTGATATAGGTCTAACTGATCATTGAGGATATTTTGATTAGAGTTTTTGACACCTTTATAAATCTCTATTGATTCTAATGTATTCAATTTAAAACCTTTGGTTTGGTTATGTAAAATGCTTAGGCTATCTAAATTAGGGAAATTATGACCAGTTTGTAAAAAATGATTAGCAAAGGTTTTGTTGAGTCTAAATGAGTGAAAATGTTCTCCGTATCTTATTTTGAAATTACGAAAAGTTCTACCTATATAAAGTCATCAGTCTGGGCCAGGCCCGTAGCCAGAAATTTGTTTTGGGGGGGGGCCCAAAACGTAGTAATAATTTTTTGGGGGCCAGGGGGGCAGAAATGGTTTTGATGGGTGTCTTGCAAGGATATTTGTTATTAAAGTTGGACTCATTAGTGAAAAACTGCTTTATCGTTATTAATATCATCACTGTATTTTAATTGTCAGTCAAGCACATACACATCAATTGTCAAACTGAAACGTCTATTTCAGTAGACAAAATTTAAAATTTTAACTGTCGCGATTTCTTTGCTGCCATAATCTCAAGAATTCGGATCGATACCTAAGTTTCCATGAATTGACAGTACGGCGAGTGCACTAAGTCTTTCGTTGCCCGTTGAGTTACGTAAGTAAGTCTTGATTCTTTTCATTGTCGAAAATGACCTTTCCACACTTGCCGTTGTGACCGGAAGAGTTTCCAAAACTGTTAATAGATATTTGATTGTTGGAAATCTGCTCTTGTCACAAAAATCCAATACTTGTAAAGCCTCGGCATCTTTCTTGAGTCCCGTTAAATTTCTCACACCACAACTTAAACTCAGCTTTTACAGCGGATTCTGAGACTCGATCATCAAAGTATGGCGAAAGATGATGCAAGTCATCTACTTTTAAATCCAGGGAGAAGTATCTGTAAGCTTGATAAGATTCCCGCGTTCTCATTAAGAAATTTGTCAGACAAATTCTGAATCAGCGTATCGAGGCAAGGAATAAAAACAGCAGACCGAAAGTACGATTCAACAGAGTCTGTTTGATAATTGGAACGAGTTGTTTGCTTTGACGTGAGTCTCGGAACTTTCAGCTCCATATCGAATGTATCGTTTGCAAGCTTTTCAGCTGCTATAAAAATTTTGCTGAACGATACTTCTGCAGTTTTTCGTTCTTCTTGAAGCATATTCACGATTTCGTGAACATGCTCTACTGCTGATGCCAAATCACGTGACTTTTCTTGCAGTTGAACTGACAAAGAAAGCGTGAAGCTGAAAAGTCTGTTACAAACCAAGAGACTGACGAGAAACTAACTTTTTTGAACTGCTGCAAGTAAGCAGGCCGCAGTTTTCTAAATAGCCCAAGATTTTTCTGAAATTTCTTCTAATCCCATATGGATGATTTGAAACAGTTCTACAAAAGATAGTATGCTGTCATGTCGTTCGATGAATCTTGTTTCTCAAAGACGAATAAGCCTCTTCTTTTTACTCTCCGGAACATGTTCTTGGATGAGATCTTGAAGAATTTTCGTAGCATAAGCGTGGTTTCTGAATGAGTTCACGACCCAACAATACTTGTTTGGCCTTGTGCACGTTTCATTTCAATTTCGATTCTCGTAAACAATATTTAACTTACGCCAGTAACAGTTGCTTATCGAAACTGCAACTGAGTGTGAGTTCTGATTCGGTTCGATATATCTCGAAAAATTACGCGGGAAATTTCAAACACCAGTAAACTGTGTGAAAACCAACAGTTGTCTAGTAAAAGCGTATTTTGTGTTCCACAAGCAATTTTTGATGATCGGATTCGAGATAATCGATCCAGATGAAAAAGTAATCTTCTGTTCAAATGTTCTGATAGAGATATTATATATGTCTCACAGGCGTGAAGTTGTCATAAGAAATATGGCTTCACAGAATTTCGGGGGGGGGCCGGGCCCGTCGGGCCCTAAGGCTGGCTACGGGCCTGGTCTGGGCAAATCACCTTTTATAAGATTTTTAGATTTAGAATTTAGATAGCCTAAGCATTTTACATAACCAAGCTAGAGGTTTTAAATTGAATATATTAGAATCAATAGAGATTTATAAAGGTGTCAAAAACTCTAATAAAAATATCCACAATGATCAGTTAGACCTATATAAAAGTGATCTTTTCATGTGTCTTTCAAACCACTCTTAAAATAATTCTTAGAATATTAAATTATAATCACACTAATTCACAAATTGTTGCTATATTTACTTACTATGTAATACTATACTTTCCTAGGATCTACCTGTTTTTGGAATTTCCGTTGATCCCATAATCTCAACCCTACTTTACTCTATTCTATTCATACTTGAACTGTTTCATTAATTTCTTCATAATTTTCTATTTGTTTGATAATAGCACTGCTGTGTTGAAACTATACTTACGTTTTCACGTTATTATCAATAAAAGTGGTATTAAAACAAAGTAGTTATTCTTCATATAATCAAAATGATAAATTAGCATAAAGTAACTGCTTCCACCATCGATTTTTTTCAAAGTTAATTAATTATTTAATAATAAAATGAATTGCAACACATACAATATTTGTTTACAGAACTGGTTCATATTCAAGTTTATCATAAAAATCCAAAGTATTTTCTTCATGAATTTATTCCATATTTCATCCATAAATCCAGCACTTTTATTACAGCTGTCAAGCCAGGGAGATTTTCACTTAATGAGCTAGGTGCTTACGAGTAGGGCGATTTTCGAAAAAATTAAGTTGTTCTCATAGCAATATGTCATAATACAAGCATCTGATTGGCTACAATTGATAGGCATAACATTTTCAAGTGTACCTCCTTAAGGAAATATAGACAAACATGGTTGAAACAGCATAACAAATTTGAACAGGTTAAACAGGTTAATAAAATCTTTCTTTTGGTGCTCTTTTACCTGCATGTTTTCTAGAAATAAACCACTAAAGTAATATTTGATAGATGAATTAGCTCCATATCACTGTCTCAATGCAATAGAAATGGTGTTGGGAATATTGAAGAACAGCCTTTTCTAAGAGATGGAAAATATATTAAGCACTGCTAAAATATGTCGAAGGAAGCTTTAAGCACTGTTATACCACAGTTTTGAAGCAACTGTGCTCGGCACGTTGAAGAAGAGAGATCGAGGTGGTATGAACGAGAAATTAAGAAATTACCCAACTGATTATAAGTATTAACCCTACAGTTTTGAAACCTATACCATGTTGTCTCGAATGAAATTTTTATGACATAAGGTTATAGTAATTTTAGTTGATACTTTTTTCAACTGTTTATAGCACTCGTTGAAATAGAAAACGTTTTTAAATAACTAAAAAATTAGAGTTACCATCCTGTTAAAAAAAGGGGTTTGATGCACAGGGCTGGCTTTGGATCTTTAAATATTTTGATTAAGCTGTATCTTG
Source organism: Endomychus coccineus (assembly GCA_958510875.1). Classification (NCBI taxonomy): domain Eukaryota; kingdom Metazoa; phylum Arthropoda; class Insecta; order Coleoptera; family Endomychidae; genus Endomychus; species Endomychus coccineus. Next base: position 60,444,249 of record OY294068.1, on the reverse strand, counting down.
AGATCCATTTGGCGTTATTTTGCAATTAAATAATTCAACAACAGTATTTGATTATTTATAATAGAGGATATACACAAAAATGAAAACACTAATCATCATATCGTCTATTCAATAACAATAAACATTTTGTAAAACAAAGATTTTTCAGACAAAAATTAATTCTATAAAACTCTTCAAAGGATTTTCTCAGAAAGCCTTTTCTTACATTGTAATTCCTTATTTTTCTTCTTCTAAATAACAAAAAATAATGTATCAGTACAATTGATAATAACTATTAACAAACAATATCATATACCAACTTTGTATATCTTTCAATTCAGTGGATATGGGGCTTGCAACTTTAATTTTTAATGTTAGGATATTAAAAAACCTACATTATTCTCTACAGAACTGATATTATTCAGAAGGAAACGATAACTCACCTTCTTCTTATCTTTGGGTTTTTCTCCTTGGAAAGATTGATCCTGTACATCAACAGAAGAGTCAAGAATGGCTCCATTGTGAGACTTTTCATTTGCAGTTGACGCATCCGTATCGGCACGTTTCCTCTTTTCTTTTTTCTTAGACTGAAAAAAATCAACGTACTGTATGCTCCATTCGCGACATATACATTAACACCAGTATAGAAAGAACAAGTGGATCTGCTGCCAAATATATGTTTTAACGAGTTATCATAAGAAACGGAAAAATTCTCTAAATGTGCCTATGAGTATAGGCTGATATTAGTAAAATAAACTTGATGAACCACGCTGCTAACAGTTCAGTTACTTTGACCTGGCGGTTCACATCAGAACTCTGAGGCAATTTTGCGGTCATTCTTTATTACCAATTGTATATCTTAATACTGTTTACCTTACTGCTACCAAATAGCCCATCAGAAAAAATTTAGTTTATCCACAGTTGTGAACACTTTTTTAGTGTATTAGTATATTATGTTAATGTTGGATTATTTCATAGTGATTTTGTCATGTTTAGTTCAAAATTTTTATTAGGGAAAAAATTAAAGTTGTGAACTCTTTTAGTGTACTGGTATTGGTATAGTATCATTAAGTGATTTTGTAATGTTTATAAGTGTGGTTGATATAATAAACAATAACGGTTTTACTGAAGTCAATTTTATTTGCAACTTTTTCTGTCCATATTAATTAGGTAATAGTAAAGCATACTGGCTTCTATTGAATATTAATGATTTTCGATAATTTCTTTTTCTAACGTATTTATATTTACCTCTAAATATGAATAAAACCGGCTCACAGGCTTCATGATCGTGGCTTCATACGTTCTTCGATTTTCTCAAAGAAGGAATAAGCAGTTGCTTTTTTTTAAATAAAGGTGCTGAAAAGCTCTGTCAACGTTTAGAAATGCCGCGGATTTGTCTGTTCGCTTTTTCAAAGAACATACAACATAAACCTAATATTCCTTCTTTCAAATCAAGCCCCGATAGTGACTATTAAATCTACTTTTTCCAAAGAAGGAACAATTTCCAGGTGAGATTATGTAGTAACCTGTTCCTTTCAAACTACGACATTATCTGATTCTTACACGTGAAGTAGTACTGTCTTTACTGAACTTGAAAAAGCAGCAGCTTAAAATTAATCCTTCGAGAAATACAAAAATTAATGAAAAACAGATGGCGCTCATGCTCTGTGATCATTTCTTTAGGCTATTATACACGAAATAAGAATATACGTATATGATGGTTTTCTTTTCGAATCAGCTTATTTATAAATCGATGGTGAGACAGCCAACATTTCAAAATGTTAATTACCTACAACTAACCTTCTGCCTACATTGAAAATACAAAATGGACACTTCATTGTTGAAAGTGATTATTACATTTTAAAACAACTATAGATGAATATAAGGTAACGCAATTTATGTATTAATATTAATTAAATACATCATACCACAGTAAGTATTGAATCATTTGCAAAATACTCTACTTTCGTTGAAATGAATCTCAAAATTTTAAACCAAAAAACTTGTATTTTTAATATTAGTTTTTTTTTCGTAATTAGAGATAACTAAATACGTTACAAAAAGAAATTTTCGGAAATCATCAATTTGCTATACTATTAACGCAGTTAAGAAGTGGAAGATGAAACACAATCAAGTCATGGTTATATTCCTCTCATCTATTAATGAGAATTAGGTATACTACCTAGTCAATTGCCAATCTTCTAGAGAAATTTTATGAACAGGAGTCAAAATATTGCCAGTTTTATTTCCGAAGTTGAGTCTATTGTCAAGAAGTTGACAGATATGGGTGAAGACACATCTGATATTGCTGTTATATCTAAAATCATCAATAGTCTACCGACCAAATTTGCTGTTCATTACTGATTGAGATACAGTTGACTCTAGTAAGCAAACTGTCTCAGACCTCATTACAAAACTTCGGAACGAAGAACAGAAAATGTTCGCTTTCGATGTCACCGAGGATAATTTAGCGCTCCAAATTCAATCAATGAAGATTCATCACAATAAAAAATTCCCTTTGAGAAAACCGAATATCCAAGATCTTGAACAGAAAACTAAATGTGCATATTGTGAACAAATAGGCCATTGGTGGAGAGAATGTCCGATTCGAAAATCAAAGAGCTCTGAAAAATTAATTCGAAATTTGTTTTGCTCACAAATATGCCTCATTTGTAACTCGCGAAATAATTTTAAAAATTCCCGTACTCAATTTGTTTCAGTGTAAATCGGCTATAAACAAGCCAAAATCAGATAATTAAGTCTAAGTCAATAATATATGTTTCCTCTTGGGAAATTCACATTCTTGACCTTATAGTTATTATTATTATTATTATTATTATTAACATTTACAAAGAAAGGCGGCTTTTTCAAGCCGATATTATTCTTTATCAGTAATAGTGAGAAATGCACATTATCACTCTGTTTAAAATTTCCTTAATATTAATTACTTAAATTATATAAAGCAAGGTAAATAAATTATAAAATATTCTAACAATGTAAACAAAACATGTCTTTTGGATAATTAAAGATAAGTAGAATTAAATTGAACCTGGGAACATCTGTTATGTGTTCAAATTATAAAACAAAATATTTCTTCCAGATAAGGAAGACATATGTTTATCAAATAAGTTTTTAAATTGATTGACATTCAACGAAATTACAATATTATTAGGAAGATTATTCCAAGTGTGCGGCACAGTATTACTTATGAAGTTATGTCGTGGCAGGTGATTACATTTTTCGAAATATGATTTAAAGGCATGTCCTCGTAAATTGACATTATGACTAAGCGTAAAAATGTTTGACATATCACAAGAATAATGATTGTTTAAAATTTTATAGGTTTCAATTATGCTACCCCTGTCACGACGATTCTTCAAAGTAGGAAGTTTTAACATTTTCAATCTGTCTGTGTAGGTTAGGTTTCTAAGAGATGGTATTTTGGTGGCACGACGTTGCACTCTTTCCATCATATCAATATCTTTTATGAAATAAGGATTCCATACGACACAGGCGAATTCTAATATTGGCCTTATATAGGTTTTAAACAGTTTTGAAAACAGGGGGCCACTTAAGTTAGGGAACACTCTTTTGGTAAGATATACTACTGAGTTAACCTTCTTAACGACACTGCGTAGTTGTAGGTCCCATTTCAAATCTTCGCTCACTATGACTCCCAGGTCTTTATGTTCACTAACTGATTTTAACCGAGTTCCACCAATGATATACTGGTGCTTAGGATTATTTGAACAGATATTATTACGCAACACTTAGATGGGTTCAATTGTAGCAACCAGTCAGAACACATAGTTCTAATGCGAGCAGGTCTTCTTGGATCATGTTAGAATTCGCTGCTTCGTTAAAAACTTTGGAGTCGTCAGCAAAGCTCGAGAGAAATGATTTGATCAAAGCTTGTATGTCTGCTACGTAGGCATTGAACAACAATGGACCCAGAGACGAACCTTGAGGAACACCGCTGGTTACTAAGAAAGACTCCGATAGACTAGAAGAAATCTGCACCTTGTATGAACGGTTCGACAGAAATTCAGTGATCCATTTTAACAAGGCTAGTCTTATTCCGTAATGCTCTAGTTTGTCCAACAACCTTTGATGGGGTACTTGGTCAAAAGCCTTACAGAAGTAGACAATGTGAATAGGGATGCCTCGCAAGCGTTGAAATTGAATTATTACGAATATAGTCGTGAGATAACTGAAGAATCAGTTAGTGAAAACTACCAGTTGTGCCGCCAAAATTAAGTGTTCCGCCAGTTACCATTGAAGTAAAAATTAATTTTGCTGATTTATGAATGCATAACCGTTTTTTAATATTCACATGACTATGTGTTGGCAAGGCTATAATAAGGAAAATAGCCTGATGGACCGCTTTCTCAACAATTACTGTTTCTGAGCTTCCTTGTGCTTCCCCCGGGTCGGGATAAATTTTTATTATACAGAAAGAGTCAAATATTTATTTATGTTCAAGCTATATAAACTTATTATTGGGAAGTTCCGTGTTTATCTAAAATGACTTTCTGCAACAGCATTTAAGTAGTCAAGAAGTAACCAAGTATTAATTGCAATTAAAGCCTGCAATTCTAATACTATTCATTCTGCCCTATTGACCCCTGGTTTCTTACTTCACTGAGACTACCCTGGAACAAGGCTATCCATAGATAGCACATTGATACCCTTTGTGGTAAGGGCCCTAGCAGAAGCCCTTAACAAGGAGTAAACCTTGACAAAAATCTGGCACCCGAGAAACCAATATAAAAGTCAATCGGCTTCAGATCTGGTAGACTTGAAGGAGTATTGAAGCTGTAGTAAGTAAAAATCGCCAAAATGTAACAGGGTACGTCACACTATCACTAAATGATATCATATGTCAACGTTGCAAATCCTTCATCAATTTAGAGGATATAATGCTGGCGACTTTAATTTGTAATATTAGCATATTAATCATGATTTAACGAATGTGTAATCAGAAGATACTAATCTTTTTGTAAGTTTCAGAGCTCCAAAGATAATAATAAAATTGCTGAAATGGTTAATTTCCACAAGCTGTACTCCAATGAAACTTCTCAGTGAACTTCAATTATTCCAGTAATATATGGTGAAATACAAACTTCACATTATAAATCTCTACAGAATTTATATTATTCAGAAGAAAATGATAACTTACCTTTTTTTCTTTTGTTTTTTCCCCTTGGAAAGATTGATCCTGTACATCAACAGAGGAGTCAAGGATGTGTCCATTTTGAGACTTTTCATCTGCATTTGACGCATCTGTGTTGGCACGTTTCCTCTTTTCTTTTTTCTTAGACTGAAAAAATATGAGTACTGTATACTCCATTCAAGACATAAATAAACACCAGTAGAGAATAACATTTCTCCACAAGTATATCTGCTGTCAAATAATTGTTTTAACGGGTCATCATGAAAAGGAACGGGAAAATTCTGAAAAGCATGGACAGCAAAAGGTTGTCAATAACGCTGCTAAAAGTTCACAGCTGGTTCGACCCGACTCCAGAACTCTGAGGCAAATTTGTACACTTTCTTTATAGCCTAATGTATCTGTTTACTACAGTTCGACAATTGCTATACATCTCTACAGCTATAGAATACAATGTCTGTATCTAATCTAATCTAATCTAATTGCAATAAACTGCCATTTTCACCTTTTGAAGAATTTATTTATTCGAGGAAGGCTTCAATCTACATATCATCACGCTTTACTACCCGCAAGCTAAGCAATATACCGAAATGACGATACTTACAGACGATCCGGCCCCCAATGGGATGAGAAGGGGGATTGACATTATTAGAAAAATTAATTTGAAGGGACTGTTTTTGTTGTTATATAAATTTTAACCGTAATTCATCATATTTCAATTTTCGACCCTTCAAAGTGTTTCTATGAAATCTAAACTTAAAGCTGTAAATACCCTTTTATAGTGGCGCCCAACGTGGGGCTTAAAAAAGGATTTGGTCAGTGGAAGGTATCGGTTATAGAATAAAAAGAACTGCAAAATTGTTTCATTGGGCTCCCGGTTTACCGATTGATGGACGTGGGATACTTTTGTGAACATTTGACAAATTAAACATTTTGTGAACTATTAACATGCTTGTCCGTGCTTCTGGAACGAAGGTTTAAGGACTCAAACTTGTTTCTAGCGGATTTATCAATTCTATATATATATTTCATAATACCAATGAGTGTTTCAAGCTTCAATGTGGTGACTGTTGAATCAGGTTTGACAACGGAGTACAGGAGAGATTTTGCAGTAGCTGTAAGTACTCTATCTTTTAACTACATAAACTTTGTGAAAATCAAACACAATTAAGGACCAACAAGTACAGGGTGTCCCATTTTGGGTACTTTTGCGGGGTATCTCCTTTATTTTTAAAGATAGAGAGTTGCGGTTTTCGCGACACTGTGCTACTTTTTCATAAAACTCAAGATGCCGTCAACAGAATTTTCATAGCCCTTTTAGTTTTTAAGATACAGGGCATTTCTGAAAATGTTGCATTTTGTGACCCCCTCGTATCTCCGTTATCCTTCAACTTATCGAAAAGGTAAAATAACATTCTAATAGATTTTTTTCCGTAGAATGCAGTGGTGTAGATAACTTTTGTTACATATTTACTGTTTTTGAGTTATAAAGTAAACTTATGTTTTTTTAAATGGAACACCCTGTATATTTATAGACTATAAAATTTGTCTTTTTTTTACCTTTCCAAAAATATATGATAGTATAAACTTTTTTTCAGAAACACGCAAATAATTGACAATTTTCAGAAAATTAAATACATATTTTAATAGTAGGCTATGGATAACAATAATAAACAAGTGCAACTTACATATTACTAACAAATAATTGGATACCTTGTATATAGGTATCTATTAAAAAAAATTCCCATAGATCTTTTTCTAACAGTAAGTTTGTAACAACAGTTTTGTGGCGTAAAGTGACAATATAACAAAAACACAAAAAAATAACATTATTAAAAAAAATTAAATGTGATGTTCAAATTGACCACCATTTTCTCTAATGCAAAATTGGCACATCTTTGAGATTCTTTGAATAGCGTTCAAAAGAACCATTGTTCTCATTCGCAGATTTCGAAAAGCTAAATGAATTGCCTCTCGAAGTTTTGCAATGCCGTCATATCGAGTTTTATATACTTCATTTTGTATATAACCCCATAAAAAAAAATCTAAAATTGAGAGATCTGGTGATCGTGGAGGCCATCTAACAGGTCCGTTGGTACCTATCCATCTTTGAGGAAAGTTATTATTTAGAAAGGCCCTTAAGAGCCTAGAGTTATGACTTGGGGGACCATCTTGCTGTAGGTAAACAGCATTATACTGGGCTAATGGAATGTTTTCGAGCTGTTCTGGAATAACTTCCTCAAGAATTTCTAGGTATCTACGTGCTGTAAGACCTCCTTCAAAAATCCTATAAGCTATATGTCTACCCAAAATAAAACATGAAACCTCAACTCCAAAGCGTCCTTGTTGTGCCCTTTCAAACATTAAATGCAGATTTTCACTACGCCAGTTCCTGGTATTGTGACGATTGAAAATGCCAGCACTTGAAATAAAGCATTCGTCTGACCAAAAAACAAGTCTGCCAAATAAATCGTTAGAATCGATTTGTTGCAAATACCACTGGCAAAACAGTGCCCGGCGCTCGGCATCGCCAGGATGCAAATGTTGTAGTATATTAAATTTGTATGGATGATACTTATATTTCTTCAAGATCCTCTGAGCGTTAGTTTTTGGCACACCAATTTCCTTCTAAATTTTTCTACATGAGGACGAAGATGTTGCTTCTATATATCCTAAAGTATCTATCTCTTTTCTTTCCCTGTTCTCTTTGTTGTATGTTTTAGGGCGCGGGTGAACAAATGATCCGTGCTCAACTAAATTTGCTTTTAAACGGGCAAATATCCCAAAAAACGGTTGCCTTCTTTCTGGATATCTAACAAGCAAAAATTAAAATGATAATAGAGATTTTCATAGCCATAATAGCTTACTCACCTTTGGAAATATAATTCCGAAGCTTCTTCAGAATTTTCATTACTCTGTATAAAACATACCATCATATCATATTTCTCATAATTTTCGTAAACTGCCATTATTCGAAAAAATTGATAAATATCTATCGAATAATGATACCAAAAGAACGAAAATAAACAGCTTAAATGCGATAGAGATTTGATGCTTATTTCTGTTTCTTGTCATAAACAATATCAATGGCCTACAATTAAAATATGTATTTAATTTCTAAAAATTGTCAATTATTTGCGTGTTTCTGAAAAAAAGGTTTATACTATCATATATTTTTGAAAAGGTAAAAAAAAGACAAATTTTATAGTCTATAAATATACAGGGTGTTCCATTTAAAAAAAACATAAGTTTGCTATATAACTCAAAAACAGTAAATATGTAACAAAAGTTATCTACACCACTGCATTCTACGGAAAAAAAACTATTAGAATGTTATTTAACCTTTTCGATAAGTTGAAGGATAACGGAGATACGAGGGGGGTCACAAAATGCAACATTTTCAGAAATGCCCTATATCTTAAAAACTAAAAGGGCTATGAAAATTCTGTTGACGGCATCTTGAGTTTTACGAAAAAGTAGCACAGTGTCGCGAAAACCGCAACTCCTATCTTTAAAAATAAAGGAGATACCCCGCAAAAGTACCCAAAATGGGACACCCTGTACTTCCTACGTTTATGTGTTTGATTGCAAACGGTTGAACAGTAAAGTAATCGAGAAAATGATAATATACAAACGTAGTTTTAACCAGCGAACAATTCGCGAAACGTATGTCTCAGATAACAGTAGCAGGTAACGCAACACAGGATGTTGCTGCTGGCCGGAAATCGAAATGTTGCTGTTTGACGGTTCTAAAGACTAAGACGTGAATGGTTCTCATCTTGGACCAATTAATGGCGGACGTAGGAAGTGTGAAGTCAGATGATATTAACACTAACAGCTACATTTGGATGTAAACACACAAATCGGCCAGTGTTTGTTTAACAAGTTTAACTGTTTATGAACGTAAACATAAAGTTAGACGTTTGGGACTCCACAGTAACCTATTTAACGTGCGTTTAGTCCTCGGGCTGCAGTAGGTATGTTTTATTATGAATCCAATCATCCCTTCTTGGGAAGGGGAGGTTGGTTGTTGTTGATATGACATCCGAGATCATTTCCAGAGTACCGTGACTTTACAGGTCTTCCAGCAGCATATTCCGCCCAATAATGCCATATAGCCTGGCAGCTGTATGGTACATCGGAATTTGGAATCTGCTATAAACGTACTCCAATAGTAACGAAAAATCGTGACAGGTCACGTATATCAAGTAATTACAGTAACTATTCACAACGGGATTGTGAACTCACCACTTTGCCCATCACTAATAGTAACTGCTAGAAAACAATTATGAATTAACGCAATACATACCTTTTGTTCGAGAACATCTATCGATGTTGATTCCCCATCCTCTGTACCAACTTGTTTTCCGTTATATGGTTGAAATTTTTTAGGTTTTGGTATGCCAGGTAACTTTTTCTAGAAACAATGAAAATGTTATGAACTAGCAAAAACAAGATACGTAGCAAGTTCACGTACTAAATGTGAAGTAACTACTGACAAATTATCGTTTAGTAAAGTCAAATATGTAGATAAATGTAGTTCGGCTGAACGCCGCAGAGGTACTGCGGCTGTATGAAACACGCTTAGGTCTGATCCTGTTTTGCTAATGAAACATCTCTGCACTAGTGATGGCGGCATTCCGATAACACTTCTGGGTTGATTCAGAAGGGTGAACTATTGATCAGAGTACTTAATCACCATTGTAATCTTCATAGTGGACAGCCCTCTGGTGTGTTTATAGTTGCCCGATCAAGTGTTGGAAGAACAAGGGCACAACACTCGAAGGAATCCCCTTAATGTTGGCTAAGCTCGACCAGAATTAATAAAGCCCCTAGAATTGTCCAAGAGTTGCAAAACATTTTCCCTGAACAGCAAACCATACCAATTAACAGATATGACAAATAAAAGGGAGATATCTATAACAATTATTGATGGCATATAAAATAATAAAAAGAACGACGATAATACTTTTATGCGTTACTGCATTGAAGGCAATTCTTTTGAAAATAGCGAGCAGTGAAGGCGCGATCACAAAACAGTAACTATTTTTCCAGACAATGCTCATGATAAATATACTGATTAATGCTTTCTACAAAAGATTGCTATGATGACAATCAATAAAACTTATGTAAAAGCAAGGATTAGGTGTTCTTACAGATACGACATTCAGGAAGAAAACATGGAAATAAAATGAGACACACCAAGCTTCTGATCCAAAACTTCTTCCTAGACTTAATTTTTCTATCGAACAAGGAAGTTGAGGAACTCTTTGCCTATAACCTCCAAACTTCCAAAATAAATTCAAATACCTCTCCCAACATTCTGGTTAGTTTTCCTCTCATGTAGTCAAGATATAAAATAAAATTGATGAAGAATGTTATTGTGTTAAATTATGCATTGATTAATGTATTATGTTAGGGAAACATGGTGATGAATTAGAATCTCTAATAAAAGGGTAAATAAATGCTTGAGTAAGTTAATTTCTGATTTTTTCCATTCATCAATTTGGACGTAATTCCAAGTTGAAATCCACTGTTGATAGCTATAATCCTAATTGTATTGCATTCTTCATTCAAATGAATTATATTATGCTACCAGTTTGTGGGTATGAGGCCTTTAATAAGAGGGATTAGCAATAGTTGTATCCATGAAAGCAGGTTTTTTATAACTGTTGAGGGTGATTATTATTAAGCTGTGTGAGGGCGAGGTCTAAGAAGTTTAATTTATTATCTTTCTGTGAAATTAATCATAGGATGAATATTGTTGATGAATGATGAGAAACAATTGAGTTCTTGATGTACTTTTTAAGAAGGATAAAATCATCTACATGTCTAAACCAGAAATAAATGTGTTTTTAAGGTGCTTTGCCATAAAAATCGACTTTGTTTTTTGTTCCTGATTTTTTTTTATAAATAGATGTATTATTGATACACAATTGGTCAAAGTTTGAAAGAGCCTGTCCGTTTAGTTTCGGAGAAAAAAAATTTTGGAAATCGTAAAAATCCTATGTGCGTCCTTTTCTAACCAAAGGCTCTTATGGAAGCCGACCCCGACAAGTCACTCTGTTACAATAAATGCGCAAAAAAAATTGTTTTTTTGTAAAATAAAAACTTTTCACATGTTCTTCGAAGTTATAATAATGTTTCCTTCGGTTAAAATAATCACTCGCCCGTTTCTTTATACAGGATGTTCCATCTCAGACGAGCCATAGTGAGTGGAAAAATCTCCCGAAACACATCGAATGATTTTGTTTGGGGGACATCTTTTGACGTATATTTGAGGCTTGAACGAGCAACCCCCTAATAGGGGGCGCTTCAACCCCTCAAAATTGAATAGGGGAGAGGGGTTGAGTGATACGTCATTTGAAAAGTGTTAGCAGAGCGTGGTTGAAGATAATAAATATATTTATCTTCGTGTGAAGTTTTTATTTATTATTATGTTACATTAACTCTCTAGATAATCTACTACAAAAACATCAGTATGTTACCATGTAAATCTCAGTACATAGAACAATATAACAATATTATATAACAATTTCCAACACCCTCTCTTTATGTAATATTACACTAATCCTTGTAATCCCATCTTGTCCACATTGAGATTTAGTTTTTCTCCATTCAGAGCTTTGGTTAAACAGTCTGCAACCATATCTTGAGTTCTGATAGATTTAATCTCAATATCGCCTTTTTCTTGAACTTCTCTAATGAAATGATGCTTAACATCTATGTGTTTCGTTCTGGGTCGGTAGCCACCATTTTTGCATAAATCCACTGCTCCCTTGTTATCACAGTAAAGTGATAATGTTCTTGGTGTATCAGGAATGACTTCTTGAAGACGCTCTTTCAAAAATATAGCCTCTTGAGTTGCCATAGACAGAGCCATGTATTCAGCTTCTGCAGTTGAAAGAGCTACTGTAGGCTGTTTTCTTGAAGACCAGCTTATCGCTCCACCATTCAGAATAAATACATACCCAGCTGTAGATTTGCGATCATCAACATCCCCGGCCCAATCAGAGTCACAAAATCCTTGCATACCGTCCAATTTTCCGAATACCAGTTTGTATTGAGAGGTTTCTTTCAAATATCTAAAAATCCGTTTGACGGCCTTCCAATGACTTTTTCCAGGATTTTGACAGTACCTCGCTAATTTCCCAACCGCATAAGAAATATCAGGTCTGGTGCATTGAGCAGCATACATTAAGCTGCCAATAGCTTCCTGATATGGAATACCTGCCATTTCACATCTTTCTTGTTCAGTTTTAGGTGCCATGTCTTTCGATAAATCTTGATTAGGATCCATAGGTGTTCGCATTCCGTGACAATTTGACATATTGAATTTTGAAAGAATATCTTCTATGTATTTTTCTTGATCCAAACTTATTGTTCCTTTCTGATTCTTTATGATTCTCATTCCCAAACAATAATGTGCTTCTCCCAAGTCTTTCATTTTGAATCTTTTTGACAAAGCTTCTTTCAATGATTTCGTTTCATTTTTGTTTTCTGAGAATATCAATAAGTCATCAACGTAAAGTGCTATGACTAATTGATTTCCTTTGATGTTCTTACGATATATACAGGAATCGTGTTTCGATTGGCTGAAGTTCAAACTCTTCAAGACTGAATCGAGTTCTTGATTCCAGGCTCTACTCGATTGTTTGAGACCATATAGTGTTTTATGAAGTTGACAAATTCTTCCATCTGGTAATTCCATGTAAATCTCTTCATTCAGCTTAGGATGTAGAAACGCTGTGACAACATCCATTTGATCGATTTCCCAGTTGTACTTTGCAGCCAGGGCCAATAAAAGTCTGATAGAGCTGTAACGAACTACAGGAGAAAATGTTTCTTCATAGTCCAAACCTGGAGTCTGAGAATATCCCTTAGCCACAAGTCGGGCTTTATATCTTTCAATTTCTCCAGTGGCTGTGCGTTTCGTTTTAAATATCCATTTACTTTTGATTGGCTTTTTGCTAGGAGTATATGAACAGAGAGACCAAGTTTCATTTTCAATATGTGATTTCATTTCTTCTTCCATAGCTCCTCTCCATTTCACTGAGTTTGGACAAGACAAAGCTTCTTCAAGAGTTTGTGGATCTGGATCATACAAAGTATCGCTGACAATGTTAACAAAATCCGAATTGAATATATTGCGATTTTCCTGTCTTTGTCTCGTAGACCTGCGTAGAAATTCTTTCGCAACATTCTCCGTTTGTGATTGTCCGTCTGTTGAAATATTGATATCTACTGTGGAGTTTTTTTTACGTTCATTCCCAGATGACATATTTTCTGATAATAATGATGATGAGGATGAGGACACCCCCTCTTCAACAATAGTTCCAATACTTTCTATAATTTGTAAAGATTCTGACTGTTGTTGATAATCACTGTCATCAAATTCTGAAAATATGTCTTTTGACATTTCATATGTGTCAGATATGAATTCATTTTCGCGGAACGCAGCATCTCTTTCAATAACTAATTTCTTAGTTTTAGGGTGAATGAAACGGTACCCTTTTGAATTCTCATTGTATCCAACAAAGATATGTTCTTCAGCTTTGGGGTCCATTTTCCTTCTTTTCTCTTTCGGCACAAAAACTAAAGCTCTACAACCAAATACTTTCAGATGTGATAAGTTCGGTTTCTTTCCCGTCCAAATTTCAGATGGTGTAACGTTTCGAAGTGCTTTTGTTGGAACACAGTGTTTCAAGTAAGTAGCCGTGTTAACTGCTTCAGCCCAAAAACATGTACTCAACTTTGAATGGAATAAAATACTTCGAGCTGTTTCCATCAAAGTTCTATTAAGTCTTTCAACTACGCCATTCTGTTGTGGATTATAAGGAACCGTAGTTTGATGTTGAATTCCAGCGGATTTGAGAATTTGTAGTAACCTTCCGTTGACGTATTCTTTGCCGTTATCAGTTCTGAGACATTTCATCCTGCAACCAGTAAGGTTTTCAGCAAATTCTTTATACTCTTTGAATTTTTCAACAACTTCCGTTTTTGAACGAAGGAAATATACTTTCGAGAAACGACTATAATCATCAGTGAAGGTTAAAAAATATTTCGCACCTCCAATAGACATTTCTTGTATAGGACCACATATATCTGAATGAACCAGTTCCAAAAACTGTACTGCACGAGTTACACTACATTTGTTGAAGTGACTTCTATGAAACTTTCCTTTAACACATTCTTCACATCGTTTGAAGTGTTTTTCTGGAAAATCTATACCTAATGCCAAATTCCGTTTCAAAATTTTCATGTAATCATAATTAAGATGACCAAGACGACGATGCCATAAACTTGTAGCATCCAAAACTTGTACAGCATTTGCAGAGAACAAAAATTGATCGAGTCGATACATTCCGTTGATTTCAGAAGCTGTACTTATAATTTCTTCTGGCGCGAGTTCAATTATGCTTTCTGTGATCCTGCACCCATGATCAACATCAAAAATTACAGTTTTTCCAGTTTTTACTGTTTGACTGATAGAAATAAGGTTCATTGACAAATCAGGTGCATGTATGACATTTTTTAACGTTGCATTTTTATGATTTGCAAGTAAAATGTTGACAGTGCCTTTACCAGTGCATTTCAATTTCTGACCATTTGCAATACCCAATTCTCTATCAGTTTCTTCTTGAAAATCTTGTAGCTGTGATTTGTTCGGAGTAAAATGAGCTGTTGCTCCAGAATCAACAAACCATTCGTCACTAAAGTTTTGTAATAATGATTCATTACAAGTAAGAGCAATTGAACTATTTTCTTTCTTCTTGCCTTTCCACTGTTTCTTCGGTTTTGGACATTCATGCGCTTTATGCGAATACATGTTACAATTGTAACATCTGGGACCTCTTGAAAATTTTATTGATTTTCTACTTGTTTTTTCGTTACTATACAATGCTGTATCAAAGTTCTGAATACTCATTGTCTTGACATTTTCTTGAAGTAACAAATTTTTCACAAACTCCGTAGAAGTGACTTGTTTTGATCCTTGGATGCCCAAAATAAGCGGTTTGTATTGTTCAGGTAGACCTCCTAATATGATACCACCAACAACGTTATCTTTGAATGGCTCTCCAATATTATCCAGCTGCTCAGCTATATGAATTATCTTGTCAACATATTCTTGTATAAACGAACATGACTCGAACCTTGTTCTGAACAGACTTGAGTAAAGACCAACTAATCGAACAATGCCACTATCTTCATATGTTCTTCTCAAGCTTTCCCATGCTTCTTTAGCTGTTTTGGCTTATTTTGTTCCAGCAGCCGCAGTAGGTCTAAGGGACAGATTTATTTTTGGCAAGGCTCTCTGGTCCAAATCAACATCAACTACTTGATTAGGTTTTGGATCTACACAACACCACAGACCTGCATCAACCAAGAAATTCTTCATCCAAAACTTCCAGTCTCCATAATTAGTACCATCCAGGTGTTTAGATTCGGCTAAACCTCCAACGGAACTAGATATCATCATTGTGGACTTTGTTTTGGTAGCTTCCTCCAACTCTTTCCTTAGAGTTCTGAGTTGAACTTCAATTTCTTCGACAGTACTCATTTCTGTAGTAATATAAAATTCAGGTTCAGAGGGACTGGCCTGGGCCCATAACCTGTTAGCAGAGCGTGGTTGAAGATAATAAATATATTCATCTTCGTGTGAAGTTTTTATTTATTATTATGTTACATTAACTCTCTAGATAATCTACTACAAAAACATCAGTATGTTACCATGTAAATCTCAGTACATAGAACAATAATAATAATAATAATAAATAATAATAATGTTTATTCACGAATCTTTAAGCTGTGTTACATGTAATGTTTTAATGAATATGAATAAACAGGGTAATCACTGAAGCTGTAGTGAGTACAGCTTGTGCGTGATAGATGGTGTGAACAATTATATTCACATATAAACATATATATTTGTCCATGTTGAATGTAATGTGTGAAGAGAACATGAAAAGTGAACAGATTTAGTGGTTAATACATATTTAGGTAAAGTTGATGTTAATAACAGCAAAAAGAAATAAGACACATGAACCAATTATTAAGAATAGAAAGTTATAACAAAAAAATACAAGTTACGATAATCATAAATCTAAACAACCACTTTGATTGAAAAATATCATATAATTATGACTACTTAGTAATATAATAAAGTTCAGAAAACTGCTGAGCTTATTCAGTACTTGAGAGTGAGTCCTTGTAATTTATTGTTAACTATATCGTGTATTATATATCTCTCCGTATGTCGTAACCATTTTTTTATATGAGTTTTGAATGAGTTGAAGTTTTCGATGGATTTTAAGTGATCTGGTAGGATGTTATATAACTTTGGACTCAAAAATTCAATACTACGTTGCCTCACGCTTTTTTCACATTTTGGCACTAAAAGTTTCATTTCTCTGCTCCGAGTACAATGACCATGCTCGATGGGATCAATTTTAATTTTTTTTTGGTAGATGCCGATTATGATTTTAAGACAGAAGAGTTGTCTCGGGTCGAAAAGTTGACTTTCTCTGTACATTGCGTCACTTGAGTGGGTTATTTGTTTATTGTATATAATTCTGATTATCCATTTTTGTAAAGTGAGAATATTATTTAAATGACAGTCATTTATACCTCCCCAACCTAGGATACCGTACGAAAGTTGAGACTGTATCAGAGAAAAATAAATGGTTTTCAAATGAGTTATGTCCAGAATTTCTCTCAGATATTTGAAACGTGAAAGGAAACCGTAATATAACAATATTATATAACAATTTCCAACAAAAAGTCTTGGAAGCTTCTTTACAACGGTGTATGAAAAAGGTAAATTTGATGAACCGTTTTCGCCAAAAATTAATTTTGTTGCTCGAATGCGCCATCTCGAATATTCTGGTTATTTGTACAATGTACAAGCTCAATTTTATTAAGCCTTTTTTACAAACTTAAACAATCTTCAAAAAATCACATTCGTAAAAAAATTGAATTGTGATGTCATGCTTACAATGAAAAAAATTAAATCTGCGTGTTTAAATCAAATGTTCAAATTGTCCTCCATTGACTTCCATACAATAATACAATCTTGACTGAAAACCGTCTCTAACATGGTTCATCATAATTGGAGTTATTTGACGACACTCATTTACAATTCGTTGGTGTAGTTCGTCCAAATTTTCAGGCTGAGTCACAAAAATCTTGGACTTAAGATGTCCCCACAAGAAGAAGTCCAGAGGGTTCAGGTCAGGAGATCGGGCAGGCCACTCCATAGAACCTCTTCTTACAATGCAACGACCGGGGTATTGAAAATTGAGGTATTGGCGAACTGGTGCGGCATAGTGAGGAGGAGCTCCGTCTTGTTGGAAATGCAATTGTTGTTCAAGTAGTAGAGGATCGTTTTCTAATTGTTCAGTTATTAACGGATCATTCGCATTTTCCAACATTTCAAGATAAATTTCGCCATTTAAATTACCAGGAATAAACAGAGGTCCAATTAGGTGGTCCCCCAAAATTCCTACCCTAACGTTTAGCTTTTCCCGATGTTGAGTGTGAGCTTCTCGAAATACATGAGGATTTGTATCGTTCCAAATTCTACAGTTATGCCTAAACACCTTCTAAGAACAAAAGATGAAGGCAACATAAGGAAATGTTTTGCTGTTTTTTTATTTATTACTTTGAGAGAATGTATTATTGTATGGAAGTCAATGGAGGACAATTTGAACATTTGATTTAAACACGCAGATTTACTTTTTTCATTGTAAGCATGACAACACAATTCAATTTTTTTACGAATGTGATTTTTTGAAGATTGTTTAAGTTTGTAAAAAAGGCTTAATAAAAATGAGCTTGTACATTGTACAAATAACCAAAATATTCAAGGTGGCGCGCATTCGAGCAACAAAATTAATTTTTGGCGAAAACGGTTCATCAAATTTACGTTTTTCATACACCGTTGTAAAGAGGTTTCCAAGACCTTTCAAATGACGTATCACTCAACCCCTCTCCCCTATTCAATTTTGAGGGGTTGAAGCGCCCCCTATTAGGGGGTTGCTCGTTCAAGCCTCAAATATACGTCAAAAGATGTTCCCCAAACAAAATCATTCGACGTGTTTCGGGAGATTTTTCCACTCACTATGGGATAAGAAATATACGGGGTGGCTCGTCTGAGATGGAACATCCTGTATAAGTAAATCGCGATGTTAAATGATAAACAACGCGAAATGGCAACGGATATTTTTTCTCGAAATTCGCTTATAAAAAGTTGGCAACACCTCTCATCGCGCGCGGAGTTTGAATTTACGTACGGGGTATATGCGTTCTGCTTGCAGCTATTGATTCTTCATTGCTTACGCGTAAAAGCTATCAGACCAACTAAAATTTCTAGATAATAAATCTCATCGTATCAATAAAGCAGTTTTCTACCGCGGTACCCTTCGTAACCGCTAGATGGCGCACCTCTTGAAGGCAAAGCACCTTAAACTAGAGGGACATTCGTTATAGTTTCTACTCCAGTTTCAATTATGGAATTAATGTGTGATTTTTGTAGAATTATTAACATAGGACACTACAGGGCGGAAAGGAGCATTAGGTTTGTGATCTTTAGTTTAGGGGAAGTTGGATTACAGTTGATTAGTCTACTCTTTTCAAATTTACTAGTAAATAAAACTTGATAAAATGAATTTCCATAAAATAAATAGTTCATCACTATCTCTAAATAAAACTTGGCCTAAGAATTGTTCAGGTTTTAAGTAAAATTTATTTGTAGGATTTTTGTCAAAACACGAAAAATCGATATTTTTCACAATGTATCTATAAGAACGAAGGTGTTTGTTTAAAGTTTTTTTGTAATATTTGAATTAGGCATATTCCTTAAAGCAACTTCCATTTCAGTAATAATTGAGGTTTCTAAAATTGAATTCATTATTGGTATAATTAACATTTGTATATTTAATAACTATTACAAAATGTTATTTTAGAAATATTATTATTGGTTTTATTAATGGCAGGTTTTGATTTTGATGTTCAAACTTTTTTGATTGCTTAAAAAAATGTGAAAGAATGAAAGTGATTAAGTTGTCTTTTACAGTCTAAAAACAAATCGCCTTCTGTAATGGATGATAACATGGTGCTTCTGCTACAGACTCTTGTTCTCTTCTTTCAACCACAAAGTCATGACTGCTTTCAAAACTTTATCTGCGGTTGTGGATTTTAAATTTCAAATGGTTATATTTAGAAGTAACACTGAGCAGATGCACTGTTGATTGAACCATATTTAAATAATGAATTAATATTAATATAAGGAATTAATCCTCAAAGGAATCCGAAGCCAAGGATGGACAGATGATACTTTTGATCACCAGAAGTAAATGTCTTAGCATTCTGAGATATCATCCAAGAAGTTCTCGAATCGGTGTGAATTGGCCGGACCAGGAATCAACACTAGTAAAACTACAATAGTGGCCATTACAAGGGAAAGGAAGATGGTACATATGAAGCAAATTAAGCTGAATGGCTGAAAGATAAGACCAAATATGTAGGTATAACACTAAATATGTGTTGTCTGTCATACACTGTCTGAACTGTGATAGTGATCTGTTAATATTATACGTGATTATATATATTTCTTTCAAACTACATAATGTCCATTCAATGTAAGCTATTGTATGTTTTATCAATCACAAAAAAATCAACCCTTACTTAATGGAATTTGTTTCTATAAACTTGACATTGTAGCAAACTGAATAATTTCATATGATGGGAAATAATAGTGCATCTGGCAACAAGCTGTTACTGATTTGAAGAGCTCATGTACTCAAGAGCATTCAGTCTACTTATAATGCACAATGAATATGATCAATGTATAAATGTTCAACAAAATCAATACCTGCTTGGGCTTATTCTTTTTTGGAGCATTTGAATTACATTGTGAAATTCTTAGTACTCTACCATCTACGCTGACATCCTCCAATTCTAACGCCAACTGGACAGAATCTGAAGAACTAAAGTTGACAAATGCAAAGCCTTTCCCCATTCCTGTTTTCTTATCTCTAACAATTCTAACATTTAGTATCTTTCCACATGGCTGAAACAGTTTCCATAGTTGTTCCTCTTCTGCTTCTACAAAGACAATTGGATAATAAGTTAACCAGATTTGTTTTACCTACATACTTCAATTAAGTCAAACTGATCATTAAAACATACAGGCATTTCCCCTTATTCATAGAAACATAATATTAATAGTACAGTCTTAGGTGAATACCAAAGATCATTTTGGAAAAACACTTACATACAGTGGCTGGTCTAGGCCAGTGGGTCGCTGCGTCTGTGCCTGGCAGTCATGGCAAAATTTGGGTTTGGGCAGCCCAGAACTGCCCGATCCTCCAACTGACGGAGGATGCGATAGCGCCTACTGTCAGGTTTCAAACACCAGACATCCTCATAACACAAAGGACGGACTGGGAGAACAAGGACTCTGGGCCGCTTCCGTCAGGGGGACTCGTGTTGTTCACGGAGGGGTCTAAGACTGGCGAGTCTAGCGGAGCCAGAGTCTACTCGTGTACACCCAGAAGGGAGATTTCAGTTTCCCTACGTGGCCACGAAACCGTTTAGCAGGCTGAGGTCTGTGCAATACGGACATGTGCCCTGGAAAACCTTCAATTAAACTACCGAGGTAGGCGGATTTACATCTGCACTGACAACCGAGCGGCCCTGGGCGCACTTCGCGCCCACAGAATCACTTCTAGGCTTGTCTTGGAGTGCTGGGAAACTCTGGTTGAATTAGTCAGAAGGAACAAACTCCAGCTAGTGTGCTCATTCTGGTGTGAAGGGAAACGAAGTTGCCGATGAATTGGCCAAACGGGGCTCCTTGAGCGCCCCTGGCCCCGATTCCACGATCGGAATTTCATCGACCACCCGGCTCCACGCCCTCAAGGAGCTACTGGATAGACAGTGGCTTTCAGTCTGGCGTGGTTCCGCCGGCATGAGGCAGGCGAAGCTCCACATCAGGGAATTCTCGCCTAAACTAAAACCCTACTCTCTATGAGCAGGAGAGGCCTAAAACTGATGACAGGACTCTTCACAGTACACTGTCATCTGAATAAACATCTACACACAATGGGCATTGTCGCAGACCCAGTTTGTAGTAGATGTGGAGAGGCGGATGAAACTGCTTCTCATATCCTAGCAGAATGTCCAGCACTGGCTTCTCTCAGGCTACAACACCTCGACAGTACACATATGCTGCTTGAAGCAATAAGAGATATCAGTCCAAATAAGTCAAAATCTTAGCTTTCGGCACTGCCTTAGGCTTGCTGGACTGATTCTTATATCAAGGGGCGCACAATGGACCCAATCAAGCGGTCTAAGTGCTCCGGACTCGTCCGCCCCCGTTTTGATTGATTGATTGATACATACAGAGAGATCTTCCTGTATTGTTTCCATATGAAACTAATATACTATGCTGATTGTTTCAGTTCTAACACTTTAATAGATTTATGGTTAATTCATATTTTAATAAAAAATTCTTACTTAGACTCAAATTTCCAATGAAGATACCTTTATTATCATCAAATTGTTCTTTATCATTACACAGTGATACCCTTATGTGATGGTCTTCATATACAGATCCATTTGCTTCCAAAGCAGTTTTCGCATCATCTACACTTTCGAATCTGTGAACAGGTAGTGCTTTGAATAGTCAACAGCAATCATATGATGAATGGAAAATTAATCATTTATATTGAATATAATGTAGATTCTTACATATTAGCCTTAGTCAAGTATAACCAATAACTATAAATATAAATGGACACAGCATAGTTCATGATATGAAAGCAGTGGTGTGGCCAAAATCGTCAGTGTGAGAAAGGAGTGAGTTGCCACCAGTTTCAACATGGCAGTTATTCATACTCTTCCCTTAGAATGTGACTAGTTGACAACTCGCAATATCATATGAACAACTGTTTACTTTAGTTTATAGTCAATGAGTACAACAATATTTGGTGTTACTTCAAATTTAGAAATGTACTTACTTAACATATGCAATCCAACTCTTTCTATCTGGATGAAATTCTCCTCTTATTGCTGCAACTTTCTTGGATGTTTTTGCATCTTTAAGAGGAACTCCTCTGAATCTTACAGATTCAACTGCACCAAATTTCATGAAGAACCTTTTAAGATGGTCTGCTTTAGTTGTTAATGGCACATTACCTACATAAACAGTTCGGGTTTCATCTTTTTTGTTTTCTTCTTGATTTGCTCGAAAAATTTTAGCTCGCTGTCTTTTTTCCACACGATTATCTTCATCAAAACCTGTTACTTCCTCAGCAATATCAGAAGTGATATCCTGCTTCTTAGCATGTTTAGACTCTTTTCTGAATGCACTGCCCTGTTTCTGTTCTTTTTTTATCTTTTTCTTTTTTTCACTTTCAACCAGAGTTGCGCCATCGTTTCCTTCTAATTCCTCACCTTGAACGCTTGTTTTATGCTTTTTCGATTTTTTGTGTTTCTTATTTATCTCCAAACTTAAATCATGTGCATGATTTTTAGAATCAACAACCTCCTTAAAGTCTGTTTTAATTATTTTAGGTTTATTAGGAGTATTCGCGCCAGTTATAAGGTCAGATATACTACCTACAGAATAATCCATGAAGACAAAATCAAAATATTTATACGATACTGATTCAAACACATGTGCGTAAACGTACCACAAACCCACCAGCAACACCACAACCTAAAAATCCGGTAAGCCACACTTGATACCATAGATATTCTATATGATTCCTATGCTTGATAAGTGAACAGAATTCAGTAGATGGAACATAAAAGAATGAAGTTGAGTGCACACCATAGATAACTCTAATACCGGTAGTAGAGTTATCTATGGTCCACACAGAGCACTAGTTGTGTTATGTACACTATTTCGCTCATCGACATATACATATAGACTGCGCGTGGCAATGATAAGCGCGGCTAGTGCAGGCGTGAGAGAGGGAAAACGGAAAGGCCGGCTCGGGACGTAAACATACTAGCTACAGTACGCAGCGGCCAATAGAAACGCAATAGAGCCGGCCTCTTCGTTTTCCCTCTCTCTAGCCTGAACTAGCCGCGCTTATCATTGCCACGCGCAGTCCATATGTATATGTCGATGATTTCGCTATGGTTTCAAAAATTAGCACCTCGTACTAATGTACGTGGCCACAAAGAGTTGCGTCAATACCTTTTAGAATCTAAATAGGTTATTTCTTGCGTACGTATCGCAGTATTCGCTCTAGTATTGGTATTATGTATGAAACTAGCCCTAAGAGTAGGGGTACCTACACTATGACTCGGCTGGGGTATATTTTAAACGTCGTTGACGATGGACATGTGCAGTAGATCAAGTCTGTTTCACTGTTTACATCACAAAACAACTATAAATATCATAACGTACACAAGGTAGTTGCACCGCGCATAGAAAAAAAAGTCTTTTCTCTATCTTTTGTTTTGTGTATTCTACTATGTTGCCAGAGATTGCAATATCTTGTATAGTAGAGTACTTAAAAAAGTATAGTAATTATAATGACTTGCAAACATTTATTCGGAGTATTCGTGCTTCTGGAACAAGCGCCTGGAAGAATATCGAAATCAGAACATGCGAGACAATACGTGGGAAAACATGGAAGAGATTTCAAAAGTATAGGTTATTAGCGTGGTCTACAGCAAGGTCGTATATACAGGTCCGGGAACTCGAGGCTGTTTCCTATGCGAGAAGTGAGTCCGCTAAGCGTCATCCGTTGCGTAGTACCAAAAGGGTGGCGCATGAGTCGAGATATGCTCTGGCACGTATACGACCGTGTTTGAACGATATGGCGCCTAATCCTGACAACATATTTCGATCCATGCGCCAGCTGGTGGCTGAGCGAGGGACTACGAATTTGGCGACAGGTAAAAGACTCATGTCAAACATAGAGTTTCCAGACCTGTATATACGACCGTGGTCTTCAGTGACTCTATACAAGTCACTGTAGTGTGACCAGAGAGATTCTTACATTTCTCCGAATGTGACCAAGTCGTATAGTAAACATAGAAAACTCGGCCTACGTAAACAATATAGCGCTCTGTGTGTCCTTAAGACAAGTGTAAACATTCCCCATTTGACACAAGAAGTTCCAGTGAAATATATATTACACAGAAGAAAGTGGTACGTCATCAATAAATAAGCGTATGGAATAAATCATAACTTTTGAGTCAAATTAGCATCTACATTCAGATTTATTTTCAAATTTTCTTACCAGTTACTATAGAGGCAGACATAACGTCTGTGATCCTTGTTTGTCAATATACACTCACTCATATTCTTAATATTATAATATTCCAGTAATTCAATAATAACTAGAAGGCTGGTCAATATACTGCGCTTATGCCCGAGGAGTTAAGACGACGATCTTTTCGTTAAAAAATCACTCCCCAAGAATCGAGCATAGCCTCCGGGCAATCCTTAATTTGAAAATTTCCCAATTTAGGCTTGAAACTCACCTAAATTAGAAAATTCGCACAAAGTATCCCTTTATGCAACATAGGTGGCCGCTTGGGCTGCATAAAAGAAATTCGACGTCAACTTTTCGGTGCTGAGCTAGGCTACAGTGAATTGATTTCACGGCACATCCTCGTAGTCTATTTCTCTCTACAATCGGCCAGATAGTTATAGCACCCAACAGTGCGTGAAACAAAGTGAGTAGTCGTCGAGTATTTCGCCGGACCGCTCCAACTCGTAAACAGCTTAAGGTACGGTATTAAATTTTTATGCCAGTACGTTTCGAGCATCATGTCTAGTTTGTATCAAACTTTCAAGTGGATTGCATTTACCATTTGGCCGCTACATGAGAACATACCTTGTACCATATAAGAAGACTGAAGAAGCGGTTCACTCAGTCTTAATTAACAACTCGCTTGTTCAATGATAATATAATAGATCACATTAATCATTATATATATTTGATCACTGCAAGATAATATAAATTAAATGTTAGAAGTTTTGTGTAAAATTTGAGTTTTATTCTCCAACTTCCCAAGTATCATGAATTTACACTACGTAAACGCCGAAACCATAAATGACTTTTTGTATAGTCACTGCACTAGGCACTATACAGTGCCAGATGACGCTCTGCGGTCAATAGGAAGCAAGGACAATTTTACTCTTTCCACATCATTTTTTTGCAAAATTATAATAAATTTAGCATTTTTTAGCATCTTTTCAAAGTGATTTAGCATTTTTTACGTCAACCTAGTTGGCAAACCGATGACAATTATTATGGCATTTTTATAAAACGAGATAGTTGCTCCAATATGATTGACTAGTTCTGTGTATATGGTCCGATTCTATTAAAAATTGGTATATTGGGGTCGGAGATTATGAATTTATAGTCAAAATTCAAGACGGCGGACGAGTTTTGTGATTATGGCCAGATTCTTTTCAAATTTTGGTATTTGGAGTTGGAGCAGATCAAGATTTTTCAGTCAAAATTCAATATGAAGGCCGAGATGGTGGACAAATTTTGTGATTATGGTTTGATTCTATTCAAAACTAGTATATGGGGTTTTTGGTGTCGGAGACCATGATTTTTCATTTATCTTTAGTAACCTGCTAAATAACAGTTGGTCTCTTAAAGATTTTTTTACTTTTAATTTTATTATCTGATACAGTTTCTGTTGCTACGATCGTATACATTTGATCCAAGGATTCCGAAAGCTGTTTCCTAACGAAAGTGAGGGAAGGCAAGTGATCAATTGATCACAGTTCATTGTGATTAAACAAAACACCGATGTACTTCTAATCAAATATATATTTTATATAAATCTGGGGCAGATGTTAGTTTACGTGCACACGTATCAAAGTCAAATATAACCTATATCTTCTACGGACACTTCGGACACCAGTTGGTTATATAAATACTTACAAAAATCATAACAGAATATAATAATGAACTGGCCCGGTGAATATCTCATGTTTTTATAAAAAAATTCACCTCTCAAAAATGTATTTCTGGTGCACGCACTCCAAAAGTACCATTTTACGGATTCAGGCGGGTCCATGAAATGCTATTCCTTAAAAGTTGTCATAGCAACGTTTTGTGTATTATTTTATATTTTCAAATAGATAATATTTTATAGAAACAAATTATTTGAGTGCACGTCTTATAAATTTCTATTTTACGGATTCAGTAGTGCCGTAAATTGCTATCTAAAAGGCTGGCCCTTTTCTGAACATCTTCACTCTGATCGCAAAAGAATTTTCATTCATTACGTGAAAAGTTCAAAGCGTTATCCAAAAAAAACTGTGTTTTAGGCACTTGTAACAAAAGAAGCTATTTCAAAACGATTGCAAGGTATCACAATATTGAATTTATTGAAAGTCACAGTGCATGGTTTCATTGTTTACACGAGACTGAATATAGGAGGAATGAGGTTGTTTTCCTAGATATAGAAGGGAATGCTGATTATTATTTTCAATGTTTACAGTTAACCAATGTTTACTATTACCCTAATTGAAACTAGATATCATATACAATAATTTACAAAATTGTGATAAAATATTTTCAATAGAATATTCGTCTGGGATGGTGTTGTTGGTATCAACCTTGTTATTATTCTCGTATAATTCCCGCACATTGCCGATGGATGATGGATTCCTCCATATTCGAATAGAGCGAAAGTCAGACAGAACTGTACTACCGGAACGGTGAATCATTTCAGTCTTCGATTCTAATCAGTTTATGGCAATTGCGAAAATCTCTACTGGAAAATTTTAAAATTATTCTTTCATATTCGTTTGTAATTCACCACAGATAATGATCTCTGCATCCATTGATTAACATGGATTGTGTATATTAATCAATGCTGCGCCTCGATGCGACGGACCTGATTGATTTCGACTCCGATGGCGACGGTTCTGACATCGTCCTCAGCGTTATCTGTTTCCTAGCCATTCTCGGTTGCATCGAACACGTCATCGTAATTCTATAACAAATAATGAAACAAAGTAATGATACTCCCTCTCTATCACGTTCAATTTACTATGAAAAATGTGGAAACAATATTGAATAATGTCTTTACGACAAAATGAAAGTAAAGAACTTACCTCGATAATTTGTAGTTCGGTTATCATATGGTGCCAATGGTGCTGCTGGGACTGCAATTGAGCAATTGCGCTAAGAACGTATGTCAGTCGAATGGTGCACCACGGTTGCCAACTTTTCGAACGCTTATTACCGTATCGCGCACTTTGAATTACCGTACCTGATTTGCTCATTACCGTACCATCGGGAGGGTTTAAGGGAAAAAGAAATAATAATTATTGTAATTCTATATTTAGAAAAATTAACGAAATCGATACATGCAAACTTAATAAAATAATTCTTTCTAACAAAGAAATAAGTTGACGCTTTCTTCAGAAAAGGTAATAATCATTTTCCATAACAATGTTTCAACTTTTCCACTTTCTTCCCAATAAAAGCGAACTACAATGCAAGCTGTTTTTGTCACAGAGGTATCAGTTGACTCATTCATCAAAAAACTAAATTTTGTGGATTTAAAATTTTAATTTAATGGCTCTTTGCAATTACATTTGTTATTATATTTGTTGCTTTGGTTCTATTTGAAGATAAGTCCTGAGCAATTTTTGAATCGGGAAACTCCTTTGCCAGAAGAGGTGATAGATGATACATAGTTCGAAAGGATATATTATGTTCTGCCAAAAATCCACATAATTTAATTTCAGCCTCTTTAACTCCAACCTTAATGGTAGAGGTATTCGATTTAAGATAATTTTGAAGGATTGATGTTTTTGTGGACGCCTTAATTTTCTCCTTGATCTTGTGCTTTCCTGAACCTTCGTGTTTTTTTATTATTGACAATTCAGCCAAAAATTCATTTTTGCACCATATACATTGTCCTTTCCTTTTTACATTTTGTTTTTGTCCATTTTGCTCTTCTCCAAATCCAATTAGCTGAGCAAATCGCAAAATAATCAAACAAATACACATCTAACCCCTCACTTTCAGTAATTTGTAATTTCAGTTCATGCTTTGAAACTTGTGTTGCACACACATTGTCACATTGTGGCGTGCTGGATAAAATTTCGAATGTGCACAGTGAATCGCTATTCAAGAATAGCTTTTTGTAAAAGCGATCAACAAATTCGCTGACAAATTTCGCATACGACTCATTTTATTAGAGACCAAGAATTGACCCCCTGATAGTGCTTTCATCAGTCATTTTCTGTTTCGCCAATAGATATAGGTCTATTCTGTGTAAACAAGTCTATTGACGGAAGATAATTTATTTTTGTGACTCATTGTTTTCTCACTTCCATTCTTTGCTTTTTAGCTTTGAAGATTATTTTCCGAACCATCTTTCCAGGAGCTCCTGAATCAATTCCCTTTCTTCACAGCTGTTTTGTTATAAATTACTAAGCGTCCAAATATTATTTTGAGTTTTTGAAAATGTTTGAGAAGTGAATAATTAAATGGGTGCTTCTAATTTATTTTTGGAGTTAATATATGACAGTGGTTATCGGTTTGGAAGGATGATGATAGTGGAAGCATGAGAAAAAACAATCCGAAATGATCAGTCTATTTAAATGATTTTGAATAATATATTAATTGCATATTATAAACATTACCATATGAATGTAAATTATTAAACACCTGAATTATAGAAGTAAAAACCGTGCTAAGAGAATTTCTTTGTTATATCTTAACGAAAGTATCGTCATCTATTATTTTGTAACGGTCCTCTCTGAAATTGACGATGTCCTTGTATAATCTCTTAACACTCAAATCTCGTAGTTTTATAATAACATTCCCTATGGGCGTAGTATTCGCTGCCGTAGCTAGTTGCTCATAGTATTTTGCCTGACTTGGACCCATCATATGAGCTTGGTTCTTTTTGTAACCTTTGGTCCATCGCTCGTGCATATCTTGATCAGTGGCAGCTTGCATTGACTCCTTTGATGGGAGGGTCATCAGATTGCTTATGAACTTACAGAAATATCTAGCCTGGAATTGAGAACATGAGGTAATATAGGTAAAGTGAGAATTTATAGAGTTCTACAATTTGAGCCCTTTACATAGGCATGTTAGATCAGAAAGGATCAAGGACAATAATATTAAAATCAGAACTCGATGATGTATCTTGTATATCTTGATGCATACTGCGATATAATTTATTACATATGAAAGCATTAAGAGACATATTGATATTAGAAATGGCAACAGAGACACTATGATCCGTTTTCAGAAGTTAATATGAATAGGAACAGACTTGGGCGGATCTGAAAATCAAAATATCTCTAGAAGTGTTCAAATATGATATTTGTTGGATCAAATTATAAATATAAGTTTGGATTTAAGTTGTAACGATGCTTAAATTTTGAAATATTATTTATTTTAGATCAGGCAGGAAATACGAATATTACATGTAAACTCCGGGTGAACAGTTCATTATTTCAACAGATATGCGTGAACTCCGAATGTGCATTCCGTGATACTCCTCTAAATCTCCGTAGTTTTGAATAAGTGTAATTATTTCAATAAATGAATCGCACATAGTGCATTCATGCCCACTTAAAAAATTTGCATTCATTCCGATTAACTTATGTTGCAAAAACGAGGTCCGGTAAATTAACGCATCAAAGTTTCAACAACCTTGTGTGTAAAAACTTACAACCTAAAAACTTCGATGAAATTTGTTTACTGCGCCGTGGAGTAACTACCGGAAGATCATGAGCGCGAATTTTAGATCTAAAAAGTAGCGTCACTGTGATGCATTGTTCGGGACATGAATAAGAAGGGCTACGGCACAAAATAAGGAACTGGTGGTACGGACTTGACCAGAACGTCGAAAACATATAAAAAACAGACACAAGATCGGGATTATTATCATTGATTATTATTAGGTATAATTATATATCATTAATCAGAATCATAGTCAGAATTGTTCAGAAGTTAGTTAATTGATATATTTGAGTTTATCCCGTCATAGGTC
Organism: Endomychus coccineus; assembly: GCA_958510875.1. NCBI lineage: Eukaryota > Metazoa > Arthropoda > Insecta > Coleoptera > Endomychidae > Endomychus > Endomychus coccineus. Next base: position 60,414,089 of record OY294068.1, on the reverse strand, counting down.
TGACCGCGCACGATTTGAATCCGCACGTGAATTGAAATATTCAAGTAATTGTACGGTGTGTACTTACAGAGAGTGTGTATGTTTGAACGACAGGGGCGCCTTTGGTATATTTGTGCACGCTGTGTCAATCCCGGAAGTATAAGCTGGGGTGGTTGTGTGTTTGATAATCGTAATAACCCTTCATGAGAATGTGAAGCCTCGGCCGTGGGTGTAGGGGTTATTGCAGATACGATAGTTAGGGTTTGTGCACGCTGTGTCAATTCCAAGTATAAGCCCTAATTGTCTAGAATCTGAATGTGATCTGAATGAATGAATGAAATCTAACACTGTCATACAATTACCGGGCACTCCGTTGATAGCTAGTATAAGGGTGGGTGATGTGACAGAATAAAATCAATCGAAATAATTATCCGAATATACCGAAAATCTGATATCGTGCAATCGCAAACCTACTACAAGCCAATATTTTACGATCCGACCGAATTTTAACCGTTTAATATGTTATCCTAGTGTGTTATGAACATTTCAAATAATAATGCCATCTGAATAATTACCGTACACCTCTTATTACTCTAAGACCTGCTTGATTTGTGTTTTCCATAAATTGATAAATTTAAATCATTTATCATTCCGTACCGTTGAATAGAAAATAAAGACCAAACATATCGTAAAAATGTTGTAACAGTTTTTTTATACCGCTTGAGCTTCTTTACATTTTCCACCTGGGTGAATTTTTGTGTCGTATACCATTCAATTGCATCTATTAATTATTCCCAATGTGTACTTTTTAAATATTATATATTTTAATATTTGGAATTCTCCGTTTTATTAAGTTATTTCTGCTCCAACTTTAAATGAGCTAAGTTTTAACCAAGTATCAATTGTAATTAAAGCTTACAATTTTGATATTGTTTTTCTGTCCAATGGGTCCTGGTAGTACTTCACTGTAGCTACCCTGGGGGCAAGGCTATCTATAGGTAGCATAGTGAAAAGCCTTGTGGTGAGGACCCGAGCAGAAAACCTCAAGAAGGAGTAAACCTTTAGAAAAATCGAGGATTTGAAGTTTACCGCAGTAAGCAGTTTACCGCAAACGTTACAAGGAACGTCATAAAGTACTTAAACTCCCTATCATAATTTTGCTCAAGATTATTGCTACATAAATAGTCGAAATGCAAACATTCGTGTTAATGAGTTTCGATTGCCTAAAAATATGAGAAGCGAGCACAATGTAAATTATTTAGAAAAAATCCAAGTAATAGTATGAAAACATTTAGAAGCTTGTAATTTGAAAGATATGCTAGAGCTAGTGAATATAAGAAACCCATAGAAATCCAAGATGAACTAATGAACAAAATAAACTAGAACTGAAATAGAAGAGTAGATGTAGAGGTTTCATTTTCAACTTTGCATTCGTATATTATAGAGTAAGTAATGGAATGATCTATAGACAAGTTCACACTGTGGATTCACTATGACACTACAAATAAGAAACAATGACCCTTATCCACTAAAAACACTGTTAAAGTACTGAGAACTTGTCAGCTACCAAGTAGCCATCATCAGAGATCATCACTTTAACAATTTTTGGTGGATAAGAGTGATTGTTTCTCATTTGTAATATACTGGAATGATAATATAGCCGAGTATATTATGAAGATGATATTCCCGACTAAATGATATTGTAGCTTTCTGAATGAAATAGTTAAAACATTCTGCATTACTTTCGTTTGGCCGACAAGAACGACTTCTACATAGTCCGATCAATCGGAGCCAATTTTTGAATTGCTCAATTACCAATTAAACTATTCATTTTCACACTAGAGAAAAACCTATAACGGTCGTGAAACATCGTATGAGCCAGAGGCGTAGTGTTGGGAGAGGAGGTAGGCATTAAAAGTTCCGCTACTTCGACGTTCGATTGAAGAATGAAGTCTGGTCTCGAGAATGATAAAGAAAGGTAGACTAGCTCGAGGTTGTATAGTCTGCATACCTGGTGAATTAACAGATAAGAGTAGTTTACTCGATTAATACTGATTTATCAAACTGCGTGGAGGTATCGCCCTTCGAGGCCAGCTGAACAAACAGTGATCTGACTTATGGCGGAATTAACCAGGCATAAGACAGGCCAAGCTCTTCTTCAAAGAGCCTGTGTCTAGGCTTTCAAGGACAATACTTTCTCTTAACAGAAGGGACCCCCGTGCTCGTCTCACCGTCATTTCAACAGAAACCTACATATTATGGGCATCGTAGATGATCGAGCGGTGGAAGAAGCTTCATCAACATTCTGTTGGAATCCCCAGGTTTGACATTCCTCAGGTACGCTTTCTTCTGTGAAGTAGAGCTGCTTCAGGAGGAACTTATGGAAGCCAAAGGTTAGCAATATTATGGGTTTCTGCCGTTTATGGTAAAATTGAATGGGCTACTGATCATGGGGCGCACACTGGGCCTATTCCATGACCTATGTCCATCTAGGAGTTAAATCCTTGCACTACAATGATGTTGATGATGAATAATGCGGGAGTAGATTTCATTGTATTTGTTGAAATCTTTTCCAGTGCTGTTCATCCATGAAATAGTAGTTGAAGTAAGCACAACTGCTTGTTTGATGATTCAAGCTAATTATCTCACAAGTTGAAGAATATAGGCTTGCATTACATTTGATCTCATTTCTACTCCCCTCACTATATTCAATTTCAATCCACGAGTGTACGTAGTATAAGGGAAGTATTGTACGGGCTAATAAACAGTTCACATGCATACTAACGTAGCATGATTTTCGTATTATCACATATTGATGACAGGCGAATTTATCTAGCAGCAACCACCTGTCGCTCAGTAGTATATAGATTCCGGAAGCAATGTAGAAAGCTTTGGCGGCGACAGAAGGGGGTATAGTCGGCCGTTCTGTATATGCGGGAACCACCAACCACCTATTCACCCATTTCTCCTCACTGTAGTAGATAAAGTGAACTATTGAACTCAATTCCATAAATTCGGCAGCTGGTTGCAGAGTCTATGCGTGTGAACTAAATACTTTACCTACCATTTGATTTCCGCCGGCGTCGTGTTCCGGCATGTACTATTTACGTTAATCATTTTTTTTCTCGAAGACTGCTTGGAGTGGAAATTTGAGATTTGGCCCGTTTTTAGGCAGTACTTGGGTGCAGTCGACGGCTTATTTGGTTTTGAAGATCCGATTTTCCGTTTCCGAGTTATTACGTCAAATCTGCGATTTTCCTTTGATTCACGATAACTGTCGAAAAAATTTATTAATTTTGATGAAATTTTAGGGCACGTTCCCTTTGAAGGTCTTCCAAACTCTAGAACCTGACGAGAATCTGAAAATGGCGAGTATTTTTTTTGGGTTTGTATATTTTTGAAAAAGGGGTCGCCAGCTTCAAAAAATTGGAAGGACTGATAAACCCGAGGCGATCGTTCGATAGGGAATTTGAAGAAGGATAACTCTATATGCTTTTCTGTATCGAAAATGGAAATGAACTTTTGAGGGACAACGTAAAAACATCCATCTCTAGGTAAAAAATTGAAGGTTTTATAGAAAACCTGATTACTTAATGATATTCTATGCCAAAAACCGCATAAGAGGGCAATTTATAAATGATAATGCCTTTCATACAGGGTGATCTAGTGGGATTACTTTTTTTTTTTAGTTTTAACATGATCCGCACCATACAATGTTTCATTACTGGCAAACTTTGGCACACTGAAGAGGGGGGTTACGAGTACAACATACCGCTTCGATCGATACGTATTCAAAGTTACAGTAGGATTCGCCATTCAATCTGTGCTCAATTTGCTCTACATGCACCTGCGTTTGTTAATCAAATCATAGGCCTTGATGAATGACCTAACCCGGACGGTGGACAAACCACTGAATCTGACACAACCCTTGTTATGATTGAATATTGATATTTATTTTTCTATTGATGGGATTGGTTTGTATGGTGAGGCACTGTTACTCCTGCCTACCCGGAGAGGGTATGTTTTGAAACTTAATTGTAAATTTCGAAATTGCAATTCGAAGTTAAAAACATAGTAGTATTTAATAAAGTGTGACGTGCTTTGTCACTTATGGCATAAACTATTTACTGCTGGATTCACTTTTATTTCTCGGGTGCCAGATTTCTATTGAGGGTTACCTTTCAGGGAGGACTTCTGCTAGGTTCCTCATCACAAAGCGTGTCACGGTATTATCTATATATAGTCTTGTCCCTAGGGTAGCTACTGTGAAGTATAACCAGGGCCTTTGGGCAAAAAATAGTATTAAAGTTGTACGCTTTAATCACAATTGATACTTGGTTATAACTTCATCATCATCATCATCAATTGAGGGGAGGGGGCTTAACCCCCAGATACACCTAGGCCACTTAAGCCCATTGTGCAGCCCGTGGTCAGAAGCTTATTCTATTCTAGAAGGTTTGTGGCCCGCCAGAAACCCAGTATTTTGCTAACACTGACATAAGTTCTTCTGGAAGCAGTTTCGCTCCGTCGAAGTAATGGTGCCTGGGGGATGTCAAAGCAGGGCATTCCAGTAGGATGTAAGAGTCAGTTTGTTCCACTTCTCTGCATTTCCTACATATAGGATTATTTGCGATGTCCATGGTATGAAAATGTTCGTTAAGAAGACTGTGATCCGTTAGGATTCCAGTCATTTCTCTGATATCCCTTCTGTTTAGAGAAAGGAGTTTCTTTGAGAACCTAGGCACAGGCTCTTTGATAAAGAGCTTGGCCTGCCTCATACGTGGTGATTCTCGCCACAAGTCAATTGGCCCAGAAGGGCGAGACCCCCAAGCAAGTTGCCAAACCAACCATTGGCTCCGGTCCGACAGGGGCGCATTAAAGTTGAAGCAGAAATAACTAACTAAATCGGAGAATTTCAAATATTAAATTTATTCAAAATATGTTCAACGCGGATAAATATGGAATGAAATTGAACGGTATTTAAAACAAGAAATACTCGACCTGTAAGGATATAAAGAAGCACGGTTGAAAGATAGTTACGTTTAACAGAATGGTCAATCTTTATGCAGATCATAAATCAAACTTTGAACTTCGTTACAGAAGTAATTGTGTTTCATTTTTAAGCCGCGTATACATTAATAATACAATGTAAAGAGCTAGTTAAAATATTAAATTTTCAGATCAACTTTTTTGACGTGACAACGTCTTAATTCGATGGAGCCGGCTGCAAGCACGAAAAAACATGACTCATGCGGCGTTACCTCGCTCTGAGGCGTTCCATTTAAGGCTTAAAGTACAAGCGAGAGCGCGGAACGAGCGACAAAGAGGCACAATCGGCCTCCGCGTTCGGCAGCGTTCGACATCTGTCTCTCTCTTACTTGAGTGAGTGATGCGTCCGCGTGGACAGCTGCTATACAATAATACATTTACATGTTTTCGTCAAGTATGAAGTGCAGTGAAAAGTGAATGTGGTGTCAATTGTTTATAGCAACGATAATTGCGGCGATAAAGGTAATGATTCTTTCGATATTAAATATATGTTCAGTGATATATTGTCGAATGTTCGTGCTTTCATCATTAAAATAAATAGCATTGGTCCGCTAGTGCTGCGATTGTAGGTTATGCTATAATTGACAAAACTATAACAATAAGTTAACAGAACTATTTCACGATGAATAAAAAAACAATTGCTTTACTATTCGATCGAAATAATTATCGAGCGTAGCTATGATTTCAAAAAATTAAAACATAAATGTTAAATCTTCCACATATCATAACAACGTGTCTGAAATGACAGGTTGGACCAGCCAGCCGTCAAAGGGAACAATTTTCTCCTATATCAAACACATTGAGGCGGGCTTTTTAAAAGCTAGAGTTACAAAAATTTTAATGATGTTTCCAAATTTTAAATTTTAAATTTAAGATTTATGAACAATAATTTAATCACAGTTTATTCTTATAGTAAATTATTCAAAATTATTACTTTTTTACAACAAATTACAATTAAATTTTCAAAAATAATTAAGTAACTAATTGAACAACAACTTTTATTCAGTTTACTTGCTGAAAGAAATAATGTCAATACAAAATTTATTATTATAAAATAATAAAATCAAAAATTAAATTTTAGTATTTTGTAAATTTAAAATGATTAAAAAAATTAAAAAATTAAAATTTTCTTTTGAAAAATGAAACCATTCCATCAGTATTTTCTTATGACGTTGTCACGTTCAACTATCGTCAGTAAACCGACTTTACAGACAACCGATTTTTTTTTCTTCTGTTGCTTCAATTTTGATTTGAATTATACCGTTTTCGGCTTCATTTGACCAGAAGAACATCGTGTTACATCAACATGAGAATGAGGTAATTGTTTATCGAACGCTTCTTATATTACATATAGTAGAGTCAAGTGTAATTTTAAAATGAATATATAAAGAAATATATTCAAACCTCAAAACAATCTTTTTCTTTCGACATTCATACTAATCTGCTGATAGAAATTATGAAGTAATACTGGATGGGTATTAGCAACCTTATTAAGAATAAGTTTGTCGATGATATACGTAATGTATCTTACCTGTAGATCAAACATTTGGAAAGCACACACATTGAAGGGAATTCCTATAAAACACATGGTTGGTCTTTCAATGTGGATCATATGTTGATAGAGGGGCATTATCTGGTTATCTTCTATTTTAACTCCACAGGCTCCATGAAGAAATGGAAAGTGATATTTGTAACCTGTGCAAAAAATTATAACATCGAAACGACAACAAGAACCATCTATGAATTCCACTACTTCATGATCGAGGATGCGGCTAATATCAGGCTTCGTGTCTATGAATTGACTGATGCTGACTTCTTTGATATGATGACTCAGAACCACCTGTAATACATTTATACATATAATGGAAGAGAAGGGTACACATTCGGATTCACCGAAACGTTCGTTACAAGTAGGTAAAAATTTAGGTACATACGTGTTTTGCTACTTTAGAAATGTTCATTGCGAGATCCATTCCTGAAGGTCCTGCACCTATCACCAATACTTCCAAATCAGTGAATGGTTCCGGTTTTCTATATTCATGGCTATGGAACATTTTGCCAATAAACTTTTCTTGACCTTCAAGAGTAGGTAAAACGGGATGGTTATAGTGGCCATTACAAACCATAACTGCATCGTAGTAATCAATGACTACTTTTCTGGTTTGTTTCTCTATGGACTCGATTCTCCAAGAACGGTTTCTCATCGGTCGCACATCAATTACCATGTGATTCAACTACGATCAATCGTAAAACTGTAGGAGGTGTTTCAGATGAGGGTCTATGAAGGTTATCATGTTTTTTTTCTATACTTTGACTACACGAGAAGGAAACCTTTAATGTTCTAAGAACCTCGTGTGAGCTAACGGAGGAATGTTGGGAGAGGAGATAGGCATTCGTATTTTTCTTGAAGGGTTGGAGGTTATAGGCATAGAGAAAGACCTCATTAGGCAGTTCCACAACTTCGCTGTTCGATAGAAAAATGAAGTCTGCTAGGAAGAAGTTCGGCAGGTCTCGAGCTTGGCAATGAAGGATTGACTAGCTTGAGCTCGTCTAGTCCGCCTATCTGGAATATTTAGCAGTGGAACAACAGAGGAGATTTCACATGAACACCGATCATGGACATATCTATATAAAAGAGAGAGAGATCGCCCATCTTCCTACGATGTTCTAGAGAGGTCAATAAATTCTCAAGTGTGATAGGTCGCTTCTGTGCCTTGTAGATCATGAGGAGCTGCTGGAATGAAGGGAGCTCTTCGCACGGCATATAAATCCAAGTTTTTATGAAGCGGTTTGCGTGATGGACATCACATTATTATCCCATGAGAGGGTGCTGTTGGTGGTGATCCCAAGCATGGATATGGAAAACTTCATGCGAATAGTTGTGCCTGACATCATGATATTAGAGATTGTGGGATCTGTCTAGCTAGAGAAGGCGCAAGCTTGAGTTTTGGTTGCATTAAACTCTACTAGATAATCAGATCCCGATTTTCAGTTTATCGCCAGATCTCCATTAATTGCGCCAACTTGTCTCTGTCTCGCTCTTCTGGCTTCATTGGGTGATATAGGGGCTCTGGAGGAGAAAGCGGTATGGAGTGTACCATAATCTGCAAAGATGTGGTCGGGATGGATTAAATGGGACAGAAGCAAAATTGGTTCCAAGAAAGAGCCCGGTGGAACACCATTGTTGATAGTCATTTTATCTTAGGATGCTTCGTCAACAACCACATGGAGTGATCTATCTGAGAGAAAACTCGGTAGTAAGCGACAACGTTTAGGAGGCATACCATATGACGGAAGTTTCCCAAAAAAGCTTTGGTGACAGACTCGGTCAAATGCTTTCGCAATGAGCCTAACATGATCTTCCCTTGAGAGAGTGCTGTTGATGGTGATCCCGAGCATGGATATGGAAGGCTTCATAGGATAAATTATACCTGACACCATCATATTAGGGATTGTGCAAGCCTTCTTGGAGAAGACACAAGCTTGAGTTTTGGTTGCATTAAACTCTACTAGATTATCGAATCCCGATTTGAAAATTATCGCCAGATCTCCATTAATTGCGTCAACTTATCTCTGTCTCGCTCCTCTGGCTTTATTGGATGATATAGAGGCCCTAGAGGAGAAAGCGGTATGAAGTATACCATCATTTTCAAAGTTGTGGATGGGATAGGTGGTCACTTCCACATCGATTATAAGGGGCAGAAACAAAATTGGTTCCAAGAAAGATCCCTGTGAAACACCAGCGTTGATGGGCATTGTATGTTAGGATACTCCGTCAACCACCACATGGAGTGATCTATCTGAGAGAAAACTCGGTAGTAAGCGACAAAGTTGAGGCAGCAAACCATATGACGGAAGTTCCCCAAAAAAGCTTTGGTGCCTGACTCGGAGACTGAGGAGCTTCTGGGACGTGAAGTAGCATTTGGCACGGAATAGAAAACCAAAATTTGTGAAGCGGTTTTTGCAATGGACCTCACATGATCTTCCCTTGAGAGGGTGCTGTTGATGGTGGTGATTCCGAGCATGGATATGGAAGACTTCATAGGAATAGATATACCTGACATCATCATATTAGGGATTGTGGGATTCGCCTTTTCGGAGAAGACGCAAGCTTGAGTTTTGGTTGTATTAAACTCTACTATTCTACAAAATATTTGCCAGATCTCCATTAATTGCGTCCACCTGTCTCTGTCCGCTCATCTGGCTTCATTGAATGGTATATGGGCTCCAGATGAGCAAGCAGTATGAAGTGTATCATTATCTGCAGAGCTGTGGACGGTACAGGTTGTCACTTCCAGCAGATCGATTATATGGAGCAGAAACAAAGTTGGTGCCAAGAAAGATTCCTGTGGAACAATAGAGTTGATAGCCATTGTATCGGAGAATACTCCATCAACCACCACAAGGTCTCTTTCAGAGCGTTATCGTTTCATTGCACATATTTCTGGCTTCAACATATTCTGTTCTAGTCTCTATGGGATACCGCGCCAAAGGCGGTATGCTGTTTGTTTTGATGCGATGGCACCAAAATAGATTTCATTGAACTATCTTTCACCAGATGACGGTGATTTGTTGGTGTAGGGCTTGTAAGTTTCCATTCATAGCCTGATAATATTCGACATCCCTGTGGCACATTGCGCTGGGTCATCAGATTTAAAACATACCCTTCCATATGGAAACTCGTAGAAAAACATGCGAAGACCCAGTTCCAGTCGACTGAGTTGTAATGCCAAACTGTGCGTGAAGGTGTTGGATTGGTTCTTAGAGTGATATAGTGGCATGTGGTAGTGAATCAAAATTGAGTTCAAAAAAGTAAACAAAAGAATGGATATGAGACATTAATGTTATTCAAAAGTGTTCTAGCTGAACTGAGGGCTATTGTAGAACTTCCAACTTCAGAAAATGTTAGAAGAAAGAAACACAACAAAAAGTGTTCTTGTATTTGGCGAAATACTCTGCCTTATCAGAACCGGTAATCAAAACCTTTCAATCAAAAGCTTTTGACTTGATGATGATCGCAGCGTATCAAGTGAATTACGTCGGTTATCACTTCCCACCATTTAACGTCGAAAAATACATAAAATAACTCATTGATGAAGCACAGATAATTAAAAAAGGCCTCGGATTCGACTTGTGGAAAAGCAGCAACATCGTTCTAATCCTTCAAATACTGGTCCCACCAAGTACTTTAGAAGGTCATTTATTCCATATCTTGATGCTTCCCATAACTCACTCAAAATTAGAATTTCTGAAAAAACTACAATAAAAGAAATTGCTGTTTTTATAAATCTATCTGAGCTGCAAATCGATACTGAACTGTAGTTGAATCCTTCGGTAGAAAAGATCTAAAAGCACGCGACCAAGTTGACGTTTTTGAAGACCCAGAGAACTTTTTTCCTCAGACAGGGCAGCCACGACAGCAACGATTGAGAGGACATTCCATACTCTGAGTCTGATGGCTCCAATAAACTATACATGCTAAGTGTGCAGAAAGTTGGTAGAAAGCGACAATACTTTTGAAGAAAAAGTTCTTTTCCAATTATGAGAAGATGAAAGAAAATTGTGGATTTAAGTTTCACATCTTGTATGTTTAAGTTTATGTAGATATGCGGTTGACATTACACTTTTGAAAATTTACATGAATTTTATCATTTCATTTTTCATGCTGGAAAAATTGCCCATGAGAGAAAAGTAAAAGGCGGAGCAAAAATGAAGAGGCCACCCCTACACCCTTGAATGACAACAGTACAAATCCAAAATGAATGGAAATGTGCAACTCGAAACATTTGAAAGATTTATAGCCATGACACCATAATAAATCAAAATGAATCCTTAAGGAATATGTTGTATGTTCAGTTGAAATACGAGGAATTCAGAGGATAGGTACTAATAACATTTTTGCAACTATTTATTTAAGCGCCCGAAAATGAATTAGATTAATGTTTCACGGTTCAGATTATCATTATGTTAATTTCACATTTTATAGAAATTTTTTTCCATAGCTATTGAGTGAAAAAGTATAAAACATTACCTTTATCAACGGCTTTAAGTTGAAATTATCTGCGTATGAATTCAGAAATTCCAAAATCTCTTTCCGAGATAGATATGATTTCTCTTGTTCCGGAATTGGAAAATCTGGGAATCCCATTACTTCTTTTGGTAAATTTGTCCTGAAACAATAGAAACCATAAAAGAATGAAATATTTGCCTTATTTTAGCCATTGCTGAATAATATGTGATTTCTACCTGTCCTAATATTTTTGCTACCTACTCATTTCTTAATTTATTCACTTACTTACTCACTTAATCCGTATACCCTTTCTAATCTCACGATTGTACGGCGTATTTTATTATTATTTTTCATGTATTTGATCTAAACGACTTTTTTATACATCCAGAATCTACACTCAACATGATATTATCGAGTTTCAATGAATGGTTTACCGTTTATGTTTTTTATATTTGTTCCACTGTAGATTTTGTTTATTCTTTCTTTAATGATGTGATTGAAAAATGTTTTTGGGTAGCCAGCCATTCATTTCCAGTGTGTTACAAACAATTTTTGAGTTTTGGGGCGGTCCTCTGGGTGGGATAATTTAACCGCGCGATCGGTAAGGCTGTTCTTAACACTTTTTTTTATACTTGTTCGTGCAACGGAATTGAAGTGAAGGTAACGTTGAGACCAAACATCTTTACTAAACCACGAAGTTTTTATTTTTCCGTCGGCTTCATGCCTAATGTTCATATCTAGGAAATTTATGTTTTTTACATTTCTATTTTACAAGTAAATTGAAGTTTACAGAGGAAATTGTTAAATTTATTAATCACATACTAAATTTTATCATTGGGAACACACATTAGGCAATCATCTACATACCGTTTGAATAATATGGGTTGATTCATAACTAGGTTAGCACTAGTAATTGAAATAGGAGATCCCATTGCTGTGCTGAATATTTGCTCAAAATATTGCTCACCAAATTGAAAATAAGTGCATTCTAAACAAAACTTTACTGCATTTATAAATTCCGATTGATCTAGAGGTGTGTCGTTTATAATCTCTGCCCAACGTTCTTTGATGCTACTCAATGCCAAAACGACTGGTATATTTGTAAATAAAGACACAAGTAGTTTCTATGCATTATGACGGTTTTATTACAATTATCCGCGTTCAAAATTAATATTTGAGGGTTAGCATCCAAGAACTCTTTTGTGTTTTCTGTGTGATAGTTAAATCGATTTTTCGCTATGCCTATTTTTGCTTTTTAGTTATTGAATTTATTTGTCAAGATGTTACAAATTTTATTTCTAATTTGATTTTTTTCCTGTAAACTTTCATTTTTAATTCCGCATTTTAAATTAGCAATTATATTGTCGATAGGCAATTTTTTATTATCAGGCAATGCAAATTTCGGAGCTAAGCTTGACGTGTGTTGTACTTCATCCGGGATTTTTGTCTCTGTTAGGTTTTTTAACCATTGTTTATTGACATTTTCTTTTCCATAGGCTACGCGTTTCATTAAACTATTCATCTTTTTTGATTGAATCGCTTTGATTTTGTTTAATTTTTTTTCGAAATTGTACTGCTGATTTTGAAAAAATTGGGACATAAAGTTGCTATCAAAATTGAGATAACAGGATTGTTTAACGCGGTTAATTTTGTTTTCAACCTCTGTTACATTTGTGCAAGCTTCTTTAATGCACAAATTAAACATTTTTTATGAAGATGTAACAATTTAGCGTACACCTTTTTATTTTGCACCTTGCTAAACATATTATCCTTTGATTTAGATTTAATGAAATTTGGAAATACTTGCAGATTCCTAAGTCTTACGAGAAATCTTCTGCGGTTGTTCTCTCTTGCTAATATCTTCATTAACTTTCTGTATTCCTTTAAAACTCTAGGATAGGTAGTTGTTCCTTCCATTTCAAGGCGTATATCCCAGCCGAAAGATTAATAATGATTATTGATCCAAGTATGAATTATATATAAATTCTCGGAAAATAGATCACACTAACACAATTGCTTATTATTTTCGTCTTTTCGTACGTTTCAGTTTCACGACCATCATTATCAATATTACCTTACCTGTGGTACGACTGTATGACTGTATGTGTAATATGTGTAATACATCAGTACCTCAAATCTTCATACATTGCTGAGTAAACTGGAAATCCGTAACGATCTTTCGAGACATCCTCAATATAAACCCACGTGCCACCAAGTTGTGTACCCATTTCAATGATTTCACATTGGTGATTGTGTTCTATAACATGTCGTGCTGAAACCAAGCCAGCAGCCCCTGCTCCAATAATCACCACCCGCATTATATTATCAGGATTTTAATATGAATATGATTGTGTATTTGTACCCTTAACATGGAATTTATATCTGCGAAATAATGAAGAAAAATGTTCACGACTGAAACAAAAATCTTACTCTCACTATACTTATTGGAATGCTTAAAACTTCGTCGTAGTAGCTGGTTTTCAGTCACTATTGATTCAGGGATGAGACACCTACATTTTCATATTGAGGGGATATCTTTTGAGGTATAGCTCGCATTTAAATAATCAACCCAAACCATCACATCTAAATGTCCTAAATGGGATTAATCCCCTTGTGATACCTCATTTGAAAGCAAATTTCCCCAGGAGTATTGCACTGTGATATTTATTCACTATACCACGATATTTCGCGAATTCCAATTGGGGATACCTAATAATGCAAACAAATCGGAATTTAATAAATTGCTTTTTCGTTTATAAATTTCCATCCCTTCTAAATTACATAGATATTTGTCCGTAAGTACTTTCTTTAGAAATAGTGTGTCCTGTATTCAAAATAGTAACACTGATTTTTCCCCATTATTTTTCTTTATATGACCAAAATGTTCTTTATATAGAGTTAACGTGTTCAAAATGCTATGTGGGTCAAACTAGAAGGAATCTTCTTATATTTGTATGAAACAAATTTAACATATTATTTTGTTCTGTAACAAATGTTCTAATATCATTATTGGATCTAGATCTATATTATTAACAAGAAGTTCCATAAGCGAGAAAATAAAATATAATATTCATCTGAATACAATGTAAAAATAACCTAAATAATAAAAGAAATAAGATAATGTAAGATTGCTCGACTGAAACAAGTTCTGGCTCCAGCTATGTTCTTTTTGATAGTTATTCAAATCTACTGTAAGAACGAACAATTTCAGATCGGATAATTCAATCCTAAAGTACTACTCGAGCTATAGATGTTTCACAAATAGTAAATATCAATGAATACTTTGCACCCAAAAGGACACATTAAACTGGTATTATACCTAATGAAATTATAAATGAGGAATTTTTAATCATCATACCCGTGTTCAATACCCTTGATAACCCCCAAATAACAACTTTGAGATAATTTGGTCCCAATACAATTTCTGTAAATTGCCTGAGACCGACGTGGTACCCAGAGTTACTGACCTCCAGGTGAATTATGAGAACTTTTAATCATCATATTCGTGTTCAGCATCCTTGAAAATAAATAATACATTTTGTGTAAATTTCCAGAAACCGACGTGGTAGCCAGGGTTACTGACCTCCAGGTGAGTTATTAAAATTTCTAATAATCATATTCATGTTTAGCACCCTTGAAAACCCCGACTAACAATTTTGAGATAATTTGGTTCCAATGAATTTCTGTAAATTGCCTGAGACCGACGTGGTACCCAGGGTTACTGTCCTCCAGGTGAATTATGAGAACTTTTAATCATCATATTTGTGTTCAGCATCCTTGAAAATAAATAATACATTTTGTGTAAATTTCCTGAAACCGACGTGGTAGCCAGGGTTACTGACCTCCAGGTGAGTTATTAAAATTTCTAATAATCATATTCATGTTTAGCACCCTTGAAAACCCCGACTAACAATTTTGAGATAATTTGGTTCCAATGAATTTCTGTAAATTGCCTGAGACCGACGTGGTACCCAGGGTTACTGTCCTCCAGGTGAATTATGAGAACTTTTAATCATCATATTTGTGTTCAGCATCCTTGAAAATAAATAATACATTTTGTGTAAATTTCCTGAAACCGACGTGGTAGCCAGGGTTACTGACCTCCAGGTGAATTATGAGAACTTTTAATCATCATATTCGTGTTCAGCATCCTTGAAAATAAATAATACATTTTGTGTAAATTTCCAGAAACCGACGTGGTAGCCAGGGTTACTGACCTCCAGGTGAGTTATTAAAATTTCTAATAATCATATTCATGTTTAGCACCCTTGAAAACCCCGACTAACAATTTTGAGATAATTTGGTTCCAATGAATTTCTGTAAATTGCCTGAGACCGACGTGGTACCCAGGGTTACTGTCCTCCAGGTGAATTATGAGAACTTTTAATCATCATATTTGTGTTCAGCATCCTTGAAAATAAATAATACAATTTCTGTAAATTGCCTGAGACCGACGTGGTACCCAGAGTTACTGACCTCCAGGTGAATTATGAGAACTTTTAATCATCATATTCGTGTTCAGCATCCTTGAAAATAAATAATACATTTTGTGTAAATTTCCAGAAACCGACGTGGTAGCCAGGGTTACTGACCTCCAGGTGAGTTATTAAAATTTCTAATAATCATATTCATGTTTAGCACCCTTGAAAACCCCGACTAACAATTTTGAGATAATTTGGTTCCAATGAATTTCTGTAAATTGCCTGAGACCGACGTGGTACCCAGGGTTACTGTCCTCCAGGTGAATTATGAGAACTTTTAATCATCATATTTGTGTTCAGCATCCTTGAAAATAAATAATACATTTTGTGTAAATTTCCTGAAACCGACGTGGTAGCCAGGGTTACTGACCTCCAGGTGAGTTATTAAAATTTCTAATAATCATATTCATGTTTAGCACCCTTGAAAACCCCGACTAACAATTTTGAGATAATTTGGTTCCAATGAATTTCTGTAAATTGCCTGAGACCGACGTGGTACCCAGGGTTACTGTCCTCCAGGTGAATTATGAGAACTTTTAATCATCATATTTGTGTTTAGCACCCTTGAAAACCCCCGAGTAACAATTTTGAGATAATTTGGTTTTAACAAAATTTCTGTGAATTGCCTGAGACCGACGTGGTAACAAGCGTTACTGTCCTCCAGGTTATTTATGAGAATGTTTAATCATCATATTCGTGTTTAGCACCCTTGAAAATAAATAATAAATTTTCTGTAAATTCCCTGATACCGACGTGGTAACCAGCGTTACTGACCTCCAAGTGAGTTATGAGAATTTTCAATAATCATATTCGTGTTTAGCACCCTTGAAAATGAGTAATATATTTTCTGTGAATTACCTGATACCGATGTGGTAGCCAGGGTTACTGAGCTCCAGGTGAATTATGAGAATTTTTAATCATCATATTCGTGTTCAGCACCCTTGAAAACCCTTGAGTAACAAATTTGACATAATTTGGTTTCAATAAAATTTCTGTAAATTGCCTGAGACCGACGTGGTACCCAGGGTAACTGTCCTCCAGGTGAATTATGAGAACTTTTAACCATCATATTCGTGCTTAGCACCCTTGAAAACCCCCGAGTAACAATTTTGAGATAATTTGGTTTCATTAAAATTTCTGTGAATTGCCTGAGACCGACGTGGTACCCAGGGTTACTGACCTCCAGGTGAATTATGATAATTTTTAATCATCATATTCGTTTTCAGCACCCTTGAAAACCTTCGAGTAGCACCTTCGAAAATCTGAGTTACATTTTAATTGTTTGAAGTGAATATTTTAAAAGTAAGACGTACACTTGAAAACTTGGAGAAATTAGCTAGGTGGGACTATATCTACTCCAATTCTAGCATAAATTCTTGGAACGGGAGATTTCTAATCGAGTTGTTTTTGTACGATTTTTTGGTTCAAATTTTGAAATAATTAGATAAGGAGTTATATCATCAATCAGTTACATGATTTCAAACGAATAATCTCAACTTGAATCAAAATTACGTATTAGTAGGATCTGAGGTAGAAGAACTAATCAATGGGAAACGTTTCATATAATACGGTCCAATAATAATTTGAATCCATACATTCAAAGACATAATCAATCACTAATAATTGTTCGGACTGTTATGCTGAAGATGAAATATATCCGAAAGAAGTTGTGAGTTACAAAAACTTTATTTGCAAGAAAGTAAGGCTCACAAAACCTCCGGTGTAGATTATGACATTATAATATAATAACACCGTAAATTATAGTGAATCATTCATTTGCGGTCTAGAAATGGGAACTATCTAATGCATATCTATGGAGCTCACTTATGAGCAGATAGATTCCGTAGTGACCCAGGAAAGATGCCGTCAATCATTAACAAGAAGAATGATAAAATGTATTGAAGTACAAGGGCAACAATTTGAACATCTTTTAAAAACTTAATGTTTTGTTTTGATTGATCATTATTTTTCATATTAAAATTTAATTATTGAAGTATTATAACATTGTATTTGCAAATAAGTTACTTTTGCGCTTTTGAATAATTTTCGTGCATGGTCGGCTTTAGATGCATTTTTACCGGAAATCATTGCTTCTAGCGACTTAGACAAGGTATACCTTTCTTAAGCATAACAAATGAGAAAACAAATTTTTCTAGTTGATATTGACATACAGTGTGAGCCAAAAAGTTAGGACCGATTCAAAGGAGATGGAACCCTGTATGTGGCGCCTCCTATCAGTAATCAGAAAACTAAGATCATATTTGAATTCAGCGTGATAAAAAATCCTATATACTAAACTCCGTCCGATTATCACAAGTTTATCCAAAAATATTCAAAAAAAATCAAACAAAAAATTAAAATTCAACACCCTGTATCTTTTGAACGAAGGCGTTGAGGACCTACGTTCATAGGAACTTTTTTTCTTATTTTAGTGTCATCTATCGCCTGACACTATGCACGGTACTTTTTTCTATGTCACCCTGTACATGTTCTGTAACTCTTAGCTTTCAAGCCTTCTAATAACTTAAATTCATTACGGATACAATATATGGTACGCAAATTCATAAAAAATTTTCTATGTTTATGTGGGCAATCGACCGAAAATACAAGGTTAAAATACTCAGATTGAAATAGTATAGAGAACATTCTAGAAAAAATCTGGAATACGCATTCAAGTTTAAATCTGTTGTTTGATCTACATTATAATGTAGATATAATGGTGCTTACCATACCAAAACCAAAAATAGCCGGAAATTTGCAACAAAGAGAGTCCACATTCTTCATAACAATATCTGTAATATTTCCAATTTATTTAATATCTAAACTGAATAAAAATAGCCAGAACCACATTCTTAAAAACAATATCTGTAATATTTCCAATTTATTTGATATCTAAAGTAATGGAAGTATTATAAGTACACACAGATTTTTAAATAGCTTTGATGACATAATGTTTTTTATCAATATAGAAGTTGCATCGCAATTCCAGTAAGTATAGTGAAATGGGGTGGTATTTCATGCAATGAATATTTGAAGTATGAAGTCTACTTACAACTCCAAGAACTCTTAGACACAAAATAATTTTTATTTGCGTTTCTACCATGAGGTTGGAATCGAATGGAAAATAACATTTGTGTTGGAATATGTATATAAGGCATTTGTAGCTGTTAGTTTTCAACGTATTCCATCTCCAGTTTTCAAAACGATTCCAATAAAGGTAGAACAACTGAATAAACTATTTTTATGATGAATATGGCGATAATTCACTTCACAAATTAGGCAACGCTTCCTTTACTGTAACGCAAAAATGTGAGTTGTTTTTATGACAACGTAGTAAATGATGTGATCAATTATAAGGAAGACCTTCAAGTGTTTCAGTAAATTAAGACAAATTAAATCTTTACTTTGTAACTGTTCCTTGTTTTGTTTTATTGGGAAAAGTTTCACAGCAGTTGATGATAAATGATGCTATTAGAATCTACCACTTTGAAACAAAAGAATAAATACAACCGTATGGAGGATAAGCAAATATTATTCCGATTCTCGACTTAAGGTTGTTTTGTTGAACTCCATTTACAGCTGACTCAATAGTACTTGGGTTTGCTCTGTTCCGCTGACAAGAATGAGATCTTAAAACGACTATCCAAAACTGAGCTCGTAGTCATTGAATCGTAGTTAAGACTGTCCGTTTGAATGAAGAAAATGTTAAACTAGTATTGAACTTATTCGAATAAAATATATATACAGGATGTCCCAGGTTTTAGTAGCAGAACTTCCACAGTCGATAGAAAATTTGATTTTGAGACAAAAATGTCCAATAACATATATGCACAGACGTTTAGTTTTTGAGATACAGGAGGGTGTTGAAGTTGAAAAATTTTTTTCGGTTTTTGCGAATATCTCCGGAACCGTCTATTGTACAGAAAACAGCTTTTGCAAGCATTTTCTACTCATAGTAAGCTATGTTCTGTGTGATGAAAAATTGTTGTTTACTCAAAATTGGTGAAGATTTTGAAGGGGTAGTGAGTGTTTTTCTCCCCAACTTCTACGCCACTGGAAAAAGTATGGTTTTGAGACAACCGTTTGAACCGCCAATGTTTTCTACACAAAAAAGTTACTTCTGGTCATAATCTCTAAAGTTGACTGTTTTCGAGAAAAATCGACTTTTATGTTGAAAAACATGGTCAATTCTTACTAATTGAACAACATTTATTCAAACGTTAGAACAAGTAACAAAACCAACAAATTGACCATGTTTTTCAACATAAAAGTCGATTTTTCTCAAAAACGGTCATATTTAGAGCTTATGACCAAGAGTACCTTTTTTGTGTAGAAGACATTGGCGGTTCAAATGGTACTTTCTCCAGTGGCGTAGAAGTTGGGGAGAAAAACACCAACTACCTCTTCAAAATATTCAACAAGTAAGAGTGAAAAAAATTTTTTTATTACACGGAACATAGCTTACTATGAGTAGAAAATGCTTGCAAAAGCTGTTTTCTGTACGATAAACGGTTCCGGAGATATTCGCAAAAAACGAAAATTTTTTTTCAACTTCAACACCCTGTATCTCAAAAACTAAGCGTCTGTGCATATATGTTATTAGACATTTTTGTCTCAAAATCAAATTTTCTATCGACTGTGGAAGTTCTGCTACTAAAACCTGGACACCCTGAATATCTTTAGTTACATACATTTTTACCATCCTTCACCGTCAATCATTTAATTCTAAAACAGAATCGTGAATCCGGTTGATATGTATTTTATATCCTTTAATACTTAGAAATAACACAAAGTATGCAATTATAAGAACAGATAAGATGTTAGAGTACAAGTAAAACGGAGGGAACGTGGCGAACAGTAAAATGAACTAATTAAATTAATATATGAGTTTGATTTTCCCTAATTCAACCAAGCTTAGCGAACAACGTCTTCCTTCTCTTCGGGACACTTACCCACTCCGTCTTAACCCTTTGGGAAAATGGGCAGTGTACTGACCAACCTCCTAGTAGTAGCAACCATACATATTTTGGGAGATTTATTTGAAGAAATATCGAAGACGTAAACTGTTTCACAATGGTGACGTTGTCGATCCTTCAATTTTTGAGTTTTCGACTTCATTATATTCTTTATCAACTCAATGTATAATCGATATAATAAAATACGGAGAAAATCAAAGTGCGTATATGAGATAATGAATGTGGGGGGTTTTAAACACTTGCCTGTCCGTCCGCAGACTCTAGTCATGTCACGTAGTGCCCTCTCCTACTTCATTAGCATGCCAACTGCCCGGCAGAGATCAGCGCCTTAATTGGAAAGGAGACGGTCTTTTGAACCATCTGGGGCCCTCTCCCCTGCTTACTCGTGTTCAGTGTTAACAGCTTTCGTTTGACGAGTAGCCGTCGGCCTCGTCTCATCAGCCTACCACATATCATTTCCCTGGCCGCGAATCCATTACCCAGAAACCTGGGAGAGGAAGCATAGACTAGACACCGGACTTTAGTAGTAAAGCATTTTTAGTCGCCCCTGGCGGGACTACTTTAGGAGGACCCAATACGGGCGCTTGATGCTTGATGCTTATATTATTGCCTCTTCTGGTCTATAGTCAACTCCACCTCCTCGTGTTACCTCTTTCACCAGGAACGTTTGACGAGTAACCGTTCAGCTTCGTTCAAATAGCCTACCGTATGTCTACCAAGCCCGTGAATCCATTTCGTCCAGAGTTCTGGGATAAGAAGGCATGATATCATGGTCTTAGTGGTGAAATGTATGTGGTGCACAGTTCACCGGATCTTTTGCAGTGACAACTGTTAGCTTGGCCCCGAAGGTTTACTTATCTCGAGACCCGCGCAAACGAAATTGCTTGCTGAAACTACTCCTGGAGTAGTATCAACCAAGTACTGCTCAATTAGTAATTTCATGAGATACGCATTTTCAATAATTACTTTAAAAAATCGATGGTGGAAGCCGTTACTTTATGGTAATTTATCGTTTTGATTATATGAAATTATAATAACTACTTTGTTTTTATACCACTTTTATTAATAATAACGTGAAAACGTAACTTCAGTTTCAACACCGAAGTGCCATTATCAAACAATTAGAAAATTATGAAGAAATCAATGAAACTGTTCAAGTATAAATAGAGTAGAGTAGGGTTGAGATTAAGGGATCAACGGAAATTCCAAAAACAGGTAGATCCTAGGAAAGTACAGTATTATATAGTAAACATAGCAGCAACATAGCAATTCACAAAAGTGGTATAAAAACAAAGTAGTTATTATTTCATATAATCAAAATAATTACTTTCTCCCAAGTTGTAACCCCGCTACTGATTTTCTATAACACGACACTCGGCTTCGCCGCTCGGCTGGATATTATGTGGCAATAACACGTAATTCCTTATTGTTTCCTTTATTTATCATTCTATACTTCGAAGTCATGAGATAACATTGATTTAATCGTCAATGAGATAACTAACCATGTAAGCAATTCATTTTGCTATAATAAGATGTGCGAAGTTATATTTGAACAGAGTAAATGCTAAATGGCGTTGATTCTGAATTAAACAGGTTAAAGTAATCGAAATATGAAGATCGCAATAATTGGAGCGGGTGTTGCTGGATTGTGTGCTTTGAAGCAAACTTTGCGTTTGGGTGATGGCTATGAAAGTGTATTATTTGAACAAACAGGTTTGCTTGGTGGAACATGGAACTATTATGATCAAACTGGTATTGATGAATGGGGTGTTCCCATTTCGTCAGCTATGTACAAAAATCTAAGGTAGGCTTGTACACTTATCTATAAATAACTAGGCTAAAATAGGTCTAAAATACCCTAAACTGGAGTCCTGTAGCAACTATAATAAAGATACACATTTCCTATACGTCAGAATTACCAAATTATTATTATAGAATATCATATATCTAATAAAAAAATTAATATTGTGTTAAAGATTTTATGAAATCATATTATAAATAGGCAACACATCTCACATTGGGAGGTAGCACGTCTTGCATAAAAACTATGCATTCCATATTTCGTGTTCTAAGACGAATTTCGGAATTCAGCTTTATCACGGCCTTGGCTTAGGTCAAACATGTATCTGTAGTGGTCCTTTAAAATGATTACCACAGCTTCAGTAAGGAAAGCGTTTTCGTTTTAATAATTTTTATCTTTATTAATGTGTTTTATTATTTCGTAGCTATTTTATATTTTGTATTAGTTAGTTCTTTATAATATCACAATATCATATAAAATAATTGAATATGTGAATGGAAGAAATACATTTGTCGTATCCCATCGGGCGGTATCGTAGGATGCGGGAGCACGTTAGAATATTGCTGTTTGTAGTTGCTGGATGCTTATCTTGGGTTCGGATCGGGCTTCTGATGATGGCTCGCACATCTCTCGGATTCGGGTCAGGTTTTTGATGAGGTGCGGCCTGCTGTCGGGTTTGGGTCGGGTTTCTGTTGAGTGCGGGCTGCTCTCGGGGTCACCAATTGTAGTGGTCGTTTTTAATGATTACCACTACGGTAACGTAGACAACGTCTTATAATTCGATGGAGCCGGCTGCACGCACGAGAAAACATGACTCATTCGCCGTTACCTCGCTCTGACCGGCTGTGCGTTACCTCGCTCTGAGGCGTTCCATTTAAGGCTTGAAGTGCAAGCGAGCTCTCCTACTTGAGTGACCGATGCGATACGCGTGGACAGCTACTATACAATAATACATTTACATGTTTTCGTAAGTGCAGTGAAAAGTGAATGTGTTGTCAATTGTTTATAGCAACGATAATTGCGGCGATAAAGGTAATGATTCTTTCGATATTAAATATATGTTCAGTGATATATTGTCGAATATTCGTGCTTTCATCATTAAAATAAATAGCATCGGTCCGCTAGTGCAGCGATTGTAGGTTATGCTATAATTGACAAAACTATAACAATAAGTTAACAGAACTGTTTCACGATGAGTAATAAATCAATTGCTTTACTATTCGATCGAAATAATTATCGAGCGTAGCTATGATTTCAAAAAATTGAAACATAAATGTTAAATCTTCCACATATCATAACAACGTGTCTGAAATGACAGGTAGGACCAGCCAGCCGTCAAAGGGAACAATTTTCTCCTATATCAAACACATTGAGGCAGGCTTTTTAAAAGCTAAATTGACATAATTGTACTTATGCGTACAAATAAATGTAACTTGATCAATTCAATTGTGATTTCCATTTACCTCCTTCTCTATATCCATACAAAATATCTATCAAACAAATAAAATTAAAATTTTCTTTTGAAAACTAAAGCCATTCCATCAGTATTTTCTTATGACGTTGTCACGTTCAACTATCGTCAGTAAACCGACTTTACAGACAACCGATTTTTTTGTTTTAATAATTTTTATTTTGATTAATGCTTATCATTGATTATAATTTCGTTGTTATTCTGTATTTTGTTGTTAGTTTGTTTGTTATTTTTTATATCACAGTATCATATGAAATTATTGAATAGGGAAACATAGAATAGAAGAAAGAGAGTAGTAAGTATCCCACATATCTACGTGCAATATTTCGTCAAAATGGGTCACCGACATAGTTATTACTGTTGTACTATTCTGTTATTATTTGAGTGAATCCAAAGAAGATTTGCTCTCTTCGCTTTAATACATTCTTTGGTTTATTATAACTATTCCCAAAATATATTGACATGAATAAATAGTTAACGCATTGTCGTGACAACTAAGGAAAATCCCGAGTTCGATATTCAATTATATAGATTTCAAAATACGAAAACTAAAAACAAAACTCGCATATAATCATATATTACTGAGAAATTAAATAATTGAGAAATGCTGGTCACCTTAATTCCTAAACAGTAATAAAAGAGAACGGATTGATTACAGTCCTTTATTGCTCTTCATATAAACGTAACCAAATATAGCCAGGAATTATCAGTAAGTTGTGTTTGAACAACCCATGTGGAATCTTGGAGTAGATGAGAATGACATGCATGCACAAGAGTGTCCAGATATAAGACAGATATAGAACCGCTGGTTATGAGAATATGTGAAGATAAATGGGGTTAGTAGAGAACTGGTACCGGTAGGCGAATCCACCATCAGAAGGAAGAATTGAAAGCATCACACTGCAGTGGACAAAATTGACTATTCGGGTCCCTCTCCGAATGGAAAACTGTTACGAAACAGTAACTGCAGGCAATCATTATTAAAGCCAAATTTACTCTAATGATTGTGAAGATTATTGGAAAAGCACTAGGAATTGCACCTGAGATATTCAACCAATCGCAGTGGTGAAATTCATGATTCTAATTTAGTGTTCACATGTAGACGATTTACATACTCAGGAAAATTCAAAACATGATAGGAGGTCTAGATCAGCTGTATGGACCTATATGTGATTTGGTAATCTCGAAAATTTCCGTGTCTAAAAAGTAACGGATAACAAGTCCCCAAAAGTTCTCCTCATCTAGATAGAGAGCAATATTATCTGTATTATGAATATGTCTCTGCATCGGAAAGAATTTGATTAGTTGATGTTCAAGATTTGATGTGATACATCACTAGCTATAGTTATATAGGTCAGTTATGTCAAATGTCACTTCATATGTAAATTCTTTATCTACAAAAAAATAGATGATATAGGTTGTTGTAGGACTCACCTTTTCAGTTCATTTAATAACCGAATGAATTCTAAACTTGCTTTAGATTATTCTATAGATGATGCATGATACCATGGGTACATATTTCAATCTTCTTATTTCAGTACAAATATTCCAAAAGAAGTAATGGAATTAGAAGATTTCCCATTCCCAAGGGGCGGAAATCCGTACATTTCTCAGAAGGAGGTTTTACGATATTTACAAAACTATGCTTGTGAATTCAATCTCAAGCCACATATACATGTAAGTTACTGTTTATTAATAATCAAACATATAACTTAATTGGAGGAAGGATTTATCAATTTCGTTCCTTTTTATTAGTTCATTACAGTCAAGAGTCTCCAGAGTTAAGGATTCAATTTTCAGTTTCACAAACGAGTACTTAACGTAGATCCACATGGAAATGGTAAATGGCTGATCAAAATAGAGGATGTTAAATCGAAGACTATCTGTGAAGAATTATTTGATGCCGTGATGGTGTGCAATGGTCATTTCTTCTCTCCATCTATTCCGAAAGTTCAAGGTATTGAGACATTCTCGGGACGTTATATTCACAGCCACGATTATAGAACTAGAGATGGTTACAGTGAGAAAAAGGTTTTAGTGATTGGTGCAGGACCCTCAGGCTTGGATATTTCACAACAAATAGCAGAAGTAGCAGAACGGGTAGATATCTTTCATCACAATGAGAGTAACGATTTGCTGAAAGTAAACCGTTTTGCAATTTTAGACGATGCTGAGCTTTAGAGAACCAAATTTTCTTCCAGAAGGTAGGATACCTAAACCTCTGGTGGAAAAAATTTCCAATGATTCCGTACACTTTGAAGATAGATCGGTGGAAATTGTAGATGAAATTATTTTCGCAACAGGTTGGTGTTATTGATTGAGTGAATGGCTTAAAGCATCTTCATTTTTTAGGTTATCTTTATGTTTTTCCATTCCTTAGTTCAAAATGTGGCATCACAGTTGATAATAATTGGGTGAAATTCTTGTATAAACATGTAATTAATGTTGAACATCCTACAATGGCATTCATTGGAATACCATCGCTTGTGTGTCCTTTTCCTTTATGTGATATTCAAGTGAGTAGTTGTCATTGAAATTTAATCATTTTATCATTCTTATTTCATCGATTATTCTATTTTGCTCATCTGATTTTTTAAATGATATGCTGCAGTAATTTTAAAGTTAACTACTTAATCCCCTCTATCGATGACGTAATCTTTTAGTAATATTATTGAATTCAGAGAATATTTGAAGATACATGTGGGTGAAGGTTCATGCCAAACAACATTGCTTTCATAGTGTTTCAAGCAGCAGTTTACTTTGTAACGTGTAAATTCCACTTAACGACTGAGAATTAGTCGATTTGCCTATAATACGAAACGACAGCGTTATCGATTCCTACGTCCATTTCCAAGTTGTTCTGGGACGTGTTCTGAACATTGAGATACGGTTAATGGGTCCAATTTCCAGAGGTGCCAAAATAGAATACGGCTGTAGCATCCATTGCTTGTACGGCTGAGTAAGAAACTAATGAGTATTGATATTTTTTTTCAGGCTAGATTTTTCTTATCACACTTAACTGGTAACGCAAAAATACCCACCAAAGATTATATGCTAGATGAGATTCATCGAGATGTAACTAGAACCGGTGAACAAATTGTTTATAAAAGTATACATAAGATTGGATTACGCCAGAAAAATTATTTCGATGATATGGCTGATGTAGCTGGCATAAGAAGAATACCTGATGTGGTCCATCAAATATATTTTAGCGCGCTAGAGAGAAGAAAGAAAAATCCGGGAAAATTTCAACTATCGGAAGATCAAATAGAACTAATCTTAAGAGGTGCCAAGGAGGTTACAAATAATAGTGTATGAATTATTTGATCTTCCACCTTCATTAAAGCTCCACTATTTTCACGAAACTGTTCAACTAATAGGCCAGTCGCCAGAGGAAAATTTGAGAAAATACAATTGAAGGTGGTATTTTGATGCGCTGAAAACGGGAAAAATAAAGAAAAAAATCCTACAGGTTAGCTTCAAAAGTTACGGCCATTTTTTGGCGCGAAAAAAGACGATTTTCATGTTTTTTGCGTTTAAAAAGAAAATGGTGGCCCAAATGGAAAAACATGTCGAGAGACAAATTGTACAAAAAGTGAAAACGCATCGTTTGAGCCGAGATATAAAAGTCATTTTGAGGTTATGGTCTTGAGATATGAGCATATTAGTGTTTTTTGGGGGAAAATAAATGTTTTTTTTCTCATTCGAATATTGACCAAAAAAAATTGATAGATGGTATTTTTTACATACTTTCTACAGTGTTTTGTTTTTTTCTTATCTTTCATTTTGGCTTCACAATCAGCCATTTCCAAAAATCCCTAAAACTGAGATTGCAAGCCGAAAAATGGACTTATCGACAAAAAAAAATATCTGCACGTAGATTTCAACAAATGTAATACAAAACATCCTTCAATAATGTTTTTCGGGATTAAAAAAAATGTAGGACAACTTTGAAAATTTCGGATCTCGGAAAATGTGCAAATTTTTTAGGTTAGAAATTTCTTAGGATGATCAAATTTCAGGTTCTATTATAGTATTTTACGACAAGTATTCTACGCTGAAAAAAACCTTCCTAGGTTGAGTAGAAGCCGAGATATTGATATAAATGTGTTTTAGCCTCCCCAGAACCCAATTGTGGGCCTATCGAAAAAATTCGGAAATCGTTGGAAAGTGGACAAATTTTCTGATCTAAATCCAAAAATAAGACCTCGTAGCTATCACCATCTCGAATTTAGAGCGCGTTGACATACAAAAAATCACGTGTTAAATAATGCAGCGGCTTAAATTTCTATACCGCTTATCTGCCGTAATAGTCCAGTCATTTAAGGAATTTGTCTGTCCGAATTTCCGCGAGGTCTAATTTTGGACCATCCTTATGTATTTGGATTTACCCTGTGCTTGAAAAACTATGCCCATTTTTTGGACCCGAAAATGGCCATTTTCGATTTTTTGCGTTTTGAGACAAAACTATGGATTTTATGAAAAAATGTTTCGAACAAAAGTTGTTGGGAAAATTAATACGCAACTTTTGGTTTTGGTCTTAAGTCGATCCGAGGTTGTGGCCCAAGATAAGGCCCATTTAGTGTGTTTTTTGGCACATTGAAAAATTGAGTATATGTCGAAGAGTTTTTGTTTTCTGATATTCTGTTTTGGTGGAGAGGTAGTATTTTCATTCCTCTTTTATTTGATTTTTGGTATTTGCGCTTATTAACGCTAAATGAAATTCCGCGCTAGTTTTTTATGATGAAATTCGTTATAACTTGGAATTGTGAACGAATCTACGTACGCTGTTCCAAACTCAGATAGCCGAAGTATTTCTCGGTAATTTGATCTAAGATTTTTGTATATAGGCCCAAAATTGGGCCCTTCAGAGGCCCAAACACGTTTATTAGGATAGCTTCATTTCTACTCAACTCGAATCGATCTGCTTGGACTTCAAGTACTCGCTATCGAAACCTCTAATAGAACCTTGAATTTGGGTCCCGTGAAAAATATCTAACCTCAAAAATTTTGGATATTTCGTTGGTCCAAAATTTTCAAAATGGCACTGAAGTTATGTCTTTGAAGCAAAATGCTTGAATTTTGGATATTATATGCAGAATGATGAAGTCTTCCGAATAATCTTGGCTTTAGATTGATAACATCAGTATTTCGTATGAAATTCATAAAATACGGATTTTCCAAAATGGCCGATTGTGACGCTAGAAAATGAGATAAATCAAAATACCAAAAATCAAATAAAAGAGGAATAAAAATACTACCTTTCCACCAAAAAAGAATATGAGAACACCAAAACTCTTTGACATATACTCAATTTTTCAATGTGCCAAAAAACACACTAAATGGGCCTTATCTTGGGCCCACAACCTCGGATCGACTTAAGACCAAAACCAAAAGTTGCGTATTAATTTTCCCAACAACTTTTGTTCGAAACATTTTTTCATAAAATCCATAGTTTTGTCTCAAAACACAAAAAAATCGAAAAATGGTCATTTTCGGGTCCAAAAAATGGATATAGTTTTTCGAGCACAGGGTTAATCCAAATTTAATCTACACCATCGTGTTCAACGTGTCAAAATACATAAGGTGGACCAAAATTAGACCTCGAGGAAATTCGGAGATAAGCGGTATAGAAATGTAAGCCGCTGCATTATTTTACACGTGATTTTTTGTATGTCAACGCGCTCTAAATTCGGGGTCTTATTTTTGGATTTAGATCAGAAAATTTGTCTACTTTCAAACAATTTCCGAATTTTTCCAATAGGCCCAAAATTGGGTTCTGGGGAGGCTAAAACACATTTATATCAATATCTCGGCTTCTATTCAACCTAGGAAGATTTTTTTCAGCGTAGAATACTCGTCGTGAAATATTATAATAGAACCTGAAATTTGATCATCCTAAGAAATTTCTAACCTGAAAAATTTGCACATTTACCGAGATCCGAAATCTTCAAAGTTGTCCAAAAATTTTTGTTAAGCCCTAAAAACAGTATTGAAAGATGTTTTGTATCACATTTGTTGAAATCTACGTGCAGATATTTTTTTTTGTCGATAAGTCCATTTTTCGGCTGGCAATCTCAGTTTTAGGGATTTTTGGAAATGGCCGATTGTGAAGCCAAAATGAAACATAAGAAGGAAAACAAAACACTGTAGAAAGTATGTAAAAAATACCATCTCTCAATTTGAATAGACATTTTTTGGTCAATATTCGAATGAGAAAAAAAACATTTGTTTTCCTCCAAAAAAAACACTGATATGCTCATATCTCAAGACCATAACCTCAAAATAACTTATATTCCAGCTCAAACGATGCGTTTTCACTTTTTGTACAATTTGTCTCTCGACATGTTTTTCCATTTGGGCCACCGTTTTCTTTTTAAACGCAAAAAACATGAAAATCGTCTTTTTTCGCGCCAAAAAATGGCCGTAACTTTTGAAGCTAACTTGTAGGAATTTTTTCCCGTTTTCAGCGTATCAAAATACATATAAAAACATACAAAATTTCCACTTTCATTTTTCAAGCGATATGCGCTGGATTTCGTTCCTCTAGCGACTGTACTATTTCCACAAAACTGTTCAACTAACAGATGTTCTCTAAGAATTAAATGGCAGGTTCCCTTTAATATCCAAAAAAGAGTGTTTTATTTTACAGTTCCCGACCGTATATTTAAATTATCAATGTTGATTAATTGCATTGTAGAATATTGTCATTGATTTGCTTCATAATTAAACTGGGAATTTAATCACAGTATCTATGTTTTGATACTTAAACAATTGGATGTCCAACTAACCTAGGTATAAAATGATCGAAGTAAAGAAATGTAGGTATTTGCGACGAGTCGCAGATATTGAAAAAGTCTATTTTAAGTTCAACTTTGCTGATTCTCTATCTACAAGTTTTTGTTATAGTTAATCCTGATTTAACAGCTTCTAAAAATACATTAGCTAACATCGCAGGTATATTACAGATAGTTTAATGAGTACGAAATTATCATCCTTATCCACTAAAATACTATTAAAGTACTAAGGACCTTTCAGCTACCAAGTAGCCATCATCCGAGTAAACTAAATTAGAAAACAAAATATACCTGCTTAAGTACTGTTTGAGGTTAATAATGCAAACAACGGGTTACCCTCCGCTGGATATGAATACATTGCCTTTTTCCCTTATACATACCAACCTCTTACACACTACCTAAATATTTGTCCGTACTGTGATTTAAAAGTGATAAACTTTTTCGAAAAATGGTGTGACCTGTATTTGAAATATCTTCTGCTTATGCTGATTTTCAACTATTATTCATCTTTATGTGCTATAAATAAGAAAGATTCCCCTTATCCACAAAAATACTGTTAAAGTACCAAGTAGTCATAATAATACAATGGAAGGCCGGGAGTTCAATAGCAACTTTGGGAATATGCCCTTGCCGCAAAACAAACTTGATGTTCAAAGATTTCTAGAGATGATCAACTACGTAGGTCGATTTATACCCCGTGTCCAAATTAAACTCACCCTTGAGAGAATTAGTAAAAAGTGAGATTTTATTTCACTGGGAGAAAAAACATACTTCATCTTTTAATGATTTCAAAATGAAATTGATAGAGTATCCTGTATTGCAATATTTTGATATAGAAAAAGATACGGTTATTTAAGTAGACGCATGTAAAGAGGGTTTAGGGGCCGTATTAATACAAAACAATCTGCCATGTGCCTATGCCTCAAAATCCCTCACTGAAACTCAAACCAGGTATGCACAATTTGAGAAGTACCTTTTAGCTATACAGCTTGGGTGCGAGCGATTCAACCAATACGTCTACAGTAAAAGTTTCACAGTTGAAACAGACTATAAACCCCTTTTGGCAATCTTTAAAAAACCAGTAGTTTCTTGCCCCTCAAGATTGCGAAGAATGCTCTTACAATAGCAAAAATATGATATACACTTAGTATATAAACCCGGAACGGATCTATACGAGTATATTGCCGACGCCCCATCTAGGGCGACATGTGAAAATAACTTTGATTTTAATCCAGACATAGACTCGCAAATTTGTGTTGTGGACTTGTCTATAAACTTTTGTGAACCAAACTTAAGGGAATATTAAAAAGCAACAAATGCAGATCCAAACTTAAAGCTTCTAAATTCATATCTAAAACACGGATGGCCAAAAAGCATAAGAAAAGTTCCGTTGGGAGTTAGAGGTTACTACAGATTTCGGGGTGAGCTGGTAGAGAAATTATTTGTTATTCATTGGGGATAATCTGATAGTGCCTGAATGTAAAATTCCAGAAATTATTGAGAAAATTCATTTCTGCCACCTTGGCATAGTAAAATGTAAAAACAGGGCAAACGAGTCCTTTTATTGGCCAGGCATGACATCCCAGATAGAAAACATTATATCTAACTGTAGAATTTGTTTACAATAATTACAATATCAATGTAATAATAGAAGCAAGCCCTACTTAATATCTCATAATATACCTACTTCACCGTGGGATAAAATAGGTCGAGATATTTTGTATCTGGGAAACGATCTTATATATAAATATATATACAAAATGGGTAGAGTTGTTACCTCTCAACGAAGATGCCTTGTCTGAGACTGTGATAAAACAATTAAATTCAATGTTTTCAAGATTCGGAATACCCTCAATTGTAATCTCGGATTCTGATCCACAATTTAGTTCCGTATTATTTAAACAATTTTCAGAAAAGTGGGAGTTTCAGCACGTAACCTCTAGTGCACGTTACCCACAGTCAAACGGTATGGTTGAAAGAGTCAAGCAAACTGTGAAGAAAATGTTACGTAAGGCTATTGACGACAAAAAAGATCTTGACATTGTTTTATTAACCTATAGAAACATGCCTATAGATCAGAATAAATACTGCCCCGCACAGCTTCTAATGTCACGTAAACTTAAAGATTTTCTGCCTATCGTTAATAGTAAACTAAAGCATTGTCTTATAGATTATGAAAAATATAATTTGAACTTGCTAGCTAAACAGGAGAAACAAAAAAGTTACTACGACAGAGGTACAAAATCTCTAGATGAACTGCAACAAGGACAAAGCGTAAGATTACAGAATAAATTAGGTGATAAATGGCAGTCTGGTCAAGTACTCGACAAACTCAGAGAGCGTTCATACAGGGTGGAGGATAAAAATGGTTCCAGTTTTGTGAGAAACAGAAAATTGCAGTTCCTAATCATAATCTGGAATACAGTATACGTCCAGAGTCTGAAATAGACAGTGCGACAGTGGTATAGATCAAACTATCGATACCACTTGCACTAGTAGCTGTAAGATTCTCAATAAACCTGACCGGTTATGTAACTGAAAGTTTGAAATTATTGTGAAAGAATTTTTTTTTGTCGTGATTGTATTGAGGTGATGGAAAAAGGGAATAAATATAAATAAACTAATTCGATTGGTTATTATAAACAAAGGATGATGTTGTATATGTATTGTATAGGCAACTTATAATCCACTTTGATATCTGTATCTCACCACGTGTGATAACATAATAAATCAGTTCGTAATCTACACTCGTGTTATTAACACTATATGACAGCAAACACTGAACACTGAAAAATGGTGCAACAAGGAAGTATTCAAAGTGAATTCCTCGAAAATAATCATTGTACCCTTCACGAGGAAAAAGGACATTGGAAACATACAAAACTTAGTTTTATATGGGGAAAACATACAGATGACGGACGCGGTTAAGTACCTAGGGGTAAGCTTAGATAAAAGACTGACTTTTAGGAAGCATCTGGAGTAAACCACTGATAAAGGACCCTTATCGCTAGTGATATATCTCATCAAAACATGAACATCAAGTATCTACTTTCGAAACAGATGTTAAAGACTTATGAGGTTATAGAAGAAGGTTGTCAGACCTTAATTAGAAATATTGCTATTTTAGTATTCTACCTAAAATATACTTTTAACATTATAAAGACGCATGTAGGAATTTGCAAGAGTTTTAATTAATTAAATTAGTATAAATCTCACTTAATGATGGAATGTCTGTTTTATGAGTCACGTTTTATGTGAATCATCTCTAGGATAGATCTTTTATAATAATTGGTTTCCTTAGTTGAAATAATAACATTTTTGTAATTGAATTGATAGTTATAATCAAAACAGTGTTTAGCAAGGGCGGTGGAATTTTCAAATTTTTTGTTTCTTGAACTATACTTATGGCCATACATTCTTTTTTGTAAATATTGTTTGGAGGTTCCTGTATAAGTCCCATCGCAATGTAAACAATTCAATTTGTATACTGTGTGGGTTTGTTTATCTTTAGGTAGGTATTAAAGGTCTTAGATTTGAAAAATACAACACAGTTATTAGATTTATGCCCAGCCCATCATTTATATCATACTTTTTCAGACATTTCTTAATTTTCTCTGAGGTCTCCGAAATGTATGATAATGTTATAAAATTATCTGTATTACCGTTTATGTCATTTATATATGACGTTCCATTATAGATTTTGTTTATTCTTTCTTTAATGATGGAATTGAAAACTGTTCTTGGGGAGACATTCATTTTCAGTGTATTAAGCACAATTTTGCATACAACCCGTTACCCTGAGTACTCGCATTGGCGTTTGCTCGTTTGCGGCTTTTATTCTTTCTTGTTTCAACAAGCTTCAACCTGCGTTGTGCGTGTACTGGACTTAAATCATTCAAGTGACCTGTGACTTTATTTGTTCTTATAAGGCGAGTGTTGTTTAATCTTCTTAACATAACCTACTTATTAGTAAACTGGACATAGTCAAATAATAGAGGTGATGAAATGTGTTTTAATTCAAATCAAACGCCTTAACTCCAATTTCTGGTTCATAATATTAATCATAGGCACCACCGGCTGGAAAGTTACTCGTATACCTAGTTCTCATTAGTGGCGTAACTACAGCCCCGGGTACAAGGGACTCCGAGTGATTTTTTTTTGCATCTTTGTAAAACTATGATCCGTTGTAATGTTCTGTAATTTCGGGGATACATCCTATCAGGGAGTTGGCTAACTTAATACTGATCGAGTATTTTACTCTTTCCGCTAGCTTTCCGGACGTCTGCTCAGTAATTTTACAGTTTTTAACAATTCCAGTGACCGTTGCAACTCCAGAGCGCTCCTTCTCAAAACTGAAAGTGATAAAAAATTATCTGCGAAATTCGATGGGGCAAGAGAGATTGGCGGATCTGAGTATATTGTCGATAGAGAGTAAGGTCACGAATTCGTTGAGGGCGAACCTGGATGAAATAGTCGATAAGTTTGTGAAGGCGAAAGTCCGCAGGGCGAGATTTTAAGGAGTGTGACGTAGATATAAGAGTATCAATTGTATCGGAATATGGCTGTGACTATGGATTGTAAGATTGATTGTGAAATTGTACAATTACACATGGATAAAATACACAACCCAAAAAAGTATTCATTTGACCTTTTGCTTGTAAAAATTTTCTCTAGGGAGCCTACGTTGCTGTTGGACTGGGGCCTCGCTCGGGTTAGTTACGCCACTGCTAGTTCTTATAACTACTAGCTGTCAGTCATAGTGGGCATAACCTTATAGTGAGGATGTGTGTGAAGCCTCCCTTCGACTTGGCAACACTGTACGCTTCTAACTTAAAGCTTCTCACACATATTTTACATGAATAGAACATGTAATACTGACTTCATGACATTTCACTCTCTAATTTAGTCAATTGGAAAGAATAAGAACTGATAATACTAATAGATTTTTACCTCAGAAAGAGGATAGGTACTAAATTTATAGATTTTTTAAATAATTATTTTGATCAAATTAGTGAATTTATTGGTATAAATATTATAATGGGCGATTTTAATTTTAATTTACTAAAAAATTCTTTTTATAGCAATAAAATATCAAATGTTATTTACACAAATGGATTTTATCAAATTGTCGAAACTCGTACTAGAATAGTCCCCAGTAGCCAAACATTAATAGACTATATCGTGACAAATATTCTCTCAATTACGCATCCTCAAAAAAAAAAAACACAAGAAAATAATAACATTCCAGAGGTCCTTTAAAAATTATGATTCCAATAAACTTCAACTAGAATTATATAATTCTGCTTGGGACAATAATGTTTCTGATGTAAATGTTTTAGCCACTTCTTTCATTGGAGATATTGAAAATATTATAAATCGTATGTGTCCCAGGGTAAAAATAGTGCAAAATCCAAAATATTTAGATAAAAAATGGATTACTGATGAAGTACAAAACGAAAAGAAATACCATTGTCAACAAAATGAGAACAGAGAAAGAGAAATTTTATGCAGAAACAATAGACCTAAATAAAAGCAACCCAAAAGAACTGTGGAAAATCCTTAAAACTCTCTTACCTGGGAAAAAACAATTATTGCCAGATGAAATTAGGTTTGAAACGGAAATAGTCAAACAGGAGGAGGACATAGCTCATAGATTTAATAAATATTTTGTTTATAGCATTGATAACATAATCGGGAATATACCACGTCCTCAAAATGTTATGCCCTTTTATGATGAAACCACAGTGCAAACGGGAGCTTTTAGTAATTTAAAAAAATTAACAATGAGTAAAATAAAAAAAATTATAAAAAATCTTAAAAATGTTGGTGGGGGTGTGAGTGGCATTTCAAAACAGGTTCTGTGTGATGTTGTGTATGTGGTTGGTAATCGATTTTTAGATGTTATTAACACGTCCCTTAGCAGTGGTGTTTTTCCAGAACCCTGGAAATTAACAACTATCATTCCTGTCCCTAAAGTGAATAACACAAAACTGTATAATGAATTTCGTCCAATAAATACAGAAATATATGAGGTTTTGGAAGTTGCTGTTAAAGAACAGTTGTTGAATTTCTGTGATAAAAATAAAATAATTATTCCTAACCAATCAGGGCTTAGAGAAAATCATTCTTGCGAGTCTGTTGTTGTTGGTATTTGTGATGATTTTCTCAGGGAAATCGACTGTGATAACTATGTTTTAGCTGTGTTTTTAGATTTTAAGAGAGCTTTCGAAACAGTAGATAGGGATATTTTATTAAGCAAATTAGAGATTCTAGGAATCAGGCATACTGTCTTAAAGTGGTTTAAGTCATATCTGTCTAAAAGATTACAACGTGTGTCTTATAAAAATTATATGTCCGAGTTTTTAGATGTTGAATATGGTGTACCACAAGGAACTGTTTTAGGGCCACTCTTATTTTTGCTTCATATAAATGATATGGTTGGAGTAGCTTTAAAGTGCAAGATTATTCTTTTTGCTGACGATACAATGCTCTATATCATAGGTAAAAACTTACAACAGATATTAAAAGATTTAAATGATGATTTAGAGAGAATATTTAATTGGATGTGTGTTAACAAACTAAGTCTAAATGCAGATAAATCTAAATTTTGCGAATTTAGAAAAAAAAACCAAACCTTAGTCAAGATGAAATCCAAAATATGCAAATTACGGTAAATGGGGAAAATATTGTTTATAATAACGAAATTAAATACTTTGGTATTATATTGGATTGTAATTTAAACTTTCAGGCTCATGTTGATTATGTAATAGAAAATTTGCAAAAAAAGTGGGTTTTATAACTCGAATAGGTAAAAATTTATCCTTGCACACAAAATTACAACTTTACAATATTATAGCTCTCCCACATTCACAATTTTGTTCGACCCTATTATTTAATTTACCACAGTATAAAATAAATCAAATAGATAAAATACAAAACAGAGCAATGAGACAGATTTTAAAATGTAACTGGTATACGCCAATTAAATATATGCTGAGTGTTCTAAATATGTTGTCTGTGAATCAAAGGGTTATGTTTAATGTGTATTTGTTTATTTTTAAGCTTAAACATAATTTGTTACCCAACTATCTATGTGACAGATTAAAGGTCTTTAGCGATATACATAGTTATCATACCAGAAATCGAAGAGATTTTATTTTGCCTGAACGTTGCAATTCAACTCAAATGCTCAACTCGGTTTTGTACAAGGGTCTATCCGAATTCAACAAGTTACCTGTAACAATAAAAAACTGTGATAACCTAAGCTATTTCAAACGGCTCCTGAGAAAATTTGTTTTAGATAAGTGTTAGTGGTTGTATTTTATTTTATTTACTTTAATTTTATGCATTTTAGCCGGATTTTTCCTGTTCATATTGTAATAAGGCAAATTGTTCTTATATGTAGCTATTGTGCTAAATAAAATGCTTTTTCTTTACTACTTTTACTTTACAACGATAAATCTTTCAGTGTGCATTCCTGAAGATGTGAGCCTTCATTTGATATTATACACAATAGAACACCAGCAAGATAGCATACTTAGAAAAAATGAAAACTGAGACTTCTCATCAATTTTGAATTTTTTTTCAATTTCATCTTGCTAAGGACCAACTTAGCCTCTCTGTGCTATAATCAAACTTCCAGTGTACATTCCTGATGATGTTAGCTTCAAGTTGATGCTATACACAATACGGCACAAACGTGATGGCATACTTATTCACAACATTTATATCATACTTTTTTAAACATTTCTTAATTTTCTTTGAGGTCTCCGGAATGTATGGTAATGTTATAAAATTATCTGTATTACCGTTTATGTTATTTATATATGACGTTCCAGTATAGATTTCGTTTATTCTTTCTTTAATGATGGGATTGAAGAATGTTTCTGGGTAGCCATTCATTTCCAGTGTATTACGAACCATTTTAAAATTTTTGGGACGGTCCTCTGGGTGGGAAAATTTAACAACGCGATCACTAAGGCTGTTTATAACACTTATTTTATAACTTGTTTGTGCAACGGAATTGAAGTGAAGATAACGTTGCGACCAAACTTTTTTAGTAAACCACGAAATTTTTATGTTTTCATATGCATCATGCCTAATGTTCATATCTAGGAAATCTATGTTTTTGTTCACTTCTATTTCACAAGTAAATTGAAGTTTACAGTGGAAATTGTTAAATTTATTAATCGCGTACTGCATTTTATCATTGGGAACATACATTGACATTACATACCGCTTAAAGAATACGGGTTCAAAATCTAATCAATTTATTACAGATTCTTCTAGGCATTCCATAATTAGCTTAGCAATAGTAGCTGAAATAGGAGATCCCATTCCTGTGCGGAATATTTGCTCAAAATATTGATCAACGTATTCAAAATAAGCGCATTTTAAATAAAACTTTATCGCATTTATAAATTAAGGTTGATCTAGAGGTGTGTGGTTTTTAATCTCTACACAACTTTTTTTGATGCTACTCAATGCCAAAACGACAGGTATATTTGTAAATAAAGAAACAAC
The DNA here is from genome assembly GCA_958510875.1 of Endomychus coccineus. NCBI lineage: Eukaryota > Metazoa > Arthropoda > Insecta > Coleoptera > Endomychidae > Endomychus > Endomychus coccineus. Next base: position 60,375,002 of record OY294068.1, on the reverse strand, counting down.
TTCCAAAGTCATTTTTACCTTTTACCTATTATATTGTTGATAGATTTTAATAAAAAATTTAAATTGTAGGTAGGTGCTCCAATATTATTACAATGGGTCTTAAGGGTATATCACTTTTATATAGTTTTGGAAGCCCATAGAAATAGGGTGCTTGCCAATTATGACTAATTTGTTTTTCAATTCAATAGGAATTATCTCATGTTTATACCATTTATTTATCAATTTATTCATGTCATTTTGTACTGATAATGTATGATCAGATTTTAATTTTTTGTAAGTTGTTTCATCATTTCATAGATTTCCTATTTTTTCTTTTGTAGTCATTTCTATGCATTATGATGGTTTTATAACAGTTATCCGCGTTCAAAACTGATATTTGAGGGTTGGCAACTAAGAACTCTTTTGTCTTTTCTGTGTGCATTATGAAGAAAATCCTAGAGAAAGCATTAGAAAGGCTTCATGGCATTTGGGTATGCGAAATTTTGCAGTCATAAGGATTTTAATTAGGCATGACTGCATCATGTTAAGAGAACCCAAGAACTGTTACCTGAAGATTTTCCTCTGATGCTCGGATTTTGTGGCAAAATGCTCGACGAACGAATCAGCTAACCTCAATTTCTCACAAAAGTTTTTTACTCGAAATAAAATATTCCGTTTCAACAATATGGCTATGTGGGCAGATGCAAGTCCCCGTGCTATTAAGAAAGAAATTGTCTACGCTTGTAGTCCAGTTGCACGGTCGACCGAATCCCCTGAGAATTCGGCAAAATTTGACATGGTTGGAATGTCATCAAATTCTTTTTTCCCCAGATTAATGAATAAAAAGCACTTTTATTTCATCAGAAAATACCGCTGGAAAAGTTATGGTCATTTAGTAGAAAAAAACCGGGGTTTTTCATTTATTTCAATTAATTTTGAAATAAAGCCTCTAATCAAAAAACACAAGGGATCAAAGTCATGTAAAAGTGTTTGGGCATGTAGCGGGCCCAATTTTGGGTCCAGCATAAAAACCAAAATTCAATGGAAAGTAGATGAATTTCTCTATCTAAATTCAAAAGTGTGACCTCTTAGCCATTATTGAAAAAAATCTAGAGCGACTCAAAGAAAAAAAGTTATCATGCGAACTATTATTTTTTATGTCGATAAAGTAGATTTCAAGTCATATTTTAAATTTTAAAAATTTTTTATTCATTTATTTTAAGAAGATCGTTCTTTAGAGTTTTGGTCATAATATACAGCAGGGTTTTACCTTTTATGGTTTTTCCAGGTTTGAGAAAATATTTTTCTTTCTCAATTTCATAATTGATCTAAACGATTGATTGCTGTACGAACAATCAAGTCACTCTAGATTTTTTTTCAATGATGGATAGGAGGTCACACTCTCGGATTCAAATATAGAAAGTCATGCACTTTCCATTTCATTTTGTTTTTTTAAGCTGGGCCCAAAATTGTACCGCCTACAGGCCCAAACACGTTTATATGAATATCTAGATTTTTACTGAAGCAAAATTGATCTGCAATAGCTCAAAATACGCATACTGAAGAGCACTCACAGTATCTTGAATTTGATTCTTTTTCGTTTTTGCTAACCTCAAAATTTCTCCAATTCTTCGAAAACTGCCAAAATTCGGCATTCATAGCATTATGTAACTCGATAGATATCTTAAGTAATATTTGTCAAAATCTACAACATGCATTTTGTTTTGAGTCGAAATATGCATATTTCAGAGTGCAATCGCAATTTTACGGTTTTTGCAAAATTCAAATTTTGGCGACAAGAAAAATCCAGTGAAAAGTAGAATAGAATAATAACTTTCCACGCAAAAAAATGTTTGTACAACCTCTTTTCTATTTAAAAAAAAATATTTAGTAAACCGTAAAAAATGACAAAATGTGTTTGATCTCGAGTTCATATTCAAATGACTTCTACCTTAGCTCATTCGACGTGTATTCAAATCATCTACGACTTTGATCTTTTGCTTTTTTTGACCGGAGGCTTCATTTCAAAATTAATTTGAATAAATGAAAAACCCCGGAACATTTTCAGTTCTTCTGCAAGAAGATAGACATAACTTTTCTAGAGGCATTCCAGGAATTCTTCAACCATTTTTCTCTGTTTTCAGAGCCCCAGAAACAGAAGACAACATACAAATTAGCCATATCAATTTTTGTGACCGTGCGACTGGACTATAGAGAAATCAACCCATTGAAGATCTACATGAAATAATTTCAAATGTTTCAAATGAAAAATTCTGTGCAAATGCTACGTAGTATAAATTTCAATTTCGAACAATCTATGTAGATTTTTATTATTCTACTATTATTAAATGTATTTATTTTCACTGTGCCTACTAATATGACAGCGGCCTACTCAGTTTTTTCATTAACAAGAAAGTCAACCGGCAGCAGATGTGATAACCTCAGAAGCCGAAATGAGGAGAATTGCAAGAGAAAATTATAGTTATTGAGATAACTAGCAAATAAGAAATAATCACCCTTATCCATTAAAAATACTTCTAATGTACTGAGGACCTTTCGGCTACCAAGTAGCCATTATGAAGTAGTTAAATTAGATATAAAGATGTGCCTGTTTAAATACTATTTGGGGATGATAATGCAAACAAGGGGTTGTCCTCAGCTGGAGATAAATTAGGTATTTAATAAATTGTTTTTTCGTTTATAAATTTCCATCCCTTCTAAATTACCTAGATATTTGTCCGTAAGTATTGTGTTTTAAAAGAGATACATTTTCTTGAGAAATGGTGTGACCTGTGTTCAAAATGTGTTCGGTTAACGCTGATTTTTCACCATTATTTTTCTTTATATGAGCGAAATGTTCTTTATACCGAGTTAACGTGTTCAAAATGCTATGTGGGTCAAACTAGTAGTAACATTTTAACTCGATATAAAGAACATTTTGCCCATATAAAGACAAAATAATGGTGAAAAATCAGCGTTAGTCGAACATATTATATCATAACCGTTTATTTTGAATTTATCAAAATTTTCAATGTACCAACTTTCAGTAAGAATGATTAATGTCCAAGATGCTATTAAAATTTTCTAATAAAATTTCAAATTTTTCAAAGTGTTTGTTTATAGGTACTTCTTATTTTGGTATGAAACAGATTTAACATATTATTTTTGTTCCTATTAAAATTTCTAATTTCTGTAACAAATGTTTTGATATCATTAACAGTTTTTGTCTTTATTAGATCTAGATCTATATTAATAACATACAGTTTCATAACCATAACGAAAATAAAATATGATATTCATCAGAATACAATGTAAAAGAACCTAAATAATAAAATGTACTATCAGTAAAGAAAAAAATAAGATAATGTAAGTTTGCTTCACTAATTGAACTATTTCATTAATATTAATAAATAAATTATATTTAATTATAAGAATATGAATTTAATTACAATTAATAAATAATTTTTTTATCAATATTCCAAAGCGTTTCTGCCTAACATTTTCTTATTCCAATTTTCATCTTAAATTTCTTTCAACAAAAAAATTAATTTTAAGTTAAAATAACTATACTTCAGTAAAATTATTCATAAAGATATTGTTACGTCTATCCCTATTTCTACGTGTAATTCCAATATTATCTCACTATTATCATCAAACCATCACAAATCATTGAATTCTGAGTCTCTTATAATTACCTTAATCTATATTTCAAAGCCGGAAAGGCCATGTAAGTTTATTATGGCAATTATTATCAGCTACCCAATTCACAACATCTGTAATCAACAACCTAATGCCTAGCAAATTATGGGAATTTCCGAACCACCGAATCAACCTCCGCTCACTTATGGGAAACTCATCAATTCCAAAATTTGAACCAGTCATCTTCCCAACCAGTGGCGGAACAAATTTTGAAACCCCTCTCCCCCCCACAAAATTCAATTGAAGGCGCGTTGGAATAAAAAATTAGACGTCATAAATTTTAAAAACGTTTATTTCTTATAGGTATACAAATAACAAGCACTGATTTTAAAACTCTTTATGGCGAGTTTCATCTTTAACGCAGTTTTTAATGACATCTTTAAAATCTAATTTTGTGGCTTCATCATCTTCAATAGCCAAAACTGCTAGACCGCTTAATCTTTCTTCTGTTATTGTTGTGTATATATAATTTTTAATGAGTTTTAATTTGCCATGTTTAAGAATTAACAGTTCTGCTAGTTCTTTTACCGATTCAATTTCAGAAAGTATTGTCACTAAGTTTATTATTTGAACATTTGAACTCTTCTGAAATATCATCTTTGTAATGGGTTACTAAATTATCTGCGCATTTAAAAAGTTCATCTTGTGACAGTGTAACTAGTCGTTTTAGATTTGAAAAATCGAATATTTCACAAACGCGATACATCAAGTTACTGAATCTATTGTTTAGTTCTCCACAAACTACGTCAAAAACTTTCAGACATAGACTGATTCGCTAACAAAACGATGGTCCAGAACCAGCTCATCATAATGCCGCTTTAGTGACCGGTCCTTTTTTTCTAAAATTTAGTACTAACGTTCCATTTAGAGTGTCATAGTCATTTATTAATTTGCTTAAATGAATATGAACCCTTTTTAATGCATCTACAGCTCTCGAAATGTCCCTATCTTTAGCTTGCAATAATTTCGATGCAAAGTTTACGTTACACATTAATTTTTCAAGTAGGACAGTTTTAAAAATAAATTCGGATGTAGCTATTTTGGTTTTAATTTTATCAGCTCCTATTCGCTCATCTCTCTTATTACTACATAAAATTATTTAAGCCAGTGCTTTGATGATGTCCAAGAACCTTAACTTTTCTGCCAGCCAAGATGTTACTCGGCCTGCCCAGCGTGTTGGATTTAATCTTTTTATGGTTATTTATTTTCCTCCTGATATATTTGCTAATATAATAGGAAAATGAATTTTATGTGAAAGACTCATGGCATTTTAATGAATTTATAAAAAATCAATCCGTACCCGTAAACCATCAACTAATTTCCTTGGACGTTGTTTCTTTATTTACGAATATACCTGTCGTTTTGGCATTGAATTGCATCAAGAAACGTTGGGCGGAGATTGAAAATCACACACCTCTTGATCAATCGGAATTTATAAATGCGGTAAAGTTTTGTTTAGAATGCACTTATTTTCAGTACGGTGAGCAATATTTTGGACAAATTTTCGGCACAGCAATGGGATCTCCTATTTCAGCTACCATTGCTAACCTCGTTATGGAATGCTTAGAGGAATCTGTTATAAATTAATTAGATTTTCAGCCTGTATTCTTCAAACGGTATGTAGATGATTGCCTTATGTGTGTTCCCAACGATAAAATTCAATATGTGATTAATAAATTTAACAAATTCCACTGTAAACTTCAATTCACTTGTGAAATAGAAGTAAACAAAAACATAAATTTCCTACATATGAACATCAGGCATGATGCAGATGGAAAAACAAAAACTTCTTGGTTTACTAAAGAAGTTTGGTCTCAACGTTATCTTCACTTCAATTCCGTTGCACCAGCTTGTTGTAAAAAAAGTGTCATAAACAGCCTTACAGACCGCGCGGTAAAATTGTCCCACCCAGGACCGTCCCAAAAATTTAAAAATTGTTCGTAATACACTGGAAATGAATGGCTACCCAAAAACTTTCTTCAATCCTATCATTAAAGAGAGAATAAACAAAATCTATAATGTTTCTTCATATAAAAATAACATAAAAGGTAATACAGACAATTATATAACTTTACCATACATTCCGGAGACCTCAGAAAAAAATAAGAAATGTTTGAAAAAGTACGATATAAATGTTGCGCATAAACCTACTAACCGTGTTGGGAAATATTTCTCAAATCTAAAATCTGTAATACCTAAAGATAAACAAACCCACACAGTATATAAATTGAATTGTTTAGATTGTGATGAGACTTATACTGGAATCTCTAAACAATATTTACAAAAAAGAATGTATGGCCATAAGTATAGCACAAGAAATAATAACTTAGAAAGTTCCACCGCCCTTGCTAAGCACTGCTTTGATTATAACCATCAATTTGATTACAAAAATGTTAATATTATAAGGAAACCAATTATTATAAAAGATCTATCCTGGAGATGATTCACATAAAACGTGACTCCAAATCTGTAAATCATAGGAGATTTATACTAACTTGATTAATTAATACTCTTGCAAATTCCTACATGCGTCTTTATAATGTTAAAAGTATATTTTAGAAAGAATGCTTAAAAGTAAATTCCAATACAGGTCTGAAACCTTTTTCAAGTACCTCATGAATCTTACATCTGGTTCGAGTAAATACCAACAATTAAATTCGAACGTCAGTTGCTATGAGACTAGCAATATGCGCTTGTATATTGTGAGAATATTACTGAACAGTGGATTCTTGTTACAAAAAATTTATGCTTTAATATTGACGATACAATTCCGATTGTTCGTGGTTCTGTTCGTTTCGACGGCGTGGGCTTTTTGATTGAAAATTGTGCTATATGGACGCTTGTGCTAATTAGATTTAATTAACCCCTTTTTGACATAATAAGTCTTCTGATGATAGTCGTAAGACCGAAACGTCCGTAAAGACGAAAATTTAAAACAGAGTGCTAATGTGACCTATTTCCCGAGAATTTTTATATATGATATATTTGCTAGTATATCCCACCGACATGTACTGTTTTCAAAAAATACATATATATCTTCAAGAATTGCAATATATGATTTCCACAGAAAGCTTCACTGCATCTCCAACTACCAAATTTAAATTGAGAGCTGCACAGTGGATGAAGGTGGCTTTCGGTTGTTTTATTAAAGCCTGAACTCCTCCATACACTCCGCGTTAACAACTGCCCCATCGTGATCTTGACCGCGACAAAGCTGCGTCCGTTATCTTCTATTAATTTTTAAAGATAAATCCTGGAAAAGATTTTTTTATTTCTATTGACATTGGTTCACCATTTTCATTTACTGCAATTTCTACGTATCTATAATAATATTAATTAATTGATCTTCCTTACTTAGGTCTTGTGTTGTATCGGTCATAACAGCAAAAAATGGACATTTTAGAACTTTTGAAATAATACAGGTTTTAACTTTATTACTTAAAATATTAATTATTTCGTCTTGTATTTGATGGCTTAAATATTTCGTGGTTCCTTTATGCAAATTAATAAATTTTTTAAAACATCGTCGTATTGTGCAATTGAACTGAACCATGGATAAAAGTTACCATTACAGGTGTTTGAAAGTAATTCCAATGCCCACGGGATGCTGAACAGTTTTTAGCTAGCATTAACGTTATGTTAATAAGACGGTCTAAAACATAATCAGAAAAACTAACCCCGTATCGTAAGTTGTCTTCGAAGTCTTTGTCTATACATGTAATATTTTTTCATTTGTCATAAATGTAACAAGCCGATAAATGTGATTGAGATGTGAACCAGAATTTTCTTAGACAACCCTTTCCAATCTCTAATGACTTTATTACGCCAATTGTCATTTCGTTTAGAAAAAAGCCAGCATGCTTCGCAATGAACTGCGTCTAATACTTTAGAATAGCGCAACCACAAACTATCTACCAAACCATAAGGTGTTTCCTTTTTAAATTAAATATTGGAAATTCCCTATTATTTTGGGTTGGATCTGGAGAGAACGGGCCCGTAATTGGAAGAGAATTTGTACTAAAGCTTATAATTCATTTTTTTACTTCATCAGACAAAATTTGATTTTGAGAATAGCCTATGTCATTCATAAAATCGTCTGCCGTAGATTGCCGTTCATCGTGTTCTTGATGTTCACTGTCCAGTTGTTCGTTTGTATTTAGGTTTTTATCTGCACTTACCGAGCTAGAACTAGCGATGGAAATATTGAAAATAACGACATTATCCCTTTTTTCATTGTTTTCAGCTAAAACTGGATTAGCTTGAACGTCCGTGTCCGTGTTTTCATGTAACTTAGTCACTTCGGCTTCAGGGTCTGATACTGGAGTATTAAAAAAGTTTTTCTCCCGGTTGCTTAATAACTCTTTTGTTGTACTTTCACATAGATGTTTCCTATCACATTACTACATTTCAAGAAATCCATTGTTAGCCCCAGGGCGCTTTGCCCCCCAACTGCACTGCTCCCTTTTGCTGTATGATAGTTCCGCTGCTGTTCCCAACAAGAAACCATTTCATAATACGAGAATTTAAAAAAGGTTTGAGTATATTAGTTTATAAAATGAATTGTATACCAAAAATTAGATAATAGGATTAAGATGAATTCTCGGAAGTAACAGAAACAATTTGTTTATACAGTTGATGTTTCAAATAGAAAACAATCCTTCTTCAGAGACAGAATAGGTTTTGTCGAAAAGAAAATCATCAATGAGCAAATGGGTATTATTGTATTGTAACTTGGTTCGCTACAAACAATCCATCTTAAACTAATTTTACTAAGTTATGATAAAAATGATATACATGTTCTGTTACTCTTAGCTTTCAAGCCCTCTAATAACTTAAATTCATTACGGATACAATATACCGTACGCAAATTCATAAAATCTTTTTTCCCTATTTATGTGGGAAATCAACAGAAAATACAAGGTCAAAATACTCAGATTGAAATAATATAGAGAACATTCTAGAAAAAATCTGGAATATGCATTCAAGTTTAAACCTGTTGTTCAATCTACATTATAATGTAGATTAGACCAAGAAGACTATTCTTACTACTTAGATGTAATGATGCTTACCATACCAAAACCAAAAATAGCCAAAAATTTGAACAAAGGGAAGCCACATTCTTAATAACAATATCCGTAATATTTCCAATTTATTTAATATCTAAACTGATGGAAGTACACATAGGATTTTTGAATAGCTTTGATGACATACTGTCCAGTAAGTATATTGAAATGGGGTGGTATTTCATCAATGAATATTTGAAGTTTGAAGACTACTTACAACTCCAAGAACTCTTACACACAAAACAATTTTTATTTGCGTTTCTACCATGAGGTTGGAATCGAATGGAAAATAACATTTGTGTTGGAATATGTATATAAGGCATTTATAGCTGTTAGTTTTCAACGTTTTCCATCTTCAGTTTTCAAAACGATTCCAATAAAGGTAGCACAACTGAATAAACTATAAATGATGTGATCAATTATAAGGAAGACGTTCAAGTGTTTCAGTAAGACAAATTAGATCTTCACTTTCTAACTGTTCCTTGTTTTGTTCTATTGGGAAAAGTTTCACAGCAGTTGATGATAAATGATGCTATTAGAATCTACTACTTTGAAGCAACAGAATGAATAGAACCATATGAAGGATAAGCAAATATTTTTTCGATTTTCGATTTAAGGTTGTTCTGTTGTACTTCATGGACAGCTGACTCCATAGCACTGGGGTTTGCTCCGTCCGCTGACAAGAATGAGAGCTTGAAACGACTATCCAAAACTGAGCTCGTAACCATTGAATCGTAGTTAAGACTGTCCGCTCGAATGAAGAAAATGTTAAACGAGTATTGAACATATTCGAAGAAAATATACATATCTTTAGTTACATTTTTCCATCTTTCACCGTCAATCATGTAATTCTCATAAAAGGTTGTTAGAAGCCAATACACAAGTATTTTTGTAGATTACCGTTCGTTATGGAATTGACTATTACAGAAACTCAACATTTTTCAATTTCAACCTCCGCCTTTACCTTACAGTCCAGGCAACGAACCGAAAAATAAAAAAAAAATTTATGGTGAACTAGAATTTCAAATTTTTTTTGCATTTTGTTCCTAATACCCCATAGATCATTCATGACTACCAAGATCGCGGGGTCGACCTTTCTACCCCCTAAAACGGGCTTTCAATCCTTCAGAGGAGCATTCTTATAAAAACAATCCAAAAGTTTAGAAAATTAATGAATTAAGAGTCCAAAATGACCCTCAGTATGTTTTTTGGGTCGCTGATCACGACTCCGCAGCTAGTTTTCTCGGAAAAGTCCCTCCAGATGAGAAATTTGGAAAATTTATATATAATATATAATTTATAATTTTGTTATAAAAATGACCTCTAGTAGGTTTTTTGGGTCGCTGATCACGATTCCGCTGTTATCTTTCCCAAAAAATTCTCCCCAGATGGAAAATTCGGGAAATTTGAGATTATCCTAAGACGGTTATAAATAATAAAGTATAATTTTGTTGCAAAAATGACCTCTAGTAGGTTTTTTGGGTCGTTGATCACGATTCCGCTGTTATTTTTCCCAAAAAACTCTCCAGATGGAAAATTCAGGAAATTTGAGATTTTCCTGAGGCGGTTATGAATAATAAGATATAATTTTGTTAAACAAATGTCCCCTGGTAGGTTTTTTGTGTCGCTGATCACGATTCCGTGGTTATTTTACGCTCAAATTTCCCATCTGTAGGGAGTTTTCCAAGAAATCTAACAGCGGAATCATGATCAGCGACCCAAAAAACATACTAGGGGTCATTTTTGTAACAAAATTATACTTTATCATTCATGACTGTCTCAGGAAAATCTCAAATTTTCCGAATTTTCCATCTGGAGAGAGTTTTTTGGGAAAAATAACAGCGGAATCGTGATCAACAACTCAAAAAATCTACTAGAAGTCATTTTTGTAACAAAATTATAAATTATATATAAATTAGCCAAATTTCTGATCTGGAGGGAGTTTTCCGAGAAAACTAACTGCGGAATCGTGATCAGCGACCCAAAAAACATACGGGGGGCATTTTCGGCTCTTAATTCATTAATTTTCTAAACTTTTGGATTGTTTTTATAAGAATGCTCCTCTGAGGGATTGAAACCCCGTTTTGGGAGGTAGAAAGGTCGACCCCCGCGGTCTTGATACTCATGAATGATCTATGGGGTATTAGGACCAAAAAAAAAAACAATTTTTGAAATTCTAGCTTACTATATATTTTTTTATTATGGCCTTTTTCCCGGCTTATTGCCTGGACTATTACCTCGACACCTTGGTGTCATATATAAAAGCGTCATCCTATTGCAAGGGTTTCTAATCTTATTTATTACCGCGTCATTGCAAAAGCCTTTAGGTCTTTTTGGCAGTCCTTTAGTATCGATATTCTTCTGCCGTGAAATGCTCTATATCTTGGTTTCGGTACACTTTATGTCGGGACATATTTTTGTTGTTATACGGAGGCGAATTTTTCAAGGTTCAAACCAATAGTTGATCTGTTTCCCTGGTTCATATATACCAGCACCTGACCTTGCCTTCTTTTTGGCTCCATCTGTAAACCATATTGGATTGCTACTATTGTATCTTTGTTTATTCTGTAAGATACTCCGATGTAAGGACTGTGGTTGTAGATAGCTATTCTATAGACTTCCATTTGAACTCGGCCTGTACTATGTCATGCTGATACTTATTTTAATTCATTGTTTTCCCTACCAGGAAACAAGACTACCAAACCTGAAATATTTACTCCTTTAAGAAAATGCAGGTTACGTGATCGTGTCCGTTCAAAGTAAAATGCTCTGAAACTATATTACCAATATTACACCCTATAATTAAGACGGAGTGAGCGGGAGCGAACGAAGTCATTTCTGTATTGAGTAGGGTTATTTGACAAACGTACCTATGTTTCTATATAGGGACCAGATGGTAAATGCATAACGCTTGATATTTAGCCACAACTAGGAATTTACTGACATGAAAATTCGTACATTAAACGGCTATCGAGCGATCAATCGAAATACTCGAAGCTATTCGCTCTGTTTCACGCGTCGTTCAATGCGCTAACTATCTGGCCGATTGTAGAGAGAAATATAATAACACCTTTTCAACTGGTGCGGCACACAGATTACTTACAATACTGATATTCGTGAATCCGTATAAATGATCTAGGTTAATCCGGTTAATCTGTATTTTATATCCTTTAATACTTAGAAATAACACAAAGTATGCAATTATAAGAACAGATAAAATGTTAGAGTACAAGTAAAACGGAGAGAACGTAGCGAACAGTAAAATGAACTAATTAAATAAATATAAGAGTTTGATTTTCACTAATTTAATCAAGACGAGCTTATGCGAAACACGGTGTGGGCATAGCGAACAACGTCTTCCCTCTCTTCGGGTCACTCTCCCACTCCGTCTTAACCCTTTGGGGAAATGAGCAGTGTACCGACCAACCTCCTAGTAGTAACATCCAAACTTATTTTGAAAGATTTATTTGAAGAAATATCGAAGACATCAACTGTTTGACAATGATGACGTTGTTGATCCTTCAATTTTGGAGTTTTCGAATTCATTACAGTCTTTATCAACTCACTGTTTAATCGATATAATAAAATATGAAGAAATTCAATGTGTACATTATTATGATAAAAATGATATACTGTAACTCTTGGCTTTCAAGCCTTGTAATAACTTAAATTCATTACGGAGTACGAAATTCATAAAATCTTTTTTCCCTGTTTATCGACAGAAAATACAAGGTCAAAATACTCAGATTGAAATAATATAGAGAACATTCTAGAAAAAATCTGGAATATGCATTGTTGAATATGTATAAATGGACTGTAGATAATATATGTTTTTATTGAATATTACAATTCAGTAATATTATAATACGTGAACTTCTGAAATACAAATCTTAACTTCTTGACAGTTGTTATGACAGTCGTTTTTTTTAATTTCAAAAACAAAACAACAATTATTGCTTGATGGAAGTGATACTATTTTTAACGCCTCCCATTTGTCGCGTGACTGAACGTTCTATATTTTAATGCTGTCCTCAACATGCCCCCGGCCTTGGAAGCTTTGGCTTTCAACATCATTCTTTGGTAGTGGACATATTTTTGAAAAAGCTCTCTTGATTAAACCTTTTGATGTAAAAACAGTTGCAACTCTACCAATTCCATCAGGGCCCAGTATAATTTCATGAATTCGCCCAAGCTGCCAGTTCAATGGAGGTAGGTTGTCTTCTTTCAACAACACCAGGTCTCCTGCTTCTAACTTTCCTGTCGATTGTAACCACTTCTTTCTCTGTTGAAGTTCTGCAAGATAGTCACGGCTCCAGCTTTTCCAGAAATTTTGTCGTAATTTTTCAAAATACTGATAATGCGACAGTCTCGAATCAGGTAAGTATGTCACGTCAGGCTCTGGTAATGCAGTTAACGGCTTTCCGATGATAAAGTGAGCTGGGGTAATTGGTGTAAGGTCTTGCGGATCGGACGATAACGGAAATAAAGGACGCGAATTAAGAATTGCCTCTATCTGAACAAGAACAGTGTTAAATGAACGTTCCCTAAGGTTCGTTTTAAATGAAATTTAACCGACTTTACTCCTGCCTCCCATAAACCCCCAAAATGAGGAGCGTATGCCGGAATGAAATGCCAAGTAATTCCTTCAGTATTAAAAAAATTGTTAATATTTTTATTTTCATTAGAAAAAATAGTTTGGAGTTTTTTCAATTCCGCGTCAGCGCCTATAAAATTTTTCCCATTATCTGAGTGAATATGGCTAGGTTTTCCTCTCCTACCAATAAATCTTTTCAGCGCAGATAAAAAAGCCTCGGTAGACAGATCACACACTAACTCCAGGTGTAAAGCTTTACTGGCGAAACAAACAAAAACACAAATGTAGCTTTTAATCAGTTTCCCTCCTCGACCCTTTTTATCTCTTATCATTATTGGGCCCGCGTAGTCTAAACCTGTTATTTGGAATATTGAACCGAATTGAAACCGATGCTCAGGTAAATCTCCCATTGTCGGAACAACTCCATTTGTTTTGAATCGATAGCATGTCACACACTTGTGAACAGTATGCTTAGCGAGATTTCTTCCAGAGACAGGCCAAAACTTTTCTCTAATAGTACTGAGTAATAATTGAGGACCACCATGCATAAGTCTAAGGTGTTCATGTTCGAATATCAGTTTTGTTAAATGATGACTTGACGAAATAAGATAAGGATGTTTCTTATTATAATCAAATTGTGAATTTGACAATCGTCCCCCTACTCTGAGTAACCCTTCCGTATCCATAAAAGGATTCAAGCTTAGAATCTTACTTTTTTTATTAATTGGTTTCACATTTAGTAATATCAAATATTCAGTTGGGAATGATTCGATTTGAGCCAATTTTATTAGTAATTTTAGAGCATTATCCATTTCGCTTAAATTAAGTTCACCAACAATTCTCTTGTGGTTCATATTGGAGGTGCAATTGAATTTGAACCTTAGAATATATGCCATGACTCGATTAAGTCTTGTTAGTTTCGAAAACCGTGTGAAAGGAAAACTTACTGATAATTGAGTCGATAATAACGAATTAACGTTAATCTTAATGTCAGGCAAATTTTCTGAATTGTATTTTGACATAGGCCAAGAAGTGTCATCGAAAGATAACCACTCTGGTCCATGAAACCATAATTTCGAGGTCATTAATAAACCTGGACACACACCTCGAGTAAGTAAATCCGCTGGATTTGAGTTAGTTTGAACATGAAACCATTCGTATAAACTTGTAAGTTCCTGAATTTCGGAAACTCTATGGCTCACAAATGTTTTAAGAGTACTAGGATGTTTTTTGAGCCACTCCAAAACAATGGTTGAATCTGTCCACAAAATAATTCTATTAAATTTTAACCGTAATGAATTAATTGTTTTGTGTACTAATCGTGAAAGAACAAGCGCTCCACACAATTCTAACCTAGGAATTGTTTGAACTTTCAATGGCGCAACTTTTGCTTTTGACCACAATAAGTTAGTAAATATTTGTCCGTTTCCATCAATTGATCGAACATATAAACAACCCCCATATGCTTTTTCAGAACTGTCACAAAACCCATGCAATTCTATGGATTGATAATTATCGCATATGACATGTCTGTTGATACTTAATTCATTTAATTTTGGCAATTCAGTAATGAATTTCACCCATTCTGATTTTATATGAGATGATAAAGTATCATCCCAGTTCAATTTTTCAATCCATATCATTTGCATTATCATTTTTGCAATAATCGTGCTCGCACTCAGCAGACCTAACGGATCGAATAATTTTGCTATTGTCGATAAAACTTGTCTTTTTGACATTACCTTTGGGTTTTGAACATTTATGTTGAACAATAAAGAATCTGAAAGTGAACACCACGTTAAGCCCAATGTTTTGTTTGTTTGACTTTCTGAAAATTCTAGTTTACTAGCATCACGTTCTAAATCTGCTAATACATTAGTAAAAGTATTTTTATTGTTCGACTTCCATTTTCTTAATTCGAAACCCCCTGATTTCAGAATTGCAGTTACTTCTGAGCAAATAAATTGAACATCTTCTAAGGAATCTGCTCCTGTCAAAAGATCATCAACGTAGAAGTCCCTTTGAATGATTTCGGATATATTTTGAATTTCGCATTCTATTCCCAATTGAACTATACATCGAGTTGCCAAATAAGGAGCAGATGCAGTCCCATATGTTACCGTATTTAATTTATAAGCTCTAATCAACTCATCTGGATGTTTCCTCCATAAAATCTTTTGCAAATTACGTTGTTCTGGATCAACAATTATTTGCCTATACATCTTGGCTACATCGGCATTGACTACAAATTTATGTTGTCGAAACCGCAGTATTATAGCTAAAAGATCATCTTGTACAACTGGTCCCACCATTTGAATATCATTGAATGAAATTCCGTTGGTTGTTTGTGCAGATGCATTAAAAACAACTCTTAATTTTGTTGTGGAACTTTCCTCACGTAAAACACTGTGATGAGGCATGAAATATGAAATTGTATTAGTTAGTTCCTTTATGTCACATATTGTCATATGATTCAACTGTTCATATTCGTTCATGAATGTTACATATAAATCTTTAAGAATAGGATTTTTCTGGAGCCTTCGCTCTAGAGATAGAAATTTACTGTTTGCCATTTCAAACGAATCACCTAACGTATCTGTAGATTCTTTAATAGGAATAGAAACTAAAAATTGACCATTTTCTAATCTTCTGGTTGTATTCTTGAAATGATTTTCACAATTATTTTCTTCAACCGACATAATCGATTTAATGTTTACCTCTTCCAATTCCCAAAAACGAGCCAATTGGTCTTGTAATTCAGTATTATGACTAAAATTGCAATGTGTATGCTGTGATGTTAAATTTCCAATCGGACCTGAAATTAACCATCCCAATTTTGATTCTTGTAAAATCGGCTTATTAGATCCCAATTTAAATTGTCCTGAAGAAATGATTTCCCAAAAAACATTAGCTCCCAACAACATGTCAATGTTTTGAGGTTTGTTAAATTGTGGATCAGCTAAACTTAGATTCCTTGGAATATTCAACTCAGTAATATTTAATTCCGTATTTGGCAATATAGTAGTAATTTCTGATAAAACGAGACATTTGACTGTAATACTAAATTTACAAACAATTGAATGAATAGTTACATCACATTCTTTATAGGAATTCGAAATAGTATTGTTTAGACCGGAAATCTTAACTGAAACATTTCTGGTTTTCAATTTCAATCTTTTGCATGCATTTTCTGAAATAAAACTGGACTGAGAACCTGAATCAAGTAATAGTCTGACATTGTAAGAACAATCATTGCTGTCAAAAATACGAACGACTGCTGTCGATAACAGAACATGTTCAATAATATTCGAAGAAGATAAACTAATTGTGGTATTAGTCTGATCATTTGTATTTTCTTCTACATGTAACAAAGTATTGTGTTTTTTGTTGCATTTTGTACATGAGCCAAATTTACTATTTTTCACATTATGCCCGATTCGTAAGCAATTGAAACAACATTTATTTACTTTAAGTTTCTCATATTTTTCACTTAAACCCATTTCTTTGAATTTGACGCATGAGTAGATTTTGTGTTCGCCTTGGCAAATCACACAAATTACCTTTTCCGGTTTGGTTGTTAGAAACCCTCTTGTTTTGTATTGACCATCATGTTTTTGTAGCCTTTTTTCTACTATAGGAGCTGTCGTTTCTAGCACATTTGCCCTGTCCCTCAAGAAATCATACAAATTATCTAAAGTTGGGTCATCTATTTTCGACACATGCTCTCCCCATTTTCGACTAGAATCAGAATCTAATTTTGATTTCATCATGTAGATTATCAAAGAATCCCAATGCTCAGTTTCTTGCTTCAATGAATTCAATGATTTTAAGTGCTTTGAAACCGTGTCTATCAAATCTCGAAATTTATCCGCAGATTCTCTATAAATTGGTTGAATATTAAACAGCGCCTTCAAATGATTTTCGATCAATAATTTATTATTGCTAAATCGTTTGTTCAGTATTTCCCAGGCAACTGAATAATTTGCTTCTGAAAATTCAATGGATTTTATTACCTGAGCAGCTGTTCCTTTTAACGCCGCTCTTAAATAATGAAACTTTTGTATTTCGTTGATTTGCGGGTTATTATGAATCAAACTTTCATATGTGTTTTTGAATTCCAACCAGTTTTCAAATTCACCCTCAAAACTTGGTAATTGAATAGTAGGCAGTTTCACCGAATTTGTGGGTAAATATTGAACACCCAAACCCAAATTTGGAACCGACCCTGATTCACTACTAGCGACTGATTCGCCTTTATTGATTGCTGTTAATTCTTTAATTAACGCCTTGGCTGTTGCCTGATTTTCATAAAATTGATTTTCGAACTGTTCACGTTCGTTGAATTCCGCCTCTACATCTAATGATAGAGCTTCTATTGCCATTTGAATTTCATCAAATTCTCCCAGAATTAAATCAAATCTTTCAACTCTTTGTTCTAGTTGAATGACATTTTTTGTATCTTCGGACGATTCAAACTTTGTTAAATACTTATTAAAATGAGTTACTTTGCATTTTATTGAACCTCGTTTTTTAATAAGCGCATTTAACTCATCCATTGCCATAACTTGTTCAGACAAATGACAAATCAAAATTTGTTTATCAAAAAAAGGTAAAGAAGAAATGAAACTCAATTACTGGATGCTAACCGACCTTGTTTGCTGATACCCTCCGTCACTTTTTCACCTTGGCTTGTGACCACTGCTAATGCTTCCTTTTTTGCTTCAAATTTCTACATTCGCTCGTAGTACCATGCTGATATTTCTACATTCGGCTCTCGTAGGACCATGTTGAATATGTATAAATGGACTGTAGATAATATATGTTTTTATTGAATATTACAATTCAGTAATATTATAATACGTGAACTTCTGAAATACAAATCTTAACTTCTTGACAGTTGTTATGACAGTCGTTTTTTTTAATTTCAAAAACAAAACAACAATTATTGCTTGATGGAAGTGATACTATTTTTAACGCCTCCCATTTGTCGCGTGATTGAACGTTCTATATTTTAATGCTGTCCTCAACATGCATTCAAGTTTAAACCTGTTGTTCAATCTACATTATAATGTAGATTATACCAAGAAGACACATTTTCAATAACAATATCCGTAATATTTCCAATTTATTTAATATCTAAACTGATGGAATTACACATAGGGTTTTTGAATAGCTTTGATGACATAATGTTTTTTATCAATACAGCAGTTGCATCGCAATTTCAGACCATATATTGCTAGACCATATTATTGCCCCTTCTGAGCTGTAGTCAACTCCATCTCCTCGTGTTACCTGTTTTACCAGGAACATTTGACGAGTCACCGTTCGGCTTTGTTCAAATAGCATACCGCATATGTCTACCAAGCCCGTGATTCCATTTCAGCCAGAGTACTGGGATAAGAAGGCACGATATCATGGTTTTAGTGGGGAAATGTATGTGGTGCACAGTTTCGCCCGGAGGGGCTACTTATCTCGAGACCCGCGCAAAGGACGTTGCTTGCTGAATCTACCCCCAGCGTTATCCGGACCAAGTAGTTCTCTCTCTCTCTGTATCTTTATATATATATATATATATATATATATATATATATATATATATATATATATATATATATATATATATATATATATATATATACTGCTCAATTAGTAATTTCATGAGATATGCATTTTCAATAATTACGTTCTCCCAAGTTGTAACGCCGCTACTGATTTTCATTAACATGACACTCTGCTCCGCCGATCGGCTGGATGTTATGTGGCAATAACACTTAATACCTTCCTTTATCATTTTTTACTTAATTAAGTCATAATTTAATCAATGAGATAACTACCCATGTAAACAATTAATTTTTTTCTACAAAAAGATGTACGAAGTTATATTTGAACAGAGTAAATGCCAAATGGCGTTGATTCTGAATTAAACAGGTTGGAGTAATCGAAATATGAAGATCGCAATAATTGGAGCGGGTGTTGCTGGATTGTGTGCTTTGAAACAAACTTTGCGTTTAGGTGATGATTATGAAAGTGTATTATTTGAGCAAACTGGTTTGCTTGGTGGAACATGGAACTATTACGATCAAACTGGTATCGATGAATGGGGTCTTCCCATTTCGTCAGCTATGTACAAAAATCTGACGTGAGTATTCCATACTTATCTATAAATAACTAGGAAACCAATTATTATAAAAGATCTATCCTGGAGATGATTCACATAAAACGGGACCCCAAATCTGTAAATCATAGGGTAGACACACAAAATCTAAGTCATATTTATACTAATTTGATTAAATAATCTCTTGCAAATTCTTACATACGTCTTTATAAGTGTAGAAAATGTTTTTAGGAAGAATTCGTAATGTTATTTCCCAGTACAGGTCTGAAACCTTTCTTAAGTGCCATGTCATAAATCCTACACATCTGGTTTCGAAAGTAGATACTTGACAAATAACTTCGTTCTTCTCATTTGTTGTGAGAATACCAATCAATATGCACTCATATATTTTAATAATATTACTGAATAGCGGATTCTTACTACAAAAAAATAATTTTTTATACATTAATTCTGACGATGCAATTTCGATTATTCGTGGTTCTGTTCGTTTCGACGGCGTGGGCTCTTTTAATTGAAGTTAAATTGTGCGATTTGGACGCTTGTTTTATAATTAGTTTTAAAATAAACCCCCTTTTTAGACATAGTGAGTCTTCTGATGATGGTCGTGAGACCGAAACGTACGTAAAGACGAATAGTTAAAACAAAGTGTTATTGTGACCTATTTCCCGAGAATTTTTATATATAAATAACTAGGCCGGTCTAAAATACCCTAAACTGAAGTCCTCTAGCAACTATAATAAAGATACACATTTTCTGTACGTCATAATTATAAATTACTACTATGGATTTTCATATATCTAATAAAAAAAATATATTGTGCTACAGATTGTATGAAATCTTGAATCCGTATTATCAATAGGCAACACATCTCACACTGTGAGGTAGCACGTCTTGCATAACAACTGTACATTCAATATTTCGTGTTCTAAGACGAATTTCGGATGTCAGCCTTATCGGATAGGTCAAACATGTATCTGTAGTGGTCGTTGAAAATGATTACCACAGCTACAGTAAGGTAAGTGTTTTAGTTTTAGTAATTTTTATCTTTATTATTTTGTTGTTATTTCATATTTTGTTGTTGTTGTTTTTTTATATCACAATAACATATAAAATAATGGAATAGGAAAACATAGAATGAAAGAAATATATTTGTTGTATCCCACCGGACGGTATCGTAGGGTGCGGGAGCACGTTAGAATATTGCTGGTTGTAGTTTTATATCAGTTGCTGGATGTTTATCTTGTGTTCGGGTCGGGCTTCTGATGAGGTGCGAGCTGCTCTCGGGTTCGGGTCAGGTTTCTGATGAGGTGCGGCCTGCTCTCGGGTTCGGGTCGGGTTTCTGATTTGGTGCGGCCTGCTCTCGGGGACACCAATTGTAGTGGTCGTTTTTAATGATTACCCCTACAGTAGTGAAAGCTTTTTTGTTTCAATAATTTTTATTTTGATTAATGATTATCGTTGATTATATACATTACATTCTGATACTTTGCACTAAACCATTTACCAATATCAACGCTATTAAAATGCTCTATAACTCTCTGCCAAGAAGCAAATTGGAATACTGTTCAATAATTTGGAGCCCTCAATATGGCAAATATATTCAATTATTAGAAAAATGTCAAAATAGATTTTTAAGATACCTACACTATCCTATCCATTTCTAAAATCAAGTAATGAATTAAGACTAAAATTCGACTATACTACTTTAGAAAAGCGTCGAAATAATTCTCAAATAATGTTTATATATCAGTAATTAAATGAAAAAATTGATGATATGGCATTACTTTTCTGATGATATGGCATTGATTTTTTCTAAGAACTGTAGGGATATCAAATAAATAAGTAATTTCGTTAATCAGAAGTTTTGTTATTTCGTTGTTAGTTTTTTTGTTATTTTTTATATAACAACATCATATGAAATAATTGAATAGGAAAACATAGAATAGAAGAAATATAGTTGTAGTATCGCAATATTTCGTCAAAATGGGTCACCGACATAATTATTACAGTTGTACCATTGTGCTATTATTTGAGTGAAGCCAAGGAAGATTTGCTAGCTGCGCTTCAATACATTCTTTGTTTTACTATAACTATTCCCAAAATATATTGACATGAATAAATAGTAAACGTATTGGCGTTACAATAACTAAAAAAAATTCCTAGTTCGATATTCAATTATATAGATTTTAATATACGGAAACTGAAAACAAAACTGGCATATAATCATATATTACTGAGAAATCAAATAATTGAGGAATGCTGTTGAAGAAATCAAAGACTCTCGCATCAATGTACGTGTTCGCATAAATTCCTAAACAGTAATAAAAGAGATGGATTACAGACCTGTATTGCTTTTCATTTAAATTAGTTTTATTAAAAGGACGTAACCAAATATCGCAAGTAGAAAATCTAGATACAGTGCATGAATTCAACGTTGTTGTTGTGAAACCTCTACGGGTGGTAATGGCCAGGAATTATCAGAAAGTTGGGTTTGAACCACCCATGTGGAATCTTGGAGAAGGAGGGAATGGGCATGTAGGTATGCACAAGAGTTCCCAGACATAAGGCTGATATAGAACCGCTGGTTATGAGGATATGTGAAGATAAATGGGGTTAGTGGAGAACTGGTATCGGAAGGTTAATCCACCATCAGAAGGAAGAAAGAATTGAAAGCATCACACTTTCAATTGGGCTGCAGTGGACAAATTGACTATTCGGGTCTCTTTCCGAATGGAAAACTGTTACGGAACAATAACTGCAGGTAATCATTATTGAAGCCAAATTTACTCTAATGATTGGGAAGATTATTGGAAAAGCACTAGGAATTGAACTTGGGAAATTTAACCAATCGCAGTGGTGAAATTCATGATTCTAATTTAGTGTTCAAATGTAGACGATTTACATACTAAGGAGAATTCAAAACATGATGAGAGGTTTGGATCATCTGTATAGACCTATATATGTGATTTGGTAATCTCGAAAATTTCGGTGTCTAAATAGTAACGAATAACAAGTCCCCAAAAATTCTCCTTATCTAGATAGAGAGCAATATTATCTGTATTATGAATATGTCTCTGCATCGGAAAGAATTTGATTAGTTAATGTTTAAGATTTGATGTGATACATCACTAGCTATAGTTATATAGGTCATAAGTCATGTCAAATGTCACTTCATATGTAAATTCTTAATCTACAAAAAAATAGATGATACAGGTTGTTGTAGGACTGACCTTTTCCATTCATGTGATAACCGGATGGATTCTAAACTTGCTTTAGAATATTCTACAGATGATGCATGATACCATTATCTTATCTATTATTACGACTGTGACACTCACAATGTTCTGCAAATTACCTGGGGGTATTTCCGGGACTCTCGAGCCCTGTGTATCCACGTCATCTTCTAGGAATTTCTTGTTTTTTTTTTAATTAAATGTAATGAATTCTAGCTCTCGAGGGTTTCAAAGTCGCCGATCACGACTGTGACACTCACAATGTTCTGCAAATTACCTAGGGGTATTTCCGGGACACTCGAGCCCTGTGTATCTATGTCATCTTCTGGGAATTTGCACAACATTGTGAGTATCATAATCGTGATCGGAGACAATAAGAACCCCCGAGAGCCAGAACATGTTACATTCTATGAAGAAAAATTAACAAATCCCTAGAAGATGGCGTAGGTAAACAGGGCTCCAGAGACCCGAAAACACCCCCAGGTAATTTGCAGCACATTGCGAGTGTCATAGTCGTGATCGGCGACTTTGAAAATCCCCGAGAGCCAGAATTTGTTACCTTTAATGACGAAAAATTAACAAATTCCTAGAAAATGACGTTGATACAGAGGGCTCCAGGGACCCGGGAACACACTAAGGTAATTAGCAGAACATTGTGAGTGTCATAGTTGTGATCAGCGACTTTGAAAACCCCCGAGAGCTAGAATTTATTACATTTTATTTTGAAAAAACAAGAAATTCCTAGAAGATGACGTGGATACACAGGGCTCGAGTGTCCCGGAAATACCCCCAGGTAATTTGCAGCACATTGCGAGTGTCATAGTCATGATCGGCGACTTTGAAAATCCCCGAGAGCCAGAATTTGTTACCTTTAATGACGAAAAATTAGCAAATTCCTAGAAGATGACGTTGATACAGAGCGCTCCAGGGACCCGGGAACACACTAAGGTAATTCAGAACATTGTGAGTGTCATAGTTGTGATCAGCGACTTCAAAAATCCCCGAGAGCTAGAATTTATTACATTTTATTTTAAGAAAACAAAAAATTCCTAGAAGATGACGTGGATACACAGGGCTCGAGTGTCCCGGAAATACCCCCAGGTAATTTGCAGCACATTGCGAGTGTCATAGTCATGATCGGCGACTTTGAAAATCCCCGAGAGCCAGAATTTGTTACCTTTAATGACGAAAAATTAGCAAATTCCTAGAAGATGACGTTGATACAGAGCGCTCCAGGGACCCGGGAACACACTAAGGTAATTCAGAACATTGTGAGTGTCATAGTTGTGATCAGCGACTTCAAAAATCCCCGAGAGCTAGAATTTATTACATTTTATTTTAAGAAAACAAGAAATTCCTAGAAGATGACGTGGATACACAGGGCTCGAGTGTCCCGGAAATACCCCCAGGTAATTTGCAGAACATTGTGAGTGTCACAGTCGTGATCAGCGACTTTGAAAACCCCCGAGAGCTAGAATTTATTACATTTAATTTAAAAAAAACAAGATGATGCATGATACCATTAGTATATATTTCAATCTTCTCATTTCAGAACAAATATTCCAAAAGAAATAATGGAATTAGAAGATTTCCCATTCCCAAGGGGCGGAAATCCGCACATTTCTCAAAAGGAGGTTTTACGATATTTACAAAACTATGCTTGTGAATTTAATCTCAAGCCACATATACATGTAAGTTACTGTTTATTAATAATCAAACGTATATGACCATCCGTCCATTTTTGATGATTGAACAAACTTAAATGGAGGAAGGTTTTATCAATTTCGTTCCTTTGTGATAGTTCATTACAGTCACGAATCTCCAGACTTAAGGATTCAATTTTCAGTTTCACAAACGAGTAATAAATGTAGAGCCGCATGGAAATGGTGAATGGCTGATCAAAATAGAGGATGTTAAAACGAAGACTATCTGTGATGAATTATTTGATGCCGTGATGGTGTGCAACGGTCATTTCTTCTCTCCATCTATTCCGAAAGTGGAAGGTCTAGAGACATTCTCGGGACATTATATTCACAGCCACGATTATAGAGCTAGAGATGATTACAGTGAGAAAAAGGTTTTAGTGATTGGTGCAGGACCCTCAGGCTTGGATATTTCACAACAAATAGCAGAAGTAGCAGAGCGAGTAGGTATCTTTCATCAAAATGAGAGTAATAATTTGCTGAAAGTAGACCGTTTTGCAATTTCAGACGATACTGAGCTTTAGAGAACCAAATTTTCTTCCAGAACGTAGGATAACTAAACCTCTGGTGAAGAAAATTTCGAATGATTCCGTACACTTTGAAGATAGATCGGTGGAAATTGTAGATGAAATCATTTTCGCAACAGGTTGGTGTTATTGATTGAGTGAATGGTTTAAAGCATCTTCATTTTTTAGGTTATCTTTATGTTTTTCCATTCCTTAGTTCAGAATGTGGCATCACAGTTGATAATACTATCATTATTATTTCATAGATTATTCTATTTTGCTCATCCGATTTCTTAAATGCTGTGCTGCAGTAATTTTAAAGTTAACTATACTTATTCTTCTCTATCGATGAAGTAATCTTTTAGTAATATTTTTGAATTCAGAGAATATTTGAAAATACAAGTTGATAAAAGTTCATGCCAAACAAAATTGCTTTCATAGTGTTTCAAGCAGCAGTTTACTTTGTAACGTGTAAATTCCACTTAGCGGCTGAGAATAAGTCGATTTGCCTAAAATACGAAACGACAGCGTTATCGATTCCTACGTCCATTTCCAAGTTGTTCTGTGACGTGTTCTGAACATTGAGATACGGTTAATGGGGTCACTTCCGATACATCTTCGCTGTTGAGAGGTCACGTCTATATATTTTTGTAATATCCAACGGGAAGGGTTGTGTAAATTTATGTTTCAATACCGGAATTCTGGGATTTTCCTTCCGTTGGAATCAAGAACATCATCCGTCATTTTGGATGGTAATTGTTGAATTTGGATGATTGATGTAAAGGGATTACTTATTTTTGGAAAGGTACGAACCCAATGTTATAGAGGTAATTATTTCAGTATCCTAATTTCTAGTTGGATTGTTAACTTTACTTCAGAGATAAAATTGTTCATCTTC
This sequence comes from Endomychus coccineus, assembly GCA_958510875.1. Lineage (NCBI taxonomy): Eukaryota > Metazoa > Arthropoda > Insecta > Coleoptera > Endomychidae > Endomychus > Endomychus coccineus. Next base: position 60,349,212 of record OY294068.1, on the reverse strand, counting down.
TCAGGTAGTACCTGCCAGGATATAGGTCAGTCTTAATTTTTGTCGCATAAATTGTTTTGTATTCTTATCATTGCAATACTGTACATTCAGAGAATTGAAACTGGGAATGTTACAGGGTTTTTTCAAGAGTTTTTCCAAGAGGTTTTTCCATGAGTTTTTTCTACGAGTGTTCCTGAAAGTCTACTGGACAAGATTGTGAGGTCTGCTGGATAATTGAGGCAAAGGTGAATTTTTGATTGAGGAAGTACTCCTGTAATGATTGTGGCCAATATCTAGAACCCTCGATCAGACGGGAAGTGTGAATTCACCAATTCAACATATAATGTTCGAGGAACATCGTGTGAGCCAGCGGGGGAATTTTGGGAAATGAGATAATAGGCTTCGAATTTGTCTTGAAGGTTTGGAGGTTATAGGCATATGGAAAGACCTCACCAGGTAAAGAGTTCCACAAATTCGCTGTTCGACAGTCTGGTAGGAAGAAGTTCGGCAGGTCTCGAGCTTGACAATGAAGCGGTGACTAGTTTAAGCTCATCTATTCCGTCTATCTGGAATTTCTCGTGGTCGAAAAACTGATGAAATGTCTGATGAACATCCACCATGGAAATATCTATGGAAAAGGTAGCGTTAGTGTGACATCATCAATCATTGGAATAGGTCTCTTCTGGATAGAATCCAAGAGCTTCAGCGTATGTTTGGGAGCCAACTTCCAAACATGTAAACAGTACTCCAGTACTGGTCGAATCTGTGCTTTGTAGATTATGAGAAGCTGCTGTGATGTAAACTAGCTCTTAGCACGGATTAGAAAACCAAGTTTGTGTGGAGCGGTTTTGCAATGGACCTCACATGATCGCCCCATGGGAGCTGTTGGTGGTGATCTCTAGCATGGAAATGTTAGACTTCATAGGAATAGTTGCAGATGCCATTATCAGGGATTGTGTGATACGCTTTCTTGGAGAAGACGCAATCTTGAATTTTGGTTGCATTAAACTCTACTAGATTATCGGATACCCATTTCAAAATCTTTGGTAGATCTCCATTAATTGCATCAACCTAACTCTGTCTCGCTCCTTTGCCTTCATTGGATAGTATAGAGGCTCTAGATGACGAAGCGGTTTGAAGTGTATCATCATCATCTGAAAAAAGCTGTGGACGGGACAAGAGATCACTTCCAGTAGATCGTTTATATGGAATAGAAACAAAGTTGGTGTCAAGAAAGATTCCTGTGGAACACCAGTGTTGATAGCTATTGTATCGGAGGACACTTCGTCAACAACCACATCTGAGAGAAAACTCGATAGTGAGCTAGTAAGTTGAGGCGGCAAACCATATGACGGCAGTTTCCCAAGAAGGCTTTGGTGCCAGACTCGGTCAAATGCTTTGGAATTTATTGGCAATGAAGCCTGACCCGGAAGAAAATATTATTATTTTTAAACTTAGAATTTGATTTCACATATGACACTTTATTTTCGTCCTACAGTTACCGTAATGTAGTACCAATAACCCGCAAAGACAGAACAAACATGACGCAAGCTTATCATCGTCACATACAAACAGCATGTCTTGTTGGCAAACGGAAACGGATTTGAGATTCCGTTAGGAAAATGTTAGTCATTGACGAAAAATACAGCTGTTGCTTGTGACAGAAAGAAATACACTTTTCCACTAAGGAATCGTTTTACCCTGTATAGCATATTGGGAAGGCAAAAACGAAGTTGAAAGGAAATAAGTAGTACAAATGGGAAATGCTGTAAAAATATTTCGGGTTGGTCGCAATGCTGAGAGTATCATCATGATCTATCAAAAAAAAAATCCCCCGACAATACTCTGTTACTTCGACAAGCGATGAACTTTGCTGTGAAGTTAAATTGAGTGATATTTGGGTTAACTGTTTACAAATGAGATGAAGCAGTTAGGAGTATCTACCCAATGATACTGCTTCAATGTTACTCTAACATTCAACACTATCAGTTATTGCAACCACTAATCCTGCTGTGTAAGATTACAAAGTATTAAACTATTATTACAAAAACCATCAACATACGCTGAAGCTCTTCGATTATATCCAGAAAAGAGCTATTCGGTTGATTGATGAGGTCACACTTACGAGTTCATTGACCTCTTTAGAGCATCGTAGAAAGGTGAGAACCTCTCCCTTTTCTGTCGAACTTCTTCCTACAAGACTTCCTTTTTTTATCGAACAGCGAAGTTATGGTACTCTTTATCCAGTGAGGTCTTTCACTATGCCTATAACCTCCAAATCTTGAAGAAAAATACGAATCCTCTCACTTTCCCCTCCTGGCTTACACGATGTTCTTTGAACATTATAGGTCTCCCTACCGTGCAATCAAAGTATAAAAAAAAATTACAGACTACGTTTCATAAATTTTATGCGAAATTACCCCTCAACTCCTAAACTAATGAAACTATTATAAAATTACTTTTCCGAATAATATGATTAAGAAAAGTTTTGATATCAAATAAATAATTAATGACGTCCCACAGGGAGAAAAGAGTTAATTTCGCACTTCCTGGTGCCAATTTCCAGAGGTGCCAAAATAGAGCTGTAGCACGGTCGTACATACAGGTCTGGAAACTCTATGGTTGACATGAGTCTCTTACGCGCCGCCAAACTCGTAGTCCCTCGCTCAGCCAATAGCTAGCGCTTGTATCTCGAAGTGGTAAAACGATTTCTTCCCGGAATCGCAAGCAGTGTTACTAGGTATTCTGATTTGAGAGAGGAATAGAACTGTTACTCTTGTCAAAATGTATTACTCACCTTAAAAATAACTTCCCCTTTTTCGCACACATAAAAGACCTCGTTAAAACACTTTCTTTCCGGAGTATGTACTTATTATCTAAGACTCTTTTTTTGGTAGTAATTTAAAAAGGAAATGTATGAAAATAATCGATCACATATAAACATTTTTTTAATTAAATTAGGATTACAATCAAAATACATGTATACTAGTTTAGTATGTTGTCTTTCATTATGTTTACAATATATACATTATACACTAAAACCTCCGGTACTGTATACTCGACGGGTCCGGAAACCTCGGCTATGTTGACACTGCCAATTTTTCTCGTAACGCAATATTTACTATTCTGAAATGAGAGAGGAATATAACTATTACTCTCGTCAAACTCACCTTAAAAATAACTTCATAAAAGACCTCGTTAAAACGATTTCTATCCGGAATCGCAATCATCCACTTTTTTCGCATTTCCGCATCTTTCGTCACTTTAAAAACAGAAGTTTCTTGTTTTACACTTTTGTACCCCGTTTTGCATTTCGGCACAATGCACGATTTCGTAATTTGTTTCTAAAAACGCAGGTATTCCTTGTGTTGACAAGTCAACTGACAGTTGTCAGAGAATACTCTTACTTGGCGCCTTTTGGTACTACGCGCAAGTCGACGCTTAGCGGACTCACTTCTCACATAGGAAACAGCCCCGAGTTTCCAGACCTGTATGTACGGCCGTGGGCTGTAGCATCCATTGTTTGTACGGCTGAGTAAGAAACTCTCGATACAGAACTACCAGGCCGGAGAGAATACTGGCAGTAGATTCAGCAAGCAACACCTCTTCGCGGTTCTCGAGACAAGTAACCCTTCGGGGCCAAACTAACGTTGCCACTGCAAAAGATCCGGTGAACTGGGCACCGCATACAGTTCACCTCTAAAACCACGAGGGCGTGCCTTCTTATCCCAGGAATGCTGGTCGGAACGGATTCACGGGCGTGGTAGACACATGCGGAAGGCCAAACTTGAACGAGGCCGGCGATGGTTCGTAAACGCAGCTTAGGCTAACACGAGCAGGCGAGAGGGGCTATTCCTCAGGAGTCAGGGGGAATAGTCAGCAAGTTCGGTGCCTACTACGCCAAAATGTATGTGGGTTCTCGCTTAAAGTAACCCTTGTCAGATCGAGCAAGGCGAAAGAAGGTACCTCTGTGAAACGTCAGGTAAACGGTGCACCACATGTCGTTTACCCATAAAAACCACGGTGCGGTGCCTTCCTATCCCAGACGACTGGTCGAAATGGATTCACGGCCGTGGTGACATATGCGGTAGGCTATTTGAACGAGGCCGAGCGCTTACTCGTAGCGTTCCTGGTGAAACAGGTAATTACGAGGAGGTGGAGTTGGCTATTGCCCAGAAGGGGCAGTAACATAGTCTAGCAAGCAGAGCCCTGTAGAGTGGAGGATTTTTCACACTACAGGGTCCACCTAAAGTAGTCCCGCCGGGGGCGAAACAACCAGCTGCCTCTGCGTGGGTAAATGTTGCACCACACGGCACTACCCCTAAAGTCCGGTGTCTGGGCTTCATATGCCAGGTCTCTGGGAAATTGATTCGCGGCCGAGGCAAAGATGTGTGGTAGACCGATGATAAGAGGTCGACGGTGACTCGTCACACGGAGTAGTCGTAAAATGACGCGAACACGAGTAGACAGGGGGAGAGGGGCCCAGATGGTTCCAAAGACCGTCTCCTCTCCAATCTAGGCGTTGGTCTCTGTCGGGCAGTGGCGTGCTGTTTAGTTAGGAGAGGGCAAGTACGTGAACGTTTTAAGTCCGCTGGATAGGTAAACGGGGGGCCCAGCCCCCAAATTCTCAACATGAGTAACAAACTAAAGAGTATTGATATTTTCTTTCAGGTTAGATTTTTCTTATCGCACTTAATTGGTAACGCAAAAATACCCACCAAAGATTATATGCTAGATGAGATTCATCGAGATGTAACTAGAACCGGTGAACAAATTGTTTATAAAAGTATACATAAGATAGGATTACGCCAGAAAAATTATTTCGATGATATGGCTGATGTAGCTGGCATAAGAAGAATTCCTGATGTGGTTCATGAAATATATTTTAGCGCGCTAGAGAGAAGGAAGAAAAATCCGGGAACATTTCAACTATCGGAGGAGCAAATAGAACTAATCTTAAGAAGTGCCAAGGAGGTTACAAATAATGGTGCATGAATTATGTGATCTTCCACCTTCATTAAAGCTCCACTATTTTCACAAAACTGTTCAACCAACAGATGTTCTCTAAGAATTAAATGGCAGGTTCCCATTGATATCCAAAAAAGGATGTTTTATTTTACAACTCCCGACAGTATATTTAAATTATCAACGATAACTATTGATTATTGATTAATTGCATTGTAGAATATTGTTATTGTTTTGCTTCATAATTGAACTGGGAATTCAATCACAGTACCTCTGATTTGATCCTTAAACAATTGGATGTCCAACTAACCTAGGTATAAAATGATCGAAGTAAGGAAATGTAGGTAGTTGCGACGAGTCGTAGATATTGAAAAAGCCTATTTCAAGTTCAACTTTGGTCATTCTCTATCTACAAGTTTTTGTTATTGGTAATCTTGATTTAACAGCTTCTAAAAACACATTAGCTAATATCTCGTTTTATTTTTTAATTAATAAGTACGAAATAATCACCCTTATCCACCAAAAATACTATTGATTTACTAAGGACCTTTCAGCTACCAAGTAGCCATCATCCGAGTAAACTAAATTAGAAAACAAAATGTACCTGCTTAAGTACTATTTGAGGTTGATAATGCAAACAAGGGGTTATCCTCAACTGGATATGAATAAATTGCTTTTCGTCTATACGTACCAACCTCTTAAACATTACCCAGATATTTGTCCGTAATGTGGTTTGAAAGTGATAAACTTTTTCCAAAATGGTGTGACCTATATTTGAAATATATTCTGCTAATGCTGATTTTTAACTATTATTCTTCTTTATGTGCTATAAATAAGGAACATTCCCCTCATCCACAAAAATACTTGAAGTACCATGTAGCCATTATAGTATAAGGGAATTCCGGTAGCACAATAGCATTTCTGATGCAGCAAGCACCTGAACACTGTGGAAACATGGTGCAACAAGGAAGGACTCAAAGTGAATCTCTCGAAAATAACCATTGTACCCTTCACGAGGAGAAAGGACATTGGAAACATAAAAAACTTAGTTTTATATGGGGAAGACATACAGATGATGGACGCGGTGAAGTACCTAAGGGTAAGCCTAGATAAAAGGCTGGCTTTTGGGAAGCGTCTGGAGTAAACCACTGATAAAGTATTACGGGCTCTGTGGACTTGTCGTCGTACAGTCGGAAGAATCTGAGGATTCACACCAGGAATGGTACACTGGGTGTATACCACCATAGTGAGACCCATTGTAACATACGCCGCAATCGTGTATTGGCCAAAAACAAAACGAAAGTATCTCAGCATTCCCTGAACAGAGTTCAGAAGCTAGCCTGCTGAGGAATAACAGGTGCAATGTCGACCACCCCAACGGCTGTGGGGTTGGAGCCACAGGCAGAAGCCATAAGAGGAGCATATCGTTCCAATCTTATTGGACAAGGAAAAGCCGACTAAAAAGCATTTCTGGATAGCTTGTATCACCTGGGCCAGTGGAGATGAGATTCGACAGGATCAAGGTTCACAGCACTTCCGTACCGTTTACGATTAAAACCTCGAATGGACGAGAGAATGCAGGGGCAATCCTCATATGATACCAGGGGATTCCCTATGGAATGGTTTGGCACCAAGACTAAAAAAAGTACAGGAGCTGAAAAAGTCGAGAAAAAGGAGCAATGAGAGATGATTTGTTTAAGCCTAGAGACACTTGCGACAGAAGTCCAAGCAAAAATATTAGCAATGACAACATGTGCTCGAATTATGAGGGAGAGAGCTTATGAGAATAGACGAATCACAATCATTGCGAGCTACCTAACAGTGCTTAAAGCAGTGGAGTCATACACAATCACCTCACAATGTGTACTCGATTGTGTTAGGGAACTAACGGCACTAGTAAAGAACCCAATAGAATGACACTTGTATGGGACTCTGAGGAAGCTATGGCTGAGACTGCCGTCACACTGGCTGAAGCGGGAATGGAACAACCCCTGATTGGACCAGAGCCAACCTGTAGCATTTCTCATGCCACAGCGAAATCTGTGGTTCAAAAATGGCTCAAGGCAGACCACCATGCCTATTGGAGGTAACTACCCCGTATGTCGCATTCCAAGCGACTAATGGGAGATATTCAACACCAACGAGTGAGAAGTCTACCGACGTTCAGCAGACAAGAAATAAGGAATATTGTTTAATTTCTGGACGGAGACGACCCATGCAACAAACATCTCTGCATGATGGGTCTGATAGATCAGCTCCCATGCAGGGGTTGCGGCGTGAAATAATAGTCACCCATGGATGTGCTGTGTCATTGCACGGCGTACGCAGTAGGTCGTCGGACTACACCCGAGGAAATCAGAAGTATCCCCTTCATCAAGCTACTGAATTTCATCGGATACACCGGACTGATGAGGAAATAGCAATATGTGATATGTGAGGGCACAATAGAGCACTAATGACCGCAGTGCAGTGGAGCCATCTCTGAGAAGGAGAGAAGGAGAACCAACCTCACAAGGGAGGGGCTTTAGTCGGTAAAAATCCGGCACTCGGGGGAACTGGCACACGATGCGCCTATGCAAGATTTCCCCTCCTCAACGCAAAAAAAGTAGCCATTAACAGAGTAAACTCATTTATATAGGCAAAATATTCCTTATCATGAGTTAAAATGATATTTCTCAATTGACCCACAAAGCATTCTGAACAAGAATCACAATCAATTTTGTAAATTCTATATTTTTTTCAAAATCGGGAACTTTATCAAACGTATTGCCTAAATGGGTTTTTAGCTTGTTCTTCGCATCTATAAATCGATTTTATCCCAAACTTAGAAAACAAATTATGGAATTTATTGATTACTGAATGATTCGATTATTCGAAAACTAACCAAATTCGAGTCATTATTGTGAAATATTTCAAATAATTGAATGAAATTCAAAAGTTTCATAATTCAATAAAAATTCAATTCCTTAATTTGTTTGCAGTAAGACTCGCTTATAAGATACAAGAACACACTAAAAAACTGTTTAGGCAATACCTTGATATAGTGCCTCATTTTGACAAATCCAGAATTTACAAAATTGGTTGTGAGTCGTGCTCAAACAGCTATGTGGATCAAACTGTAAGGAGTATTTGAACTCGTTATAAAGAACATTTTGCCCATATAAAGAAGAAGAATAATGAAAAATCAGCATTAGCTGAACATACAGGCTGCCCCGGAGTCCCGAAAAGGTCCAATACCTCCATAGCTATTTGAGATATTGTCAAGAAGTTTTTTCATGGAATGAATACATAAGCAGAGTATAATTGGATAATATTTGCATTTATACAGGATGGTCTTTACTAATTAATATACCAAACTGATGTTTTTTCAATGGAACACCCTATACTGTGTTCATTATTTCGGAAGCCCTCATTAATCCGAGCTGAATGATATGACACACCATGAGTCTCTCGTTGACTGTTTCCGAATTATCAGACACTTTAGAGTTAAAAGGGATCTACTTCAAAAAATCACTCTGTGTTTACTGATCGAGATAAAATAGCGATTCTTACGCGAGCAGTTTTTCAATATGGTTAAAAATAGTGTTCATTATCAGAAATTTCTCGAAAAACAAGCATAACTTTCTTATTATCAGTGGAACAGCCTGTATATTATTTCATTAGTCGAAAGGTCTTCCAATAAGCTTTCCAACGATGTAAGGTAAGTATGGTCGAAAGTGAACATTCAGGCTGTTATTGAATAAAACGAGAAACTAAACTTTCCACTGTAAACAAAGCACTAAGTGATAAGGCTGATCAAAATACCACAAATACCAACTACTTGCAACTAATGAACAAACGTACAAGAAGTGTGTATTTGATTGAGAACAATCATGATTGATAGATTCAACAAGTAATGATAATCTAGTAAGTAAAACAATACCTTAACAATTAAAATATTGAATCTTAAAGTAGGTACTCAAAGATATGACCTTGTTGTTCGATACAAACATTTAGTCTCCTACAAAAGGAAGTTTAACACGCAATGGCGTGTCTGGGTCAACAGAACGAAATGCATCCCTTATTCTGATCTTCATGTCTTCCTCAGTTGTTGGCTAGTACGAAAAACTTTCTCTTTCACAAACTCCCTATCCAATGATTCGGGTAACTTTGATTCAAAAATTGGCTAACAGTTCGATGGTAGTGTACAGGCGTTCTATCCTACTAGCAGCCACATGTTTCTCCTTGTATTCAAATTTACGTTTTCTAGAAGAAGTGGGGGATCATTTTCTTGAGATTCCAATTATCCAATCCGATTCCACACCACATCAAAAAAGTAAGGACCGATCACACTTGATCCCCACATGATCAATATCCAATGGGTTTTCAGTCGCAAAATAATACATGTTGTGTTTGTTAACTGCTCTTGCTTTTGCTCTTGAGTTTTATTTCTTTGGTATGGAGACCAAATGTTCGTATCGAACAACAAGGTCATATCTCTGAGAACCTACATTACGACATTGAAATGACCGTGCGATACATCATCGTAGTGTTTTTTTTCGTCGCTGATTACGAATTTGACATCGAAAATGCTGAAAAATATCATTTTCCGGGAAAACGCGGAAAATTTCATCATTAATCTGATTTTTCGAGTGTGTTGATTTACGTTTATGATTCAAATAAACAGTTACAAACTTAAATTAAAAAAGCTTGTATTTTTTTCAATTTTCCTTATTTTCCACATAATAATGGTATTTTCAAAGGTTTTTGATGTCAAATTAGTAATCAGCGAACAAAAAATAATTATAATGACCTATCACACGGCCATTCTATGACGTTATCTTGTTTTTCCTTGCAATTTTCTTTGATTTTCCGAAATTTTAAACAATCATTTTTTTGGCATTACGTTTGATTCTCTTATTCGACATCGAAAACATAAACGGAAATCAACACGACACTTGAAAAATTCCATTCAAAGGAAAGAAGAATTAATAATAAAATTTTCCGCCTTTTCACGGATATTTTTCTAAATATCAAATTAGTATAAATAGGTTTTTTCTTGATAGGTCAAAATAGTGACCCATCACACGATGATTTCAATGACGTGGAAAGATTTTCTTCACAGTTTTCCGCAAATTTTCTTGTTTTTTGAGATCGAAATACGTGACTAGGAACCTCTATCACGTAGAAAACGCTAGTCACGTGAAAAATGAGAAAATTTGCGTGAAAATGACCAAATTTCCTCTATTTTCCGTGTGTTGAATACATATTAAGGGGGAAGAATTTCGCATGCGTAATCAGCGACCAAAAAAACCTCCTAGAAGCTATTTTGGAGGCTTAATTCTTTGATAAACTAAAAATTATCTTAAGAAGAGGGGTTGAGAATGGGGTTAATTTCGAGTATAGGGGTGAATTGGAGGCGATTGGTTTATCGCTCAGTAACCACGAATCACTTTCATGGTCCATAGAACATAATGCAAATATTTTTTTCCGTTACGACCGTCTACGAAATTTTTCGATAGTTTCCCAGCTTATTGACTGGACTAAGGAGTGAATGCAATGATAGCACATAAAAATCATAATACGATTATAAAACTGAATCTGTGAATGAACTTCAGACATTTACATATCGGATGCGTGAGAATTAATTGATTGTTGTGAAAGATACACTTGTATCTGTTCTAGGAAGTGTCAATTAGACATTCGAATATTGTTGATTTGTTAAGAGTTTACATTCTTCCCATGTACATGAACAATTATATAAATATACATATTACATATAGATTCGATAATCATATAAATTTCACAATTAAATCATTACAAAGCTATTCTGCTCTATATTTTATGAGTTGGTCAAACTCCTCAACTCAGTACCCTGTTGTTAATAGTATTTACCTTCGAAAATATAAAGCGGACCTACTTGAAACTTGCCAAATGTGTTCCATGCGATATAGGCATTTCGAAACTCAATCCGTAACATGGTAAAGGTATTCAATACATATTGACCTTGTGACTGCTAATATAATAAGATCCATAGATCTATGGAACATTATCACAGTTCTGACTGTCTATGCTTTGTTTGATGTATGATTGTAATATATATTTTCCTACTACCCTCTTAGCAAATGGCGTTCACGACCCCTGATTCGGGGTAGAAAACACCACTTTTACTCAACTATATCTCCAATAATGAGGTAAATTGTCTAAAAAGTCATTAAGTTTAGATTTTCATCCAGCCATTTTTTGAATACCTCGTACACTTTCTAGTATCTTTCACGAGATTTAATTGGCAGAAGATTTAACGATACCAACTTGGCAGATTAAATGTCTTGAGAATCATCAGCTTCATATTCCATTTTTCAGTGATAATTTTTTATATTGAAATGAAGAAAATCCTTTGAAATACGTAAATCACTATGTTGTGAACAATGCCTTGGCAACGCCAGTCTCTGTAATGTATACTGGACTGATTTCAAATGTTATATTTTGACAGGAAAAAGAATACAAAGATCATTCTGGAAATGGACATAAACCGTACTAGGAAAAATTATATACATTCCTCTAGAGTAAAGTGCATTTCCTCCTTTGGTATGTGAATAAACTATCACTAGCTGTTTTCCGTAGGAACGTTAGAAATTATTAAACGTGGATAGACGTCAAACTATTTTCTTGAAGGCTTATTTCGATTGACGACACATTACGTATTTTATACTTATATTTCTTCTAAATTTAGAACAAGAATTTTTTTAAATAATTTCTCATGGTTCAAAAATAAATAATCAATTTATTTATATTTCTTATTTATTAAACTGTAAAACAAATATTAATAATTCCCAATTATAAATATGAATTAATTTGTTATATTCAAAAACCATTAATATTAATAAAATTACTTAGGATAGGACGGAAAATTTTTACTTCAATAAAGCTTTTACTAATACCAGGAATAAAGATATATTTATTCTTTTTAAAACTTAAATTATACTATATATGAAAGATTCCACATTTTTATCAAAAAATTCATAATTTTGAATGAAATTTATAACTTTCAGTAAAATTATTCATAAATGAACTTTTGAAATTGAAAATTTTTGGTAGAAAGCACTTTCAAAATTTCATCTAATAAAGCTGAAGAAGATATTTCTTCACTTTAATAAAACTTTATTTCGATTAGAAAAAATATAAACATAAATTTTTATTAATAAACTTAATAAAATTATTATTAACTATTCAAATAATAATTATCAATAATTTATGTTCAATAATAAAAATATGAAACCTAATAATAAATGTTTTATTATGATGCTGATATTTTGCGGTCAGGTTAATAGTGAACCGTCAAAATAAATCACTATGTAAACCTTAATCATGGTATCACAAAGTTATTGTTATTGTTCACGAAAATCCGTGAATCAACCCGATTACAATAGGTACTTTCCTTATACTATGTAAAGTAAGGGAAGTAAAGAGGCACAACTATACAACTTTATTTCTATTCAATTTTGTAGTAAACAAACTAATAAAATGAAATAATACAATAACCGACCTAATTTGATTCGTAGGTTGAGAATGAAAAATATAATGAAAATTATTTATATTCCATGGACAGTTTTGAGAAGTGTTTATTATTCAATTTCACAAGTTTTCATAAATACATGGAGTAAGCTTTGGGGATATAATTTCCTTTCACTCTTGATGAAGTTATTGAGTGATAGGAAGCAAAATATATTGAGTGAAATACAAGCTTGATATAGGCTGGTCCACATTTCCTGGATACATTTGATTGAAATATTTGAATCACTTGGAATATAAATTTATCTTTCTGGATACACCAATAAATGTTTTCAAAAATATATTGCAAGAATTTTTAAACTGAAATGTGTTTTTCAATTGGAATCCAAGGACAAATTTCTTCAAATGTGCATTAAATATTAATTTAGTTCATAACTCAATATCTTCTTACCTCAAACCTTTGTACATAGCAGAGTAAACAGGAAATCCATATTTATCCTCCCCCACGTCAGAACTATACACCCAGGTACCTCCAAGTTCTGATCCCATTTCGAAAATTTTACACTTGTGACCGTGTTCTATGAGCTGCTTAGCAGATGACAAACCTGCAGCCCCAGCACCAATCACTGCTACCTGCATTATAAGTGTGTTTAGAAAAATTGTAATATTAAAAAGTTCGTTAAAAATATTTATCACTTTATTCAGCTTATGGATAATGAATGATTATGTATTAGTCAATACACTCATAGTCTATGCCGTTATCAGAAATACATAAATTAAAGTGTCGCACCATTTGTTTTTAAATATGTACGGGAAGAATAAGGAATTATTACATCACACTTCATAGTTCTATATTTTTATTATTATGTTGACATAATCATTATAAACTTATAAGAGAATGAAATGAAGTCAATAATATTTCCTTCCATACATATTGAATAAGTTATTGCATGATTTGGAAACGACAATCGAAATATAAAAGATACTAAAATCCAGTGCAAAATTTCAGGTGATGTGAAATAAATAGAAATGTTCACGAGAAGATTTAGTTCCAACATTCTATTAATTAAAGGTCTTGCATTATATTCTTACTTACATATACAGGGTTTTTAATAATGAACTCCACTAGAAGCGCATGGGTAAGAGAAAATTGAAATATGACTGAAATTGTTCCAGAATCATTTTTAATAAATACAGAAATATCCAGCTGTTCCCAAATAAATTCAAAACAAGGATAAGTGTCATCTGTTCGAGATTACATTTCCGGTTGAGGAAAACTGTCGCAATTCTACGTTTTATATTTTTCGAATACACTTCCAAATAGTTTCTCTACCTGTAAGTACCAGGATATCAAAAAGTATCTTGGTCAAGGGTGGTTGTGGAATCTAAAACGTATGTCTTAGTTTACGTTTGAAATAATTATGTCACTGTCACACTGACATCATCAATAACCTACAAATATCATGTCAGAATCTGTTAAGTCGTTGTGCTGAAATTTTCTAATCCAGTTTTTGAATCATGCCTCTTACCACACAGCACAAAATTTTCATGATTGAAGCCTATTTTCGAACGGGTGCGCTAGTTAATGGAAATTGGCAATACAGTCAACGTTTGTGTTTGGACAATTTTCGAGAGCACTTCCCAAACGTGGCAATATTACCGGACAATTTTTATGCGTGCCTTACAAATTGTGTTGAAGTGTTCCGCGAAACTGGTTGTGTGACTCATAAAAAAAGTGCTGGTAGACCAAGAGTTCGTACAGAAGCAGTTGTCAATGACGTTCGTCAACGTATGGAAGAGGAGCCTGCAAAACCTTTGAAACGTCTTTCTCAGGAAATTGGACTTTCTTATGGAACATGTCAGAAGATTTTGAAGAAAGACATGCATCCATATAAGATGCAAGCATATCAAGCTCTTCTGCCCGCAGACCACCCCAGACGCCTTGCTTACTGCCATTGGTTTGTCAATAATTTAATGAATGACGATCTTCTGGACTCAACTTCTGACGAAGCGTGGTTCCACCTTTCGGGATACATCAATTCTCAAAATATGCGAATGTGGAGCAATGATAACCCTCATGTTTTTACTGAATCGCCACTACATGCTCAAAAAATCGGTGTTTGGATGGCAGTTTATGCAGAAGAATAATTGGGCCAATTTTTTTCGATTTCATCGTCAACGCAGAAAGGTACAGACACAACTTTTTGGCTGAATTTGTGCAACAGTTAAACGATGATGAACTTCGGTACGGTTATTTCCAGCATGACGGTGCAACAGCACATACTATACACTAGAAAATATTGCTTTTCTCCGCTAGTTTTTTGATGACCGGCTGATAAGTTTGCATACAGAAGTTGAGTTTCCTCCGAGATCACCTTGTTTGACAATTATGGACTATTTTATATTTCCTTACTTGAAAAACAAGATTTTCGCAACTCCGGTAAATAATTTGCAAGAACTTCAACTAAGAATAGTTCAGCAATGTGCAACCATAACGCCAGAAATGCTGCAAAAAGGTTTTCACAGCATGAGGATGCGCGTCAACTTGTGCATCGAACAAAACGGGGGACATTTTCAACAATTACTGTAATCTAGTTTTTCTTGTTACTAAAACCGTTATTTCATAATTTGTAATTCATTATTGTTTTACAACTGAAATAAATGTATGAAATTTGTAGGTTATTGATGATGTCAGTGTGACAGTGACATAATTATTTCAAACGTAAAGTAAGACACACGTTTTAGATTCCATAACCACCCTTGACCAAGATACTTTTTGATATCCCGGTATATACCATTGGTACTATTTATATGCACATCTATGATTTTATATTCTAGTATAGTTTTAATAGATATCGCTGAACTGAAGCGCACATCTTTCTATAACAAATTGAAATTATTCAACTGAAGAAGCTATTAATACAACAACAAGAAATACAAACTTATTGTGGTCCTTCGAGCCGGATATCAGAAAAGAGTTATCAACAAATACAGTGAATTTCGAGGTGAATTCGAATAACATGGTCAGTTCTCAAGTCTATACAATTCGCATCATTGGACGCCAATAGCCAATGCACATTTTCATAACAATATCGCAAGAAAAGGCAGTGCATTTAAAGTTTCTCTAACCAGATTCATAAACTATCTCAATAGTATAGATTATGATATGACAATAGTGATCTAGATTCGATAAATGTTGAGATGAATTTACGTCTTGAGAAAATCGAGTCATTGTTCGATAAATTTGATGACATAAATTCGCAATTAGAAATGTTCGACGATGTAACAACTCAGAGTCACGCCAAAAACCGCGATGTTTTTATTTATTTATTCTTTTCTACAGTTGCTAGAGCAAAAAAGATTTTAGAATCGAATGGAAATCGTAGTAAAGGGTCATTCTTACTAACTCACCCAAATAATCCAACAAACGTAAATCCTGGAAATAGTTATATACAGAATGGCATAAAACCTAAATTACCAGATATTAGTATTCCAACATTTGATGGTCACATAGAAAATTGGATGTCATTTTATGAATTATTTACGTCGTTAATTCATCAAAATGCATTGCTGTATTTTGTATGTATGTACATAAATTACACTACTTACGTCTGTCTCTTAAAGGTGAAGCAGTTAAAATATTGCAATCTTTGCATAATACAGCCGTGAGTTATCAAATCGCGTGGGATCTACTGCGTGATCGATACGAAAATAAAAAGATCATGTCTAATTATCACATTTCGGCTATTCTGAATTTATCTGCAGTAACTAAAGAATCAAAGGTTTATTTGCGTAATCTATTGGATGATTTTCATAAACATCTAAGAGCATTTGAAGTTTTAGGGCATCCTACAGAACATGGGATTTACTTATTGTTCAAATTATATCCTCTAAATTTGATCCAACAATTTACAGGGAATGGGAACACGAAAATACAAGTAACAAAGAGTATGCTACAATTGATAAATTAACAGAATTTCTCAAGCAAATGTGCAAATTCTTAGACGCTATGCAGCCAATCACAGGTAACGAAACAAATGTTAGATTGAGGCACTCACAATCACTTTTTGAATACTTTATTAATGATACAGTAATAGAATTATATGGATTATATTATTTAGTAATTAACTATTGAGGATCGCTCAGTACTTCCCCGGCTATAGCTCGAGAAGCGATGATGTACCCACAGGCATGCGTATGTCCCTTCCCACATGCGTATATATCTCGATAACAGAGAGCACGATGGGCTTGGACTGCTTCGGGAGGTGTCGGTAGCCCGTCGGTACGGATGGTTTATAACACTCGGCCATCCTGACCACCATTCGCCCTCGAATCGGTCTGAAGGAAAAAAACAGAGAAAAAGTGGAATTAACTCAGCATGTTCAGCAATTTGGAAGTTACCACTGCAGTAGTTGTGAGTATTAGTATATCTTTGTTCAGCAATTTGGAACATACCACTACAGTAATTGTAATTATTAGTATTTCTTTGTTCAGCAATGTGGAACATACATCTGCAGTAATTGTATTAGTATATCATTGTTCAGCAATTTGGAACATACCACTAGTAATTGTAAGTATTAGTATTTCTTTGTTCAGCAATGTGGAACATACATCTGCAGTAATTGTATTAGTATATCATTGTTCAGCAATGTGGAACATACCTCTGCAGTAATTGTATTAGTATATCATTGTTCAGCAATGTGGAACATACCTCTGCAGTGTAAGTAATAGTATATCTTTGTTCAGCAATGTGGAACATACCTCTGCAGTGTAAGTAATATTATATCTTTGTTCAGCAATGTGGAACATACCTCTGCAGTGTAAGTAATAGTATATCTTTGTTCAGCAATGTGGAACATACCTCTGCAGTGTAAGTAATAGTATATCTACTCTAGAATAGTACAATTGCGTTATAACGTACCTACTGCTTAAATACCTCAAAAGGTTTCATATTCTCGAAGCAGACTACAGCGTCATAAGGAATTTGTGATCTTGTAGTGTGTATATCTTCCTTAACCCTGTATCTGTCATTGGAGAGCACCTCCACAACCTTGAAAGGACCTCTAAACTTAGGAAGTAACTTCTTACTTTCATTATTTGCAGGATGGCTATTTATTTTTGTCAAAACAAGGTCTCCTACAGAAAATGTGCCTGCACTACATCGTTTCTTGTTGAAGTATTCATTTTGTTTTATACGATTTTCTTCCAAACTTCGAGAGGCCTCAGCTCGAATTCGGGTTACATCGACAAGATGTTCTTCAATATCATCATCTTCAACCTCACTATCTTTTATATCAGCGTTCGTTCTTAATTTCACGCCGAACATAAGCTCTGCCGGGGTTTGTTTAGTAGTTTTGTGTATGGTACTATTCAACCCTTGTTGAATTTTAATCAATTCCTCGTCCCAACAATTTGAACTTTTATTGAAATTGCAAGATGACAGGGAACTTATAATAGTTCTATTAGCTCTTTCGACTTGGCCGTTGCTGCGAGCCATGCCTACTGCTGCTATGAATAATCTGATATATCTTTTATTACAAAAGTCGTTAAATTCATTCGACGTGAACGCTTTACCTGCATCAGAGATTATTCGGTGCGGATTTCCGAATGTGGAAAATATGTCTTGCAATACTTTGACAGCACTAGTAGCTTTTGTATCGGGTACAGCTCGAACAAAAGTAAACTTTGTAAAAGCATCGACAATATTTAATAAGTACGAATTTCCGTTTGTTGTTTTTGTAAACGGTCCTAGGTGGTCAATATGTAGGGTATGGAAAGGTTTCGCGTATTTAGGTATGGAATATAAAAGCCCTGGCTTTCTACCAGATGGATTCTTGTGATATAAACATGGTAGGCAACATTTAACATACTTCTGTACAAATCTACGCATTTTTGGAAACCAATACTTTTCCCGAATGCGATATAGGGTCTTTTCAAGAGCAAAGTGACCAACATCATCATGATTGATCTTAACAATTTGCCAGCGGCAGTTCTTAGGAACAAGCCACCTTCTACCGTATTCTGTTAACTTAAAAACTCTATTACCCCTCAGATCATATTTATTAAATATTTCTTTATTATTATCAGAATCGCCCGATAAAAGAATTTCTTTAATTTCTTTAATTTTATTATCCTGATCTTGTGCATGAAGTAGCCAGTCACTCTCGGAAATCAAGCACACGTTTTCAACAAGTTCGCTTTCATTTGGGAAATTGCGACTTAAAGCATCAACGTGTTTCATACTACTACCTGGACGATGTTTGGTTTCGAATTGAAAATCTTGCAGCGCTAGAATCCACCGTGCTACTCTTGGTACGGTTGTCTGATTGGACAAAGAACTCTTTACTGCGTTGCAGTCAGTTACCACCACAAAGTGTTTCCCAATGAGATAATGTCGAAACCGCATCAGGGTGTACACCACAGCTAATAATTCCAGTTCAAAAGAATGGTAATTTTTCTGTTCTTTGGTTGTGCTTTTGCTGTAATAAGCTATCGGTTTTTCACCTTCATTCGTAACTTGTGTCAGTATACCAGCCACACCATCTCTACTCGCATCAGTGTAAATTATGCATTGCAGTGCAGGATTGAATATAGATAGAACAGGGCTAGACGTTATCACGGTTTTAAGGTACTCAACAACTTTAGTGTGTTCTTCCCTCCACATCCAAGGTTGGTCTCTTTTGAAAAGTGCAGTTAGGGGTGCAGTTTTTCTAGAAAAATTGGGGATAAATTTTCGGAAATAACCTACTAAGCCTATAAATTGTCGTAGCTGATGGACTGATTTTGGTAGCGGAAAATTTTTGACAGCATCCGTTTTTAATTCGTTGGGAGAAATGCAATTCTTAAAAATTTTGTAGCCCAAATAGGTTATTTCAGTACGCAAGAAGGAGCATTTAGAAATTTTTAATGTTAGACCATATTCTTGCAATACTGACAATACCAGTTCAAGTTTATGGAACCCTTCTTCTATTGATTTAGAAGGAATTAAAATGTCATCCAAATATATGAGGATTCCAAGATGTCGGAGATGTTCGAAAATGAGAGTCATCATTCTTTGAAATTCAGAGGGGGCGTTTGTTAAACCGAAGGGAGTCCTAAGAAATTCAAAGACTCCGTCAGGAGTGACAATCGCAGTTTTTTCTATTGAATTCGGATGAACAGGTATTTGATAGTAGCTAGAAGCCAAATCGAGAGAAGTGAAATAGGTGTAATCAGAAAGTTGATCTATCAGATCTTCTATCAGGGGCATTGGAAATTTATTTTTGACTGTTATCTTATTGAGTGCAATATAATTCACGACCATCCTTTTCTCACCACCCTTCTTATTAACCAATATTACGGGACTTGCATATGGCGATTTACTCCTTCTAATTATGTTCGCTTCTAGTAGCTCTTTAATCATACCCCTCAAGACTTCCTTTTCTTTTTCTGCCACCCTGTAAGGCCTACATGCTATTGGTTTGTCATTTGTTAGCTCAATTTGTAAAGAAACTGTCGAAACTTTTCCTAGATCCGTAAGCTTTCGATAAATACACAATTTGAATTTATTAATTAATTCGTACAAGGTGGCTTGTTGATCAGTTGTTAACGTCCCGTGATCAATCGTAAAATCAAGCACATTATCAATGTGCTTTTGTTTAAATTTCAACTGATCGTCCACTTTATAATAGATAACCGAAGTGTTCTCTGAAAAGTTTCGACCAATAAGAACGTCGTGTGAAAAGGCGAAGTCGTCAATAACGTACAATTTGCAAGGTACTTCGGCATCATCTACTTTGACAATAGTTTCTATATAGTCATACACTGAAGTTCCGAAACCCAAGAAACCTGATAAACTGATTTTACTTTCTAGCGGTAATATTTTCATACCAAGAGATAGCGCTGTACTTTTCTGTATAATAGAGCAGTCGCTCCCTAAATCAACAAATGCTTTGATAGGTTTACCTTTAACAAAAATGTTTTTGTAAAACTTATTATTATTTTCGGAGTTAACTAAATTCACCTGGTTATTTGATTGAGAATTTGTTTTTTTTGCACAAACAGCCTGTATATGGCCAGCTTTATTACAGTATCGACATACTTTCAGTCTACTAGGACAGTCTCTGCGAAAATGATCAGCACTACCACAAGAAAAACAGAGTTTATGATCTTTGGAGGTATTCGGAATATTGTCATTGCGGCCTTGTGTCTTTGTTGTATTAAAAATTGTAGGATTACGTCCTTGAACAGTTTTTTGAAACGTTGGAATATATTTATTTTGAACTGTTTTATGAACACCGAAATTTCCTGTATTATTATTCTGAATTGTTTTACGAGCAACAAAATTACTTTGAGCGCGAACCTGCGTATTGTTGTATATTTTATTTCTTAGAAAACCAGACAAAACATTTAGATCGGTTATATTTGCCGCTTCCACAGCTGAAGCGATATTTGAGTCGTCTATTGCGCCAACGATAATAGAAATTTTATCGTTATTAGTAAAGTTTAAGCCGAGGTTAGCAATTTTACATAAATGTTTGAAATAAAACTCATATAAGTTGTCTCCGACTGTAGGCTTATGACATAGTAAGTCATTTAGTAAATCAAACATGTTTCGTTTATTGACGAACGTGCTTTTTAGCAAAACCTTCCATTGATCCCATGAATATTGTGACCAACCTATTTCGTTTTTAACAATGTTATTATACCAAATCTGAGCTGTACCACGTAATTTATTTAGTGCTTGAAATATTACAGATCTTTCATTCCACTTGTAAGTTACATATAAATGGTCAATTATTTCTAACCATTTATAAACATCGTCGATAAATGGATCAAATTCTGGGACTACGGATGCATTTGATACGAAATTTGTATTAGAATCACATAACTCACTTACCCCGGCTGAACTATTTGTTTTGAATATAGGAGGTGTATACGAACGTTTTTTGCGTCTTCCATTTGAATTATGTCGTACATATCAAGAATTATCATCGCTAGAAAATGATGACGAAGTACTTGAATTTGAACTAAGAGACCTGTTCCTCTTCCTATGTCTTTTCTTTGATGATGTACGTGGCATTGTAGGTTCTTAACCACTTCTGATGTTAGATTGAGGCACTCACAATCACTTTTTGAATACTTTATTAATGATACAGTAATAGAATTATATGGATTATATTATTTAGTAATTAACTATTGAGGATCGCTCAGTACTTCCCCGGCTATAGCTCGAGAAGCGATGATGTACCCACAGGCATGCGTATGTCCCTTCCCACATGCGTATATATCTCGATAACAGAGAGCACGATGGGCTTGGACTGCTTCGGGAGGTGTCGGTAGCCCGTCGGTACGGATGGTTTATAACACAAAGTACAAGCAGTCAGTAAAAGTTCATGCGGCATTAGAGTCGTATACTGATAGTGTTCAGACCTGTGTTTTTTGTAATAAACCTAATCATTCAATTTACACTTGTACACAATTCTTGGATTTAAACGTTAATGACCGTTGGACTGAAATTAATTCCAAAAATATATGCTAAATTGTTTGAGAAAATATTACAAAGGTAAAGACTGCAGAAGTAGTAGAAAATTCAATAAACGCCATAACACATTGCTTCATAATGAACAATCATTTTCACAAACTGCTCGTGTCCAAGAAATACGTTCAAAAATCACTTCAGAGAAAACAGCTGATGCAGAATCATCAAAATCAAATCAGGTTATAAGTTATCATTCTATATCTAATACTCGACCATACATCAAAATTCACAATATTCGAGCTTTATTAGACTCCGCTCAAAACACTTTCTGAGAAATTAGAATTAAAAACAAAGGAAACCAATTTTACAATAAGTGAAATCGAAAACTGTCGATCAAGTTGATATTAGAATTCACGCCAGGAATAGTGGTTTCAGTATTTCGTTATCATGTCTAATATTACCTTGCATAATCCAAAACTTGCCAACATTTTCCATTGACCGAGATTCTTTTGGAATACCACCACATATAGCATTAGCCGATCCAGAATTTAATGTATCGGATCCCATAGATATCGTTATCGGAGCGTCTATATTTTGGTAACTTGTATCGGTTGGTCAAATTAAATTAGGTCACAATAAACCGGTATTACAAAAAACGTTACTACGATAGGTGGTTGTAGGTCCTATTCAATTTTCAGATTCTTACAGTGTTTTACACTGCAGCGTACCTACCACTTCTGGTAATTGTTTTTATAGCACGGAAAAGCAAATACAAAATCAGTTAACGTCATTTTGGGAGATCGAGGAACTATTCAAGAGGCAGCACTTTTTTCTCAAGAAGAAATTAATTGTGACACACATTTTGAAAATACTGTAACACGAAATTTTGTTGGTCGTTTCGTCGTCAAACTTCCCTTCTAACAAAATATTTCTCTGTTAGGTAATTCATATCAAACAGCTTTCCATAGATTCAAAGCAATTGACGAAAGTTTCGTAATAATAAAATTTCGAAAGAGCAATATAGCTCATTCATGCAAGAGTATATAGCACTAGATCACATGTCTAAAGTTCTAAGATTCAACAACGAAGATTCTGAACAATATTTTCTTCCACACCATGCAGTGTTCAAGGAAGAAAGTATTCGAGTCATATTCGACGGTTCCGCGAAAACCGACAGCTTGTCTTTAGACGATACTTTTACGATAGGACCGACATTGCAAGATGATCTCTTATCAATCGTGCTAAGATTCAGAATACATAAGGTTGTAGTTACGGCTGACATAGCCAAGATGTATCGACAGATTCTTGTGAACAAACAGGACAGAATGTACCAGAGAATTCTGTGGCGCGAAAATGATCATTTGCCTATTGATACATATGAGTTAAATACCGTAACATATGCCATTTAAGCATTACGATATTTAGCAGAACTTCATTTTGATTCTTACCCAAACGCATCTCAGACCATACTCAATGAATTTTACGTTGATGATCTCATCCCTGGTGGAAGAAATATTTCAGAAGTAATATCAAATTGTAACAATATCATCAAATCTCTCCACTCTGGTGGTTTTGGAATTCGGAAGTGGATCTCAAACGAACCTCATATTCTGAAAGCATTATCAATTTCCGTAAACGATTAGTCAACACTCAACATCAAATGTGGTGAAGGTGTGAAATGCTGAGGATTATTATGGATTCCTGAAAGTGATTATTTCAAATACACGATAAAAATTTTAAATTCTCAAAAAAATCCAGTAACGAAACGAGTCATTTTATCGCACGCATCACAAATCTTCGACCCATTAGGTATTTTAGGCCCAAGAATAATAAACTCAAAACTGATAATACAACGCCTTTGGCAATTGAACCTCAATTGGGACGAATCTATACCAATGACTTTACATACAAATTATTAATATACATGGAATTCTTGATTTGTGATTATGTTATGGTGTACTGGAGGAATTAATGCTGCTAATTTTCTTTCGATATTTATAAAATATTGATCAGAATAGTTTGCCATTTCTTTGTCATTCTCGAATTGTTCCCCATTGTCCTTTGTTGCGAATATGTTTTAATTAATTTGCTTCACCATTGAAACCAAGATTTACTTTATTGACTGAATGTATTTAATAAATGTTGATTGCAATTTCGAAACATAAAAGGAGATACAATAGAAACAATAGTGAATTTATACTAAGCAAATCTTGATTGGTAAATGAGTGGTAAGATACAACGAAATTACCAAAATAAGCTTACTAAATATAGGCGGATAAGTGATGTTTCATGTAACGGAAAATTGAATTTGACCGGCGTCGGGTGCAGTACATTAGACCTAGGAGAGTATTTGAAAGATTTGTTAGCAATCGTGAAGGATTATGACGGGAGTGCGGGATAATTATTTATTTAAAGTTTCATTTTCACTAATTTAAAACAAAAATGTTTCGCTAACACGGTAGCTTCTTCATACAACTTAACTTTCGAACTATTGGAAATGAGTTTTTAAAAAATAATTTCATTGTCTATAAGAGGTTTACAGTATGAAAGTTGAATTAAGACTGAACTAATATCTAACAGAATGAAGTACATCTCGACACATGTCCTGGAATCGCTGCCGTCCGCATGAATCCAATAACGCTGATTCAGATTACAACGTTCGCTATTTATTCGAAGAATTAGTTATATAACTTACATATATTACAAAAATACAGTATTTTTATTTATGATCTGCTGGCCACCTTATGAAGATATGACAGTTTAAAAAAATGTCTAATCCCCCCTCGGAAAAGGCTAGCCGGTGGAAAACAGACTCAACCTGACCGACCTGTATTCCGGGTCAATCAGGAAAAACTGGCCAGAGACGAGGTCAGATTGGACGGTCCTCAAGACACCCTTGCTGATATCCCCTACAACTTGCGGAACTATTTGAGAGATCAAAATGCCTCAGCATTGACAATGTGGGATACTCTCGCTGAATAGGCAAAAAGCATTTAATTATATGGTAGGAAAAAGCGACACTTCCTTCTGTATAAAATGCGAGGGAAACAAAGTAGGGTCGTTAACCCACTTTCTTTGTGAATGTCCTGCGCTTATTCTAAACAGGTTTACCTGGCTGGGATCTTAAGATTCTGTCGAGTAGCGGGGTATCCAAATCCCCCTGAACAGCGTAGCAAGGGATAGTGCACAAGGGTATTTGGCTAAGTGCCTGCACTTTCGATTGAGCCGCCCGCTAACATCTTGACCAATACCAATACCCTTGGAAAAAGAGCATATGATTTTGGCAAAATCATCGATTTCAGCATATATTGACTGGACTAAATCCCGCTTGTGAATATTCAATCATTTGCGTATATACGGAAGGTAATCGAAACATATTAGTTGGGTAATACATTAAATGAATTCACAACTGTGTATACACTATAACTCTAATAAGTACGAAATAATCACATTTTTCAATTAAAAATACCGTTATTGTACTGAGGACCTTTCAGCTACCAAGTAGCCATCATCAGAGTGAACTAAATTGGAAAACAAAATACACTTGTTCAAATACTATTTGGGGTTAATATGCAAACGAGGGGTTACTCTCAGGTGGGAATAGATCCGAATTTAATGAATTACTTTTTCGTTTATATATATCCGTTCCTTCTGAATTACCTAGATATTCGTGCCCGTTTGCAATAATATATACCGAAGTGATTCAAAACGACCAATCATCGCCATGTCGAGTTGCTGCTTTTATTGTATTCACATATTAACTCACTCATGTATTGTTATGTAAAAGATGTTGAGGAAAATAAATGTCTTTACCTTTACCTACAGTATTTATCGAAATAATATTATGAATTGATATTATCGATAGGTAACTACAAATGAATTAAATCACAATTATTATTTTGACATGAATTATTGGAATCTACCTCTAATCCGAAAGTCAATATTCAATGATCACAAATAGAAAGGAAATAATCACTTTTACACACTAAAAGTACTATTAAAGTACTGAGGACTTTTCGGCTGCCATGTAGCCATCATCAGAGTAAACTAAATTTAAATCAAAATGTTCAAATACTATTTGGGGATAATAATGTAAACAATGAGTTACCCTCAGCTGGAGATAAATCGGAATTTAATAAATTGCTTTTTTGCTTATACATTTCCATCCCCTCTACTTTGTTTTAAGAGTGATAAGCTTTCTTCAGAAATGGTGTGACCTGTATTTGTAATATATTCTGCTAATGCTGATTTTTCACTATTATTCTGCTTTATATGTGCAGAATGCTCTTTATAACAAGCTAAAAAGTTCCTTATAGTTTTAGTCACGTAGCAGTATGAACACGACGATCACTTTTGTAAATTCGAGATAAGTCGGAAGTTTTCAAACTTGAACCTGTTGCATTTAATGTGTCACTGTTCACAAATACCCCAATTCCTTATTAGATAAACATTATAGAGAAATGGCTTTCTAATATTAACATCCACGATACAAACTGTTCGGAATACTTCATGATTACATCTTTACGTAATAGAGCAAAATTATTTCACTTTCAACAAAAATGTCTATATACAAACGAGCGGATGTGGGCAATCTACTTTCCTATTTCCTGGCCAATTTATTCTATGCGAACTTGAAACCTCCTCGAAATTGAAATTAAATCAGGTTCCTAAAGTTTGGCACAGATATGGTGATGAAATTTTCGCAATTATAAGTAAAAATTTTGCACTACATAATTTTTTGAACACGCTTAAAAGCCAGTTTGATTTATAAATTAACGGTAGAATTAGGAAGCAATAACCAGCTTCCTTTTCTTGACGTTAATATTATCGTTGACATTTTTGACATAATAGCCAGCTGATGCGTGTACAACAATTAATTATTATAAAACAGCTCCATTCCTCTGAGCTAGAAAAATTATAGCAATGAAATTGAGACACTTCAGCAAATACTGAAGGATAATGGTTACGACAAATCTTTGATAAATAACTTAATTTGTAACCAAAAACGGAAAATGGACCGCAATCAGCTAACTAAATTAGAGCCTTTACTTTCGAATAATTCATTGAAATTCAATAGTTTCACTTATTCTTCAGTAATCAATAAGTCCCATAATTTATTTTCTATATTTGCAATAAAACCCGTTTATAGATAAGGGTGATTATTTCGTACTTATATTAAATTAAATAATGTCGATTTCTGTGTCATCATTTTAAAATTAAAAACGAACGTTGTCAAAACAGTCACCAATTGAAATGTTTATCCTGACAAAAGATTATTATCGTTAAAAATAAATACGAGGACGGTGGACATTTTTTTTTTATGTCAAATTTATTTGCTTGCAGTATAGATTCCTAGTTATCATCTAGTCAATGTGAAAAGTGGGCATTCTTTTATGAGGAATAAAATATATGCCAAGAAAGTCGATGTCAGTTACATCGCTAGACTTCCCAGAGATGAATCAAGATTATATTTCAAGACAACATTTTCTTGTCGAATAAATGATACCAACTTATAATGTTTTATTTGAAGATTATACACGTAATTCCAGTTACAATATGAATTGCAATGTATATCGTGAGTGCCATTATATTTGATGTTCTATGATATTTTGATAACATATAAAAGACATAAACCTCAGAGTTATGTATTCACCAATGAGATGTTTTTTGAAGTGGTGTATGTATTATGTAAATATATTATATTCAGATATTCTGATTAATACATCGTGGTGCTCAAATATAAGTTCATCATATTTAAGGAGGTTAAGCCGACTTGTTTTTTAATTTTATACAATTAATTTATAACGTCATCTTATCATTATTTCCAAATGACATTAAAGACATCGACCTTTTATTTGAAAAGCAACTTTTCTAAAACAACAAACAACAGACACAATGTTAGATTCATTAAATAAATAGATCAGGTCATTACGCATAGGAAATCTCTTATTTGAGTTATCTGCATTAATGGTTTATTCAGTCTGGAATTTTGATTGTTATTAATAACAAATCGTTTCATCAAAGTTGTAGTACGCACAATTGCGCAACTATTGAATGAAATAGTTTGAATCATTAAGTATAATTTTATTTATTTGTAATTTGAGCTAGAACTACCTACATTCCTTGAAAAAGTAATGTACCTTAATGAGTGATGATGAACGAACTATGTGTTAGTAGGTAAGCTCTAACTGGTCTTGAATCGACTTTTTTTTATTTCATAAAAAATTATAAATTTCAGAATCCTTCAAATATTGCATTGGGTGATATGATTAAAACTTTCCATAAATATACTGAAATATATTATTGATTTCACCATACATTGTTTTATTCATTTTACTTCAAGTAACCAGAGATAGTAATGAACTATTTATTTTATGGAAATTCATTTCAATGAAATGAAATAAAACAATTTTTTGTCTGATTAGTTAGTCTCATTCGATGTAAGCAGCATGTTCCCAAACTTCCCAACAGATGAGTGTATTCCTTTAACTAAAGACATTCTTACCAATAATAATACTTATCCACATATCATTGACGAATTTAGCAATCTCTTACAAATTTGCTCAAAATTATTTTCAATATGAATCAAAGTTTTATGAATAAAAACCAGGCGTCTCCATGGGTTCACCACCGAGGCCGGTATTAGCTGATATTTTTTTGAATAATCTGGAAAAATCTATTATTAACAATTCTTTAATACAAAAACATATCCTTTCTTGGTACCGTTATATTTTGACTATATTTCAGTACGTTTCCAAGCTTCCAATAGAAAGATAGGTCAGGTTTCATACTAAATAATCACCATAATAACCATAAACTTCCTGGATTTGACAATTTCTAAACAAAACAATGAACTTTCATGCAATATTTATAGAAAAGACACCTTCACTAATGCGACCATTACTATGGATTCGTAGCTTATAATTCAATGATCCACCAAGCCTTTCCCATCCCTCTATCAGAAAAAGATTTCAAGACAGTAGTCAGTACAATTAAACAGATAGCTTCAAATAACAATATTCCTATATTTTGCTAACCTGTCATTAAGAGTTGTAATTTATCACGAATAAGCTGAAAATCTTGAAAAATTAATGGTAGTAGCCATTACTTCGTGGAAATTTATCATTATATGTATAACAATAAATAATTGTTATGACAAAAGGATTGAAGATTCTGAGCAGAACTATTAACCAATTTTTATGACTGAATAACTCGTTCCTGATATGGAAAAACATTCAGTACAGTGGCGTATCGCAACCACAAGAAGTAGGAAAGGAAATTGAAATAATTATAAAATGAGTTCAAGATTTTAAACAGGTACATCAACAAAAATGACAATTGATTTTTTCACATTTTACAAAAAAATTCAGCACAGTGGCGTTTCGCAACCTCTAAAAGTTGGGAAGGTTCAATTTTCAATATGCCTGGTCTAGAGTACTAGTTTTAGTAAGAGGCTTGACTCCGCTTACGAAAGATGATTCAAATTTGACTCAAGAATTTGTTTTGAGATCGTACGTTTCTGGCATAAATTCCTTCATTCAAATGGCTTCAGAGAAAAAACTCTGATGGTGGCACATCTAATTTACTTTTTTTTTGGCCTGAGTGCCGTTCCAAACGGAGCATATGGTCACCAAACGTTTACGAGTTCTTTCAGATTATCTTGCATTATATTCTATTGGATTGATTCATAATAATTAGTGCCGGATCTTTGGGGGAAACAGGAGGCAAAATCCGAGAGGGCGGCAAAATCAAAGTTTTCATGGCGCGCTAAAAATAGAAATCGCGACCAGTTGCTTAATTCAAAGGTCAACATAGAACAAATGAATCCGCTCGATCTTCTGAACCCAATACAAAAAACAAATTTGATTGACGCTTCCTCAAATGTGTACTTGAGAATTTATATACCACTCCCAACTACATCAGCAAGCTGTGGGAGGAGGCAAACTGAAGATAATTAGAAACTATAATAAATCAACAAGTCGAGCTGAAAATCTTGCAATACTGTATGTAGAAACCCAAGAAGCTAATTCAATAAATTATGAAGAAGTCGTCAACCCATTTTCTGAAAGAATATGGAGAAAATGAATTATGGAAAAATCTGCCCACAAGTCGCTAATTCATATTGTTTAATTTACTTAGACATGAATATAAAATAAATATTATGCTTTTGATATAACTGTATTATTGTTCAACAAACTTTGAAATACAGGTTTAGGGGCGGGCCATGGGTCTGACTTGCAACATCTGATCAGCAAAAGTGAAAACAGCGACCTTCCATTCGCCGAACATGGGCCCTGCCCTGTATGTGAAAATGGTACGTCTTGTGTGGAAAATTTGAGCGTATGGTCAGCGAGACGATATGCGCTGACCATTTTAAATGACACTAAAACAAAATCGCTGGACACAGGTTTTTTACATCAACACTGGTATTTTATTACTGACAAATAGTAGCATATTCCCTGTAAACACTTAAAAAAATACATAATCTGCACTGCACATGTGAATACATAAGAAGTGTCTGTGCAAGCTGATGGTACTGTAGAAGCTGATTTAACCAGTGTTAATAAATAATAAAAGAGTTCACACTGTAAATATATTACGACATTATTGATAAGAAATAATCACCCTTAACCACTAATAATACTATTGAAGTACTGAGGACCTTTCGGCTACCAAGTAGCCATCATCAGAGTAAACTAAATTATGAATCGAAATGTGCCCGTTTAGATAATATTTGGGGATAATAATGTGGATAATGGGTTACCCTCAGCTGGAGATAAATCGGAATCTAATGAATTGTTTTCTCGTTCATACATTTCCATGCATTCTAAATTACCTAGATATCTGTCTGTACTGTATTTTATAAGTAATAAACTTTATGAGAAACGGTGTGACCTTTATCCAAAATATGTTCGACTACCGCTGATTTTCCACCATTATTTTTCTTTATATGGACGACATATTCCTTATAACTAGTTAAAATGTTTCTTCTAGTTTGACCCACATAGCATTTTGGACAATTAATTTTGTAAATCCCGGATTTGTCGAAATCGGAAACTTCACCAAGGGTATTGCCTAAGCGGTGTTTTAGTTTGTTCTTATATAGATAAACTGGTTGTATTGAGAATTTGGAACATTCATTATGGAGTTTATTAATTACTGAATAATGATAAGTGAAACTTCTGAATTTGATTGAAGTATTTGGAGGTAATGGCTCTAATTTGGTTAGTTGGCTACGTTCCAATTTCCTTTTTTACTTAGAAGTTAAATTATTGATCAACGATTTGTGGTAACCATTGTCCAACGCAATTTGCTGAAGTTTCTCAACTTTGTTGTTTTAATTTTGCTGGCTCAAAGAGAGTTCAATAATCTATGAACTAGACTATTAAATGGAGCTATTTTATAGCTGAATCCGTCAGGGTGTACCTATTTGTTTGAGTGGGTCTTCTGTATATGTCGAAATCCAAGTGATTACATCTTTTATAATGTTATTATCAAGGAGAGCAAGCTGATTATCTGTTTCTATTTCGACAGCGAATCTCAATGAATCAACTTGGCTATTCAGCGTGTTCAAAAAGCCAGGTAAATCAAAATAATTACTTGTAATCGCGAAAATGTCGTGAACATATCTATACCAAATTTTTGGAAACTGATCCAATTTTGATTTTAAGGAGAATTCAAGTACGCTTAGAAAAATATTGGCCAAAAAAGGAGACTGTGGACTTCCCCTTGCACATTCACTTGTTTGTTTATAGTAATTTTTGTCAAAAGTGAAATAATTTGCTCCATACATAAAGATGTAAGGATCTGTGCAGATGGGATATCAATATTTGAAAGCCATTTCTTCAGAATGTTTATCGACTCAGAGATTGAAGTATTTGTAAATAGTGGAACAACATCAAATGAAACGTTAGTATCATCATGTTCAAGCTTAAAATCTTCCAATTTTGGAATAAGTTTCAAAGAATTTTTCACCTACTTGGTGCGGCTTAGAAGTTGCAAAATTCTTTTACTAACCATGTTATACGTAGGACAATTAACGTTGGAAATGATGGGTCTCATGGAATTACCCGGTTTATGAATCTTAGGTAAGCAATACAGTTTAGGAAGATTAGGATTTGAAAATCTAAGTTTGTATTTCAAGTTATCTTCAGTGATTAATAAATTCCATAGTTTGTTTTCTAAATTTGCAATACAACCAGTTTATAGATGTGAAAACAAGCTAATACACCGTTAAGGCAACACCTTTGATAAAGTTTCCGATTTCGACAAACCTGGGATTTACAAAATCAATTGTAAGTCATGTTCGAAATGCTATGTGGGTCAAACTCAGCGGTAGCCGAAGATATTTTAAATACAGGTCACACCATTTCTCAAGAAAGTTTATCAGTTTCAAAACACAGTACAGACAAATATCTAGGTAATTTAGAAGGGATGGAAATGTGTAAGTAAGAAGTAAATTTATTAAATTCCGGTTTATCTTCTGCTGAGGGTAACCCATTGTTTAAGTTATCATCCCCAAATAGTATTTAAACATGCACATTTTGAATTTTGATTTATAATTGAGTTTACTCTGATGATGGCTACTCGGTAGCCGAAAGGTTCTCAGTACTTTGATAGTATTTTTAGTGAATAAGAGTGGTTATTTCTTATCAATAGTGTTGACCAGTGTTGTCTCTAATTTCAATTTTTTCAATTTAATTTCATCATAATAAAACATTGGATAAATATATATCGGCGTGCATTTTTCTTTTATGTGTTTCGAATAATTTACACATAATCTAGGGACCGGGAGGGAAATAGTTGCCCTTCATAGGTTCTATTCTATATCATTCCATGGTTCTCAAGTATAGTGTTATCATTACATTGACGTCACTGATTGTTGTGGACATCTGAGAGAATTAACAATATAAAATCTCGCACAGTCTCATAATTTGAATCGGATTTATGTAACACGTCGTACATTACTCGCTCATGTTAGGTTTATCAGAATAAGCACAGATGAAACCTAACCACTGAATTTACTACCTAGCGTTTAATGAAAATGTAATATCGCCATGCAGTAAATAAACAGGAGATACAGTTAAAATTAACAAAATTAC
This sequence comes from Endomychus coccineus, assembly GCA_958510875.1. Lineage (NCBI taxonomy): Eukaryota > Metazoa > Arthropoda > Insecta > Coleoptera > Endomychidae > Endomychus > Endomychus coccineus. The sequence goes on along the minus strand of OY294068.1, from coordinate 60,316,215 downwards.
CAAGAAATCGCACTTAGTAACGGTACAAGTAAATAAATTCGAACTAAATGCTATTGTATCAGAATCGTGTACTTGGAAATGGGAAATTAATTCAAGAAAGCAGTTCGCACTCTGTATTTCCGACTACGTATTTCAAATTATCGCTACATCTGACATGTACAACACCTGCTCGGGTTCTCGAGTACTGGAGAGTGTGGTATATTTGCTTGTTCTCGTGCAGTATCCACCAAACCTCACACTCTGTATTCACATGCACCATACGTCGTGATCAGTAATACACTTCACAAAAGTGTGGGCTTTATATGCTTAATTCCTATTTATTAACGGATACATATCTATTCTTTCGGGAAAGCTCTAGTTTCAGTTGAACATTGCAACAATAGGTACCAAAGAAGTTGTTTGAGGTGACAGGTTCAATTTGAACTTATTTTGGGTTCAATATATTCACTTCAAAAATTAGTTAAATGATGAATAATAAGCGCTGTGATTGAGGTTGAATTCCGAGGAAATCAAAAACTAGAATTTGATAACATCAAACGTTTTGAAAGAGCCATATAATGCCAAAATAAGATCAAAGCTTATCGAATAACGAATTGCTCACGTTCGTTTTGGACTTTCGTCGAAGCAACTGGTAGGAATTTCACTTCCAGTTCATTCCCTTCCCTAACCAATGGCTACTACACCACAAGAAAACGACAAACTTTTTGCTTGAATGTTTGCAGCAAACTCAACTTTGGATCTATAAGGGAAGGACCCTCCTAATATTGCTGCCATAGATAGCCTTATGCCGAAATGGTTCGTCGGCGTACAATTAGGCACATTCTGCTTAATCTCAATACCAAAAAGTCTATGGGGTCAGATGGAATTCCACTTGACGTTCTCAAAGAATGTGCGTCTGATATGACACCAGTTTTCTGCTGGTTGTTTACCTTTTTATACGAACTTGGTGTGTTTCCTTTCAGCTGGTAGACAGCTAGAAGGCAACCAATTGCGAAAAAAGGAAAGAAGGCTCTTCCTAATAATTATAGCCCATTGCACTATTATCTGTGATCTCTGAAGTGATGGAGAAAGAAATCAATATCGAGCTCATCAAATACCTAAAGAGCTCCAAAATCGTTGAGTGACCGGCAATATGGCTTTCGTTAGCAGAGATCAACAGGAGAACTGCTTGCTTACGTAATACATGTATGGCAGAAATCTATATGAATTGTCCATATAGTATGATCGAATTAGCAATAAATGTCGGTAATTTTTGCATAATTCTGAGTTCGGAGAACAAAATTGCCTTAAGTAGATAATTAGGATACAAATTGAAGGAACTAGAATCTATCACTTTTTAATCGTCGCAACAGGTCCAAAAAAATGGTAAAAATGGCTAAAACCGGTTTTTCGCGTCTAACATCGTCTGATTGAGTTTCAAAGAAAAAAACTTTCAATAACCTTATGCGCCGTGAAAAGACGAAAAAATTGAGCAACAAATGAACCCGATTGGACCAGCGATGACCCCGCAAATTGCAAAAAACCATCGATTTTGCTCGAAATTTAAAATATTCATAACTCTTGTTCTTTTAAAGATTGAGAGCTGAAATGTCAATAGGTTCTAGCTTTTATGCCTACCAAGTACCACAAAAAATTTAAGCAGGATCGTATGTACACTTTTTGCAGACCGCAGCTTAATGCAATAAAAAGCACTTTTGTAAGATGGACCTAAAAAAGTTGTGGGATCATCTTCTTCAATAGTTATTGAACAATTTACCAAATTTTCAATCTCTCATCTCTCGTAAAAGTTGTTAAAACAATTATTTTAAATAAGGGTATTTCGTGCGCTTGGCAGTGTGGCGCGTGTGAAAGGGAGAGCTGCCGCGCTACGCCACGCACACTCTACCGCAGCTCGGCTATCCGGCGTTTTCCAGCGTATGGGTTCAAAATGCAAACGCTCGTAAAAAACAACATCTCGGCAACTGAAGTAAATAACAAAATATTTTGTAATGTTTTACATGCTATAAGTGAGAGCAATTTCGTATATTACTACTTACATTCAATTTTTTAGTACAATATGTACTAAATACGTTTTATCAAACTTTTCAAATTTTTTATATTACTTTTTATCATTATTTTTTTATATTACAATAAAAAATATGTTAAAATACCATACACATTCGCAAATAGCGAATAAATAGTAATAATGAATAGATTGAATAGCGCAATGTAATTTTTTAGAGTACTTCCGACATTACTAGAAGTTTGAAAATACGCGCAATCTTAATATTATTGAATGGTAGTACGGATTGAAAAACATCGATTTTCGAGGGAGGGTTCCTGAGATATTGTTGTTTTTTTACGAGCGTTTGCATTTTGAACCCGCGTTGGCTAACGCGGCGGCTCTCCCTTCCACGCGCGCCACAAAGAAAAGCGCACGAAATACCATTATTTAAAATAATTGTTTTAGCAACTTTTACGGAAGATAAGAGGTTGGAAATTTGATGAGCTGTTCATTAACTATTGAAAAAGATGATCCTTTAAAAAAAATAGCGCGTTACAACACCACAACTTTTTTAAGGCAATTTTACAAAACTGCTTTTTTTTTGCATTAAGCTGCGATTTGCAAAAAGTATACATCCGATCTTGTTGAAATTTTGTGCGGTATTTTATGGGCACAAAAGCTACAACCTATTGAAATTTCAGCTCTTAATCTTCAGAAGAACAATAGTTATGATTATGAATATTTGAAATTTCGAGCAAAATTGATGGTTTTTTGCAATTTGCGTGGTCATCGCTGGTCCAATCGGGTTCATTCGCTGCTCATTTTTTCCGTCTTTTCACGGCGCATAAGATTATTGAAAGCTTCTTTCTTTTTAACTCAATCCGCCGATGTCCGACGCAAAAAACCTGTTTTGGCCATTTTTACCATTTTTTTTGGACCTTTTGCGACTATTAAAAAGTGTTCGATTTTAGTTCCTTCAATTTGTATCATAATTATCTACTTGGAGCAATTTTTTTCTACGAACTCAGAATTAAAAACTCCAAAAAGCTAATTCTATCACACTAATACAGCATTAAGGAGTTCCCAGATCACCTTCACGATTCACAATATATTGATTATGTTTTCAGAGTAAGCATTGCTATATATATTCAGAGTCGTAGCAAACTTTACTGGCGCCCTAGGCAATTTCGAACATTTTCGCCCCTTCCCCCTATGAAATTTGCAAAAATGATATGATAAGACTTGTATTCAGTGGCGGCTCGTGAACTTTTTAAGAGAGGAGGCTGGACATAAAACGTTTTTGTAAAAATATACTCTATTCAGCGAATTAATTTAACCTTTGCGCAGCGACCGTACCAGCTACTTCAGTGACACAGTGACAAAATTAATTGTTGTCCAGCAAGAACCAACGTGGAGGTATACAGTTTCTCTTGGCAAAACATTTTTTTTGTTCGTTTTTTGTTTTTTATTTTATTTGTATTATTAATATCTTTTCTTTTTTTTTGAATTTTCCATATTTAGTTTATTTTTATTAATTTTATTAACTTTTTTTATATCCTGAAGTCTTTTAGTTTGCGAAAAATGATCAATAATATTATCATAAAATATATCATTATGTTTTAAGTGTTTTACTAAATCTTTCCATAGATATTAAACTAATATTGTATAAACGATTTTGGCCCACTGTATTTCGCATGTAAGTTTTAATTCATTTGAGAGTAGAAACTGATCTCTCCACCAATGCCGACATGACAGGAATGGTGACTGTCAAACAAAGTAGCTCATAAAACTGAGGTAAAACTTGTTGCAAATCATTGTCTATCTTCCATGTCATATCGGCGTGTCGTACTGGCCTAAAATATCTTTATCCGAGTATACAACGTATAATTCATTGTGTAGTGCTATTTTATCAAAAAAATTATATTCTAGAACTAAGTTATCTAAAAGTGTATTGGGAAATTCTTTTGAAAAAGATTCGAAAAATCTTCTATTCGTCGAGTCGAAAAACTTCAATTCATGTAAATCGGAAAATCGAATCTCAATTTGACCTCTAATAGTATCTAAAATTTCATGAAAAAGTTTTTATAATGTATTTTCTTATCTACCAAATTATATGATTTCCTCCTTTTCGCGGGAGGAGCCTCATCAGTTGAAAAATTTTCAAATAAAATATTAAAATGAAATTCTGTATTACGGAAACTTGAAATTTTATCAATGAGATGTTTCAAACGATCTCTTGAATAAACTATATCAGTGAATTTATGTTGTAAAATTTGAAAAATAAGAACAGTTTGTTCAAATATTAATTCAAAAGTATCAAGAAGAAACAAAAATTCTTCATTTTCTAAATAAGATTATTAACCAACAGCAGCATTGAATGAAAACTGATCTGTTGAAAAGTCATCACTGTTTAATATAAAATCAAATGTTTCAATTAATTTGTCTTTATTTTTATGGATCCTAAGCACTGCACGTAATGTAAAATTCCATCGAGTTGGAGCATTACAGGGAATTCTGTTTCCTACTATGTTATTTAAAAGTTCGTTTGGTGGATTTGCTAAAAAGAAGTTCTACCTTCCTTAATGGAACTACATGCATTATTTAAAACCAAATTCATGTTGTGAGCGTAACAATGGGTGAAAATAGTCTGAGGCGAAACTGATTTTATTTTTGTTTGAAGACCGTTTAAATGTCCCGCCATTACACAGATCCCGTTAACCATAAATATATTTTATAATTGTCAGTATTAAACGATCGATTTTGAGACTTACCTGACATCACTAATCCTTTCAAATCCGGTGAAGGCCGTTTATTAAAAAAAAAACACTTTTTTTTACTTCGCGGGGCGTCACAAATACCGATGCAACACGCATGTGTCGTATTCCATACCATCGAGCGTACTGATCTGAAAGGCCGGCGGCTAAAGAAAGAACTCTTTGCCGGCGGCAGGCTAGCCTACTGAGGGTGTTGCCATTTTAGATATGTTCTACGGTATTTAGCAATTGGACTGGTCGGTAAAACGGCAACTGTGTTGAGCAACAGGTGTTTACTGTTTAAGGTTTGAAATATACTCTACAGAGTCTAGCCTCAGGGCATTGTTGCCAGATTAAAAATAACTACTGAGAACGGGGAATTGATTGTAAAATTAGAAAAATTATTAGAGAAACAGGAAATAAAATGAATAATGATCAACAAGATAAATTGGTGAGGAGGCTGAGCCTCCTTAGCCTCCTTCGAGGAGCCGCCACTGCTTGTATTGTAACAGACCGCGCCCTATTAGCATATTATATACAATAAATAATGAAGAAAGGTTGAATCACTGTTAGAAACTCGACGAGAAACATAAGAATCATATTAAGTGCAGCGACTTCTTCTTCTTGGGGCTCCATTGTGTCGCCCAAATCTTTTTCGTTATAAAAAATTTTTGAACTTTGTCGTGACATGGCGCCCCTTTTGTGATGGCGCCCGAGGCAAGTGCCTCAGTTGCCACACCTTTGCTACGACTCTGTATATATTGTTGTATATTATTTGTTGTTATTATGTATTTATGGTTGTACATATTATACTTATGTGTTTTGTTAAAGGTAATAGGGTATTATTGAAATTATAGAGGTAATTATTGTATGTACAGCATTCTCCCAAATTGTGGGAAAAAGAGAAGCTTCTATACAGTAACTTTCGGGAAGAGGTTAAAAATTTATTTTAATTGACACCTTCGTGAAAGTTCATTATGTTAGGTAGTGATTTATATTTTGTATTCTGACTCTTATGATACTCAATAGTTCATTGCTGGTGCGCATTCTTGTGCCTGCTGCCGAGTGTTATAAATGATTTGTTGCTCTGTACCAGATTTAAATTTGAATTTGAATTTTTGTTCTTGATGATCCTGATATGTTTTGTACATCTTATGGGTGAATAAAAAATTTTAATTCTATTTCTATTGAAAAACATGGGGAATCTCTAGCTGTATCATTGGATATCTCCAAAGCATTTGACCGAGTATGGCACCAAAGCCTTCTTGTTTGCTGCCTCAACTTTGTCGCTTACTATCAATTTTTCACTCAAATGGATCACTGCATGTGGTGGTTGACGGAGTATCCTCCGATACAGGGATCTGTCTTGGCATCTAATTTGCTTGTGGTTCATATAAACGATCTGCTGGAAGAGACCACTTATCCCGTTCACAGATTTGCAGATGATGGTACACTTCATACCGCTATCTGCTCTAGAGCCCCTATACCATTCAATGAAACTAGAAGAGCGAGACAGGGACAGGTTGACGCAATTATTGGAGATCTGGCAAAGATTTCGAAGTGGGGATCTGATGATTTAGTAGAGTTTAATGCAACCAAAACTGTAGCGTCTTCTCCAGGAAGGCGGAATGCTCGAGATCATCACCAACAGCACCCCTCCATGGGACGATCATGTGAGGTCTATTGCGAAGACGAATCCACAAAAACTTGGCTTTCTATTCCGTGCCAAGAGCTACTTTACATCCCAGCAGCTCCTCATAATCTACAGAGCATATATTCGACCTGTCCTGGAGTACCGTTCACATGTTTGGAGTTCGGCTCCCAAACATACGCTGGAGCTCCTGAATTCTATCTAGAAGCGAACTATTCGTTTGATTGATGATGTCACACTTACGAGTTCATTGACTTCTCTAGAACACCGTAGAAAGGTTAAAGATCTCTCCCATTTCTTTAGATATTTCCGTGGTCGGCGTTCTTCAGAAATCTCGTCTATTCCGATTCCAGATCAGTAGACTAGACGAGCTCAAACTAGTCAGCCCTTCAATATCAAGCTTGAGAACTGCCGAACTTCTTCCTATCAGACTTCATTTTCCCATCGTACAAAGAAATTGTGGAACTCTTCACCTAGTGAGGACTTTCTCTATGCCTTCAAGAAAAATATGCATCTCCTCTCTATATTTTCGTAGCTTTCCCTCTCGTGTAGTCGAATTATAAAAAAGGTAAAATTCTGGGAACACTAATTTCGCCTAGAATTTTGGAATACCCATATAAATTCAAAATACTAGAGGATAATTAGTTTGGTTTACATTTTAGTTTTTCCACACATGATGCAACAACCGAACAAAAAATTGGATGATAATTTAGTTAAATGTTATACCTCCTGCATGGTTCTCTTTCTTGATTTAGCTAGAAAATTTAATGCCATTAATCACAATAAACTATCGAAGAAGCTGTATCATTATGGATTTCGTGGGGTTGCACCATAGACCTATTATCCTAAGGATTCAGAATTGTTTACATTTAAACACGATTAGACATTGCCAAATTTCGGGCCACTCAGATCGCTGTATCTTACAAGTATGGCCGTATGGAATGTGCTGTTGCCGGATTAGTTGTTCTGTGTTCCGGATTGAGATTTGTTATTATTATTAAAACGTCCATAGCATTATTTATTAGTTATATCAGAAGCAATACTGTTGAAATTTCGTTTTCTCTGAAAAATATTCCATAATTTCTGATAACCTGGAATATACAATCGAATTATAGAATATTAAAATTTCTTAATATAGAACTATTCCATTCCATTGCATCATTTGTTCAGAAGCGACAACGCCGCGCACCTTTTATGGTTCTGTAGTACGCAATTTGACAGCTTCCGTATTTCTCATAGTTATTTCGAAGCGGTGTTGCATTACAAGTGTTACCAAGTTTTTGATCACAGTTACAGCGTTGCCAATAAGGAGTAATTATGACTCGGCGACAAAGAGGTTCGTTGGTTCTCTTTGTCATACTTCATGTAATCATTGCGACTTGTCAAATGGAGTTTTATGAATGAGATGTTTCGTCTCCTTAGGATAATAGGTCTATGGGTTGCACCACGTTTGATAGAATCATATTTGTATAATAAAGAGCAAGTGTTAAAAGTAAATGGATACTAGTATTAGCCTAGAACAAACAATTATTAGTTGTGGTGTATCTCAAGGCACAATATTTGAACCCTTTTTGGTTAATTACATGAATGATATCTTCCATAAATTTGAAAACATTGCATAGCTCATCATACAGTTATTGTGATTGATTGAGCAAACTGGAAAGGAATGCATAATCAATATAAGTTGTCCATCAAAATAAATCAATTCATTTGTTTCCCTTGTTATAAACTCGAAATACCTGACATGAAACAAATTATTTTGTATAGCTATATTTATATCTTGTTTATTCAATTATCGTTGTTGCAGTCAAATAATAGACATAGTTGATTGTGTTAGATATTTAGGTATCACTATGGATTCACGTCTTATATGGCATGGGTGTGCTGGTAGTTCATTAAATAAAGTTGATGTTCACATTCAAACTACTAAAATCTGTATTGAATAAATATCATCTCATAAAAAATTATATTTGCCACTTTTTCAGTCCATTTTATGTTGTGGTATTTTGATTCGGGGTGGAACCTATAATACTACATTGGAAACATTATTATAACATTGAGAAACCTTCTGAATGGATTCCGCGTCACAATAGCTCGACTTGATGCCGACGTTCCGCCAAACATTACAGGTGGCATCTTCAGGGCAGGCTTGAGGCTTGAACTGAAGCTGGTTCTACTGGTTTCTGTAGCCGTATTTATTGTAGGAGAAATCCTTCACGCTACACAGTTCACTGCCTTTATTCCGGTGGTTAACTCCTTTCCGGCACCACACCCTGCCGTTGTGTGATCATGTGCGAAGTGGAAGATGCGTTTCCAAATATTGGTAATATAATATATAATATCCTGAGTCACGGTTCAGATTATTTGGATGTTTTAGGATTTCTATAGCTTCAAGAATTTTTCGCTTATAGAAGTTTGGGGCTCGGGCTAGGATTTCAGTATCTTCGAAAAGGATTTGATGATTAGTGTCAAACTTGTGTTCCGCAAGTGCAGATCTACTGGTGTCACGAAACCTTGTATAGCGCTCATGTTCTTTCACACGAGTAGCTACTGTACGACCTGTTTCACCAATGTAGACTTTACCGCAAGAACAGGGAATACTATAAACACCTTCTCAAGCCGAAATGTTGGTTTGGATATGTCGACTACACTTTTGTTATTTGGCAACATGATCGCGAAAAGCTTGTTGTCTTCCTTTCCTTTTCACCATGGAAGTCGAATCAAAAGGGATTATCATTTTTTGCACCATTTATTTATTCATGTCATTTTGTATTGATAACGTAGGGCCAGATTTTAATTTCTTATAAGTAGTTTCATCATTAAATAGATTTCCTAATTTGTATATAACTCATACCTGGGTCAAGAATCATTATTAATTGAATAAACTTTCATGGGAGGTAATACATGAAAAACAATATATGTCACGCCTGACAGAAAACATGTACTTTGAAAAAATAACATTAACTCCATATTAAATCTGATAGTACATGAAAATAACAGCAATCACTTATTATAATAGTTTTCCTCTTTAAAATATTCAACACGCTATATACGTAAATACAGTTTGCTTGCGGGAGAAAACGATACATCTCACTTTGAAACTTAGGTATATCCAATAATACAGTCGAACGTAAGCGAATAGTGAATGTTCAATGATATTTGTAGTTTGGAGCGCGTGTAGACATTTACGCTTTGACTGCATCCTAACCTAATCTTTAAATGTAATGTATGTAGATTTAAGTGAAATAAAGAGTATGTGTAAAGAATGTATCATTAATACACAATCGGATGAATCTGAATCCGACGGCGACAACGCAATGCTTGCTAAGCGAAAGCACCCGAAGGAGAAAGTGTGGCGGCAACAAATTACATTTAATAGGTTGATAAGTCAAAGTGCGAATCTGCCATTTTATACTTTGTTGTATCATAGTAAAGTTACGAGATTTTCATTGAAGTTCTATCTATTTCCCGTTTTTAAAAGTGTAAAGCTGGCCAAAGACTTCATTGAAGTATTTGGAAGAGAAGTTGAAGGGTTAAAGGTTACCTTCAGATGTACAGGTGGTAGATTGAGTGTCCTGTAAAAAATACTTATTGTATCACTCTGAGTGTATGAAAATAACTCTTCTTGAAACCTTAAATCACCATGCCAAGTCAATCATCTAGACAACAGTAGAGGGCTTTCTTCGTCAGCAAAGGTGTTAGGGCGTCAGTTCTATAGCGACGTCATCAAAAAGCCTAACGTCATAATAGCATCTTTCCGTAGCCGCAATGAACAACCATCTGTGAAACCACAATTCAAAACATTTTTGGCTCCATTACCTACGCTTAAAAACTCTTGGATCGTGTGCTATTTCTGCAGGAGAATTGCAGAGTTGGTTCAGTATCGAATCAACAATTCCAAGTAATGAGGATCATTTTGTAGTAAGTGAACATATCATTTTATTCTCATACAACGTAACTTGATTTTTCTTCAGATTTTAAAATTATAGTCGATAACACGTACTCCCAGAACCATAATTTGGATATTGTTTTATAAATCAAAAGACTTCTGCAAATTTTAACATAATTAAGAAAATCTATACTGATTCGTACAAATTGATTTGGAAGGATTCTTCTGTCGTGAAAGTTGAAACACTGGACATTTGCGAAGTATTTCATCCAGTTGTTATTCCAGTATGCTATAGCGAAACATAAGTTGATTTAATCTTCAATGCAATGGAAAAATCTAGTTTAAACTTACATGATGAAACTATGTGAGAACAAACCGTGTTCCTGGCAACTTTTGCCCTGACAAATGGATTCAAAGCAGTATATGGTATACAAACTCGTGTTTTGTTCATATTTTAAAAACATTGAGTCAAAGATCCCGAATATAAGAGAAAAAAACGAAATTGTTCGAGTCATGCATGCCCTACAACTTAGCATAGGCTGGTGTACGTGTTTTCTCAAAATATGGAATATTAACGCAGATAAGGGTGACTAATCAAAATATGAAAAAACTTATTTCGTGAACACATTGCTTTGAAAACTTCAATTCTGGTACGAAGCTGTATGTAGTGAATTTCCATGTTCTGATATGTACATGAATGGTCATATTCTACAATGGAAAAAGAAAACACACTAACTTCCTGTGGGTTAGTTTCAGGAAATTTTGAGTTTCTTCTGTTAAAAAAGGCTCATTTGTACGCAACCCAGGAAACACACATCACAATCATTTGCTACCGCCATGAAATTAACGACAAAAATTTGGACTGATGTTCATCAGTGGGTGAACATGAAACCAAAATTGTTTGAAGAAAAAGAAGGTGAAAAGATTATCTTTACCCAATCAACAAATGTTACAGAAGTCTTGAATCAAGAAGACCTACAAATCTGGAAAGATATCTACCTGAAATGAGAATGTATGACAGTCTTCGTAAAGCTCAGAAAATAACTACTAGCCCGAAAATGATTAAGTGACATATTGGTGCCCATCGAAGCGAGAAGTGTTATAATAACTTATGGAAGGGTTCCTCTTTTGGCTTGCAATGAACGCCATGTCTTATCAGTTAACAGGTTCGGTGCTGGGTTTCATATGGAACTTAGACATAGGGGCAGATGGTTACAATCACAACACTGGGTTCGAAATGTGATGTATGGTTTTAATGTTCACTACATGGTACTTTCTAATACTAACTTAGACTGACTTAGAACTAACTGTTATAGCTGAACGTACTGAACTCCTTCTTAGTATCATCTAATGTACTTGAATAGAAGCCGCCTTGCTCCTCTAATAATAGCCCATGCTATAGTTTGGCGAAGGTACGTACCGACATTGTCACTCATATCGTTCACTCACGGCTGGAACTTTGTTGACTCATCATTTGATATGCTGTATAATACAATAACAAATATGTTTTATGTTTATATTCAATTAACATTATTATGACACAAGAAAATAGAATATTCTGAGTCATTTAATCTAGGAAGAAAAGGAAGAGAAGGCGGCAACTGAAGCAAAAAGACTCCAATGATTTAATAGTAATTTTTTCTCCAAATTTATTTGAGATGCCATTTCATACATAACATTTGAGAGTTATATAACAATATTCCTGTTTTTTGTTGATAAAAATATGTAGGCAATATACCTATAAATTGATACATATCTTAATGTTTAGTATCCATTCTGTTATTCTATAGTCGGTACTCTTAATGTTTGAAATGTACCCAATCTAAAGTGCAATTGATCATTTTATAGAGGGTAAGTTTAAAGTACGCCCAATTTAAAGTGCGATGGTATCACTTTATAGTGAATAAGCTTGAAGTTAGAATTAACCTAGTGGAAAGTTCGATTCTGCGATTTTATAGTTTGTTAGTACAAAGTTCGAAGAATTTTTTTAAGCGCAATTATATATTACCCATTATTTATCATAATGTTGTGGTTATATCCAGTCAGGAACTATGTGGACACTATGTGAGAAAAATGTGAAAGATTCCATATGGCACCTATTCAAATTGAGCCATTCCCTTATTTTTTTATTTTGTCTTATTTCATTTCGGACCGGTGAAATGCTCTTCCATACAAACATATTATGGCCAGTCCGCTCCTGTATTCAACACTTATTATTACAATACTCATTTATACCCTGTAGATGACGTACTGGTACGGCAAAAAAGCTTTCCAATTTTATCTCAATTTCGTTCTTCGATTGAAACATATTTGCTATCCCTGCCGGTTGGTGACTACGTTAGATTAATCGCCGATGTGGGAAAAGCTTTTCAAGCTTTTATTTTCAACAAAACGTGTAGTGCAATCTATATTTTGGGACGTGACTCTATATTGCGGCGACATGTGACCTCTAGTATACCCTCCTGCTGATTTCATCCGTTCCTTCTGACTCTCGCCTTCCCAAGAACTAAATAACGCAATAAAGCATTAGTCAACCGAGACTTTGTTTAAACTTTAACACCGCAATCCTTACTAGAGATGAAACATGTAATTCTTAATTAGATTCATGTCATAATGATTATAACCCGGACCCGTTATGATGTTGTGGGCTCAGGAATATGATATTATCTGAAATTATTAAAGAAAGAAATCTATCTTAGTGTTTTATCGAACCAGTATGTTTATAATATAACTTGCTAGATGGAGCATTACATATTATATAAAAGCATTCTCATTCTTAAATGGCAAACATGGGGATCGGGGAACCTAATCGAGGCTTGAAAAATGCAGATTTTTTTAATTCTTTATTGTTTTTAGATTTATTCAAAAAAAAGAATGAAAGAATTCTAGTTGAGTATAGACAGGATGATTCATAAGTAATAGCCCAAATTGTAACTGTACGTTCAGAAGGCAAAAATAATAATATTTCACTTAAAGACAATCTAAGTCGATCTAAGTCTGCTCCTCAATAAGGTACAGGGTGTTAAAGTTGAAAAGTAAAATACATTTTTGTTAATAAATCAGCCAATTTTATAGATATAGTAATGACATTTGGAGCAGGGCTATTTTTTTAACGGCAAACAAGAATGTGATATTAAATATCGCCACATATGTCATATCTTATTCGGAAAGCCTCATCAATTCCAAAATATTGACCGCTTTCGAAATATTTGAATTTCAATAACTCATCGCACGGTTGTCGGACGTATATACTTTCCATTGATGATAATGAATGACTTGCTGACGTTTCGCCAACCATTACAGGTGGCATCTTCAAAGCAGATTTGAGGCTTGAACTGAAACTGATTCTACTGGTTTCTGTAGCCGTATTTATTGTTGGAAAAAATCCTTCAGGCTACACAGATCACTGCCTTTATCCTGGTGGTTAACTCCGTTCTGGCACCTGACCTGACTTCGAAAATACTAAAATCCTAGCCCGAACCCCAAACTTCTAACAGCGAAAAAATCCTCGAACCTATAGAAATCCTAAGACATCCAAATAATCTAAACCTTGACTCAGGATATTACCTTCCCAACATTTGGAAACTCATCCTCGAAAATTTCACTTCGCACATGATCACACAACGGCAGGATCAGGAGCCAGAACTGAGTTAACCAACGGAATAAAGGCAGTGAACTGTGTAGTGTGAAGGAATTTTTCCCCACAATAAATACGGCTACAGAAACCAGTAGAATCAGTTTCAGTTCAAGTCTGCCCTGAAGAGACCACCTGCAATGATTGGCGAAACGATGGCATCAAGTCGTGCTTTTGTGACGCGGAATCCATTCGGAAGCCAAGATTTTTCAATAATAAATAAGTTTAATATTGGCCTAATTGCGGAAGATTCATAGAAAGCGTTCAAATAATTAATAGAAGACTCTCATACCTCTACTTCATTTTGAGATAGTATACGGAATGTTTCAAAACGTTGGTCATCGATAAAATTAATTTCGTTTGGAAATGAACTGTATTTATTTGACGTAAATATTAGAATTAAATGATATAAACAAAATTGAAATAATAATATAAGATTTATGTACTTTACAAACCAATATTGAAGGTGAAAAATATGGTATTTTATTTCAAAAAGGAAGACAACATTAGAAAACACTTGAACTAAACCATTTCGATAACATTATTTTTTACTCTTAAAAGATTTCACCTAATCTTGAAATTTTATTAACATTAAGTTAAATCGCTACTGCAAAATATTCTCAACATGGCCACCATCAGTTCTTATAGACACACTTAACAATTTACTTAAGGAAAAAATGTGACATAATTATTTCTAATTGAATTGGCTGCATCTTGAATTATGTTTCATAACTCGTCGTGTGTTTATAAACTTAGAATAAATCACAGATTTCATGTAACCCCTCATATAAAAATCAAATCGGGACTGCATGGTCCCGATTTGATTCCATACCACGACCAATCCAACGGTTTGGTAAAGAGCTGTACAGCTAGTCAAAAATGTGGAAATGCATCGTCTTGCATGAACCACATCTCTCTCCTTAGATGTAACGGAAGTTCTTCCAAAATGTGGATTAATTCATTATTTAAAAAATTTAAATATGATTCACCATTTACGTTAGAAGGGAATTCAAATAGATCCTTTGATATATCTTATATCTCCTATTTCACCACACCACACATTGATTTTGAATTCGTGCTGGAAATGTCTCTCTTTAGTAGAATCAGGATTTTCAGTTTCCCAGACTATTTCGCCAAATAACAACTCCGCTTCATCAGTGAAAAGTATTGTATTCAAAATTGTTGGGTCATCATTCTGTTTCATTCTTAGCCACTGACAAAACTCAACTATAGTAGGAACTCTTTGTGATAAATTTTGCACCGGCTAAAAACTTTCCTTGTGCAAACTTCTAGACACGGAGGATTGACTTAGTCCACAGTAGTTGCAGATGAATGGCGATTCCTTACATCGGAGTTTTCCGTCAATTTTACAAGAATGTTATCTTCTTGCTGGGGTAATAATTTTGGGACGCCGTTTATGATATTTTGGGCGAAAACAACATGTTTCACCCAATCGTTCATGAAGATTTCAGAGTATCTTACCTAAAATATTCTCAGCCTTCCAAATCATATCTCTGATTTCTTTATTTGAAAAGTGATAGTGTCTATGTATATTCACAAACTTCTACGCTTTTCGTTAGTTCCATTCATTATTCTTCATTTCATTTTTCATCTGTTTCTTTAAAGCTGGATATTCTAACTCATTCCTCCCTTGAGCTCGACCAATCACTGCAATCTTGTTTCGTTTTTAACGTAGTCTCGCAATCACGCGGTTTCTAACCTAACGTCATGTAGTTAGTATAAGACGCGGACTATTCCCTGCCTCAATTGCAACTAATTGTGTTGCAACCAACACCTCATACTCCTCGACACGTGAGATGAATGATTGCCGGTGCCTTTAGTCCAGGAAAAAGACCATAATAAAATAAATATATATAGTAAGCTAGAATTTCAAATTTTTTTTTGCATTTTGTTCCTAATATCCCATAGATCATTCATCACTATCAAGACCGCGGGGGTCGACCTTTCTACCCCCTCAAAACGGGGTTTCAACCCCTCAGAGGAGCATTCTTATAAACACAGTCCAAAATTAATGAATTAAGAGCCGAAAATGACCCCTAGTATGTTTTTTGGGTCGCTGATCACGATTCCGCATTTGGTTTTCTTGGAAAACTCCCTCCAGATGGGAAATTTGGAAAATTTATATATGATATATAACTTATAATTTTGTTGCAAAAATGACCTCTAGTAGATTTTTGGGTAGCTGATCACGATACCGCTGTAATTTTTATCAAAAAAGTATCTCCAGATGGATAATTCGGGAAATTTGAGATTTTCCTGAGATGGTTATGAATAACAAAATATAATTTTGTTACAAAAATGACCCCTAGTATGTTTTTGGATAGCTGATCACGATTCCGCTGTTAGTTTTCTCGGAAAACTCCTTCCAGATGGGAAATTTGGAATTTTTCATCTGGAGAGAGCTTTTTTGGATAAATAACAGCGGAATCGTGATCAACGACCCAAAAAAACCTACTAGGGGTCATTTTTGTATTAAAGTTATACTTTATCATTCATAACCGTCCCAGGAAAATCTTAAATTTCCCGAATTTCCCATCTGGAAAAAGTTTTTTGGGAAAAATAACAGCGGAATCGTGATCGGCGACCCAAAGTACCTACTAGATGTCATTTTTGCAACAAAATTATACTTTATTATTCATAACCGTCTCAGGAAAATCTCAAATTTCTCGAATTTTCCATCTAGAGAGAGTTTTTTGGGAAAAATGACAGCGGATTCATGATCAACGACCCAAAAAACTTACTAGAGGTCATTTTTGCAACTAAATTATAAATTATACATTATACATATATTTTCCAAATTTCCCATCTGGAGGGAGTTTTCCGAGAAAACTAACTGCGGAATCGTGATCAGCGATCCAAAAAACATACTGGGGTCATTTTCGGCTCTCAATTCGTTAATTTTCTAAACTTTTGGATTGTTTTTATAAGAATGCTCCTCTGAGGGGTTGAAACCCCGTTTTGGGTCGACCCCGCGGTCTTGATAGTCATGAATGATCTATGGGGTATTAGGAACAAAATGCAAAAACAAATTTTGAAATTCTAGCTTACCATATATATTTTTTTTATTTTCTGGTTCGTTGCCTGGTCTACTTGGTGAATCAGCATCTTATAAGTGTTTCCAACATTAGAAGGTCCTAAGTGGTTAATTTAATACAAAACAACTCCTTATTGATTCAGCAGTGCACACGAATATATCAATGTGATATTTCATATCATGAGCTAACTAATATCATTCAAAGTGGTGAGGTCCCCAAGCTGCACGGGGTATGCTTTGGAGTCACAGCCCATGACTAATTGAAATCCATCCGTTCTGCATTTAGTGTCACTAGCTGCTCTGTTTCTGTTTTGTGTTTATCTTCGTATAGGAAATAAGCTGATGATATTATCTCCTCAGGCCTCTCCTTCCCTGCCATGTTAATTTTCACTGTTTTCACGGTTTATAGAACATAAATCACCAAGCGACAGTATAGTTATATCATTTCTGACTAGTATGCAAGTTCTCGGTGCTGCGGATGAATAAATTACCCTGCTTATACTCCTGAGTTCACTTGTTAATTCATGGTTTCAGAATGAGGGTCATGACAAATTTCTATCTCATTTTAGCATTGGATAGCCGAAGCTCCTTTGTCATTATTCTCATCGTAGTAGACTCATCAGAATCCGGAAACTCATCATATTGAGCTTGTAATAGGCTTCGAACTGTTATTTGTTCCAAGGCCGACATAGTATGCCAGGACTTGGGCACTCTTCTCCGATTTCCGGCTCAGAACTAGACAGCTTCTCATTCGTAGGTTCTGATTTCATTTCTCTTATCGTTTGTGAAATTTCTACTTTTCATATTCTTGTGCTCCCGGAAACAGGGCTAGAATCCTCCCATAATACTCTGCCCGTTCTCCCTATGCTTACTCATGGCCAGTCTCTGGTGGTGGTGGTGGTCCCCTCCGCTAAACGTCGTTTTGAGCAATTGAACTGTAATTTCACCCGAATTTTCAATTCTAATCCGTCTTAGATCAGGTCTGTCTGGCCCTGATCTGAGGAGAATTCAGGATTACGTTTGTCAATTACCGTCATTCTGACTTTATCTGTACCTACGTACCAGAAGGTTTGTTGGCACTTCTGGAGTTTGTGGCCATTTTCTTGAGCTTTCTCTATTTTGACCATCGGTTCCTTGGATTTGGGACTTATCGCTCATTTTTCCCGAAGATTTTCCACAGTTCTGAGTTTTTTTTTCCAATTGGGGCTCAGACATAGCAGATGATCTTGTTTGTAATTGGAAGTCCTTTGTTCCTTGTTCTATTAATTTATCGGTTCCTCTTGAATCCCCGGTGAAATAATATTGCCCTCATGGCAGCGTTTTAGGAGGTGCCTACCGATGAGTTCGAGATCTCACCACTTACAGAGCTCTGGTGAATCAAATTGCATCGTGCGTCCCCTGTTGTTTTTAAACATTATATATCGTCAAGAACCTACCAATATCTAAGCAGGCGGGAAAGAAACTAGACAAAGACATTGTTGAATATCCAAATAATTATAATGCTTCAAGTTTTGCAAGACCACAGGAAGGCAAAGAATTTAAAACCAATGTAATGAAATGAGAGTAGATTAGTATATCTTTCCAGGCTCTCAGCTAGGTAACAAATAATAATTTAATTAGTAAGAGTAGTGGGATATAGTAGTAATTTTATGTGTAAATATTAATGAGATATCGATAGGACAAATTCCCGGCTAATGATACGAATATCTCAGCTTCAGGTATGCTGAACTTAAGTATGTTTAATTACTTTTAATTTCCTTACATAGATTAAAGTTTAATGAATCGTGAAAGAATTAAGAAATATTACATGTAATTAACTGAAACTAAAATTACAAAATCAAGATCATATTCTTTGTAAGTGGGGTCATAAGGTTGAATACCGATCAACTCCTGTCAAGTAGCGAAAAGATTTCTCTATAGGGGGCCGCCCGACACAAAACGTCGTTTCACCGACGTTCCGATATCGCCATCTATCTCTTGTGCATCTACCGGTAGCGTAACACAGAAAGAGATGACTACGGTACGAGGAATGTTTGACCATTAGGAAAATTACAAATAAAATAAAAAGCTTCACCATTGAATATCTATCTCTTCCTCTCATGTACCTATTATATACTGATGATAGTGAAATAATTTTCAATAATTGTTTGTCAAGATCTATAATTGAATAATATATCAAGTATTTGCTGTAAAATATGAAGATAAACACCTATACCATATTTCAACTAGTTTTTTCATAATATATTTTCCTCAATATATTCGTCGGTAGAACAGGTGTTGCATTTGTGATTTTCTCAGGAATTTCAAAGATTATTCCTCCTTTTGTAACATATTTCGTTGTGATTATATTGAAATACTTTCAAATAATTATCTATAAGTTCAGATTCTTTGAACACGTGAGGTTGAGAACAATAATTACGAATGAAATTTTTTAATGTAGGAAGCTTTTGAGAGATATTGACAACAATTTCAAGATAGCAGCTTCAAATTAGTTTCCATTCCAACGATCTGTTGGGAGTGACTTTATGTCCTCTCTACAGCTTCGCGAATGGTGTATTTCATACCGTTTTCTTTACTATAGTCTGGACTAAAGTCCTCATGGGAAACTCCTGTCATATGATTTGTGGCCTCAACTTTTTCGCTTGCTATCAAGCTTTCTCTTAGATAAATCATTCCATGTGGTGGTTGACCCAGTCTCCTTCGATACAATGGCCATCAAAGATGGTGTTCCACAGAGACCTGTATTGTCACCAACTTTGTTCCTGCTCCATATCAACTATCTGTTGAAAGTGACCTCTTGTACCTTCCACAGCTTTGCAGATGATGGCTCACTCCATACCGTTTTCTCATTTGAGTCCGTATATCATCAAATGAAGTGAGACATGCGAAACAGAGCCAGGTCGATGCAATAAATGAATATCTGGTGAGAATTTTGGAATGGGGACAGATAATCTTTGTACAGTCCTCAATATCAATGCTCGTAATGACCTTCCAGCAACTTCACAGAAAAATGGTTCCCTATTTCGTGCCAAGAGCTACTCCATACCCCAGCATCTCCTCATGATATGTCCCAATCTGACCTGGAGACCTGGCCACACGTGTGGCTGTGGAGTTCAGCTCTAAATATACGCTGAAGCTCTTAGAGCCACACTTACGAATTCATTGACCTCTCTAGAACATGTGAGAAAAGAGGTGGGCGATCTCATCTGAGATATTTTCATGGTCGGTGCTGATGAGATCAGACAAGTACAGGCGTAGCCTACCAGGAGATTCACACATGACACTGGTTTTGTGTGACATCACAACTGAAGATGGGCCGCTGAAGCGTTTCGCTGCATGTTTATATGTAAGTACGGGTTCATCAAGAAATTTCAATTGACGAGATTGTTCCAATTTGGCTTAAACGATTGATGCGGATCCACGAGCTACTGTTACGCGTTTGACCCATATTGTTGAGTGAAATTTCCCAAGAGATAGGCCTCACGATGAAAACCTCTCTTTGAGCTCTAAGGTGATTTTGTATCTGTTGGAAACTGTGGATAACCTTACCTGACCATGTTGCTTCGAAAACCCACAAATATAAGATAAAGAGAATGAACAAGAACATTCTTACAGCAACTCTCTATTGCCTTTTGTATGTTGGAAAGATAACAATGTAGTAACCATGGCTACAAATTATGATTCTAAGGAGCCAGTCGGACCAATGACATGATGATCAACAGCTGCAAAACAGAAACTAAAAGTTCCAAAGCCCAAAGTATTAAAAACTCATAACCGCGGTATGAGTGATGTTGATGTGCTTTACCCAGCCATGAATATTGCATAAACATTACCACGGGAGTTTTTACAAACATGATAAATGTGAAAATGTGGCACATTTACAAGACACGTTTTTAAGAGATTTAGAGGAGCAGCATCATTTTCTGTTGTATTAGGTTCTAAACCTACGCTTCCTCTCTCCCAATTCCATTCAAGTGATTGTTTTTTCCTCTCATCCAAGTGATATACTCCGAAGGCATAGGATTTGGTAGCACCCGGCGTTGGTGGGAAAGACGAATTCATTGTATCTCAAAGAGGTGAGGGATTGGATCAAATCTTCACCATGCATGGCTACCAACATTTTCTCTCCCGCCCCCGAAATTTGTGTTGCTGTGGCGTTAAGATTGCGGAACTGCTCAGTATCGTCAAGCAACACAGACTTTTTTGGAACAAGCGGCAAAACTTGGTATTCCCCAAAGATGTTAGAGGTAGTGTCGCAGCCATTTATTGATGAATGATGAATGATGATTGAACGATGATGAGACGTAACTTTCAGTGAATTACCTCTCCCTGTATTTCTATGGTAGACACTGTGGACCGTAGCTGCAGTGCCGGCTAGTAAAATGAGTGAGTCCACCAATAATCACGACTGCCTCATACTTTGAAACAGAGGCTTAGAACGTATTACAACAGAAATGGATGCTCCTCTTCTAAATCTCTTAAAAAACGTCTTGCGATTTTGTCACAGGATACATGGGTGCCTCTGGCTGCAGGAAGGCGGGTGGAAAGTGACTTTTTGCAAAAATTCTAGCAACAAAACCTGCGAAAATCACATTGAATTCGATTTTGGATAGGATGAAGAACACGACGTTCTTCGTCGTATCCAAACCCTACCCACTGCTTCTACAGATAGATTGAAAAACGAAACAAACTCAGAAGGCAAGTAGAAACTGCCCTTTCTTCCCCTCCCCTCTTCAAACCGTTCTAGATTGGAATGAACTGTAACTATTGTAGTTAAAAACTTTCCATTTTCTATCTGTTCGAACAAGAAAACCTGCTTCTACTATAATTATCTACTAAATCTAATAACAGGGAATTTTGAAAAGTACGCCAGTGTAGCCGTTCTTGGGCTCCGTTTTTAGTGATCCAAAAAAACTTCATTCAACTTCAACCTTAAATTTGTAGAAAATTTTGTATTCTACAAAATTGCGCTGAATGAACTGAAAAGTAGATATAGGCGATAAGCTGAAAAGTACCTATTTCCGCCGTTTTTTCCAAGATGGCTGAGGAAGCGCAAGGTGTGGATTGACCAAAACTTGGATTTTTAATTATTCTTTCGGCCTTAGATTCCTTGAAAGCTTTCAACCGGGTTCCTGAAACTAAGCTATCAGCCAAACTTAACTTTTTTGTAATCGGCGGAAAGCTGCTTTGATGGATGGATTCTTTTTTATTCAACATATTATTCTACGTTTGAGTTCGGAGTTCCTTGTCCTAGTTGTATAATGTTGTCTCAGGTGTCCCACAGGAATCCGTGCTGGGTCTCATGATTTTTTAAATATATACTTCAGACCTACCACGTTCCGCGCGTTGCCAGAATGCATTTTACGCTGATGATAGAAGGATATTCGAGCATTCTTTCGAACATCATCGAGCATGTTCTGGTCTATTCTAAGTGGGGAAATGGTATTCTGATGGGATAACCAATTAAACTTGAGTAAATGCACAATCTTACATCCTGGACACATCAATCCCAAAATTGTCACACTTCAAGGGGATGGCAACTCATTACTCCTGTTGAAACCCAAATCGATCTTGATGTTAATATTAACTAGATATTGAGTTAGTCCGAGCACAACAGCATGATCGTTCGGAGAGCAAACTACGTCTCCTACACTTTCAGAAAAGCGTTCCAATGTCCATCCAAAGATATATGTTCTCACAACTGTACAAGGCATATATTCGGCCCCTTGTCGAATACGCCGTTGTGATATGGTCTCCTTATCTGATCAAAGACATTCAACTTCTCGAAGGAGTTCAACGAAAAGCCTCTCGCTGGGCCCATGGTCTCTTTCATCTCCCATACGAAGTGCGATTACATAAACTGGTTTTCCCTTCCCTAGCTAATAGAAGAATTCGTGGAGATCTAATAAAAACTTATCGCATTCTACAAAATTCATTTTCGGTTGACTTGAAACATCTATTCACCTTAACTTCTGACATCCGAGTTTTTAATTAACACGGGAAAACTCTAAGTCCATATCTCGCCAAAACTTTCTATTTAACAGGGTTTTCCTCCCGTAGAATGGTTTACCGGATAATGCAGTGTCGGCTACATCTGTCAACTGTTTCAAAAACCGCTGATTCTTTTAGTGACGATTATCCCCTTCGCCTGTGTGATACCTGTTCCTTTCGGTAGTGTTTCTATTGATCGTTCTACTTGAGTGACTTCATAACTAATTACTACGTTTTGTCCTACTACATCATTCTTTTTTATCATTTACTTCACATTCTTTAATTATAATTTTGATTATTCAATTGTTCCCATTTCTAAATTCATTGTAAATTATTAGGTACTGTTCACTATTTGTATTTTGGGCATAATAGGTTCTAGAACCTCTGCCCTTTTCAAACATAATAATAACTAATAATAATATATCTTTGACTTGTGTAAATATCTTGTATATTAGCACGAATAAAACACCACTGTAACTACTACTACTAATAATTCATAAGAAAAAACGGATCTGTTGAATATTCAAAAAGACATATCACTTGACTACCTGCTAATCTTCCGAAAAGGAGAGCGCTCTCAAGACCTAGGCGCTCAGGACCAGTACCAATACCCTCTATAACACAAGACTCATACGTCACAGCTCACACGCTACGTTGCTGTTGATCACCCATACGTTACGGCCGAGCTTACGGCACAAAGTTGGAATACCGACAGTGAAACGGAAAATTAATTTATTTTTTAAGACATATATAAGAACTTTATGCTTAAGCGGGGTTGACAGACGTGAACTGAGTCCTTAGTTGCACCCCATTTCCTTTTTTAATGTAAAAAACATGTGTTCTTATAGATCTGTTTGGAACTTTCCTACGGATATGTAATTTAAATTGAGCTCGTTGAAACGTTCCGTGAACTGTGTGTGATGAAGTATGTTCCCTTGTTGTTAATTTTTTCAAAGACGAACTAAGCTTCCACGTATCTAACAATTTAATAAATTTCTTGCAAAATTGATTTTGGAATCATCCTCTGACTATAGACTCCTGGGAAAAATACCTTAATCGTTGCCTTTTGAGTTTTTATATTCATTATTTTCCACCAAGCTAATATTATATTCATAAACTGGGCTGTGGATATGGAATGCTGTATATTTGAACCAAATTGAAGTAGGGCCTTATATCATATTCATTAAATACTTTAACTACGTTAATATTTTGACGTTCAAAATTTGTAAGATGTGGGACTCTCAAAGTCAAAGAATATAGAAATTTAAATAATTTATCATGTTCTAGTTCAATTAATAAATGAGGCAATCTCTGCGTCTCTCGAGTCAATGTTCGGATTCTGCATAATTTGGTTTTGCCAATTATTCCTTATACATTTGAGAACGTGAACCGAATCGAATAGATAAAATAGTGGTCTTGAATTATCAACTGGATGATGATACACGATACTTAGCTTGTTATATGCTGCTAGCTTGTGTGATTGTGGATGTAAAGAAGTGTTGTGTATTGTGGTATCTGTGTGGCTCGGTTTGTGATAAATAGCGTAAGAAAAAAAAAACTTAATATACTAAGATCCATAGAAATATTGAAACACTCAAAAAACAATAATAATGTAATATTAAATGATCAAATCGCTACATATCACCACTTGTTAACAATTTTGTAAATACACTCCCACCTTCATCCACCCAAATCCCTCAATTTGTACCACACTCTGATCCCTAATATCTAAGGACATACTTTTAGACTTATCTTTAGTTGATAACTCCTTGCTTTGAAAATGCCACAGTGTGGTGAAACAATTTGTCAGCATTTTTAAATTAAATGTTAAAAGTTTTGTGTAAAATTTGAGTTTCATTCTCCAACATCGAAGTATTATGCATTTACACTACGTAAACGCCGAAACCATAGATATATGAAAATGTTGTATCTAATTGGTTCTAATTACAAGATAATTGTCAAAATTTACTGTAATACATGTACGAGAATCTTGTATTGTATCCAATCGTGTCCTATCACTGGAGACAATTATATGCGAAATGCATATAAACTGCATAGGTATAATGCTTATTTGAATTATTTCTTATATATGCATACGTTTTATTCGCATGTTTTAGAGCATAATATAGCATGCTTGAGTATTTCCATGTTATTTGAACGTACAGAAAATTGAAACGACAATTTTCGCCTTGTTACATACAATGAAATTCGGAAATTAATCATTTTATGATTCTGTTGAGATGGGATAATTTTTTTACTTGCAACGTCTCTATAATTCTGAAATTCTCAGTATAATGGAATGAATGACATTGACAATGGGCTAACATTTCCCTTTATGGTGTAATTTAAGCTACATGTCCATCTACAGTTCAGTTACTATTTAACAATCAGTGATTGTATTGTCGATGAACAATAAAAATTTTTGAAGTGGTCATATACAGTTATTTGCGAAAATGACAAAATCTGCCAGGAAGAAATTAACTCTTTCAAAAAACTGGACTGAAGACAATGCTGAACTGAACACTATGAACGATGAAAGTGTTTTTGCCATATTTGTGACAAAAAGGTAAGTAAACTATTAACTCTCTCTAAAAAATAACTAAATAATTGTCAATTTTCCAATTTGCCAGAAAATTCATATCAAACTGTAATTTTTCAAGAAAAATGCTGACAACCAAATTTTTCGTGTTTGATTATAGTTTTTTGTAGTTGCACATTCTCATTCTTTTTCATTCTTGCAATAAAAAGCATTTTATATTCGGAATAAAAAGTTATAAGTAGAACATATTGAAAAAGGGAATTACCTATGGGTGAAATACTATTTTGAATAATTACTCATCCTCATTTTGAAAATGAATTGTTTGTAATGTATTTTCAAATAATAATTATTCATAGTTATTCGAGCCGAATAACCGTAGTCGTAGCCGAAAAGGAAAAATTAGGGGATTTGTTCAATTTGGATGTTTTATATTATTTCAGACTTTGTTAGTGTCCCTTATATCTTATATCTACATTGCAAGCTATTTAAAGCACTACCCATAAACCCAACAAACAAATTTAATGGAAGCTATAATTTCCTAATCACGAATATCTGATCTTGTGAGTATCAAATACTAGCAGCATATAATTACAAGTTTTGATTTTATTTCATTTGCTTATCGAGGAATTTACTTGTATACATGAATACTTCAACGCTATGGTTGTTAGATTATAAAATAAGGATGTACCTAGTGAATTATAATATGCGAGTAGCAGTTCATGGCAGCGTTGATGAGTTAGTGGAGTTCCAGCTAACATCATTTTTCAAATTCCCGATCATAGGAGGCTGCCATGCACGTGTTTCTACGAGCTTTCCGCCGATCTAGGCAGCGTGAGAACGGCACTACCGCTCTCATTTGCAAAAATAGCGTATTGATACGTGCACTGACTTCCCAACATATCCTCTTTATTTCAATGGATCGCTCAGCTGTAAAATAAATAAACTGTATTTAATTACATTTCTTTCCACAAAAGATGTTATTGATAGCTTACGGATATCCTATTAATTTCGATTTTTGTTAATGAATCAAAATCGTAAATATTACAAAACCAATATGCAGTGGTTTCTCGTAGATTGATTTTCGTGCAGTTATCTAGTATCAAGTGCCCTGTTGCAGATATTTGATTATTCTTTATTTTTTATGTATACATGCGTGACTTAATTATCTTCAAATCATCTGCTTTGTAAATATAGTAACTTGACAAAGTACCCATTATTAGGTCCAATTTAACTAAGTACAATCCATTTCTCTAAAATACCAGGTGGGCCAATCAAAACAAAACACGACCGATATCTCACATACAGTTTGCTTAAATAAAAATAGCTCGGACCCATCGATTTTTATTTCTCGGGGGAAACATTTTGCCTATATCATCAACCTTGTAACTTTCACCCCACGCGGGGGTGAGCTTTAACCCCAAAATATTGAATGGGAATAGGGGACGAGTGGTACTTTATTTTAAAGGTAATAAATTCTCTATTCAACGAGTTTTAGGAATTTGATAAAGCCGTAAAATAAGGGAAAAACAATGAAAACAAAACGATTTCTCAATAATTATTGCGCGATGCAAAAATGTTAAAATTTCTTGATTTTTATCTCGGAGAAGAAGTCTATTGTGCATAATTCTTAACTCTGTCACTTCAACCCCCCTCAGGGGTGAGCTTCAACCCTTAAATTAAAATGGAATCAAAATTCGTGTGATACCATATTTTAATAGTCATTAAATTCTCTTTTCAGCAAATCCAACATAATTTATTAACTTTAATTCCTCTTTATTATTCATTTTAATGAGGAAATATTTTCTTTATTCCTCAATCCATTTACCAGTGACGAAAGGTAATGTTAATTCAATTTTATCGTTCGAAGAAAAAACTACTTCATGTTATCTGCTGTGGAATTCTGTTTTTGTAAAGAATTTATAAATTTTGCAGTTCCTTAGAAGTTTCGAATATTTATATTTAATTCATGTCAATTTAGTATCTCGCAGAGTCTTGTCTGTGACTAAACTTTATTTTGATCTAAAATGGTTCATTCTACTGCAGAACGAGTATCGCTTATTGGACTGTATTATGAAAATGATAGATGAGTCCAGATATACATGTTAACCGAAAATACATAATTGAGCTGGTAGTAAAATTTAGGGAGACAGGATCTGTGACAATCCGAAAACCAATTCCTTCAAATTGAAAGATATTGGGAAACGAAGCAGTGGAAGTTGCTGTTTTGGGCCACGTCAATATAGACAATATAGACCCTACATTAAGCACCAGGCAACCTGTAGTGTGTGGCATATAGTCCATGTAACTGGAAAAAAAAGAACATGTAAGTTCGAATAAAAATATTTTTTTGCATTAGCTTCAGGAGGTTCTCAGGATCATTCATACACCTTAAAACCTCTTGGGAACCCCAACCCCACCCATTGGGGGCGAAAATGGCCCGAAATCTCCAAGTCTCGAATTGTATTTTCTACAAAAAAAAGTATTTTGGTATTTAGAGTACACCTAGTAGGTTGTTTGGGTCGCTGAACACGAACCTGTAGCCAGATTTACTTGCAATCCATCGTAGTGGTGGTCAAATCGACAAAATTGGCCAATTTCGCACCCCTTATATGTTATTTTGCAATTCACGTGTTTTAGGCATTTCGAATGCATCAAGGAAGTTTTTCGGTCGCTGATCACGAATCCGTAGCCACATTTACTTGCAATCCATCGTAGGGGTGCTAAAATCGACGAAATTGACCAATTTTGCACCCCCATATGTTATTTTACAATTGACGTGTTTTTGGCATTTGGAATGCACCAAGGTGGTTTTTTGGGTCGCTGATCACGATTCCGAAGCCAGATTTACTCCGAAGTAATTTTAAAATGCAAAAATAATAAAAATTTAGAAGCGTGTCAAATTAGCCATTTTTGTAAATTTCTCACCCCTACGATGATATTCGAGTAAATCTGGCTTCGGAATCGTATTCAGCGACCGAAATAACTTACTTGATACACTCGAAATGCCTAAAACACGTAAATTGCAAAATAACGTATTAGGGGTGCTTTCAAATTGTCCTATAAACCATTGAACGACTCCATCTTTGATGAAGATTTGAGAATTATAAACAGAAATTCATAATGTAGAATTAGAAAATCGTAAGAAATGCATTTAAAAAATTATCGAGTCTTACATAACGAACGAAATTAACGCAATGAATTTCAGTAAATTATACAGGTGTCTCAAAAAAAGGTGGCCCCGTTGCTAGGATAGGTAGGACACTGAAAATTTAGTGGGGTTTGCTTAGAAAAAATGTTCGTAACGGCATCCGTATTCAAGATACAGGGTTGTAAAGAAAATTTTCAAATGAATTTCTTACGATTGTTCCGAAACTACTCAAAACGTTGTAATGAAATTTTGAATGAACATGTTTTGGAAGCTTACACATCATATGAATTTATTTTACATCTGACTCTCATAGTCTTGAACATAACTTTTTTGAGGTTAGATTTCCTAATCCAAATTTTAAGTGAAATTAAACATCATTACTTTTACAAAAACGATACTCTTGGTAAAACTCGATATTGTGTACCTTTATTTTGATTTGAAAATGATGAAGTAATAACTGATGCTGGTATGAAGTAAAAAACAACTACCAATTTGTTAAAAACCAAGAACAACAACATTATTTTAATGCTAAAGTTATTAATGTAACAAAGAATCAAAAGAAGGAAATTAAAATAAATTTGAATAAAAACATGAAATATTCAATCATGCGATTTCAATCCTTTGGACTACACAGTTTGGTCGTATGTTAAGGAAAAGTTTATTCTACAGAGGTAAATTCACGTCAAAAGTTGCAAGACAGAATTGAACGTCACTCTAATACCTTATAGTTGATCCTCAACCATTTAGAAAATTAATGCATTCTTTAGAAAAAAGGATAGAATTGTGTATTCGTAAAAACGGACGACATTTTGAACACTTACTCTAACTGACTAAATATTTCATGTTTATATTCAAATTTATTTTAATTTTCTTCTTGTGATTCTTTATTCAATTAATAACTTTAGCTTAAGAATAATGTTATTGCTTCGGTTTTTAATAAATTGGTAATTGTTTTTTACTTTATACCAGCATCAGTTATTACTCCATCATTTTCAAATCAAAATATTCCGAAAACGGTACACAATATCGATTTTTACCAGGAGTACTTCAATCGTGTAAACTTGAATGATGTTCAATTTCACCTAAAGTTTGAATCAGAAAATCCAACCTCAAAAAAGTTATGTTCAAAACTACTTGGTTCGAACCGTGTAATTGGATCCCTCTATGAGAGTCAGATATAGAAATATATTCATACGATGCACCAGCTTTCAAAACATGTTCACACAAAATTTCATTACAATGTTGCCAGTAGTTTCAGAATAATCGTAAAAAATACGTTTACATTTTTTTTTACAACACCTTGTACCGGGATATCAGAAATTATCTTGGTCAAGGGTGGTTGTGGAATCTAAAACGTGTGTCTTACTTCACGTTTGAAATAATTATGTCACTGTCACACTGACATCATCAATAACCTACAAATCCTTCAAATTTCATACCTATTTATTTCAGTTGTAAAACAATAATGAACTACAAATTAAAAATTTATCTTGGTCAAGGGAGGTTGTAGAATGTGAAACGTGTGTCTTATTTTGAATTTTTGAATATGTTTTGTTGAGTCAGAATCTGTTAAGTCATTGTGCTGAAATTTTCTAATCCAGTTTTTGAATCATGCCTCTTACAACACAGCATAAAATTTTTATGATTGAAGCCTATTTTCGAACGAGTGCGCTAGTTAATGGAAATTGGCAAGTTTGTGTTTGGACAATTTTCGAGAGCACTTCACAAACGTGCCAATATTACCGGACAATTTTTATGCGTGCCTTACAAATTGTGTTGAAGTGTTTCGCGAAACTGGTTGTGTGACTCATAAAAAAGGTGCTGGTAGACCAAGAGTTCGTACAGAAGAAGATTTCCGCAACTCCTGTAAATAATTTGCAAGAACTTCAACAAAGAATAGTTCAGCAATGTGCAACCATAACGCCAGAAATGCTGCAAAACGGTTTTCACAGCATGAGGATGCGCGTCAACTTGTGCATCGAACAAAACGGGGGACATTGCCAACAATTACTGTAATTTAGTTTTTCTTGTTACTAAAACCGTTATTTCATAATTTGTAGTTCATTATTGTTTTAAAACTGAAATAAATGGGTATGAAATTTGTAGGTTATTGATGATGTCAGTGTGACAGTGACATAATTATTTCAAACGTAAAGTAAGACACACGTTTTACATTCCACAACCACCCTTGAACAAGATAATTTTTAATTTGTAGTTCATTATTGTTTCACAACTGAAATAAATAGGTACGAAATTTGCAGGTTATTGATGATGTCAGTGTGACAGTGACATAATTATTTCAAACGTAAAGTAAGACACACGTTTTAGATTCCACAACCACCCTTGACTAAGATAATTTCTGATATCCCGGTATCTTGAATACGGATGCCGTTACGATCGTTCTTTTCTAAGCAAACCCCACTTATTTTTCAGTATTCTACCAATCCTAGCAGCGGGGCCACGTTTTTTTGAAACATCCTGTATTATCATTCCATTGCCATTGTGGGGTTAAAGATTAAGGATAAATTTTTCAGTTTGTAAATATGTAAGTATATTTTATACAAAGAGGTAGTTTAGGTTATGTTAAATTCACCTCAGTTTATACTTTTGATTTTTTTGCTTATCTATGACGCAATTTACTTGTACTCAATGATTCGATATTAAATTATGCAGATTTGAATAATGAATGTGTAGATTCTTAAGAATGGGCTTATGGCTGAATTATATTCAAAAGCTTCAAGTCTACTGATCAAAAGCATTCTTAAGTAGATATAAGTAATTACTACTCATCGTAGCATATAGTCCATGTAACCGGAAAAAAAAAGAACATGTAAGTTCGAATAAAAATATTTTTTTGCATTAGCTTCAGGAGGTTCTCAGGATCATTCATACACCTTAAAACCTCTTGGGAACCCCAACCCCACCCATTGGGGGCGAAAATGGCCCGAAATCTCCAAGTCTCGAATTGTATTTTCTACAAAAAAAAGTATTTTGGTATTTAGAGTACACCTAGTAGGTTGTTTGGGTCGCTGAACACGAACCTGTAGCCAGATTTACTTGCAATCCATCGTAGTGGTGGTCAAATCGACAAAATTGGCCAATTTCGCACCCCTTATATGTTATTTTGCAATTCACGTGTTTTAGGCATTTCGAATGCATCAAGGAGGTTTTTCGGTCGCTGATCACGAATCCGTAGCCACATTTACTTGCAATCCATCGTAGGGGTGCTAAAATCGACGAAATTGACCAATTTTGTACCCCCATATGTTATTTTACAATTGACGTGTTTTTGGCATTTCGAATGCACCAAGGTGGTTTTTTGGGTCGCTGATCACGATTCCGAAGCCAGATTTACTCCGAAGTAATTTTAAAATGCAAAAATAATAAAAATTTAGAAGCGTGTCAAATTAGCCATTTTTGTAAATTTCTCACCCCTACGATGATATTCGAGTAAATCTGGCTTCGGAATCGTATTCAGCGACCGAAATAACTTACTTGATACACTCGAAATGCCTAAAACACGTAAATTGCAAAATAACGTATTAGGGGTGCTTTCAAATTGTCCTATAAACCATTGAACGACTCCATCTTTGATGAAGATTTGAGAATTATAAACAGAAATTCATAATGTAGAATTAGAAAATCGTAAGAAATGTATTTAAAAAATTATCGAGTCTTACATAACGAACGAAATTAACGCAATGAATTTCAGTAAATTATACAGGTGTCTCAAAAAAAGGTGGCCCCGTTGCTAGGATAGGTAGGACACTGAAAATTAAGTGGGGTTTGCTTAGAAAAAATGTTCGTAACGGCATCCGTATTCAAGATACAGGGTTGTAAAGAAAATTTTTAAATGAATTTCTTACGATTGTTCCGAAACTACTCAAAACGTTGTAATGAAATTTTGAATGAACATGTTTTGGAAGCTTACACATCATATGAATTTATTTTACATCTGACTCTCATAGTCTTGAACATAACTTTTTTGAGGTTAGATTTCCTAATCCAAATTTTAAGTGAAATTAAACATCATTACTTTTACAAAAACGATACTCTTGGTAAAACTCGATATTGTGTACCTTTATTTTGATTTGAAAATGATGAAGTAATAACTGATGCTGGTATGAAGTAAAAAACAACTACCAATTTGTTAAAAACCAAGAACAACAACATTATTTTAATGCTAAAGTTATTAATGTAACAAAGAATCAAAAGAAGGAAATTAAAATAAATTTGAATAAAAACATGAAATATTCAATCATGCGATTTCAATCCTTTGGACTACACAGTTTGGTCGTATGTTAAGGAAAAGTTTATTCTACAGAGGTAAATTCACGTCAAAAGTTGCAAGACAGAATTGAACGTCACTCTAATACCTTATAGTTGATCCTCAACCATTTAGAAAATTAATGCATTCTTTAGAAAAAAGGATAGAATTGTGTATTCGTAAAAACGGACGACATTTTGAACACTTACTCTAACTGACTAAATATTTCATGTTTATATTCAAATTTATTTTAATTTTCTTCTTGTGATTCTTTATTCAATTAATAACTTTAGCTTAAGAATAATGTTATTGCTTCGGTTTTTAATAAATTGGTAATTGTTTTTTACTTTATACCAGCATCAGTTATTACTCCATCATTTTCAAATCAAAATATTCCGAAAACGGTACACAATATCGATTTTTACCAGGAGTACTTCAATCGTGTAAACTTGAATGATGTTCAATTTCACCTAAAGTTTGAATCAGAAAATCCAACCTCAAAAAAGTTATGTTCAAAACTACTTGGTACGAACCGTGTAATTAGATCCCTCTATGAGAGTCAGATATAGAAATATATTCATACGATGCACCAGCTTTCAAAACATGTTCACACAAAATTTCATTACAATGTTGCCAGTAGTTTCAGAATAATCGTAAAAAATACGTTTACATTTTTTTTTACAACACCTTGTACCGGGATATCAGAAATTATCTTGGTCAAGGGTGGTTGTGGAATCTAAAACGTGTGTCTTACTTCACGTTTGAAATAATTATGTCACTGTCACACTGACATCATCAATAACCTACAAATCCTTCAAATTTCATACCTATTTATTTCAGTTGTAAAACAATAATGAACTACAAATTAAAAATTTATCTTGGTCAAGGGAGGTTGTAGAATGTGAAACGTGTGTCTTATTTTGAATTTTTGAATATGTTTTGTTGAGTCAGAATCTGTTAAGTCATTGTGCTGAAATTTTCTAATCCAGTTTTTGAATCATGCCTCTTACCACACAGCATAAAATTTTTATGATTGAAGCCTATTTTCGAACGAGTGCGCTAGTTAATGGAAATTGGCAAGTTTGTGTTTGGACAATTTTCGAGAGCACTTCACAAACGTGCCAATATTACCGGACAATTTTTATGCGTGCCTTACAAATTGTGTTGAAGTGTTTCGCGAAACTGGTTGTGTGACTCATAAAACAGGTGCTGGTAGACCAAGAGTTTGTACAGAAGAAGATTTCCGCAACTCCTGTGAATAATTTGCAAGAACTTCAACAAAGAATAGTTCCGCAATGTGCAACCATAACGCCAGAAATGCTGCAAAACGGTTTTCACAGCATGAGGATGCGCGTCAACTTGTGCATCGAACAAAACGGGGGACATTGCCAACAATTACTGTAATTTAGTTTTTCTTGTTACTAAAACCGTTATTTCATAATTTGTAGTTCATTATTGTTTTAAAACTGAAATAAATGGGTATGAAATTTGTAGGTTATTGATGATGTCAGTGTGACAGTGACATAATTATTTCAAACGTAAAGTAAGACACACGTTTTACATTCCACAACCACCCTTGACCAAGATAATTTTTAATTTGTAGTTCATTATTGTTTCACAACTGGAATAAATAGGTACGAAATTTGCAGGTTATTGATGATGTCAGTGTGACAGTGACATAATTATTTCAAACGTAAAGTAAGACACACGTTTTAGATTCCACAACCACCCTTGACCAAGATAATTTCTGATATCCCGGTATCTTGAATACGGATGCCGTTACGATCGTTCTTTTCTAAGCAAACCCCACTTATTTTTCAGTATTCTACCAATCCTAGCAGCGGGGCCACGTTTTTTTGAAACATCCTGTATTATCATTCCATTGCCATTGTGGGGTTAAAGATTAAGGATAAATTTTTCAGTTTGTAAATATGTAAGTATATTTTATACAAAGAGGTAGTTTAGGTTATGTTAAATTCACCTCAGTTTATACTTTTGATTTTTTTGCTTATCTATGACGCAATTTACTTGTACTCAATGATTCGATATTAAATTATGCAGATTTGAATAATGAATGTGTAGATTCTTAAGAATGGGCTTATGGCTGAATTATATTCAAAAGCTTCAAGTCTACTGATCAAAAGCATTCTTAAGTAGATATAAGTAATTACTACTCATCGTACTGTACTGTTATGGTATTTCATTTCAATTAAACACTTCGACAGAAGTATACGAGTATATTGATGAAATTGCAGTAACACTTACCTGGGAATGAACAACTGTTTCAAACCTGTTAAATTGCCAACTTGAAAAGTTAAACAAAGAAATAAACTTCATGCCATGTTTCAGACTTGGTATCTCGAAAAGCAATAAACGCCTAACCATGCCGAATCATAATTTAGCAGTAAAGTGCAGTTCAGTTGCTTTTTATATCTTCAATATGGGTGGCGCTATATGTGCGTTAAAGACCATTCGACACGTTTTCATCTATCAAAATTAATGGAGTATTAGTTAGAATTTTTCTTATGAGATGGCAGTGAACTATTGATTACGATGGTACCTATACATTATATAGGAACGAAAGAACAATCTTATGAAACGTTTTGATAATTTCTTTATTATCAATCAAGTCAATTAGCATGGCAATTGTTCTTTCTACTTTTTGAGTACTGTGGTTACTGTCTAAATAACTAGTTATTTTGAAAAAATTGATGGTAGAAGCCGTTACTCTATGGCAGTCTATCATTATGATTAAATGAAAGAACAATCACTTTGTTTTTGTACCACTTTTAATAATGACATGAAAACGTTACTATGGTTTCAACACCAAAGTGCCATTATCAAATAGATATACAATTATTATTATTATTATTATTATGATCTTGTATCTGTTTGATAATGGCACTTCGGTGTTGAAACTATAGTAACGTTTTCATTTTATTATTATAAGTGGTATAAAAACAAAGTAATTGTTCTTTCATTTAATCTTTCTGTCAAACCTCGAGATATTTTGAGTGAAAGAATAAAAATTGATTAGCTTTAATTTATTATTTAGTCTTACACATAGGAAGACAAGTTCAGGCTGGCTATTATTTTGCTAACGTGCAGATTCTTCGACGAGCTTCCAATCTCAAACTCCTTTGTTTGTCGTTATTGAAAATCCTAACTGCATGATAATAATATATTTGGTGCAAACAGCTACAACAAGAACATATTCATTCGTTAGTCGATAGAAGGAGTAAGCAAAATAAACTAAGACTATTGTGACCGCCTTTCTCGGGAAAAGATAGTTTTTCATCTTACACGGAAAAGTAGAAAGGGGTCACCACCGGGATGAGTGGTCCAGGGTCGTATATTTCCCGTTGAATGAAATATGACAGATATAAATTGATTGATTCCTCACCAGTAAAACACAGATGTTTATTTATATACAGTTTATTAAATGAAATGATTGATTCTCGAAAATATATGTACAAAAGAAAATAAATGTTTACACCTAGTCTTTTTAAATGAACAATAATTTCATAAAATCACCTCAAATAATAAAGTCAAGGGTTTGACCTAGTCGGCCTAGTTTGTAACAATTTAAACAATCGGAAGTTCTAGAATATAATTCAAATCAGAATTTCTATTCGCGTGATACAGTTGTTTACTTCGGACAGATGATCTCCGAGAAAAAAAACGGAGACGCCAAGTAGTGTTCTTTTGGAACGTTGACCCGCAATGAGAAACCAGCCGAAATAAGTTAATAATTCTTTAGTATCTGTCGCGCTGTCGACACAGGTGGTAGGTTGATTTCGAATCGTGGTAATTTCCCAGTTCGCTAATAATATTCGAGTTCTTTACGGATCGGTTCAATTCCTCAACACAAATAATAAATTATTTGGTTTTTGGTAAATGAGATCTTGTGGGCAACCGGTCTGTTTTTCCCCAACACAAATAATACATTATTCGGTTTTCGGGATGTGTATTTATTCGTAGGGACGTTAGGTCTTTTCCTCAACACAAATAATAAATTATTCAGTTTTTGGTAAATGAGATCTTGTGGGCAAACGGTCTGTTTTTCCCCAACACAAATAATAAATTATTCGGTTTTCGAAATGTGTATTTAATCGTAGGGATGTCAGGTATTTTCCTCAACACAAATAATAAATTGTTCGGTTTTTGGCCAGTTGAAACTGGAGTTAGTTGTAGAATATTTACCTTCAGACTTGGTCAAAGTATCGAAGTGGATCCTAAGGAGCGCGGACGGAGTTTATAATGAAAAATAAAAATGAATTCTCGGAAATTAACAGAGTTGAATTAGTTTGAACGGTCGGTAATACTATCGGAATCTTAGCGGCTTAGCGGTCGGACGGCTGATTCTTCAATCCCCTCCGTGAGAAATCCGTTCTCCTTTTATACTGGTTTTGTTCCAAAAGAAATAAAACGTCAGAGGTGGCCTGAGATTCTGGCAGCCAGCGGGGATTTGAATACGACTTTCCTTATCTCCTATTAGCTTCAACTTTTTCTACATAGGATGTACAAAACTTTGATGCGTTAGAATCTCAGCCTCGTCGGTGTTATTTCTTTTTAACCAGAGGAGTAAATTAAATTATAAGTAACGAGGGCACTTCGTTACACTATGAATAGGGAATAATCCTCTTTATCCACTGAAAATTATGTTAAAATACTGGTGAGTACAGCCAAAGATTTATTGGATCTATATCGTTGTGATCAGGCCTATGGTTACCTATGCTGCGGTAGTGTGGTATCGGGGATAAGGATTGGTATGTCCCAGTGCCCCCTGGACCGAGTGTAGCGGGTTATATGCGTAGGCATATTGAGCGGTATGAGGTCGGCTCCAACGAGAGCACTTGAAGATCTCGCCGGATTACCACCTCTACACTTATACATGAAAACTGAGGCCATGAGAAAGCCATCAATTTTAATTAAGGCAATCTCTGAATGCGATCCCAGCTGCTTGTCTCACTTCTTCCAAAATTCTCATCCCAGGTAGAGGAGATTATAGTAACGAAACTCTCACCCTACTGCCACCAGACGATCTCCTATGGTTCACAGATGGATCCAAGGTAGCTCAGGCTTCTGTGGCGGAAGTGTACCTAAAAAGGCCAAAGATCAATATTTCAATAACTCTAGGCGCTTACTGTATGGTTTTTCAGGTGGAGGTCTACGCAATA
The DNA here is from genome assembly GCA_958510875.1 of Endomychus coccineus. Taxonomy (NCBI): domain Eukaryota; kingdom Metazoa; phylum Arthropoda; class Insecta; order Coleoptera; family Endomychidae; genus Endomychus; species Endomychus coccineus. The sequence continues at coordinate 60,278,124 of OY294068.1, read as the reverse complement.
TTGACTTGTACCATGGAAAACCTACGAAGAAATTATATAAATAGGCGCAGATAGCCGGTCGGCTCTGGGAGCTCTCAATTCATCCAGAATCACATTAAGACTTGTCAAAGAATGCAGAGATTCACTGGCTGAACTAGCCAGGAGAAATGGAGTTCAACTCATCTGGGTGCCTAGACACAGTGGAATTGAAGGAAACGAAATGGCCGACTCCCTGGCCAGGCGAAAGTCGTCTAGCGCCCCTGTCGGGCTGGAGCCAATGGTCGCTCTATCGAATTGCGTGGGTGGCTCGCCCTTCTGGGCCAACTGAATGAAGCATAACTGTGGTGAGAATCACCACGCATAAGACATGCCAAGCTCTTCATCAAAGAGCCTGTGTCTAGACTCTCAAAGGAACTCCTTTCTCTGAACAGAAGGGACATCAGAGAGATGACTGGAACTCTAACCGGTCACTGTCGTTGTAACAAACACCTTTACACTATGGCCATCGCACGCAGATGACCGGATATGTAGGAAATGCAGAAAGGGAAAGAAACTGCCTCTCACATCCTGTTGAAATCCTCAGCATTAGCTCCCCCTAGGTACTGACACTTCGGAGAATTAAAACTGCTCCCAGAAGAACTTATGGAAGCTAGCACTGGCAATATTCTGGGTTTCTGGTTGGTCACAAATCTGGTAGAATATAATAAGCTTCTGACCACGATGCGTAAAATGGGTCCAGCTAAGTGGCCTAAGTGTATTTGGGGACTAAGCTCCCTCCCCTCAAACGATGAACGATGAGCTGGGGATCTCACATCCACCAAGTAGCCATCATCAGAGTAAAATGAAGTAGAAAGTAAAATGTGCATGTTTAAATACCATTTGGAGTTTGAAGTGTAAATACCCTCAGCTGGAGATAACTCTGAATTGATTTAATTGTATTTTCTCTTATGTTTCGTACTCACTAAGGAGTAAGGATTTCGAAGGATCAGTGTAATTTTGATTGAGATAACACAAACTCTTATGTTGAATTAAAAACACTTGAGAATTATAAAATCTATATTACTATCAACAAACTTCCAACAACAATGCTGAACAGAATGGTAGTTCTTAGACTTCTTTACTATAACTAGATTGTCGTACCAAATATGAAATGTTACTGTTTTGATGTCTACTAGAGACTATCGGTTGGGGTAGTTTTCCCCCACCGTTTCTAGCATCATCTTATACTTTAAGTACGCTCGTCCTTAATAACTTTTCCATCCCTCCTAAATTACCTTAATATTCGTCGTTACTGTATTTCAAGAGTCATGAACTTTTCGAGAAATGGTGTGTATTTAAAACATGTTCGGCTAACGCTAATTTTCACCATTATTCGTCTTTACTTTGCGGGCAAAATGTCTGAAACTTGTAAAGTGTAGCCAAAACGGTTCTTACATCTATCAACGAATAGTATTGCGAATTTGAAAAATAGATTATGAAATTTATCAGTTACTGAAGGATGGTAAGTGAAACGTTCGAATTTTATTCAGCTATTTGAAGTTATTTCTCATTTGGTGATACTCTCGTTTCACTTGATGCTGTTTCAATAAATACAGATACCCCAATCCCTGAGTCGATAAATATTTTGAAGAAATGTCTTCCACATATTAATATCACCGATAGAAACAGAACAGAATACCTTTACGTCTTCATGTATGGAGCAACATTTTTTCACTTTTAACAGTGTTTAATAGTCTATTTCATAGATTATTAAACGTCTCTTTGAGCCAGCAAAATTATAACAACGAAGTTTAGAAACTTCAGCAAATTGCGTTGAACAATGGTTACCACAAATCTTTGATCAATAATTTAATTTCTAAGCAAAAAATGGAATTGGAACGTAGCCAACTAACCAAATTAGAGCTACTACCTTTAAATACTTCAATAAAATTCAAAAGTTTCACTTATCATTCTTTAGTAATTAATGAATTCCATACTTTAGTTTCTAAATTTTCAAAATTGTTAGCTTATAGATGTGAGAACAAGCTAAAACATCATTCAGGCAACACCTTTGATGAAGTTTCCGATTACGACCAATCCGGAATTTACAAAATCCATTGTGAGTCGTGTTCAAACGCTATGTGGGTTAAACTAGAAGGAATATTTTGCCCATATAAAGAAAAAGATGTTGAAAAATCCAAACATATTTTGAATACGGGTCACATCATTTCTTAAGAAAGCTTATCACTTCTAAAACACAGTACAGACAAATATCTTGGTAATTTAGGAGGGATGGAAATGTATAAAAGAAAATGCAATTTTAATAATTGAAAATTATGCATTTTAAAATGCTTCCGTCTGCCGGCTTCGATTATCTGGATCACGCGTGACGTCAAAATTCTACACTCTGAAGGCGTTCGTTCCCTGATAAGGTAGAAACAAGTGAGGGCACAATAGGACTATAATGACCGTAGTGCTGTGGGGCTCCCCTAGGATGGAGAATCAACCTCACGGAAAAGGGGTTTTAGTTGGTAGGAATCCGGCACACGCGGAGGCACAGGCACCCGTGGTGTCTATGTAAGATTTCCCTTCCTCTACGCAAAAAAAAAATAATATGGTCTTCAACGAATATTTTGAATTCATTTCTTATATACAGGGTGTCCTCGAACTGCGTGGCCAAAATAAAGCCGAAGATTCTTTGATTCGGAAAAAAGTTGATGAGCCTTTTTACTTTTGCCTCAAGTGTCTTGTTTACTCGGTAGAAGGCTTCAAAATTGCAAAAATAATTTTGTTTTTTCGGTATAACTTGAGAACGTGATGAAGAACTTTTACAATATTTAGCAGGTGAGTTACTGTTAATAATGGCCATTTTTGAGAGTGGAGCACAGAGCCTTAGAGACCATAGATATGGCTCAAACTTGAGGATGTAACGGGAAAAGTGTCCAGAACTTTTTTGTGGTCGATGTAATTCACTCGATATTTTTATGTAGATAGCTTATCTAATTTGAAAACTTTTCTTACTCTTAGAAAATTTTGATAAAATCAACGGATTAGCTTGAAAAAATTAATTTTCGAGTCTCTGCAATTTTGGTTCACTAATTTTACTTGATTAAAATAACTTAGTTGCCTTTGCTTTTCTAATGTCATTTTGGCATTCGAAGAATTTTTTCTCAAAACTGTCAGTTTTTACTTTGCTTTCCGTAAAAATTTTATAAAATTATGGCTCAAAATTTCACTAACACTGAAATGGTTGATATGTTATTGATTTATGGACTTTGTCGTTGCAATGGCCGGAGAAGGGAAAGATATCCGCATCGCAGAATTCCGAATCGGCAAACCTTCGCGAAACTGGCAAATTTGAAGCAAATCGCAGAGAAACTGGACGCAGACGGACAAGAAGGACGTTAGAGCTCGAAGAAGCGATACTGGAAGCGGTTGAAACTGAACCTGGGATAAGCACACTACGTTTGGGACTTCGTATTGGAGCCTCAAAATTATTAGTTCATAATGTACTGAAAGAAGAACTGTTGTATCCCTATGATATTAAAACAGTTCAAGACTTATTGCCCATGGATCCAAGTCATCGGCTAGATTTCTGTCGGCTTATTGTCCAAAGACAAAACGCAAACCTCAATTTTTGTAGAAGAATTCTGTTCACGGACGAAGATACTTTCACGAGATGTGGTCTTTTTAACCTCCATAATGAACATTTCTATGCTGATGAAAATCCTCATGAAACGGAAGTTACATATTTTCAGAATCAAACTAAAATCAATGTTTGGGTTGGAATTGTGGATAACTTTATTATTGGCCCTACCGTTATACCCGATCGATTGAACGGGGAGAACTACTTGAACTTTTTGGAACAAAGGCTACTTGAACTGTTGGAAGACTTGCCCTTACACATTCGTCGTGGCCTGGTTTATTCATGATGGTGCACCTCCTCATTTCACATTAGCTGTGAGGCGACATTTGAATGCGGAATATCCAGATCGCTGGATAGGTAGAGGACACGATGCACCAGTGAACTGGCCGGCTCGCTCCCCTGATTTGACGCCCTGCGACTTCTTTCTATGGGGCGCTTTGGAGTCGAAAGTTTATGCAGCTCCAGTAAACACACGAGAGGAATTGTTGCAACGAATTAATCATGAAGCGGATTTATTGAAGAATGATCCTGAAGTACTAGCCAGAGTTCAATCCAATTTCTTGAAGCGAATTAATTTGTGTATTCAGGAAAATGGGCAACATTTCGAACAATTGATGCCTTAGCGATTTCCCAAAAAGTTTTGTTGTTTCTTTTAATTTAGCATTTGTTTTTCCTAAATAATCACATCGTTTCCCCATTTCTATTGTTTTTATTATTCGTGTTTTACCGAGATATTAACCATTTCAGTGTTAGTGAAATTTTGAGCCATAATTTTATAAAATTTTTACGGAAAGCAAAGTAAAAACTGACAGTTTTGAAGATAAATTCTCCAAATGCCAAAATCACATGAGAAAAGCAAAGGCAACTAAGGTAATCAAGTAAAATTAGTAAGCCAAAATTGCAGAGACTCGAAAATTATTTTTTTCAAGCTAATCCGTTGATTTTATCAAAATTTTCTAAGAGTAAGAAAAGTCCTCCATCACGTTCTCAAGTTATACCGAAAAAACAAAATTATTTTTGCAACTTTGAAGCCCTCTACCGGCTAAACAAGACACTTGAGGCAAAAGTAAAAAGACTCATCAAATTTTTTTCGAATCAAAGAATCTTCGGTTTTATTTTAGCCACGCAGTTCGAGGACATCCTGTATATTAACAATTACCGACAATTAACATTAAAGGTGCAAAAAATCTATGTTAATGCTCAATACTTACATTTAACTGATCTTCGGAACAAAAATCTATGGATTCAATTCGAATATAATTTTCCGGTCGTTAATTTTTCTTGGCACATGAATAAAAAAGTGTGATGAATCGATCACGTGACTTCCCTCACTTTTGTTAGCAAAATAGCTTTTGTACTGTCCTGCGGGTCAAATGTAACAAAGATGTAGAAATACCCTTCCGCCACAATTGTGATTGTTTAGGATGGAATATCAGTTGGCATTATCGAATTAAACGTTCTACCTGCATCGGCGAAATATGTAGAAAGAACATCAATCAATTACAACAATCTTCCAAACAACCTACCTAGTATTACTACAAATATATGAAAATAAAAAACTAAACTCAAAAATTTAACAAACTAACCTGGAATGAGCTGGCCACCTGGATTTTCGAACCTACGTCTCTATCAGGAAGTAAAATACCTTGGCGGGCCTTTACCGCCTCGGCTATAACTGCCGATGCAAGTTGAACATTGAATTCGTTACACCCATCACACTTGCCATGCGCACCTATGACATCGATGTCTCTAGATCCTTTACTAAATGTAAATGATTGTAGGAACAGAAAACATATTGGAAATAATTTAGAAACCCCTAATGAAAGACGTTAAATTATACTCTACGTTACATCGAAATTTTATCCAAAGGGTCTACATAATGTATTTCACAACACTATATTTCAATATGTTTTGTTGACTTTCGTAATTATTCACACTATAATATAACCTTTTTTTATACTGACACTTGTTGTCACATGAACTATCAAAATGTACCACAGAATCAATAAGTCTAGGACTCCTTGCAGAGAATAAAGACATGCAAATAGATCGTGGCGTCACATCGATGATGTCACTTGAATCACAAAATGGGAATTTCGGACACTTATGCAGGATACATAATGTATACGTGTGATGTATATTTATAACCTGAAAAACACGGTTGTCCTTACGGTTCGACAAAATTCCATATTTCCATATTTCAATTGGGAAAATGAAGATGGACGTGAGAAATACCATTTGAAACGGGGCTATCGAGCCCAAAAACAATAAAGCTCCTATTTCCACTTTAAAGCGATCTGTACAATTTCAAATCGATACACCCAATCATCTCCACAGTGGATTGCGTACACACACACATATATAGATCGATTTGGAAATGCTCAAAACAGATATATTCGCAAAAATTCGCAAAGTTTTTTTTCGGCCCGATTACAATAATTCCCTTACACTATATACTACGTATAGCACGGGAAGTGATAATGATAAAGTCTCTCTAGCCGAGATTGATCAGTATCACCACAAATTTATAGATAGATTTATTCGTAGTAGACATTGTATTTATACAGATACAATATAAAATAAACTAATGTGCTGAAATGGTAAATTGTATAGATAAGAAGTCACTTTACAAAAAATTAATTAAAAATCGTACATTGACACATCTTGTAACGAAGATTTCGGGTACTTTCTTCTAGAAATTCATTGACTGTTTCCGTTTCCTGTAATAGAATTTCTGTTACACTCTTTTCCAGAACTTTAGTGTTCCAGTATTTGGAAGAATTCGTAATCTTGTTGTAATATGATTTATGCCATGTTGACTAATATCTAACCGGTGGTACCACAATATTGTTTATATTCCTAGTATCATTGTGGTGATCTTGATCACAGTTTAGTTTGAATTCATTCTTGTTTTCATGGATATATAGGATGCAAGCAAGTATGTACACTGACGTAACGGTGAGTATTTTAGTTTTCTTGAATAGGTCTCTACAACTTGTACGATAACTAACCTTACACATTAATCTATTAGTATCCCTTTCTTTTGTTATTTTAAGGATGGACTCCACATAAGGACTTTTTCCTCATACTATTATTGCGTAAAACATTCTACCATGTAAATTGCAAAAGTACGTTGTGATTGCCCATTCTATGGAGCCTATTTCCACAATTCGACGTAGACAAAACATTGCTGAGGATAATTTATATATAATTCAGATTTTCCTCCAAAGCTGATGCAATAGCTGCTAGAATATCAAAGTTTTTAAATTATGTCAAAATTTTCTTCTCTCCAAGCATTAGCATACATGATTCCAGCTTCTCTAGTGTCATTGAACGCCTAAGCCTATATTTGATTATTTTCAATTTTGAGAATTGAGTTTTACACACAACGAAATGGGAATGTTGATATTCACTTATAAAAAAGAAAGAGATATGTAGATGCTTATGGAAAAGTGAAGGAATCCACGTCACAGTTCCCCTCAATCAGCGTGGGAAGTAAAGTAATTTCGAAATTTTATTGCTTTATTCCGCATGTACAGATATTCGATTTGATGATTGATGGACATTTTACGATTCATTAACATCGAATAATTACAGCCTGAAATACTTTTTAAAGTGTTTGTGTTGAACCGATGAGCCACTTTAGCGAATGCTGCGGGTATAGAAGGTAGGCAATTATATTCAATAATTATGAGAATTCCGAAATTTATAGATTACCTGCAACAGTCATTTAATCATGCCTATTTTACATTTTATACTTCATTGAAATGGACGTATTTATTCTATCCGGCTATAAACTGTAGCATTATTACGCGCTACCTACGGTATTTTCGCTTTCAGTGTTGCTGTTTCGTTCAACAAAGGTATAACTCAATTAATTTATTGAATGCAATGATAAAGATTTTCAAATCCGCATAGATATATGTGTACAGTATTATAAATTGTATGAATTAGATAATGGATTTTTTGATTAGGAAACTGATAACTTTGTGTAAGTATTATATTTCTTTGAATTTTAATTAGTTTTACTGTTGAAAACACTTATTATTGTGGGAAACACTTGATCCTGATTAACAAAGGTCTTGACACTTTGGAGACACACTGACGACCGACAATCTCACGAAACGGGTGTGGGGTGTGGGTTGTCACACAAACAAGTCTTGGGAGACTACGTTAAAAACGAAACGACATTACAGTGGTCGTTGAAATCTGGTGGTGATTGAGTTCTTTGAGAATTGTGTGATATGTCATATTACACTCTGATTCTGAGCGAAAAGTTGAACATGTAAGATACTGGGATATTCAAGGAGAGGAGAAATTACATCATCCAGCTTTGAAGGAACAGATGAAAAATGAAATGAAGAGAATAAACAATCAAACCGGCTTATGGAATTGTGTAATAGTAATTGCCTATTAAAATTACAAGTAGCTGTGAACGAATAGGAACTGACTCTGTTTTAGATTACGTTTTAAAATGTTCAAAAGAAAATTCGCTTATTAAACCACAGTACGATGAGGAAATCGAATTTATCAAAGAAATGGTTGGAGAGGCAAATCAGGTAGGAAATGAGGTCTAGACACAAAAGTAAACGAAAGTTCAGTTTTCAGCAGTGCATTAACATTGCCCAAGGGAATTTTCAACCGTCTGTTCAGTGAATTGTACAGAAGGTTTAGTCTTTGAAACAAAATCTAGAACTTTGCAATATCGTAAAATTCAAAATATGAAATTATTGTAGAATGTAGTTTTTTTCAGTAAATACGTATTATGAATAAGAAATTGATGAATAAACCAGATAAAACTTTTTTTTGTGTACTTTTTCATTTGAACCTGATACGTAATTTTATTCATGCCCATAAATAAAACCCATCACAGTTATTTATTACTTTCCATCTATGTTAAATTTCAACCATTGTATGTAATATACCATCTATCTTCTATGATATCATCACTATCCATTTCAAATTTCGATTAGGTTATAATCCTTAATGTAATTTCAAAATTAAGAAACATTAAATTTAATTATTCAAACTGTTTCTATATAATTTTGATTGATATATTATTGAATGCACTTAAATGAGATGTCAATTTTAACAAGAACATATTGATAAAACTCGCTTGAAAAAGAAACATTGCGTGGAAGCAATTATAGTGAATTCGATGTATTGTAGTAGTCAATATATTTTTGTGAGATCCATAATTTCGTTTAATTTTGTTCAATAATATGTTAATCAGTAATTCTGAAAAATGGTGTTCATACAGAGAGCGACTGGAGCATAATTTGAACAATGTTAGTGCCACGTTACTTAATGGCACTAGGGGTTTTTGGGATCTGATAACCGAATCATATGCATGGCCATCTCTACTACAGGCCAACAAAGGATCAGTATCTGCCAGAACGTAACAAGATTGGATTGATCATCAATTTTTTCTCTTGTACCCGTTACTGATTTATCTATAATCAAACAAATGAAATTAAATAAAAAAAATTAACATTGAAACTTTTTTTCCTTTTAAACTAATTTTTCGAAAGGGTGTCAATTTGTTATTGATTAAAAAGTGTACAGTTGTTTCGATTTAAACTTGGAAGATACGTTGCTTGAGCTTACGAAGTTGTTTGGGATATTATCATAAACATGCGCTAAATTATAAAATATGTGAATAACTTCGTTGTGTGCTATGTTTAGTGATATGTATAGATTTTCCCTGATATTCACATTATGAACATCAGTTCGATATTTGATTTTGTACGGTGGTGTTTTTAACATTATTATTTTGTGAAATAATACTAAAACATGAAACATTGTACATATTCAATCAATTGGCAGTTTTTAATTTATGCGAAATAAGATCTCTTCTCCTGATTCCAAATGGAAATCTCATACATGTATTCTGTATCTTCTGGACTCTGTCATGTTCAGTGAAAATCAGTGAAATTTTTAATGAACAGTGTCACAATGATTGAAATTTGATAGAATTAAGAAGTTGCCCACTAACAGTTTGGTTTAAGAGTTCAGTGTATGTCTATGCTGTTAAATAATTTTTAGATATTCAAATGACTTTTGAATTAGACACTATTTGTGTTTTTCAAATCTTAATTCGTCATCGATAATCACCCACAAATTTTTTATGTTGCTTATGATAAGTATCTATATTTATATTTATCCAACCTTCCGAACATCATGATAGAACATTTGCTGATATTGTTTTTCAGAGAAAATTTTTTGACCAGCCAGCTAGATAGTTCATTTTCCTGTTTATTGTATCGATGCTAGGAGTCAAGCTATTAAGTTCGGAAGAGAAATACAGCTGGATATCACCATTGTAATTATAATATTTAATGTGATTCAAATTAGCTGTCAACTGAGCAGTGTACATAATATAAAGTATTGGGCCAAGTATAGGGTCATCGGGAACAGCTCAAGTTATTTGACAAGAAAGAGATCAGCTTTTGGTAGGATATACTATATGAGTTTTGCTTGATAAATAATTTCGGAAAATCATTTCCCAATCCAAGTTCATTTCGTTCATGTTGATTTTATGATATACATTGGTTTGTATTATATTGGTACATCTAGAAACTAGTTTTTTTGTCAACAAAAAGCTCCAATCATATCCTGGAGAAAGACGATTAAACCTTGAACATTGCGATGAGATTTATTTCCAAACCTGGCTCAAATGATATTTAAAATTAGAGTAATCTTATTTCAAAATTTGAAAACAAAAATTTGGATGCATTTTTCATAAAACTGCTAAAAATAGTATTTTTTTTAAATTCTTCTCAACATATGAATGGTATTCCAAAATTGGTTACAGCTTTTAGTATCGGAAACAATTTGGAGACAATAAAATTATATATTGATCTAAATTTGTATGTCTTGTAGGAACCGACGGACATTGTGGTCTCAATTTGATTTTATGATCAGACATATGAATTCATTCCTCAAGCTCATGATTGAATGAGAGTCTGTAGATTTATCTTGGCCACATTCAAAATGTTTGTTTATTGAGTGTGACAGGTGATACATATTAGAATGTATTGGAGTTTTACCTACTTCTTGTGGAAAACCATATAATGCACTTATTCCTTAGATATCTTTGTGTGAATGGAAAGTGTTCTGACTGAATAAAGTGCATTGCAAAATGACTTCCTAAGTGAATGCTTATGTTGATGATTTTCTGTCGGAACAGATTAATTTGCAGATGACCTATAAATACTTTGATTTCATCCTCACTTTAACATACAATTGTACACGTATATAAGGTTTTAAGAAGTTCAAATGTATTAATCCGCGTCTAACAACAATGAGGACAGTAGTTGAAGAAAGACAAATGTTCCTTACTTGCACCCATAATTATTTTAAATTCATGATTAAAAATGAAAATGACAGCTTTTATTTGATGAAATCCATATTCTGTCATTTTTGCATTATGAAGCAGGAAATATTGTTGGTACCGCAACAGTATTTGTGTTTTTGATTTTCAGTGTTAGATTGAAATACGAAGGCGTTGTCCATATTCGGTCTATATCAAAAGTAAATCACAAATTATTGCTCATGTTATAAAGTTAATTATCCAGTTGATAATTCAGAATCATCATTTTTTTCTATTCGACTCGGTTCACCTTGTCAAATGTATAAGGAATAATTGGCTAAATTCAAAACACAATCAAATTATGCAGTAGGTATTCCATCTTTGACTCGGCAGACGAGGACATTGCTTTAAAAAATAGAAAAAAATTGTTAAAATTTTAAATGTTATTCCAGAGCACTCTAACTTACAAATTTGGAACGTCGAAATGTTAAAGTAACCCTGAAAGTATTCAATCAATAGTTATACAAGCTCTGCTTCAATTTGGTTGATATATAGGGTATTCCTAATCTACAGACCATTTTATGAACATTATATTAACTTAATAATGAAATTAAAAATTCCACTAAAAGACATTAAGAGACATTTTCCAGCAACCTAACTATACTCAAAGGTAACTTAGAGGATGATTCGAAAATCAAGTTTCTAAGAAATTTATTAAATTGGTTAGATACGTGGAAGTCTAGTTCGGCTTTAAACAAATTAGCACCGACACGTACTGCATGGTCACGGAATTTTAGGAAATAATTTTGTATTGCTTCAATGACCTTCATTTGAATTACATATTGTTCGAAAAATTTCAAACAGATCCATCAGAAAACAGGTTTTTAATATTAAAAAAGCAAACGGATGTGCAACTAGGGACTCAGTTCACCTCTCGCAACTTCGTTTCAACAGAATGTCCTTATACAGGGTGTTGCAGAATGTTGTGAGGAAAATTTGAGAATATATTCCTCTATCTAAAAATAAGGAAAAAGTAAACTTGGGTTTGGAAATGATCGGTTTTCATGACACAGAATGTGTAAAGTTTTCCGTCTGTAATAGTATATTCTACACATATCGAAAACCCGATGAGATCTTCGAATGAATTTTTGTGCACGCAAATGTATCATTAAAGGTCACATTTACATGTTCTACATTGTTTTCTAAAGCACTTACATCTGTGACGTTCGTACAGGCAAGTCTTTCTGTTTAGTGTAAAAAACTGTACGCCACTGGTTTTTGCAAAAATTAGTGAATGCGACGCCACATTTCTATCCAATCTCTGTAGATAAAAGATATATAACTATCATATCCAGTTCGTGTTCGTTGAGGACATTGCTTCAGTACTACATGAAATGTAACGGATCGAAAAATTCTGTTTGTATTGCATCTATCGAAATACAACGTATTTATCTGGCGTGTTTTCAAGATACGGAAGTAGTCTGTGAAGAGTACCGCTCACCTATGACCCTTGCGTGCGCTTCAGTTCTGTTCTTGTCAAGCGTTTACCCAAGCAAATCTTGATCCTAATTTCTACAGATTTACAACAACAAAATGAAGATTAATTATTCATTAGTTCGGATGTTAATGTTATTCAATAGTACTTTCAATAAGAGCCTTCTAGGAACAGCGAAACAGCATTCTAATTCGAATGAAATTTCCTGTACCTAACCTATATGAGTCGGCAAAGACATCAGGTGTTTAATCAAATCGTAATTAAGTGAGAAAGTTGCTAACATTTCCCGTATTCAGTCATTTGACAATGCGTGACATTAAAGACTTTAGCTATTTTATTCACTATTCTTGACGCAATAAACGTCACTTGCGACAAATTATGATGTTTATAAAATAATAATGATTTTTGACCCAGGCGTTGATTGAAAGACTCAACTCTTTCAATCAACGACCCAGGTATAAATTATATATAAATTCTGGGGAAATAAGTCACACTGATGAATATGCTTATTATTCTCGCCTTTACGTACGTATTGGTCTCACGACCATCATCAGAAGACGTATCAATGTCTAAAACGGGATTTCTTAAAACTAATTGTATCATTACAAAGCGTCCTTATCGCACCAATTCAATTTAAAATGCCCCCCATTTTTACTAAGATCAACAACAGTGGTTTATAAAGGTATTATCATAATGTAGATATATTATTCCTACTTAACCTTTAATGTAGATCACATTTCTTGGAAGTGCTTATTGGCAGTTTATTCAATATACACAATGATGGTGGAGATTTTCTAAGTTAACTAAAAGTTGAAATTCAAACCAATTAAGGAAGTTGTTTTGATACATTTCACCATGATGATCGACATCCGTTGTTTGAAAAAAATATTAGTTCTGCACTAGAAATAGAACCTGCTGTATCTGAAATCATCATATTAGAGATTGTGGGATCTGCCTTGCAAGAGAAAATGCAAGCTTGCGTTTCATTTGCATTAAACTCTAATACATAATCAGAACCCTATTTCAAAGTTATTGCCAGATCTGCTCTAGATGATATGGTGGTTTAGACGAGAAAGCGGTATGAAGTGAACCATTGTCTGAATAGCTGGACAAGAGGTGACCCCCAACAGATTCCTGTTATGGAGCGGAAACAAAGTTGGTGCCAAGGTAGATCCCTGTGGAACACCAGGGTCAATAGCCATTTTATCGAAGGAGACTACACAAACTACCACATAAAGTAATCAGTCTGAGAGAGAACTCGATAGTAAACTACAAAGGCGGTAAACCATATAGGGGAAGTTTCCCAAGAAAGTCTTGGTGCCAGTATTGGTCAAATGCTTTGCAGATATCCAATGCAAATGCATTCTCCATATTTATCAATAGATTTTTGTCATACATGTGTTATGTAGGCAAGCTGGTCTCCTGTTGATCTCTGATTATAAAAATCATATTGCCGGTCATTCACGATTTTGGTACTCTCTAGGTATCGAATGACTTCGATGTTGATTAATCAGTTTAGAGATCACAGATAATAGCGCCATGCATCTATAATAATTAGGAAACGTCTTCTTTCCTTTCTTTGGAATTGGCTACACTCTAGAAGTCTTCCAGCTAGAAGAAAATACATCAACTTTGTATGAAAGGAAATCACCTGCAAAAATCTGGTGTTAATTTTGCGGTACATTCCTCCAGAGCAATAGGCGAAATTCTGTCTGTCCTTTCAGCCTTTTTGGTATCGAGTTCAAGCAGAATGCTGACGAAAAACAATTTAAGGCATATGGCCATCGATGGTAGCAATATAGTTTGTTTATTATGTGTAAAGTATTTTAGAACTTCATGAGTTCATGTCAACATCTAGAACCAGAAATTTTTAATACTGTCTGTAACATATGATTTCCATTTGTGTGTTGTTATTTTGCGCTTACAAATATCATTTATCGGATATTTTATGTGTATTTTACTTTATCTTCATTCCTGGTGCAATCTTTGTATTGTGTATAGTATATATTATTGATTATTCGTTTCTCATTAATATCAAGTATATTGATAATCATCTCAAATGGTTTGAATTCTCGTGTGTAATGTAGTCATCGTTTCATAATACTCGTTAGTTCATATATAAGAAGTATTAAATAAATCATAAAGCAATATAGTTTATGTTTATGAAGAACCATAAACACTTTTCTCAGTGACCACTTGACGATGTGGTTCATTTTATGACATTCCCTTAATTAAATAGATTTTTTTTGATGTTTTATGCCTTGAATTCTTTCCCAGCGAAGAGAAACGGCAGATTGCAGCAGTCTATTCAAGTCGGTAACATCACATCGCTCCATGAAACCTCAGTGGACATTTATTATAAATCATCATTTACTACCTCATGTTCTCTTTTGGTAATGTTAATTGCACTTGAGTAAAACGTCACGAATACAATTGTTCGCTTGCGGGATCAATTATCCACCGATTCCATGAAGGGAATCAGTTTTAATTGTGTTCTGTACTGGTAAAGTACTATAATACGAAGGGTAAGTCAGGGTGAAACGTCTCAGTGAAATATCTTAATCAGATTTTACAATTACCCACCAGTGCATGGTGACTGATAACCGCGACGAGTGTATCAGCACAAAGAACGCTGTTACCGGTTCTTTAGAGCAATGAGGTAAATTATTAGCAATATGAATATGTACTCATGTCGAAATTTTCATTTGCCACTACTTCATAACTTACTTGCACGAAATTGATTTTGGCTGTACGTTGTTGTTTGGAGGTTATGTTAATACTTTACTCCGTAATGTTTGGGCGAGATGGCTCTATTTTATCCCGGATATATGGCCTATTATATGGTGTCGACGTAAATTGAGACCGGCATCTATTAATTGCCTTTCTGTGTAGGTAAATGCAGTCCCGGGTGTTTCTAAGGTCTACGTAAACTGAGTCCTAGGTATGAACCTGGTTTCAGGTCTGTTAATTAGCATGTAGTACCTGTTGACTAGGCCAACCACTCTTCTGTACCCAAGAATTTGAACAATAACCAATAATGATTGTTTATTGTACTCACTTTGTTTCTAACCTCACCCAACCTAACTTTTTTGTTAAAGAATACAAATATTGGAATCGCGCTAATCTTAATACTCTCATGATAACCAATAATGAATGCGTTTTGTATCCCCTTTGCTTCTAACCTAACCTAACCTACTAACCAAACTTTGTTGATATACAATGCAAATATTGAAATCGCGCTAATCTCATTCATTTCTAAGAATATTGTGGGAATTATATCGTAATCCGGGACTCAATTTACCTATTACGATTTTATCAGTGGAATTGAATTTACGTAGGAATATGAAAATGGGACTTAATTTACGCTTTCTGATTATGGGTGGAGCATTCAGCGCATTATCTGAACTAACTTGCCTAGTACTTTACAAATCAATAAAGAAAAAACCCCAATAAAAGATATGTCTGGTATAGTAAAGTACATATCATACCGTTACTGCAATAAACCAACTAGCTGATTCAACCCCATTGTATTGGTCCCAAAATCTTCGAAATGTATGAAATAGGTGCAGGGTCGGCTTCAAAATATACTTACATATTGATTTATTTCTATTTTTAATTAAAAAGGCATTTTACACTGAAGGAAAATAATGATTAATTGAAAATATATTTTTTATTTTATTACTGAAGATATAATAAGTACAATAAAAGTGATGTGGGTACATGGAAAAGCTTAACAATGAATAATTTCAACAACTTAATTCTATTTTACATTAAATTTAGTCATTATTATCTACATCTAAAGCTAAACTCATTATTAAGGGTCGAACATACATGTTTTCCATCTTAATTACATGTTGCATACAGTTTTTCAAACTGTCTACAGAAATTGTACTTACTACATTTTTTTATTCATTCCACTACAGATATATTCAATGTGAGGGAAATACTTTTTTTTTAAATATGATTTGAGTTCTTGCCACATTAGTTAGATTTGATTAAATACTCAATAGTGGGGGAAAGACGTAACCCTGTATGCCCATTTTCTGTTACAAGTTTCTTCAAAATATATATTATTATCTATCATGATGTTTTGAATGTCTGCTTTGGTCTGCTGTTAGAATATTTTCACTTGACGACTATGATAACTAACATTAACAAAAAGTTTTGCGTCAGTGTATTGCTGATAATCTAGAGAGGAATTTGTTTGTTTTCAGCTGAAAGTAACAGACAGTTCGGAAGAAATTCATTTTCTGAACCTGCATGTATTATTATTATTCTTTTGCCTTTATTTGAAAAAGCTTCATTTTAGCATTTAAAAAAAATCATTTCATCATTTTTCCGCATTATCATGTGTATCTAACTGTGTGTTGTCAAGAT
Source organism: Endomychus coccineus (assembly GCA_958510875.1). NCBI lineage: Eukaryota > Metazoa > Arthropoda > Insecta > Coleoptera > Endomychidae > Endomychus > Endomychus coccineus. The sequence goes on along the minus strand of OY294068.1, from coordinate 60,261,336 downwards.
AGCTTAATGAACAATTTTTTGCTTGATATTGTTCAATAGCCATCAAATATTCATGACTCCATTCCATTGAACGTTGAGATTCCCTTAGTGTTTGTCTCTTATCAATCGTGTTATATTTAAACCCATTTAAAGCAAAATTCTCCTTAACTTGAAATGATTTGTTTTGTCGTTGGTCAACCTCTTTTTTAGGGAGGCCAGTGTCGGTACAGATTGTTCTTCATACATCTTATAAATTATCTTTCTTAATATATTCACAGTATGCTCGTCAGTACTTCTGAATATGCGAGAGTCATGTCGCTCATTTCTAGGAATGATAAAATCTCTTTTTAGCAAAGATTGATATACATTTCTAATTATGAGCTTAGCATTGGGAGGTGAATGCTTTCTTCATAAAGTGACTCATCAAGATGCCCACTATCAGCACAAGCCCAAGAACGCCACACGCTGACACCAGTTCACAAAAATCATCCGCCGGAAAACCAGTAAGAACTAAAAATGAAAATGTGAATTTCGTATTCATATGATAAGGTATATAATACCTCCAAACGGTCTATTTGTTACTACTTAAAATCGTACAATTAGGGTTGCAGGCAAATAAAATTTGTACTCCGGCTCTGCCAGAAAAGGTGGTAATTTTGATGCCTTCCATGGCCAGAGAAATAATTAGGTCAACGGTATAATATGAACAATACTAACAATACGATGTTAAATTGAATAAATACCGTGCCTTGTACATCAGCTTCTGTTGATCAAGAAGAAGAAGGTGAGGTGAATATTTCAACATCCAGTGGAAATATTGACCCGCGAAAAATGTAGAAATAAGGAAAGCAAAAAAGTGGGCAGCAAAATTTTGAAAGCATCTGAAAGTACCTAACAAAAGAGCAAAAAAGAACAAATCAACCTAGTCTAAAATACTGACCGACAACTCATCATCGATTAAAATTTTTTATGTTTTTTGATCTCACAAATCTGAAAACAGTACCAAGTATGACAATAATTATGCCGAACGCTCAGGATCTGGAGAAGAATGATGAAACAGCACATTAGAGCAGGATCACTGGATTAAATGTATTAGATGCGGAAACTGGTTCCTGGAAGATTGTTCAAAGTACTTGAGCTTGGGTGATCATTGCTTGAAAGTGTTGTTTGAAAAATTTGTTTTGAATAACCTATATTTTTACCTAAGTCATCTCACCCGCCCACTCCGGGTAAGATGGCTTTTACCGACATGAAATATTGTTAAATTAGAAAGAAAAAAATAGTGTTTAGATTTGTTTCATTTTCAATATTATGATGTTACTTTTGTTAGGTATTTGAATAACAAATTCCAGTTAGCTACCAAAGTGAATTGAAATTTCCTGATTTAATTTCAAAATGTGAGTCAACTCTCCCGAAATTACTCTAGATATTTTCAGAATGGGAAAAGACATGACCCATTTTGATGCACAAATGTATCAAATATGAATTGCTATGAAGATTTATTGTGTATCACTAGGTATTGATATCAAAATGATTTGGGTCAGGTCAAGTGGCATTCCAATTAACAGACGAATACATTTTTTGGCTAAGATATGTGTTTGGATTATACTGGTTATCCGAAAGCCGAGCAGAACTTTTGATTAATCAAATAGTTAACGACCAAACAAAGATTATACTAACATTTTGTTAAATACATCTATACGAATAAAGCATCAACATTAATTTTTTTAACATAAAATAATGTATATACATTAGTTTAAATACGTATTTTGCGCGGAAGAATTTGAAACGTTTACATACCAGATTTCTATAGAAGTTAACAAAAATCCCGAGCTTCGATACGCCTCTGATGTTGGTAGGTCATTCGATGAAAAATAACATAAGAGGTTTCTTGTTAAGATTCTTCAGAACAAGTACTGAAGAACTTTAACAAGAAACTAGAAATACTATTGATCTTTGTTTTCACATTTCGATATTTATCTTTATCTAAAATTGATTTGTTTACGAGCATTTCCATATAATTTAGAATAGATATCTACGATTGATATAATGCGTTTGCAGGCGACTTGTGTATTAAATCCAATAAAAGCTGCGGAATATTATCCAAATATCATTTCCTTTGTCTATGGTTTTCTTTCAAATAGATTAAACCTCAAAGAAAAACATTTTGATGAGGTCTCTCAGCTATCTATAAATGTAAGAATAGAGTATTCAATTCATAGAAAACATGGCAATTTTATCGAATCCACAAAAATAATGAATTGAGTAGGAATGAAAGAAATATAATATTAGGTATTTAATTATTAAAGAATAACTGTATAATTTCATAGTATTAAAAATTCAATGGATGGAAACCATTTCTTGTTATAATTTATTATATTGACATAATAAATTAAAACAAACTATTTGTGGAAAATAGCCAAGTTTTATTAGTAAATATAGTAAATATGAAAAGAGTAGGTTAATTAACCATCTTATCCTAAAGTTTACGGCCTACAAGCAAAACGCTCCTATCCGCCCCATAATATCCTATATCAATAGCCCTACACATAATCTAGCGGTAAAATTAAATTTAATTTCCAAAAATATTAGTAACTTTAAGCCTAAGTATGCAGCAAAGAACTTATTGGAACTTCCAAAGTTAATAAATAGATTAACTTCCTCTAAAAATGGAATTGTGGTATCTTTCGATGTTTTTCAATATTCCCATCAATGAATGTAAAATTTTTATATCAAAAATCTTGGAAAAATCACATACAAGCCCTGTATTAATATTCGGGATAAAACGAGTTTTTGATCTTTGCCATAGCTAAAATTATTGTCGAATTAATAACGAGTTTTCCACACAAAATAATGGATTAGATAGGGGATTCCCATTAAGTCCTCTTTTGGCAGATATTTTCATGTCTTATATTGAAAAAACAATAATGAGTTCCCCTCTAGCTAAAAACTATATTCATTGTAGGTTTAGATATGTAGATGAAGTTTTATCCTTCTTCAAAGTACATCACGACAATTGAATATTTTCTTATCCTCGATTAATAATATACATCCTAACATTAAGTTCACTCTAGAAACTGAGAAAGATAATAAAATAAATTTCCTAGACCTTACCCTCATGCACCATAATAATATCATTACTTCCAAAACTTATAGAAAACCTACATTCACAGATACAACTATTGCCAATTCATATTTCAGCCCATAGTCACAAATAAGCAGCTCACAACTCTATGATACATATAGCGTTTTCGCGTTCTATTTCCCCTGAAAATCTGAATAAAGAATTGAATATAATCAAGGTTATAGCCATTAACTTTGGATTTCAACCTCAAATTATATACAAATTAGTTGACAAAAAAAGCAGAAGTTAACTTACTCAAGTAGGTGAGTACCTTTTGAGAAAAATTCTGATTCTTCATCAAAATACGTTTCCCTCTAATATTTTGGTACCATAAGTGAAAGAATTGCAGACATTTTATCGAAAAGTAATCTAAAAGTCAGCTTCAAACCTCAAAATAAATTATCCTAGTTTCGTTCAATGCTAAAGATAAAAGAAATAAGTTTAATAAATCATATATAAATTAACCTGTTCAGAGTGTGATAACTTTCACATCGGTAGATCTAGTCGTAATATAGAAATAAGATATTAGGAACATTTTAGATCTTTCAGACTTAATAAAACAGATTCATCTCTCCCTAACCATATTTTAGAAACAGAGCACAATTTTCCAAATCTAGATGGAGTTAAAATTTAACATAACCAGAGTAGAGGTTTCAAATTAAATACACTAAAATCAATAGAAATTTTCGAAGGTATTGAAAAAAATAACAATTAATTTTGAACGACCAAGTAGACGTATATTACAGCATTTTGTTTGATGTCTTGATAACGTAAAAAATCTCATTATCCTCTTGTGTTTCCCTAATATACCTCCGCATTAAAATTTCCTTATCAAATCAATATTAACTGTACCTCATTATCAAATTTCTATTATTCCGTTGTAACAAAGCATTTCTCCAGCCGGAACCTCACTTGTTACCTGTATCTTATATTAATATACTATAAATAGTCAAGTATATTCATATTTTCATACATCAGTATCGTTTGAAGATGACACGCTAGTGTCGATACTATAGTCACAATTTATTTCTATAATATAAGTGATAAAAGAGAAAGTAAAAGTGTTTTATCTTATTATATTCATAGTATTACTTATTTTAACTTTTTACATAATATTCATGCCAGAAGAATCAAAATTCGTCTGATATTATAGATAAGTATTTGTATAGTATTCTTCAGGTTGTGTTTGGTTAATTTCAGTTTCAGTTATCTCCTAGCATATTTTCACTTTTAACAATGTTAGTAGATTTGTATTAATTAGCTCAAAATTCAACCGAGATTCGACGAAAATAGTAGTATTGCAGAAGCACGATGAAAGTAAATTACAGACATTGCAATGGGAATAATCGAGTTGGCCTCTCCCAGCCTACAGTTATTTAACAACGGTGCCGTATCTTAGTTTATAATCTCTGATTGGTTCGCTACTCTTATTAAACTTAAACATTTATCATAAACAATCATGGGAGGACGACGTCACAATTGTTCCTATTGGTTGTGAAATGTACAAGAATTTATAACCCAATTCTCTTAACTGCATGGGAATCGATAGATAGATGATTGTAATTATATCAGATTCAATAATGTTTCAATTCTTTTTATAGTTTCTGCAATAACATGCCTAGCAATACGCTTCCTAATGATTTAATATGTTCCCCAATTCATCAGCTTTTTAAGATATTAACGTATTCATTTTATTATACTTAACTTTCCACTATAAAGAATATGAACAAATAAACGGTCAAGAATACTGTGTTATATTCTTTTACTTTTGATCAACAGCGGATATTGAAATATCTGTTTCTAGATGCAGAATAAGATAAAATTAAAGTATTATCTACGTATTTATTCTTTGAACTAAGTGAATAGTCAGGTCAAATCAGACGTTAAAAATGTGAAAGCTCGGAATTTTGTCCAAACAGACCAATCAACTTAATTTTTTTTGCAAATCGTTCCTAGGCGGATACCTACTGAACGATATTGAAATTTAAGATCTAGTCGCTCGACCATTTTTCACCTGTTAAACCGGAAATTGGCCAATTTTCATGGGAGAATTAATTGTAAAATTTGTAAAATTGGTAAGTATTGCCAAAATTGACTGGAAAACTCCACTCGGTGGTTTTCGGGGTCGCTGATCACGATTCCGAAGTTAGATTTACCATTTTCGACCGCAGTATCTAGAAATTGGCCAATTATATGTCTGAAAAATAGCCAAATTTAATAATTTCGTAATTTTTGTTGAAAATGACTAAAACATTTCACTCAGGGGTTTCGAGGTCGCTGATCACGATTCCGGTGTTAGATGTACCATTTTCCACCGCGGTAGCTAGAAATTGGCCAATTTTATGTCAGAAAAATGGATAAATTAGATAATTTCGAAATTTTTTTTGAAATTGGCACTGCTATCAAAAGTCAGCGAATTTATCCGTGACTGTAAATTATTTGTTTCATATCCAATATCAAATGACTTCCGAGTGAAATTTTCTAGACATTTTCAAAAAAAATTACGAAATTATTAAATTTGGCTATTTTTCAGACAAATAATTGGCCAATTTCTAGATACTGCGGTCGAAAATGGTAAATATAATTTCGGAATCGTGATCAGCGACCCCGAAAACCCCCGAGTGGAGTTTTCCAGCCAATTTAGCCAATACTTACCAATTTTACAAATTTTACAATAAATTTTCCCACGAAAATTGGCGAATTTCCGGTTTAACAGGTGAAAAATGGTCGAGCGACTAGATCTTAAAGTTCAATATAGTTCAGTCTCCGTCCAGGAACGATTTGCAAAAAAAATTAAGTTGATTGGTCTGTTTGGAAAAAATTCCAAGCTTTTTTGCTAAATTGACTCGACTAGAAGAGAATTATTGAAAACTATTTCGTTTATATATTTCGATTTTGATGAGATTTATACAGACGATAGAAGTATTTCCGATTTAAAATTAGTTACAATCTTTCTTGAGCATTACTATTTACTAAATTTGTTTCTTTTTATATAAATTAGTGTAAAGGTTGGCTACATTGGTACAACCACTATGGGAGTTCTGATGCAGCTAACTGCTATAAGCCCCCCTATGTGCTGTGGTAGATATGAACTTGTTGTTTAATTGATGTTTGCATTGAAAGGACGTGTAATTTAATTCTTCATTTCAGGTATGTTAAATATTTTCAATATTGTATTCTAATTATATCCTGTAAGCTTTATTTCAGAATAAAATCACGTTAAAATGATCTTTAGATTTATACATTTTTATACTTTACCGATCTTAGGATTGTACTAGTATGAGGTCAAGGTGAAAAGTCCCTGACAAATGAAACTTATTCTATTCCTCAACATAATCTCCTTGTAGCCTGATACACTTCGTCCAACATTTTAATAATTTTTTGACCTCTTCCAAATAATGAGATTTCGGAAATCTTCCAGAATAGGCGTTTGATTCAGCAATGACCTCATCGTTGGAGCCAAATCTCTTTCCGCCGAGCCATTTTTTTAAGGTTGGAAATGGATAAAAATCGCAGGTGGCCAAATATGGAGAATATGGTGGATGACGAACCCATTCGTAGCGCAATTCATGCAATTTTGCTAGTGCGTCGTCCTGGTGGGAAAGCGCTTTTTTCTCTGCCAAATGTGGCCGCTTTCGCTTTCAATCGGAGTTGAATCGATCCAACAGCTCTGCATAATATACGCCGGTGATCGTTTTGCCCTTCTCAAGATAATCGATATGGATGATACCGTGCGCATTCTGCATGACTTTGTTGATCGATAAATCCACTTTGGCCCTTTAAGGCTTTGATTTGCCAGGACAAATCTGTTGATATATTTAGTTTGATCATGTAATCCATGTTTATGACTAACGTTCTTTTGTAATTAATTAATAGATTGACTGTCTGTCAGAATTGATAATAAAAAATACTTTGAATCTGATCTCTTCTCACTGAGTATTAACTGGTTATGGGCCCAGCACGCTTCCACTGCTGTATTTAATGGTGAATTCGAGACCTGATCTATGTTACGCCGTCAATTTCCTCAGTCGTTTCCAAGCGAATGCATCAGATCTACATTGGTCTCATTTGAAAAGGGTTTTAAGGTACCTTAAATTTTCGAAAGATCTTAGTCTTATTTTAAGCAAACAGAAATATAATATATTGGAAGGTTTTTGTGATTCAGATTTTGCAAATAATCTGCAAGATCGGAAGTCTACGTCTGGATATATTTTCAAATGTTTCGGTTCTACTGTTTCTTGGTCTACCAGAAGGCAATCAACAGTTGCACTTTCAACTGCCGAAGCAGAATATAATGCTCTTGCAGCAGCAGTGAGTGAATGTTTTTGGTTGAGAGGATTGTTGAATGAAATGAATATTGTATTAACGAGAAGCACTAGATTCTGGCCAAATTATGTTGAAATATATTTCATCGCAAGAACAACTTGCTGACATTTTTACTAAAGGACTGTCTTTACATTTATTTAAAGATGTTTTATTCAAGTTGGGTTTGTCATGAATATGGATTAAGTGGGAGTGTTGATATATTTAGTTTGATCATGTAATCCATGTTTATGACTAACGTCCTTTTGTAATTAATTAATAGATTGACTGTCTGTCAGAATTGATAATAAAAAATACTTTGTATCTGATCTCTTCTCACTGAGTATTAACTAAATCTACTGTTTCTTTTGTTGTTCGGCGGCCTTTGTGGTCATACTAACAGAACGAAAATCAGTAAACCACTTGTAAATCGTTCCAATCGATGGTGAGGAGTCCCCATAACGTTTAACAAGCGATGCTTTGGTTTGCGTAATGTTTTTTTCCACACAAGAAATAACGTTTAATCAAGACGCGAAATTCACTTTTTTCCATGCTTACAAAAACCTTTAATATTGCTTCTTTTCGATGAGTGTCAAAATAGAGCTGAATGACGTATCGATCTGAAAATTTCAATGCGTTCTAGTTAAAGATGGTATCTCACAAATGTCACATGGGATTTTCGATTGTGGCGCCGTCTGTTCCATTTTTCAGAGAATTTTCACCTTGCCCTCGTATGTCCTAACATAGGAACAAGAAGTCTATATAAATGATCAATCACAGATAGTGAAGAAATAAGAAAATCAAATCAAGAAGCTATTTCAAGCCGGAATTATTGAAGAATCTTATTCTCCTTTCTCTTCTTCCGGAACTCTTACTTATAAGGAAGATGAGGAGAAGAAATCACGCTTATGTATCTATTTTAGAAAATTAAACAATTTAGTAGTTCCATAATGCGTTCCATTACCTAAAATACAAAATTTGACAAGGTTGCAAGCTATGAATATTTTACAGTTTTAAACATACATTCCGCATTTTTGGTGTATCACGCTGAGATTACAGGACCAAGGTAAAACTTCAGTTGTTACAAAATAAGGAAACTATAAATAAGAAATAATCACCCATATCGACTGAAAATACTGGTAACTATTGAAGATCTTTCGGCTACCAAGTAGCCATCATTAGAAATAACTCTGCTACTTGGGAGCTTTAAGAGTTTTTGTAGTGAATTAAGGGTGATTGTTTCTTATCTATAGTGTTATAGTGTATCCACAGTGTGAACACTCTCATAGTTTGAAATGTGGGAGGTTCGAGTTCAAAGTTTTTTCATTCAAACTCAAAAATTCTCTGCTCACGTTCCATGAAATATATAAATAACATAAATCGACGAAAGGATTTAGATGACTTTTGTGTCAACTATATCGACGACATGTTCATTTCTTCTCGAACCTGGGAAGAAGAACGCTAGAATATTGGTATGCTGAAGCTTTCTAATCAAACTTGGTCAAATGTTTATTCGCGGCCAAATCAGAAATATCTGGAACATTAATTTCTCATCCCAAAAAAATTCAGTCTCATTAAGAAATCTTCAAAGACCTTCTGATGAGTCAGGTGAACGAAGTGATCTGGGTACCATACATTTTTATTTGAAATATATTGTTAATAGTTCACAGAAATTTGAACCATTAAGTACATAGATAGATGATGAATGACATTAAACTTGAATGGTCTCTCGTAGTGGAACAACAGTAACATACGTAAGTATGACATTATCAATCAGACGAAGAGCTTTAGCGTTTGTTTGGGAGCCGAACTCGAAACATGTGAACAGTACTCCAGGACAGGTCAAATCTGTGCGTTATAGGAGGAACTGCTGGGATCTAAAGTACCTCTTGGCACGGAATAGAAAACAAAGTCTTTGCGAAGCGATTTTCGGAATGAGTCTCACATGATTGTCCTATGAGAAGGTGCTGTTGGTGGTGATTCCGAAAATGGATATGGAAAGACGTCAAAGGAATATTTGTACTTGACATCATCACATTAGGGATTGTGGGATCCGCTTTCCTAAAGAAGATGCAAACTCGAGTTTTATGCATTAGACTCTACTAGATTATCAGATCCTCATTGCAAAATCTTTGCCAGATCTCCATTAATTGCGTCAACCTGTCTCTGTCTCACTTCTATGGCTTCAATCGATGCTATAGGGGCTCTAGATGAGAAATTGATATGGAGGATACCATCATCTGCAAACCTGTGGAAAGGACAGATGGTCACTTCCAGCAGATCGTTCACATGAATTTCAGCTCCTGAAAGTGCATTCAAAGAGATTCATTTTCCTCTATAGACATGCAAAAATGCACGTCATACAAAAAAAACTGGTAACATTCTTTCTAAATGACTTCCTGAATCAATTTGAGAAAAAAAGACAAAATCGATTCAGCAGATTTGTTTTTTGACCTTTTTACAGTTACAGTTACAGTGTAGCTTATGGCATTATTATAATTTTAAATCACGTTGAAATGATCTTTTCGTATATAAATTTCTACCGGTTGTCCACGGGATACACTCACAAAAACAGCTGATAAGTACCTGTAGAAGAAAGCGTCGGCTGCGCCCTGCGTTGTCATTCCCAAGTTTCAATACTTAATAAACTTGTTTCTAATCAATAGAAACAACCGAAGGCGAGGAATTAGAAATTATACTCGAAGTCATGTTTAATTTTATTCGAATTGACAAGGATATCTGTGATACGGAAGGGTGTCTATCATAGATATTATGTAACTGTCAACGTATCATGTAAACGTTATCTGCCTCGCTGTTTGGTTGAAATGGTATCATGACGTAGCCATAACTATGCCACTGGTTAAATTAAAAATAAACTTTTTTGGTTAAAAATACCATAATATGCTATTCTGAAATTTAATGCAATTTTTGGTAAGGACCCAAAAAAATTTGTGTTAAAATAGTATTTTTGAGTTTTTTGGATCAAAATAAACTTATTTTACTCTTTTGTCAGTTTTTCGAAGATGCAGCTTTCGAGTTAAACCCATTTGAAAAAAATGAGGTCAGAAACTAAACGTGCCCAGTTTTCGAAAAAATCCCAAATCAATTTGAAGATAGTGAGTGAGAGGTAGGAACGCCATTTTCTGAACAATCCTAAAACTTGGAGCTTTTAGATAAGACCAAAAGAATTTTTTTATATTGATATTTTTTAAATGGGTTTTATCAATCCGATTTCAATGAAATTTACTACCATGGGGTTTCTTGGGTATTTGACTGTGAATCCGCCATTCAAATTTCTGAAATCAAAATGGCGAACCCCAGTGACGACAATTAACAATGATTTACTTCAAACATGGATCGAAGTTAAAATCACTTTTAAGCGTATTCTCATTTAGCCATTTTGATTTAGGCAATTTCAGTTACTGATTCATAATAAGTGACATGAAAAACTCTTGGTTAATAAATATGATGGAAATAGAATTGATTGAATCCCAGTTATCTTAATTTGAAGAGACCCGATTTCAGATTGTCGCTTAAAATTAACACATTATCTCGGAAAATAAGCGTTTGGGGATAAATCATGTCGATGAAAGGGAGGGTGCGAAAGCTATTTTGCTAAGAAAAGTGAGGGGTCACGTGATTTTTTTTTATAATAAAATTGATCTCAAAACTATACTCAGTAGATACAAGATGCATTACTGGAGTGGTTGAAATTACATTACCAACAGGAAACAAATAGTAAAGGTAAAAACTTTTTTTTCTGAAGAAATTAATGTTCCGTTGGGGGTGCCTCAGGGGTCTCATTCAGGGCCATTGTTGTTTCTTCTTTTCATCAACGATATAAAGTATGTTTTCAAGATATGCTTTTTTCCGATGATTTGGAACTTTTCTATGTCATTGAATCTGTTTTAGATGCTCCAACAGTTCGAATGGAGTTAATAGAACTTTTTATATGGTGCAACGAAAATGGGATGGAGCTCAATGTTGATAAATGCTTTGTAATTAGGTTTTATGGGACCAATAATTTTGTGGATTTCGATTATCATATCAATAACAATATCTTAGCTAGTAAAACCGAAATGAGGAATCTTGGTGTTATGATGGACAGAAAGCTTACTTTCAATGCAAATTGTGATTATATAGTGAATAAAGCACTTAAGTCCTTAGGTTTTATAAAAAGAGTTTCTAGCGATTTTCATAACATTGTTTCTATGAGATATCTTTACACAGCATTGGTGTGTCCGCACCTTGAGTATTGCTCTTCTATATATGGTCTCCTTCTTATAATAACATAAGTTCTTTAAATTTGTCGCCTATAAAATGAATATTAGATTTTGTGACTATAATTTCAATTAAGACTTGGTTGAATCTATTCTAAATATTGAAAAATTAACATTACGTAGAAATCACAATGATCTAAAATGTTCATCCAAACTCATTAATGGGTTAGTTAACTGTTCTGATTCACTATCACAAATTGATTTCCGCATTCCCAAAGGAATACCCGCTCATCTAATATTAATATATTTCAAATACCAGAAAAATATAGCAGAACGAACTACCTAATGCATTCTCCATTTTGTCGTATTTTAACTACCGCAAATCATTATTAAAATCTCAATTTTTGGAACATTACTTTGGTCGCTTTTCAAAGTGCTTTAACTGGCTCAACATAGATAAATTATTATGTAATTTCGAATGTATGTATATGTCTGTGTATATTTGCAATATAAACTCTTTATTTTATATTCTCTTTATTCTTTTCACGATACATTATATCTTACTGAATTTGTTATACTGTAAAAGGGTTCGTCCCGTTAATAAATAAATAAATGAAAATGTTATTTTGTATTATTCTAGTGCTTCGCAGGAGAGTGGAAATTTCTCAGTCTCGTTCTCGTGACGAGAGCGAGATCCAAGACGAGAGTATACCAGTTAGCGGGGACGAGTCCGAGAGTTTTTATGTAGAGAGACCGAATTTCAAGCAGAAGTCTCGGTACAGTTTTTACTCTCGGCTCATAAGATTTTGAATAATGTACATGAAGTAAACGCCACAACTCAGAACTACGTACCAAACGGGTAACCTATTGAAGTAGTCTCGTGATCCATAATTAACCCTATTACGATACGATTCCCAACGGGAATAATAACCAAGATTTATTACATAGGAACTAAATTTTCGATAAGCGTAATGAGCATGAAACAATTATCTAATACATGTAACATATAACATAAAAGTAGGTAATTCTTTATCAAATGAACATTGGCCTCTAGTGTGGTCTGTTGGAAATCAAGCGTCTTCTTCGTGTTTACCACCTGGTTGATGCCATTTATCTTACAGTATTCTTCCTGTTCTCTTGGAGTTTTTACAAACCACACTCGAACATCGATAAATACGTCATGTCGCAAACTTAGAACGGAAGAATATATTAACACTCCGCATTAAATTAAAAAGCCTTTGGAATCCGGAAAACTAGCTTTGTATCTATTTGCGACAACGAATCGCCATTTCAAATTCACATTTACATTGTTAATTATAAATGTTGCAGTGTTCATGAGGAAATTATCTTCATCTTTCAGGGAACATTTTATGTACAACCAGTATTTGCTGAATTTTACATGAAGCACGTGAAATTTTATAGAAATATTCCTCGTATCTTTCATAACATTACGCGGATGCAATTAGTTATGTTAATATGCAATGAGTACGTAAAACGTTGCGATTTTTTCATTTTGGATTTCGCAAGAACCAAAGGCTCAAGTCTCAGAATATATTATACTTCCTGTGAGAATTTTTACAGTTGATATCGGAAGACATGGTAAATTCATCATGGCGTTGTAGTTGAATTTGGTCCCTAAAACAAAATATGCAAGCCGAGTTACGTGCCTTGTTTATGAAAAGACAACCGAAATGCATATCAATTATTAAAGGTAATAGAGAACGGGAAGAACTCAACTAAATTAGGTTATGTATGCTATGAACAGATAAATCATACAAGGTCAAATTTGAAGCCAATCAATTTTTTTAAATTTGAAAAGGGTTAACCTCCATTAAAAGAATGCGGATGCTGCTAGATCTCGAGATCTAGCAGTCGGCGAAAAATCGGTCTGTGAGATGAATTGGTCATTGAACCGTCCTCTAACGATAAACCATAGTGCCATCGGGTTGATGTTCAGACCGTCAATATCGCTCTGGCTCCTAGACTAAAATTTTTTCGAAAATTCTTGGCTTCCGGATGGATTCCGCGTCACAATAGCTCGACTTGATGCCGACGTTTCGACAACCATTACAGGTGGCATCTTCAGGGCAGGCTTTAGGCTTGAATTGAAACTGGTTCTACTGGTTTGTGTAGCTGTATTTATTGTTGGAAAAATCCTTCACGCTACACAGTTCACTGCCTTCGTTCCGGCACGTGACCCTGTCGTTGCGTGATCATGTGCGAAGTGGAATTATCGAGGATGGGTTTCCAAATGTTGGGAAGGTAATATCCTGAGTCATGGTTCAGATTATTTGGATGTTTCAGAATTTCTATAGCTTCAAGAATTTTTCGCTGATAGAAGTTTGGGGCTCGGGCTAGGATTTTAGTATCTCCAAAAAGGATTTGATGATTAGTGTCAAACTTGTGTTCCGCAAGTGCAGATCTACACGAGTAGCTACTGTACGACCTGTTTCACCAATGTAGACTTTACCGCAAGAACAGGGAATGCTATAAACACCTTCTAAGTGTAGAGGAGGAAAGAGATCTTTGATAGGTTTGTAAAACTGAGATAATTTTGGAAGTGTGGAAAAACCGGTAGAAATATTATGTTTTTTGAGGATTCTGGAAATTCGATCTGTTATATATTCAATATATGGAAGATAGGCCGTGGATAAAGCAGGCGGGAGGATTTCTGGCTCAGGTCGATTCGAAACTTTAGGTGAAGTGTATTTCTTTATGGCTTTTTGAATGTTGTAATGGGAGAAATTGTTTGATAATAAGGCAGATGAAAGATGTTTTGATTCTGATTTTAAGGTTGATTGAGGTTGAGATAAGTTGACAGCTCTGTGGACCAGGGAGTCTAAGACAGATTGCTTTTGGGCAGGGTGGTGGTGGGAAGGATCATTGAGGTATGTATCGGTATGAGTGGGTTTTCGATACACAGAATGTCCTGAAGTACCGTCAGTCTGTCGACTAACCAATACGTCTAGGAACGGGAGTGAACCTTGCGATTCGGTTCCCATGGTGAAAAGGATATTGGGATGTAATGAATTTAAATGACTGAGGAAAGGAACAAGCTCTTTACGACCATGTTGCCAAATAACAAGAGTATCATCGACATATCTAAACCAACATTTCGGCTTGAGAACATATGAGTCAATGGCATCTTGTTCAAAAGCTTCCATGAAGATATTAGCTATGATCGGAAAAAGTGGGGAACCCATGGCAGCTCCCGAGGACTGCTCGTACAACTTGCCATCGTACAGAAAATATGCGGAGATAGACAAAAATCGATCACCGGTAGCAAGTCCGTTGAAATGTTTTTGGCAGGTAACAATTGAGAAATTATGGAAAGGGTGTCTGGAATGGGAACATTGGTACTACTACTACTATCCAAGATATAATATTTTCATCATGAAGTCAGATTATTCTTCGTGCAACTTAGTAAAAGAATGACAAACATTTCATATACAGGCGATTTTTTTTGCGTAGAGGAGGGGAAATCTTGCATAGGCGCCTCGGGTGCCCGTGCCCCCGTGTGTGCCGGATTCCTACCGACTAAAACTCCTCCTCCGTGAGGTTGGTTCTCCATCCTAAGGGGAGCCCCACAGGGTGTATTGAATTTGAGTTTAACAGATCAATTTAACGCCTAGGGTAGCTCTACCTCTAGTTAAAGCTCATACATTTACAAACCAAGCAATTATTATTATTGAGTTTATTTTTAGATTCAATAACATTAACTGAACACATAAGATAACATGAATTATATTATCTCCAAGATGCAATTCTAGGTTAGTAGCCTATTTGTGAGTTCATCTTCAGTTGCAATAATATTTACTGAATACATAAGTGAACATATATTATCTTAAAGCGGGAATTTTAGGTTAGTAGGTTATTTGTGAGATTATTTTTGATAGATACATAAGATGACATACATCATTTCCAATAGGCAGTTCTAGGTTAGTATGCTATTTGCAAGTGAATTTTCATTCGCAATAACATTAATTGAACATTTAAGATGACGTATATCATCTTCAAGCGACAATTATAGGCTAGTAGGTTATTTGTAAGCTTATTTTTGGATGCAATAACATTATCTGAATATCTAAGATAACATATCACCACCAAGCGGCCATTCAATATCGTTATTTCATTGTAAAGTGAAGTTGATAGACATAGTGTAATAAACAGTAAAATTTGTAAATGTAATAACATTGAAAAATTAAAATATGGAAAGTATTGATTCAGTTCATAGGACAGAATCAACAAAGTGGGAGAAAATGATAGTTTGCAAGGTTTGCTGTGAACCTGTAGTCGTACAGTCGGGAGAACCTAGGGACTCACTCCACGGATGGTACACTGGGTGTACACAACCATAGTGAGACCCATTGTAACATACGACGCAATTGTGTGGTGGCCAAAAACAAAAACCAAAGCATCCCAGCATTCACTGAACAGAGTTCAGAGGCTGGCCTGCTTAGGAGTAACAGGAGCAATTTTGACCACCCCAATGGCTGCGATGGAGAAGCTGTTGGGGTTGCAGCCACTGCACCCCGCCATTCAGGCAGGTTCACAGCACTTCCGTGCCATTCATGATTCAAACCTTGAATGAGCGGGAGAACGCTAAGGGCAGCCCTCATATGATACCAGGGGATTCCATATGGCTTACCGAAGGCACCAATACGGAAAAAAGTACGGGTGCTGAAATAGTCGATTAAACGGACCAAGGGAAAATAATTTCTTTGAACCTAGGGACTTTTGGGACAGAATTCGAAGTAAAAATAGTTGTAATTACAACATGTGTCCGAATTATGGGGAGGGAGCCTATGAGAATAGACAAATCATAATTATAGTGAGCAACCTGACAGTGCTTAAGGCACTGGAGTCATACACAATCAACTCACAATATGTACTTGATTGAGTTAAAGAACCAACGGCACTAATAATGAACCCCAATAGAGTAACACTCGTGTGAGAGTCTGAGGAAACCAAACGAGAAGGGACTGAAACTGCCGTCTCACTCGCTAAAGCGGAGACAGAACAACCACTGATTGGACCAGAGCCAACCTGTGGTATTTCTCATGCCACATTGAAATCTGTAATCCAAAAATGGCTCAAGATAGAGCACCGTGCCTATTGGAGGGAACTGTCCCGTATGTCGCACTCCAAGCGAATAATGTGAGATCTCCAGCAGCAACGAGTGAAAAATCTGCTGACGTTCAGCAGGCAAGAAATACGGAATCTTGTTGCATTCCTAACCGGACAGGCCAATGCAACAAACACCTCTACACGATAGGTCTGGTAGATCAGCCCACTCGCAGGGGTTGCGGCGTGGAACATGAAACACCTATGCATGTGCTGTGTTAGTGCACGGAATACGCAGTTGGTCGTCGGACATACCTCGGAGACGATAAAACTGCACCCGAGGAAATCAGAAGTATCAGAGTTTTTATGTGAAGTTCTATAACTCGACTACCCAAATTTACCCAAATATTTCCTTTTCAATGTGAGAATAAACTTGATATACACAATTTTTGTTGTTGGATTTTCACTAAACCTTCAACTTCAACAATTTTTGCTCTAATCAAAATGTTGAGAGAATCACTTCCTTTTTTAAATTAACAAGGAATCCAAGAATGAGCCATTTTTGAAAAAAATTCAGTGGGGTAGGAAATGAAATAGGAAAGGTGAAGTAACCTCGATGTAGCTACGCCATTGTACAATTTTGACAAATGTTTCAGCGTCAAATAAGAGCGAATAATATTTTTGTCTGAATTCAACGAGAAATTCTAAAAACATATAATAGGTATCTTTTTTTAGGAGTGTATGAATCATATTCGGCCAAAATCGCTATTGCAGTCCGAGAGATACGATAAAAAGTTTAGTTTTCAACCGAACTGTGAAGGCCGTATCTTCCTTATATTAGGAATCCGAATTCTCCATATATTTTGCAGATAACTGTCTTAACTTCAAAATCGCTTATAGACTACATTAAAAGTCAGCCGATTATTTTCGAGGTTTTCGGGCATTATCAACAACATTCATTACATAAAGATGCCAGACTGGAAAGTTCCATACGACAATCTCCACGTCGAATGCTGCCACCTATACAAGAAAGGTTAAGTGTGAATAATTTACTTACAGTATGATAACACCTTGAAACCACTGTTGATCTTGGCGAAAATTAATAGGCCACAACCAGAATACATAGCAGATTACATTTTTAACCCCATTAAATAGTGCAATAGCTCTATAATTATTGGGAACTGTCTTCCTTCCTTTTTTCTGGAGTTTGTATCAGAGAGTTAACAACCAGCAGAGAACTGGTGGCCTTTTTGGTATTGAGATTCAGCAGAATGGGCCTAATTGTGTGCTAACGAAAGACAATTCCAGGCAAATGGCTATTGACGGTCACAATATTAGAAGGGTTCTTCCCTTTTGGATTCAGAGTGGAATTTCCTCCAGTTATTCTATTATAAAAGTTGCCTTTTTTAGTTGTGTAGTAGCAAGTGTACACTTAGGTGAAATTTCTACCAATTGCTCTGGCGAGAGTACAAACTGAATGGGAGCCATTCGGGCATTAGATAAAGTTTGATATCATTTTTGCCTTGTATGACTCTTTCGAAGCATTTATTGTGTCATTGCAAATATTTCTGACTGCAACATTTTTTGTTGTGGTCTGCAGACACGGGCTCCCGCGCCAACAACGGTATGCTGTTTGTGTGGAAGTCACGGTCCTAGAACAGATTTTATTGAACCATGGTTCACGAAATGAGGTTGATTTGTTACTATGAGGTATGTAAGTTCCCATTGCTAGCCTGATAATAACCGAGATCTCTTTCTCATAATCAAATAAACTGAATAAAACAAGGAATTCAAGAGGAATCTTCTAGCTCCAGACAAGAATATGTGTCAGACAACGATTTCCAAAAATGTCAACAACAAATGCGTATCGATGGGAACCAGGTCAAAATAACAAATCGGGATCTGTGTGTTAGGTACTGAAATCAGTAGCGACTGGTGACTAAACTATGGCGAGGCAGAATTTTCAATTTATTTCAAATAACATAACGCCTGGCTACGCGATATACAAAGGGATGCTCTACTCGGTAAGTTGAATAATTCATGAACAATTTTGTAAGATTGTTGCAAAATAATTATAGATCTTCAATCCTACGCAAAATTACTGATACGCAAAGAAGTCGATAGAGTTCTTACATGCAAGGCTCTAGATCTGTCATGTAGAAATTCAAGCATTTTAATCGATGCCCTGTGATTTTCTAATATTTTACGCTCGTATGCAATAATCATTTTTCGGTTTATCCTATTCAAAAAAATCATGTTGCGTTAATGACTTATTTGAATGATTAATCTTAGAAAATTCTTGCATAAATCGAAAATTATGATATATTTAATAAATCGAAAAAGTTCAATTTTTCCAAGTTTTAAAATTTGAAATGTATTTGCATACTTAATTACGGTAAGATTTCAAAAAATATCTGGAGCATTTGTAGCTTTTTATCAGAAAGTTGGGTTTTGCAATGTTTTATCTCTGCCTCATCATCATTCAACCAGTAGATAATTTGATTGAAAATGTTTCACAACTTCTAAGCTCTCGTAATTTTAGTACTAGTAACTGTAACAGCGCTCTCGCACTAACTATATCGGGAAACTATATTTTTCTAAACTATATATCTGAAAATACTAAGTACCTCATTTTGTTCGTAGATTGATTTGAATGTTTTCGTGACAACGATCATTAGAGGTAAAAGGGTAACTTCGTCGATACAATCTCTCACATTAACTGTCTCTTCATATCATTCTTGGCTACTAGACACTTGTTTCATCTTCAAACCGTCATTTATTATTTTTCCTTAGCTTTACAACAATAAATATAGCTTATTATAATAACATGAAACAACGGTATACCCACATATACACATAAGCTCTATTCCTATCACAACTATCAACTGCTTTCCGCAGTTTTTGTTAGCTAACACCTTACTGCATTCGTGCTATATGTTTTCTCACCTTACTCACTTCTTATGGTATGGACAGTGCCTCTAGGATGATTTCATGTCTCTGTTCAGTTCATTGTAATTAAACTGTGACGTCAACGTATGTTTATAAATGAATTGGACTGATGCAATATGATTGGTCGCTCCGACATAGGTTGAAGCATTTTACGAAACTGCCTCAAATAGATCATGGAGCGCAGAATTTCATGACTGATTACTTCAGTAGGTTGCCTGAAATTTTATGCCTGTGATTGAACTGAACACTCTTACCTTCTCTTTGAATACATGATAAATAAACTTTTGAATCTATGATACATATGCCCTGCCTTCCCTGTCTACCCGGAGAAGCCGCCACTGTTAAATATAAATGTTAATGTCAATAAGAAATTAATGAATAAATATAAATTATTCGTACCAATTATTCTATCTTTTTTGTAACTGTGAAATGAAGTTACTTATTCCACGTGTTCTAATTCATAACCGTTTTTCTGTTACAAATCATCATCAGAGCTAAACATATCAATATAACAAATCTAAATACCAATCAAAATACTGGTTACTCTGGTTATAGTCTAGGAGCCAGAGCGATATTGATGGTCTGAACGATAACCCGATGGCACTATGGTTTATCGTCAGAGGACGGTTCGATGACCAATTCATCTCACAGACCGAATTTCTCCCAGCTGCTAGATCTCGAGATACAGAATCCGCATTTTTTTTTTGACTGGAGGTTAACCCTTCCCAAGTTGCGGTTACTTGAAAAGCTTGCCATTCTTAGACACTTTCACCATGTGCCATCATTTTTTGACGTGCCCGTTTATCAGACCGACTAGTTAAAATTGAACCCTCCCAAACCTGGTGGAAAATATTCATTGGTGTTGGCAATTGTTAACATACCCTATGCCATCGAAAGTGATCGGTCCATTCCCGAGTAATTGGCCATTATTTGGACCAAAAATGTTTTTTTTTTCATTTTGAGGCTAAAACTTTCAGGTTACAAGATAACATGATGGCACCATGTTAAATAACTTTATTGGTCAAATAAGGATTCAAAATTATTGCCATCACTCCTTGCCTATTCGAACCCCCCAAAATCCTCTAAAACCACCCCAAAAAAATAATAATGGATAATATGTTCAATTTTATCAAAAATTCAATTGTGGAAGCCGTTTCTTTGTGATAGTTTATCATTTTAACGAAATAATAAATAAAACTACTTTGTTTTACTATTACTGATATTTAATATAATTATAGACGAAAAATGAATTCATTTTTCGTCTGAAGATGACACGTTTAGTGTTGAAACTATAGTAACGACTATATTAAATATCAGTGATAGTAAAACAAAGTAGTTTTATTCATTATTTCGTTTCAATTTTATCATAAATTAGTCAATTTTTGAGATTCTGGCTTGGTTTAAAATCGAAACGGCAGTTTTTTTGTTTTTGTTTTGTTTTGGGGGGTGGTTTTAGGGGGTTTTGGGGGTTTGAATAGGGAAGGAGTGATGGCAATAATTTCAAATCTTTATTTGACCTCCAATAAAGTTATTTAACATGGTGCCATCATGTTATCTTGTAACCGCCTTGTTTTAGCCACAAAATTAAGAAAAGGAACATTTTTGTTCCAAATTATGGCCAATTACTCGGAAATGGACCGATAACTTTTGATGACATAGGGTATGTTAACAATTGCCAACACCAATGAACACTTTCCACCAGGTTTGGGAGATTAACTTGGAGTCCATTTTCGGTCCAATTTTAACTGGTCGGCCTGATAAACGGGCACGATAAAAAATGATGGCACATGGTGGAAGTGTATAAGAATGGCATGCTTTTCAAGTAACCGTAATTCGGAAAGAGTTATCCTCCAGTCAAAAAGAAAAAATAAATGCGGATGCTGTATCTCGAGATCTAGCAGCCGGGGAAAATTCAGTCTGTGAGATGAATTGGTCATTGAACCGTCCTCTATCGATAAACCATAGTGCCTTCGGGTTAATAATGTTCAGACCATCAATATCGCTCTGGCTCCTAGACTATAACATAAAATAGATGTGACACTCTGTAGCTTCCCAATAATATGTTACAGAATATGCATTTTATTCAACAAATTATCAATCAGGCTTGGTTCTCCGGTGTTTATTTCTTAGTCGAAAATTGCAATTGCCTTGCCCATCTTATGGGAGCCAATACATTGTGTTCAATTTATTACTGCTCATTGCTATTTCAAACAGTACAGAAATAAGTAGCTAATAATTAATTGCGGTTCTAAATGAAATGCATACAGAGCCACCTTGTCATTATACTTTCATATTCCTATTTATAGGTAGGTAGGTACTATTTATAAACAATTATAAATTGCGTTGTATTTTAAAAGGCACATATTCACATTTTAACTATATGAGGTGCTCTTTAATATCAAACAACCAATCGTGGGTCTTAATGATTGTAATACTGTACTTACTGTTGGCAATTGTATTAGAAGAGACAAGACGTGTTATCGTGATCTCAAACTCCGCCTCAATCGTCCCACTTTAGAAGCGTCCTAATGAAAATAATGTGGATCGTAATGGATGCAGGATTGATTACTCTGGATTATTTAGCCTATTGTTAATGTGTGGATTTTCGCTTCACGTTTTTTACTGAAGATTTATGAACCTATTCGTTATTGCACTTCGAGATGTCCTTTCACGAACTCAACAGAGGTATGGATGAAGTAAATATCACTTTTAATTCCAGATACTTTATTTAGTATTATTCTACATCAGTGAGTTACATACCAACTATGAAATCCATTGAACTATACCATATATTAATACGGAAATATTTCAAAATCTATATATATATATATATATATATATATATATATATATATATATATATATATATATATATATATATATATATATATATATATATTCATTCACATTCTATTCCATTTATGTTATAACGAAAATTGGGGGATTTGAAATTCGTCACAGTACGCAGCTAAAAATAAAATTGGTGTAGAAATTCGTCAAATGGTATTCTGTCGTCCGATTTTGGAACTATGAAGTTCGTCACAAAAATAATTATTGTTTTTAAAATTCTAAAATACAATGAAAACCTTGATGATGCAATAAGTTTGTCACCATAGGCGTCCAAGTAATATTTTTACGTTTATAAAGGAATTAATATGATTGAGAACTTAAATTATAGGTCGGTATTACTTTATTTATTCACTAAATTAGTGTAATAAAAAATGTGTAACATGTGATCAACAATATGATGTACCTCCTATAATACATAAATTTTACAAAACACCTGTAAGAAAAAATTGACAATTTATACATAATAATACTACTTAGGTATAATACATAAGTTTTACATAACACTTGGATGAAAAAATTTACAATTTATACATAATAATACTACATATTTTATGGATTGTGTCCATATATATTTGGAGCAACTTTAACAAAATGGAGCGTACTTATCTTTTGTTGTTCCCAATCTAACAATAATTTTTTCGAAAAATCTTGTCTCCGAATTGAGACTGAGATTTTAGATATACAAGGAGTAGCTACACTATTACATTTCATGTACACTTCTATTTGAAATTTTAACAAAATATCCATGAAGCAAAAAATACTCGGTGAACTGTAATAAAAAGAGTTATTCAAAGGAGAGTGAAAAGACTCCCAAGCGTTCGTGGTTTTTATTTAGAGTTGAAGAATCTTCAGCCCAAATGTGGGGTGGAAAAGTGGCGTTGTTGGATATGAAGTAATCCACCAAATAATCAGCAAAAACCGTAAATTTATCGTCACTTGATTTTATCGCAAGTAACTCAAAAACAAAATCGCTTGCCATATTTGGATTTAAAAATACCATACCAAAACAATAACGAAGTAACTTTCCAGTTTTCACAATTTTTGTTTTTAGATTCAACACTTAACCCCAACTTTTGTATTTTACGCCACCAAGACTGAGTAAGATGGAAGCGGCAACCAATAATTGTAACGTTAACCCACACTTTACGAACTGCATTATGAATTGAAATTTCAAAGTCAACCACTACTTTCTCAGGAATAAGACTTAAGTTGTTAGGAAAAAAAATAAACTTAATTTTTTTCAAACAGTATCTACAAGTTTTGTCTGATTTGTTTTTCATTAAACCAAACACTAGCGGTATATAGTGTCCATTTATGTAACCATGTATGGTAAATAGTTATGTAAAAATTTTTTTGCAGTATTGGAATGTGCCATCTTTGTATATAAAACTCGACTCACATAAAAGTTTCAAATTTGTTTGTCAGCTAAAAATTACAATTTCATTTCGGAAATCATTATCCAGAACTGAATTTTCCTCTCTTGACGTTTTGTACGAACGTTCTTGCAGATAACGGTGAACTTCGTTGGCAGAGGGAGACAAAGTTTGCAATGTTTTATGACGTCTATTGAAAATATTTACTTTGACGCATTCAAAGTACCGGGAAGTCAATGTTTCTGAAGAATAGTCTGAGGGAAAATCATTTGGAGCTGATTCTTTATGCAATATTTTAGTTGGTAGGTTCTCTTCCGCTTTTTTTTTTGCAGACAACACTAAGAACTAGCAATTTGTTCTTCAGGTTCGTGATTATGTTGACTTTTTAATGTTGTTACAACAAAACTACCCGACTCTCCAATGGTATACACATACACTTCACATTTAAGCCGTTTGATGCACCTCCAGACAGTTTCATTATTTGAAGATCGATGCTTAGAAAACTTATAATTTTCGTACACTATTTGGGTGTTTCTGCGTTCACTAACAATTTCTTCCACAAATGACATTTTAAATTCTGCAAAAAATGGTAACTAATTACTTGTTAGCACGTACAACACAAAAAATATAATGATTATAAGTTTGGAAACAAGCCATAATGATCAACATCCACGCATCCTATCTATTCCTTCCAAAGAAAGCTCTGTGTGACGAGTTTCAGGCACCCTTAATAAATTTACCTGAGATCATGCCGTTCCCAAAATCAGTTACTGCTGGTGACTATAAAACAAGGTTAAACAAACTTTTGAACACGGATGATGGTCTTTCAAATGCTCGTTTGACCTGCCAATTTTGAATGTCGCAATTTCTTTTTACCTGTAGGTGGATTTCACATAATTTTATAACAAATTCAAAACCAATAACATTTTAAGAATTTGTATATCTCCTTTTTTGGCATAATCGTGCAATACCTCTGCCCTTATCATCATGTAATAATGATATTATTATTATTATCATTACAGCGAATTCAAAGGAGGTAGGAGGGGGAAGTTATAAGCTCAATTTCATATACAGATTTTGACAGCCGAACATTACTTCACTCTTCCCAGGCTTAGATGAAATTTCCTCGGATGTTTCAAATAATATCATAACCGCCAGGAAACTCATTGCTTCCACAATTTTAGTGCTAGAATCTTTCCAGTACCATCTTCGAAGATCCATGTCCCTTCGAGATAAACAAATAGATGTATTCACATATTCATTTTTCAGTTTAATATACTGATGTGAACATATGTAGGTACACGTTTCGCAATTTACACAGCACACGAAGTAAACGTACGTAGACCGTAGAATTGCAGTCCTGGGAAGAATCGTATTAGTACTTTTGAAGTTTAATTTTATCAAAATTGAGATTCACAACAAATATATGAACTGTCAAGTCAAATCAACTAATGTACAATTTATATCGGCAACTCTATAGTGTTGTAACATGATACTCTATTGATGAATCTCTATAAAACTTTACTTAAGGAATTCATATTATTTCTTATTCTCAATCTATTTTATTTATTGACAGTGTGGCCATTCAATTTAGAGAACCATGACACCTTGGAGTTTGATCCCAATCATTGATTAGCTAGAACAAACGTGAAAAGTATCATTGATCCTTACCCTTTTCTTTCACAAGACACTTAAGATTTTAACACACTGGAAGGTGAGTGGAAGGGTAAAAAGCTAATATTAATCAGATAAACTCGTACTCAACAGCAACAATAAAATTTAATAATAAAAATAGCAACTCAATGATGATGATAATAAAAGGATATTATGATTAACTTTATTACTAATAAGAATAAAAAACTAAGCTCAAAATCTATATTCAAATAAAAGAACCTTAAATAATCTTAATTAACTAAAAGAGAAATAAAACTAAGATTATTCAATTGATACCCAACCAGGATGAACCTAGGGGATCGAAACTGAATGAAACGATTTGAAAGCATTATTGAACTTAACTTGAATAAGAACTGAGAACAACAACTTTGATCAAAAATTTAAAACAAGCGAAATCCATTCTTCTTACCAAAAACATTCTGAAGAAACTATCAAGTTAAGTTAATTGGAATTAAGTGTCACGTGATTTCTCAAGAGACTAATTCAAGCTAGAAAATATAACTGAAGGTTTTAGGCGTTGTCCCTGCTATTTGTAATGCGTCCTTTTTCTCAAGAAAAAATCTACAATTCGTAAAAGGATCCCCGAATTGTTTGACCAGTAAGCAATAAGATTCCTCTCTTGAGGTCTCTAGTTCAGAATGTTTTCGGTGGGAATTTCTAAATCTATCTGTCCTTTTCTAAATATCACTAACTGATTTGAATGTACATGAAAAATCTTCAAATGGTTAACATTAAGATTTAACATAAAGCTACCCATTAGTTTCTCGTCCTATATTGGTTATTCATCTTGACAGGCTTATGATTTCCTTCACAACCAAACTTTTGTGAAGTTATTGCAACCCTCTTGACCATATCAGCTATGATATCATATCACCCTGTTTGAAGCGAGTGCGAATTGTCTTATATTTATTTTAGACATTCCTTTACTTTTCTCAAGCTACATTTGTTATTGAAAACATCTGGCAACCCCTAGATGTTCTTTACGCTCAGATATATTAATTCTACTTGAAATGTTAATTTTCTAAGACTGATTTTGTTTTTGAATATTGAAAATAACCTATACTACACCCTTATTATAGTGTGTTGCCAACAGTAAAAATGAAATATTACTGGTTTGACGGAGATAGCGCGGGATATTGTTGGAAAGATATAGTTGCAAAAGTAACAAGTATGACGTCATACGATTCTTAACGTGAAAAGACCAGTAGCGTAGCTAATTCCCGCTCCGCCCCCGCATATAGACTCGTTGCGTCCCTTCCTTTTATAACAAAAAAGAAAAAGGAAAATAACAAATTTTAACTAAAAATGATCAACATGGTTTGAATATTAAAAATGATTTGTTATTTAAATGTATTTAATAGTATATCTTATGATATACTATATACCAATAAGTAAAGCTCGGAAAAAATGTAAACGAAAAGCCAAAAATATGAGCATTTAAATGCATCGAAAATTGACAAAAAATGCAAGAATTTAAGTACAAAATGCAAGAATTTTAGAAAAAATGCAAGGAATTTAGAAAAAATTCAAGAAATGATGTATATTATAAAGTTCAATAATACTATTACTTCATTATTTTATTATGGTAGGGAGTGGGGGCGGGATTTAATAATCATACAACGGAAATTTATATCAAGTATCAAATTTTATTATTAATAATACATACTATTAAAATTATTAATATACCTAAGATAACAATAAAACAAAATAACAATATAGGTATTTAAACAGACATAAGTCATGTCTTACAATTATTATAAAAACTATTAATAATTGAGTGTTTTTCAAAGTTTTCTAGGAGGAAACTTTGTCTCTTGTCAGAAAACATGTGTTTAAAAATTGAAAAACTTCGTTCAACATCAACTGATGTAATGGAAGCATATTTATATTTACAAATGATTCTAAGTTAGGTATTTACATCGTTTTCGCCCACAAAAACTTTCGAAACAATTAACATTGAAATAATTAACAAGTTTCAGATAAAACATACTTCGAAAACAAAACCAATAGCAATATGTAACATATACTTACAATTTTTGAACACACTGTACAAAAAAGGTTGTCTCCATCCCAAGTAAGTTTTCGGTGACACTTTATCCACATAGTATTGAATGTCGTTTTAGGCATTTCGACTCAAACACTTGTACTTTTTTTTATCAGGATACAATATACAATAGGTTCACTAATCATAACGCTTTCGTTGGAAGATACTGCTCAATTAGAGGTTTACCTAATATTTACTGAGGGAGGCCGCTCCCGCTGCGAATCCCCCGGTTACAGTTAATTGTTTATGGTAGTTGGTATTTCCCATTCTAAGAATAAAGTAATAAATTTATCATTATAGCAAGACCCTTTCAATAAAGTAGGTACCTACGTACTCTTTCAAGTTCTTTCAATTTTGGGGTAGCAGGTAGTTCCAAACCCAACCAGATTTAATAAATTCCACAATGAAAACTTTCTGTTCAATTGAATTTTGAAGTAATTGGCAATAACTGCAAAAATGCTCAAATATTTAAAAAAGTGCATTTTTTGGAAAAATTATAGAAAAATGCAAAAAAAGCAAAAAAACGTAAGTTGCATTTTTTCCGTGCTTTACCAATAAGTGTTGCAACATTTATATTTTCTCGTGCGCCCCTACAGACGTGCGCCCCCCTGCACCATGGGGGTTGCGGGGCGTTATCTACGCCACTGCGTTAGACATAGATGAATGAACGAGCACCAGTTAATAGCCACTCTACCACTTTCTGGTCAATTGTAAGAAATATGGTATACTACTAGACAATGGCATTCATGGCAAATGAATATACAGGTATTTTTCTAAAATGTATCCTCATTGGTTTATAATGATTAATTCTGAAGTTGAGTTTGTGCAATTTGTTCAGAGCTACTATGTTATATGCAGTAATTTAATTTGTTTTTGCACATAACTTAAAAGTTATCAATTATTTCAATTTATTCGTGCTTGGATATTGAATGTAACCAATAAATTCAGAAATAAATGAACATTTCTACTAAATTTATTCGTTGAGATTTTCGCCATAGGCCAGCAAATGAACATTGTGTTCATTCAGTGGGTTTGGTGACCGTACGTTACAGATTATTCACGTTTATACCTAAAGATGCATAATTTATTACTCAAATTATATTTAACCTATTCAATGTACCCTTTCAATTAATTCATTTAAGTTCATTCGCTGGTCACTCGTAATGATACCGTTCCCGTGAATAAACATAATTATTGCATTATTTATAATTTATAACATTATTTCCATTTAGTTAATATAGATGAGATACAACACATAAGACTTCGTTATACTGAAGAAGTTGTTTCAAGATTGTAGAACGTCATCGATAATTTTTTTAGACGCACAATCCTGAAAATTTTTGGAATCTGTACAAAGAGCCGATTTCAGAATCCTATCACACTCGGGATTCAAACGTCTGAGTGCTTGACTTCCCAATACCAAATGTTTTCTTTTTTTTTCAAAGAAAACCAACAATCTGTTGAAAGTGTTGTTGTTTTGCAATATCAAAAAAGGAACGAGCTTTTTGCTCACAGTCACATTTATCTAATATTTCGTAAATAAGCACTATATAAAATACATAAGTATAGCACAAGAAATAATAACTTAGAAAATTCCACCGCCCTTGCTAAGCACTGTTTTGATTATAACCATCAATTTGATTACAAAAATGTTAATATTTTAACTAAAGAAACCAATTATTATAAAAGATCTATCCTGGAGATGATTCACATAAAAAGGGATTCAAATTCTGTAAATCATAGGAATGATATTCAAGGATTGAGTCAGATTTATACTAACTTGATTAATTAAAACTCTTGCAAATTTGTTAGAAGTATATTTTAGGAAGAACGCTTAAAGTAAACTAAATTCCAATGCAGGTCTAAAACATTTCCAAGTACGTCATAAATCTACATCTGGGTCGTGTTATTACAAACAAATAGCTTAGAACTTCAGTTGCTTTGAGACCATAGCAATATGCGTTTGTACATTATGAGAATATTACTTAACAGTGGTTTCTTGTTACAAAAAAATCTATACTTTAATATTAACGATACAATTTTCGATTATTCGTGGTTCTGTTCGTTTCGACGGCGTGAGCTTTTTGATTGAAGATTGTGCGATATGGACGCTTGTGCTAATTAGTTTTAGTTAACCCCTTTTTAACAAAATAAGTCTTCTGATGATGGTCGTGAGACCGAAACGTACGTAAAGACGAACATTTATAACATAGTGTTAATGTGACCTAATTCCCGAGAATTTTTTATATAATTCATACTGGGTCAAGAATCTTATTATATTTGTAAATAAGCACTCAATAACCATTTCCCTATTTAAAATATTTTTTAGTAAAAACTTAAGCGGATTTAGAAAATCTCCACAGCTGACCCCTCATTCAATATAAATTATTGTCGAGGTTGGAAACAATGAATATATCGAACGGTGTCGTTCCAAAAACTACACAGGACTAATAATATGAACATTACTATAATAAAGTAATAATAACGTCGTTTCCAACGTACGTCTATAATTCCAAAACTCTGACTTTAATGAGAAAATTCCAACGAAGTCAAAAACAACTTGGACATAGGAACAAGATTCCCTGATGCATTGATAGAATATGATAACACTCCCAACAATGAGATTGTTGATAACGTGAATCTGTTGGAGAAAGCGGCGAGGAAAATTGTAAAGATAGGCGAAATGACAATCTTCACTACAACCAAGAAGAGCACCAATACAAAGTACATCATTTTGATATTGTGAGATATGCCAAAAAAACCTTTCACGGGAAAATAATAGATGAAGAATTCGGAGAATATGGATGGTAAAAAGTGAGACAGGAAAAGTAAGGGGCAAGGTGAAAAGTCCCCGAAAAATAAAACAGATGACGCCACAATCGAAAATCCTATATGACTATTTTGATGTACGATATTTAATTAGAACGCATAAGCATTTTCAGACTAATACGTCATTCTGTTTCTGTTTTGATACCCATCGAAAGCATGCATTCTTGAAGATTCTTGTAAACATGGAAAAGAGTGAATTTCGAGATTAAACATTATCTCTTGGGTGGAAAGAATGTTAGGCAAACCAAAGCATCGCTTATTGAACATTATGGAGACTATTCATCATCGATTGGAACGATTCACAAGTGGTTCACTGATTTTCGTTGGGGTAGTATGACCACAAAAGACGCCGAACGTTCTAGTCGTCCAATTGAGGTTACAACCCTAAAAATCGTCCATAAAATCCATTGTATGATATTGGACGATCGGCGAGTTAGAGTGCACGAGATTGCTGAGGCTGTGGCATCTCAACCGAACGGGTACGGAACATTTTGCATAAATTGTTGAATAAGAGAAAGCTATCTGCCAGATGGGTGTTGCACTTGCTCTTTGTTGACAACAAGCGCGACCGTGTTACAACTTCAAAGGAGTGTTTGGCAATATTCGAGAGAGATATGAAAGAATTTTTGCGCCGTTTCGTAACCGTGGTCGAAATATGGATTCATCACATCGCACCAGAGACCAAAGAAAAGTCGAAACAGTGGACTGGCGAATCGAAGCCAAAAAAGCCAGAGTGAGTTTATCAGCCAACAAAGTCATGGCGGCAGTTTTTTGAGATACACACGGTATCGTCCATATCGATTACCTTGAAAAGGGCAAAACGATTACTGTCGTATATTTTGCAGAGCTGTTGGATCGAATCGACGCTGACATGGAGCGGGACTGGCCGCATTTGGCAAAGACAAAAGTGCTCTTCCACCAGGACCACGCACCGGTGCACATATTCCCAGTCGCAATGGCTAAATTGCATGGATTGCGCTACAAATTGGTTCGTCATCCACCATATTTTTCAGTTTGGCTCCCGCGATTTTTGTCTATTTGCAAACTTGAAGAATTGACTCGGCGGAAAGAGATTTGGCTCTAACGATGAGGTCATCGCTGAAGCAAACGCCTATTTTGAAGGATTTCCAAAATCGTATTATTTGTGTATCGGGCTACAAGGAAACTTGTTTAATATACTATTTATGTTGAATCTCAGTTTTCCGGGGATCTTGATTATTCGAAATTATTGCACTGCAAAATAATATATTGAAATAATGTTTATTTATTAAGAAACAATGAATAAGGAACAATCCCTTATATACCCTACTAATTCCAAATAGTATTTAAACAAGCACCTTTTGATTTCTAATTCAGTTTACTCTGATGATGGCTACATGCTACCTGAAAAGTTCTAACTTGAGTGGATAATGGTTATCCACTAATGATATTGTTAAAATTAGAACCTTTGAGCTACCAAGTATTCATCATCATCAGAATATACTGAGGTAGAAATCAAAATGTGCCTGCTTGAAAACTATTTTGAATTAATAAGGCTTATAACCGATTATCTCGGATAAATGTGAATTCATCAAATTGCTTTTCAGCTTATTCATTCCCTATTTGTTTAGGTGGGTGATTCCAAGTGATTACTTGTCTTTCATAATGTTAATATCAAGAAGTGAAAGCTGCTCAATATATTGTTAACTAAACTCTAATGAGTTTTGATTGCCCCACGTTGTGGTGACAATTATTAACTAAACTCTAATGAGTTTTGAATTTTCAATGAATTATATTTTGTTCAATTTTAATTTCATTCCCGGCTAGGTCTTTATTGATTTTTTGATTTTTACTTCGATTTGTTTGGATTTATATTATTTTTATATTATATGGAATTAAATGAAACCTTATTCAAAATGTTAAAAACGTTTATATTTAAATTGGCTTACGACCCTGTATTATATTAGGTTTACAAATTATACAAGTTAATTTTATGTTTCTAAAGTTTCTATGCTGACAATAGTTCTTTATACTTCTCTATGTTTCAATTTTAACCTCAATTTACTTAAATTTAATACATGATTACAAATAACAACTTTACATTTAGATACAACGATACAATGATGAAATTGTAAATAGACTTACTTTTATATATATCCTATAATATTAGAACGAATGTTGGTAACATTCCGTAGATTTTTATATCTTTTTATTTTATAAACACATTCACTGATAACACGTTGATTCTTGTTCTTATTCAGGAAGTTGTTGATAATTTGTTGTTAATTGTTTTATTCTTTTTAAGATATAAAACTTCGTTTATAACAAATTGGAAATGCTATCGAAAATTGAATATTCTCCGATGCCACTTAAATAACTTTGGTTATGGTAACCTTACTAACGTTGACATGAAGATTGATGAACACTATTTGCTTCGTAGGAATTACTAAATTGAGTTCGGTTATATTAACTTTTCGAAGCTACAGAGACTGTTTCAGTTCTCTGATGTTACTAAAAACTTAGGTTATGGAAATTAAATTGAGCTGCAGGAGACACATTCAGTGCTCAGATGTAAATGCAAACTATTCAACTCTCTCTCTTTACAATTAAACCATAACAATGGTTCATCAACCAATCTTTCTCTTATCAATTTCTTCATCTTCTCTATATTCCTTACATACTGTACTTCATTTCTCAAATCCTTTACAAATATAAATGGGTGTAATATTCTTATATTCCCATTAAATCTGATTGTGCTATCATAACCCACATTTCTGTATTCTACTTGCATTCTCTCGTCAGATCTACTCTCAATTCTTTTTATTCTTTCATCCTGTTCATTTATCATTTTATCCTGAATTTCTTTCATACTTTGTACATTTTCATTCATATTCTCTTCGATATTCTTCCCCATATCATTTACTCGATTTTCAATAATACATATTTCTTTTTCTACATTATTAAACTTTCTATTTACAAAGTTATTATATTCATCTAATTCATCATCTATTCTTTCCTCAACATGTTTCTCAGTTCTTTTATCAAATTTATCATTCACTGTTTTAATTTCATCTCTTATATCATTCATTCCTTGTTCGATTTTTTCATTCGTTTCATTTGTACTCTCTTTTATCTTATTAACTTTCATATTTAAACTCTCAAGCAATTTCATTATTTGCGCTTGATTATCATTTATTACTGGCGTTTTCTCTGCACTTATCATTCCACCATTTTCAAACCCTAACAATTTTGGAGTAGCTTGTCTATCACCTTCCATTTTATTTCCCTTATTATTTAATCTAGTTTTCTAATTCCTTACTTATTTCTTTTATTCATCACGCGGTTCTATTTGAATATCCTTTTTCAAAATGGTCCTCACGTTTGAGCGACAATTGTTAAATAAACTCTAACAAGTTTTGATTGTCCCACGTTGTGGTGACAATTATTAACTAAACTTCAATGAGTTTTGAATTTTCAATGAATTATATTTTGTTCAATTTTAATTTTATTTCAGGCTAGCTCTTTATTGATTTTTTAATTTTTACTTTGAATAGTTTGGATGAATTTATAGAAGAATTTTCAAAGAATTTTTGGGGAGAAAATCAACAATCAAAATGTAGAGAAAGGTTTTATTTCAATAAATATATAGAGGGAACAAAGAAGAGTATGAGTGCATACGCACTAACCCTATACAATGAAGCTCAATACCTTGAAGCGAGAATGAGAGAGGAAGAGATAGTGTTGTATATATCAAGGCAGTATAAGGATCAAATATCGGAGGCAATAGCCATTTCAAATATAAAAAATATGAATCAACTATTATCGTATTTAAATAAAATTGATAAAAGAGATAATATAGGAACTAGGCAACAAAATAGATATGATGATAATAGAAACAATTATAGGGGGAATAATAATTATGAAAGAAGACAGGGAGGGAATAATAATAATATTTCCGGAATAATTATCAAAATAGATTCAGGAATAATAGGAATCAAAATTATAATCGTAGGAAAAATGGTTATGGAAATAATGCGAATCAAAATAGAGAGTATCTTAACAATATATTTCTATTTCTACAGTGAATTTGAGTCAATCAAATTGACTATTTAGCGTGTTCAAAAGGTCATGTAAAATAAAAATCTTTACTCCTAATCGTGAAAATATCATTGATATATCTATGGGAAACTTTTGGAAGCTGATTGAATTTTGATTTTGTGAAGGTTTCAAGTTCGCTCAGAAAAATATTGGCCAACGAAAGAAAGGGCGAATTGACCATTCCGCATCGGCTTGTTTGTTTATAGTAGTTTTTCTTGAAAATGAAATAATTTTGCTCCGTACATGAAGGCTTAAGGATCACGTATTCTGAGTAGTTTGTATCGGGGATATTAGTATATGAAAGCCATTTCTTCAGAATTTTTATCGGCTCATGGATTACGATATTTGTAAATCGTGGAACAACATCGAATAAAACGAGAGTATCACCAGGTCCAAGTTCGGAATCTTTCAATTTTGCAATTATTCCCAAACAATTTTGTACAGAGAAACTTGGATTAGGGCTGTCTTCAGATGAACTGCATCATAGAAACGTTTCCGCACCATTATACATGCAAGCTTCCTTGGAACGCAGGTTTTTGCGATTAACATAAACTATAAGCTGCCATTCGATCGATTTTTACATTATGTACATGTGTTTGATATAACATGATAGCGAGTAGTTTAGATTATCTACTTTGTTATCATCCCATCTTAAATTACTACTTCCTGTGATCGTTTACTTGCTAATAAATCTTAATAAAACCTACACAGATGTTAATAGATTATTATATTGAATTATTAAACTAATCGATATGATCAATTAATCACTTACAAATTAAAAATAACACAGGCTTGATACAGAGTATGTTTTAAACTGTTAAGAACGTGGATGATTTGTTATCAGATTATAAGAGATGGATTAACACAGAGAAAAAAGTTGCACTGCAGTGTTCATGTAGAAACCAACTGTGTTGATAATTGAAATTGAATCAGTTACTCGATCCTCAGTTACCAAACAGTGGAGGGAATAACTGTATTGCGATTGTTATTTGGTTACGCTACGCTCCTCATAAGCTGCCTTTATTATAAAGTTATCAACTTTGACAAATCCGGCATTTACAAAATCAGTTGTGAGTCGTGTTCAAAATGTTATGTGGTCAAATTAGGAGGACTGTTTTAACGTGGTATGAGGAACATATGGAATATAGGTCACATCATTTCTCAAGAAAGTTTATCACTTTGAAAACCCAGTACAGACAAATATCTAGGTAATTTAGAAGGGATGGAAATGTATAAACGAAAAAGCAATTTATTAAATTCCAATTTATATCCAGCTGAGGGTTACTCATAGTTTACATTATTATGCCCAAATAGTATAGAATAGTATTTATTGACCATTTGTTACCTACATATATATGTCGGAGAATTAATAGTTTAGTTATATTTGCTTAGCTAGGTATCACATTGTGTGTTGCCTGACGTGGCCGTGGAACAGGGCTCAAGCTACATTCGTAGCGATTGAAAGCTTAGGGGAATTACCTGTTTATGAAAAGACTAAGGAGGGAATTGGTGAGAAAGGAAGTAAGCAGTGTGAATCAGGTCATTGAGCGACATCCACGGATGCGTCCGCCAGCGAAACGATTTTATGTTCTTAAAGTGATTATATAAGAATTTTCTATATTGTTATTTGACTCAATTAAAATGAGTGAACCAAACAATTCGACATATACAATAATGGTATGTCAGTTAACAATATAAAATACATTAAAATCTTCAATGAATATTACAATGAAATACAGTACAATTAAATGTTACAATATTTTGATGAGTACTTCGATAATATTATTATTATACATGATTATAGAATGCGCCAGAAACGAGTCAAAAACATCAAAAGCAGGAAAAACTTAAAAGTTATTTTTATTTCCATCAACATGTCTTACAAATTTCTCAATATAATAGAAGGCGTTTTTGAGTTCATTGTTAAATTGAATTTCATTGAGGGATTTTACAGATGCAGGTAGTTTATTGTTTATTTCAGACCCTGCATACAAAGGCGTTTTTTTATAGATACACGAGTAATAGATGGTGAGGCCAAATTATCTCTATATCTAGTTGCATATTCATGATGAGCAGCTATTTTGATTATTGTGTCACGTTTTCTATGAATTATTGATAGTGATTTCAGTAAACTATACACGGTAGTGGAAAAATTTCGTATTTATTGAATAAAGGCTTGCATGAGTCATCAAAGTTAATGCTAAAAATTACCCTAATTATCCTCTTCTGCATCTCAAATATTCTTAATGTCTCAGTGCTCAGACCCCACATAACGATATGATATGATAGTATAGAATATACTTCGGAAGTTAGAGAATAAAATACAAATTTTACAAAAAACTTTCAACATTTGATTGAAAAATGCCGACAAATTGTTTCACCACACTGTGGCATTTTCAAAGCAAGGAGTCATCAACTAAAGCTAAATCTAAAATCCAAAAGTATGTCCTTAAATATCAGGAATCAGAATGTGGTACAAATTGAGGGATGTGGTTAGATAATGGTGGGAGTGTATTTACTTCCGAAGTATTATGAATTTACACTACGTAAATGCCGAAACCGTAGATATAGAATATACTTGTCCATAATAAACAGTAGTAAACATTCGATATTCAAATTATTGTTTAAGTTCAAAATCAGATATTATATAGATTGTATTGTATAGTATTCAAACAGGCACATTTTGATTTATAATTTAGTTTACTCTGATGATGGTTACTTGGTTGCCGAAACGTCCTCAGTACTTTAATAGTATTTTTAGTGAATACGGATGATTATTTTTTATCAATAGTATTATAATGTATCCACAGTGTGAACTCTTTTACAGTTTTATCAATGATCACATAATAATGTGTAACCGTGGTCAATGTATACCTATCGTATCATGAATGACTGATTACACACAAAAGTATTCATAATGGCGTGGAGAATTTCGTAATCATGAGTAATAGTCGAAATAAACTTGCTTCAAATATGTCAGTAATAAATTTATTCATACTGATTGTTAGTAATAATAAATCTATTGCAGGTGTTTTAGTTTGAGTTCGGCAGTTCAAAATAGCTGGGAAATGAGCCTAGTACGTGTCTATAATGCATAATTTCATAGTAATTAGCTATCTCGTGTAACTATGCATAGTTGTTTAGGTTCATACGTGTTGGCAATTAATCAAGGCAGCTTTGGAAAGAACGTTCATCGACCACACCAACTCACGCTGACTTTAACTGGACCGAATCGTGATTTCCGAAAATATGGACCACTTTTTGAAGGTTAAGTATGCTCATAAATAACTGTAATTCCATAGCTCTTAGACAATTTATTTGTCTGATTGTTTTTTTTTTGTATTAAGTACTCATATAAACGGTACTTGGAAGAGTAATATGATGATATCTAATTATTTTATCTGACAAGTTGTTCGTAGAAGTTGTAATAGCAATACGTTAAATAGATTTTTTGCTGTAAAGGATTCCGGTCGAGTGGTATCATCAAATAGTGCAGTCAAATGGGTATCGTACCCGTAAATCCTTGAGAAATGGATCGATTTTGATGGGACTAAGTACATTCTCCTCAGAATGTCTTCAGAAAAAAATTTCACAAATTGCTTATATTGTTTATAAACAATAAATAAACAATTTAATTAGTTCATTTTTGAGATTACATACAAATTTCTAAAAAGAGCAAAATTTAACCTTTTTGATTATAAACTACTAGTTTTCGTTATAAACAATTTATTTATCAACACAATAGATGAATTCGACCAAAACTCCGACTTCAGGGTCGTTTTCGGACAATTTTGGTATTCTGAGTTCGAAAAACGATCAAATTTTGAATCCTTTAAAAATTCATATGTAATCTCAAAAATGAGCAAATTAAATTGCTTATTTATTGTCTATAAACAATGTGAACAATTTGCGCTACTTTATTTGTGGTCAACTTTTTTCAGATGACATTCTGAAGAGAATGCACTTTGTCCCATCAAAATCAATCCATTTCCCAAGGATTTGCATGTAAGCCCTATTTTTATACCCATTTGACTACATTAAAATATGATAAAGATTCTTGACCCAGTATGAATTATATATAAAAATTATCATTATAATTAAGGAAAGAATAAACAAAATCTATAATGGAACTTCATATATAAGTAACATAGAGGGTAATACAGATAATTATATAACATTAACCTTATATTCCGGAGACCTCAGAGAAAATTAAAAAATGTTTAAAAAAGTACGATATAAATGTCGCGCATAAACCTACTAATTGTGTTTGTATTGATTTGTGAAAATTTTTCTCAAATCTAAAACCTTTAATACCTGAAGATAAACAAACCCACACATTATACAAATTAAATTGCTTAGATTGCGATGGGACTTATACTGGAATCTCTAAACAGTATTCACAAAAAAAAATTTATGGCCATAAGTATAGCACAAGAAATAAAAAAAAATAGAAAATTCCACCGCCCTTGCTAAACACTGCTTTGATTATAACCATCAATTTGATTACAAAAATGTTAATATTTCAGCTAAGGAAACCAATTATTATAAAAGATCTATTCTGGAGATGATTCACATAAAACGTGACTCCAAATCTGTAAATCATAGGACTGATATTCAAGCATTGAGTCAGATTCATAGTAACTTAATTAATTAAAACTTGCAAATTCCTACATGCGTCTTTATAATGTTAAAAGTATATTTTAGGAAGAACACTCAAATGTAATATTCCAATACAGGTCTGCAACCTTCTTTAAGTACCTCATAAATAGTTACATCTGGTTCGAGGGTAGATACTTAACATGATAGGTTTCATCTCCAGTTGTTGGAACACTGCACCAACATGCGCTTGTATATTATAAGAATATTACTGAATAGTGGATTCTTGTTATATTTCATACTTGAAATTTCGACGGTACAATTTCGATTATTCGTGGTTCTGTTCGTTTCGACGACGTGGGCATTTTTTATTGAAATTGGTGCGATATGGACGCTTTATGCTATAATTAGTTTAAAAAAAAAACTTTTCGACATAATAAGTCTTCTGATGATGGTCGTGAGACCGAAACGTACGTAAAGACGAAAATATAAATCAAAGTGTTAATGTGACCTTTTTCCCGAAAATTTTTATATATACTACATCAAAAGGGAGAGTATTATTGCAGATTCAACTAACATTCTCTTTTCATTGAAGAAATAATACTTGACGATTTTAGCTTATTTATTCACACATTTATATATAGAACTACACTAAAATCCACTGGGCTGCCTTGTTATGAGAGCCCAGGTTTCCTAGAGTTGTATTTCTCTAGGTTAACGTTTTAAATCACAATATAGTCATGTCAAATATTAAATAACATCTACAATTTGAGATACAAAACCGAATCGAAAAATTCTTTTTGCATTGTATTGGGCTTGGCTTCTATATCATTTGTGGACTGTTGAATAAGCGCGCTCATGACTTTTCCTATTAATGAACAAGGAAAAACCATTTTCATTTCACAATGTATATAACAAATCGAATATCTCAGGATCTTTTACCGCAATGTTTCTGAAATTTGTTATTGGGAGATTTTTAGGTCCGCTGAACCCGAATCTGGAGTTGGAAAATGTAAAGTACGCCCGGTTGCTGGAAAACCCGAAAAATGTTACCAAATCTTAGCAACAAACAAAATTTCTTATCGAACTTGTGGTATTGAAGTAATAAGATGCCGTGATGTGTCTCGGTACAAATAGAATAGAAGGAAAATTAGTGGAAAATTGCGTCGTTTTTTCTCCATATTCCTATCTCGGTCTTCGTCTAACGTGTCTTATTATATGTTTTCGTATTATTTTATGATCATAAAATCAAAACCGACTATAGTTTTCCGGAAAACACCGGAAAAAAAAATTGACCATTTCTACACTACAAACGTTGATTATTTTGTTTTTAGAAAAATTTCAGTCAGTGTTATTGACATAATAAGGTACCGTGATGGTTCTCGGTAAAAGTTCACTCAAAGAAGGGAAATTCTTGATAATTGGTGTCAAATTGTTTTTTGTCGTCCTAATAAGTACCTACACGTTATACGCATCGTAGATGGCCCTGTATGTAGGAAATGTCGGGAGGTGGAGAAGAAACTGCCTCTCACATCGTCATGTAAAGCTCACATACCTTCTGCACCCTTCCGTTTTCGTTACTCTAGTGAAGTAGAACTGTTTCCGGAAGGAGTTATGGAAGTCAGCGTCAGCAATATTCTGGGTCTCTATGGACCACAAACCTAAATGAAATAGACCACTGATCATGGGGCGCACAATGTACCCAATCGGCCTACCTACGTGCTACAAGGGTTCACTCCCATGCCCTGTTTTGATAATGATGATTATGATGAGCGTGTGACTAGCGTTCAAAACTCATAGTTGCCTCTGATTATTAGGTTAACTGCAACAAATATGTGTCTTTTTTCTTGCCTCCTCACACTCCCTAAGACGCAGCATCAGCTTATTTCTCCATATTCCTCAAATTAAGTTCAGTACGAAAAACAAGTTTTGACTGCACTGAGGAAATTTAATTTTACCTGCTTCGAAAAAGGCACTGACGCTCTTTACAATTTACTTGCTTCGAAAAGGATACTTGCGTTTTTGAAACAAACTTTAATTTCCTCAAGTGAATGAATGTAGACGCTTGAATGTTACATTATTATTATTATATTTTTTCAATACATGGTAGTATTTACTACGATAGTAATCTCGTTACTCAATTATAATATGTACTTGTCCATAATTTTCAGAAAAACAAAATTAATATTAATATTGTCTTATCACAAATTCTTACAACGCTTTCAGGAAGATCCCAGCTCATTGACTGGAGTAAAATCGGTATAGTATCTGATACCGAACAGAAGTAGAGAGCATTTAGAATATGCTTCTACTCAAAGTGACCATCTATATTGAAAACAAAATGTAACCAATGTAAAATAAATACAATCGATATTGGGATTCCTTACCATGGAAGGTTACAGCAATAGTCGATTCCAAAATGTATATTCACAGTTTTAAATAGTTAATGATAATAAGATTAATAATATTGTGCCAGTCCATAAATTTAGTCAAAGGAATATCAATTTAGCAATGTATTTAATATTGATATTCACCTGAATAAATATGTAAATGTTTTGCTGGAGATCATTAATGAACAAGGAACAAAAATGGCCATGTTTTATTGTGAGTAGTTTGATCAAGAAGCAGGAACAGAAGATTTATTGCCAACCGTTGCTGTGTGTATGATACTATAATGATCAAGATACCAATTCCAAAAATAACGAATAAATTACCTTGAGGTCATTATTGTACCACATTTAATCTACAGCTTGGATTTATTGAATGAGAAATTACTTTGACGTCATCCGTCAACAACTGAAAGGAAGCCCATTACGTTATCTTTATGGGTACATGCTGCCAAGAATTGACGG
This sequence comes from Endomychus coccineus, assembly GCA_958510875.1. Classification (NCBI taxonomy): domain Eukaryota; kingdom Metazoa; phylum Arthropoda; class Insecta; order Coleoptera; family Endomychidae; genus Endomychus; species Endomychus coccineus. The sequence continues at coordinate 60,219,403 of OY294068.1, read as the reverse complement.
AACAATTCTACAAATATTTTCATGAATTGCCCTGAAGGTAATTGTATATTTAGATACTATAACCACTACGATGTAAAAGTTCAGAGAATGATAATTTTTATTTTCCGGAGTTTTCCGGAAAACTATGGGTGGTTTTGATTTTACGATCATAAAATAATACTCAGCGACCATAAAAACATATAATTTGACACATTTGACGAGCACGGCATAGCAATATGAAGAAAATACGATACAATTTCTTCCTAATTTTTCAGAATTCATTTCATTTTTTAATGGTGAACTTTGTACCTAAAACCATCACGATACCTTATCATTTCAATATGATTCGAGTCCCAGAAAAAATATCGTTCGTTGCTAAGATTTGGTCAAATTTCCCGGGTTCTCCATTTTACAACTTCATATTCGAGTTCAACGGACCTAAACACCCCCGATACCAAATTTTAGAAACATAGGGTTAAAAGATCCTGAGATGTATGTGTATAACAAATAGATTGTTATATACATTAATAATAATAATAATAATAATCTTTATTTCAACATGGTTTGCCTACATTTAAAAAATAAACATGAACAATACAATATTGAAAAACGTCATAATAACTATATGTGTATACACTTCAATACATATATATACATATATAAATAAAATAATAATTAATATAGAAACACTATCACCGTAAAACGTTAGCACTAATATACAGACTTTATTGTTCTAAAAAATCTGCAACTGTATAGGGTTCTAAAGTTATTAGCAATTTAGTAACAGCTGCTTTGAATTTTTTAAATTCCTTAATCTCTTTAATCTCATTTGGAAGTTTGTTAAAAAGCTTAAGGCTCATGTATTCCATATTTTTTTGATATAATGTTAAATGAACCTCTGGGTTAAGATATAAAATATTACGAGTTTCATATACTTGTTCGTTTTCATACTCTGCCGAATAGTGTTTGTTTCTGAAGTTAAACATGAGACATTCCGAGATATAAAGTGCCGGAACAGTTAAAATATTGAATTTGCGAAAAGTACCTTTACAGGAGTTTCGATGCTTCAGGCCATAAATTATGCGTAGTGCCATTTTTTGTAGAAACTAAATCTGTTTAGATTGAGAGCTGTTGCCCCAGAAAGTAATCCCATAAGTTATTAGAGACTGAAAGATGGCGTAATAGACAACCATTAGAGTTTCCTTGTCCACCGATTTTTTTAAAGCTCTTAATACGTATAGTTTAGATTCAAGTCTGTTTGAAAGAGATGTTATTTGTTCATACCAATTCAAATTTTTGTCTATAATAAGTCCCAAAAATTTAGTACTATTATCTACGTCAATAATTTGATTATTCAAAGTAAGAGCTTTTGGAATTTCAATATTCGACTTATTAGTTTGAAAAATCACACACTTTGTTTTTGACTTGTTAATTACAAGTTTATTGACTTGACACCAATTTTCAATCTCTGTTAGCACTAGGATCAACTCCTGATTTAAATTCTCAATATTATTACTTTTAATGGCAACATTCTCGTCGTCCGCATAGTTTATCGAGGTATGACCACTTTCCGATATTATTATAGGCAAATCATTGATAAATATTAGAAAGAGAACAGGCCCTAATATAGAGCTCTGTGGCACTCCCATTTCAATATTTTTTTTATATGTATTGGTTCTGGTCTGAGTTCATTTCTACAACTTGGTTTCTATCTTTTAAGTAGCTGACTAGAATTGACAACTGTTTCCATCGTATATCGTAATTTTTCATTTTTTGTATTAAAATTGTGTGATCTATACAGTCAAAGGCTTTGGATAAGTCTTATAAAATTCCACAAGGTATCTCTTGAATATCCAAAGCCTTTAACACAACTCTAGTAGATTCGAAAACAGCTGTCATTGTACTTCGGCCCCTAAGAAAGCCATGTTGACTTTTGTTGAAAATTTTGAATTTTTTAAAAAAACCTACTAATCTGTAACTCAAAATTTTTTCTACCAGTTTAGCAAACGAAGAAAGTAGGCTAATAGGCCCATAGCTACCCAAGTCCTCGCAGTCTCCTTTTTTATACAAAGGCTTTACTATTGCTACCTTTAAAGCGTCGGGAAATATACCATTTTCAAATATACAATTTATAACATGACATAATATTTTTTGTATTTTTGTTGACGAGAATTTAAGAATAGTTAGGGGAATGCCGTCAACACCAGAACTAAACTTATTTTGCAGCTGATTACAACCCTTTATTATCTCATCTTCTGTGACTGGATGAAGATAAAGACTATTCGACAGAGGTTCAATGGGACAAACATGAGGTTCTTGATTATTTTTATCATTGTATAACTTTTTACCAGAATTTATAAAGAAATCATTAAAATCGTTTATAACTTTATTTAAATCGCCCGTAATTTTTATATCATTATTTTTCCCATTTTTATTACATACATCATTTACAATATTCCAGGTGTTTTTTGATTTATTACTTGAGTTTAGTATTTGTTTTTTCAAGAGTTCTTGTCTTTCAGTTATTATTAATAAGTCATATTTTTGTTTTAGCTTTTTATATAGTTCATTATAATTTGGATCAAATTTTGAGATTATATTTAATAGATCTAGGGAATTTTTTAAAGAGTCTAATTCCTGATTTTTTCTTCAATTTTTTTGCTCTTATTGCAAATTTTGTATTTTTTTATGTAAAATTTTGTTCAAATTGTCAAATGAAAAAATGGTGTTTCCTTGTTTATTAATAGGAAAAGTTATGAGCATGATTATTCATCAATCAACAAATAATCTAGAAGCCAAACACAATACAACGCAAAAAGAATTTTTCAATTCGGTTCAGTATCCCAAATTTTAGAAGTGACTACGTTTTTGTTACATTTTTGACTGAACTATATTGGATATGGTATTATATGTTATTATTTTGGATGCTTTCGTAGGAATTGTGAGTTGTTGAATTAAATAATTGTTCTGTTTTCTCTTAGGATAGGACACTTTTTGGATCTAGTTGGAACTAGTAGGGCTAGGGAAGGGTTATAGCTGGAGCTGCTGTCATTGGCTACACACTCGTTGGCCAGTCACAACGGTTCTTAGTAATAATGATCAATAGAATTACGTCCATAGATTAGATATTATATATAGGAGATAGATAGGCAACTCACTGCATAAAACTTTGTTGCTGATCGTAGCGCCACGGTGAGTGGTGTAAGAAATATATTGGATTTGCGGGTAATTTGAAATACGGATTTGGTGTTTCCTATGTGAATTGACTTCTAAAATATGAAGAACGGTTGATTCAAATTTGTTTTGCGTTATTCTACATATTATTTGAACTTACCCATTTAAAGTCCGTTATTTTTATCTTGAAGTAAATTTATATCACTTAATATTTCACTCATATCTCATCAATTCTTAGATATTGATGAACTAAAGTGACAACATATAAATCTGTAGAATGTGTGAAATAAGTAAATCACAGACAAAGATAGAAAACGACTTAGAAAGACCTGAAAGTGTCATTATTCGTAAGGAATTCTGAAAGATTATTCAGCCGACTTATACTCCATAGGAACAAGCAAAAGTTAGTGGAATTAAACACATTTATGGATTAGTTAATTTTTATATTCTAGACAGGTATAAAATAATCTATAATAACTTTCATCTCAACATTTAACTATTTTAAATTGTTTGAATTCGAACATATTCAAGTTCTTGACTAGCGTAATAAAGTTTCATATATACAGTTGTGAAATTTTCAATGATGAATAAATTTCATTTTATGAAATGGACAACTGGGAAAGTGAATTGTACATAAATATTATTCATTACATATTGATATTATATATTCTCACACGAAAATCCCATGTTAATTTAATGCAAATGAAGCAATAAAATGCCCAAATAAACACAATACTCAAAGGACAACACCAAGAACGTAATATAACCTAGCACAGCACTGCGTCAATTAACTAACAAAACAACAATGGCTACCGGGTTTTCAGTTTCCTTCTCTCTCTTTTGCTTTTAGTTCTTTGTCATGTCACCGGTGTAAAAGTAGGGGAAAGTGACGAAGTTTATCATAAGAGTTACCTACCCGTGACTACGTCAATTTAGCTATAACAATTCGTTGGCTGATGACAATATTGAAGCAGTTGCAATAAACCATCATTATTTGTTATTATGAGAGTGTTAAGATTAGAGAGATTGTAATATTTGCTTTCTGTATCAACAAAATTAGGCTAGTAGGTTAGGTTAGGTTAAGTTAGGTTAGGTTAGGTTAGTTTAGGTTCCTGGAAAGCAGGAGCCTTCTTCTCTTGTGCGGAGTCTGAAACCACATACAGGCTCGTCCCAGGTGACGGATAGGGGAATGCCTGAGGCCCTGTTGCCAGCAGGATCGAGGGTAGAAGTGAAATGCTCCCGCGGACCAACAGGCACCCAGACGTTGGATAGATTATGGGCTCCAAATAATATCTTCTTGGGAAGAAGGTGATGGATAGAATGTGATTGATACGAATGATCCATACGTTCCGGATGTATTAAGTTATCCCATCACAGATTATTTATATGGTAAAATACACTGAAAATCGGTTCGCTTAAAGAGACAATTAGCGCTAAACAGACAGAAACAGACAAAAATAGACAATAGAGTCCTTGAAGGATAGACTGCCCTTTGGATCTGAAGTAACGCACACGCGGTTCCGGACCAAAGGCTGAAGATAAGAGAGGTTTAAGCAGGTATACCCGTTTTTAGAGTGAGTCCTACACTACCAAGAGTGATTGATCCAAAGCTTCTGGTGTGCATAAAGCATTTCCTCTCCCTAGAAAAAAAGGTTAGATTATAGGTTACGATAGATTAGATTAGGTCAGGTTACAAACAAAGGGAATACAATAAACAATCATCATTGGTTATTATGAGTGCTAAGATTAGCGCGATACAAAATTTACATTCTATATCAACAAACTCTTGCCAGGATCGTCATATGGCGGTTAGTGGTTAGTTAGTTTTATAATAAAACTTAGTTGGTTCACTATGACACGTAAATTGAGTAGGAACTACATAATCAGACAGGTGTTGACGTCTTGTTGTGCTATCTACTACATAAAAACTTCTCGGGAATTAGGTCACATTAACACTCTGTTATAAATGTTCGTCTTTACGTACGTTTCGATCTCACGACCATCATCAGAAGACTTATTTTGTCAAAAAGGGGTTAACTAAAACTAATTAGCACAAGCGTCCATATCGCACAATTTTCAATCAGAAAGCTCACGCCGTCGAAACGAACAGAACCACGAATAATCGAAAATTGTATCGTTAATATTGAAGTATAGATTTTTTTGTAACAAGAAACCACTGTTAAGTAATATTCTCATAATGTACAAACGCATATTGCTATGGTCTCAAAGCAACTGGAGTTCGAAGCTATTTGTTTGTAATAACTCGACCCAGATGTAGATTTATGACGTACTTGAAAAGGTTTTAGACCTGCATTGGAATTTACTTTACTTAAGCGTTCTTCCTAAAATATACTTTTAACATTATAAAGACGTATGTAGGAATTTGCAAGAGTTTTAATTAATCAAGTTAGTATAAATCTGACTCAATCCCTGAATATCATTCCTATGATTTACAGAATTTGAATCCCTTTTTATGTTAATCATCTCCAGGATAGATCTTTTATAATAATTGGTTTCTTTAGTTAAAATATTAACATTTTTGTAATCAAATTGATGGTTATAATCAAAACAGTGCTTAGCAAGGGCAGTGGAATTTTCTAAGTTATTATTTCTTGTGCTATACTTATGGCCGTACATTCTTTTTTGTAAAAATTGTTTAGAGATTCCAGTATAAGTTCCATCACAATTTAAACAATTCAATGTATATACTGTGTGGGTTTGTTTATCTTTAGGTATTGCAGGTTTTAGATTTGAGAAATATTTCCCAACACAGTTAGTAGGTTTATGCGCAACATTTATATCGTACTTTTTCAAACATTTCTTAATTTTTTCTGAGGCCTCTGGAATGTATGGTAAAGTTATATAATTGTCTGTATTACCTGTTATGTTATTTTTATAAGAAGAACCATTATAGATTTTGTTTATTCTCTCTTTAATGATTGGATTGTAGAAAGTTTTTGGGTAGCCATTCATTTCCAATGCATTACGAACAATTTTTAAATTTTTGGGACGGTCCTCTGCGTGGGATAATTTTACCGCGCGGTCTGTGAGGCTGTTTATGACACTTTTCTTATAACAAGCTGGTGCAACGGAATTGAAATGAAGATAACGTTGAGACCAGACTTCTTTTGTAAACCAAGAAGTTTTTATTTTTCCATCTGCATCATGCCTAATGGTCATATCTAGAAAATTAATGTTACTGTTTATTTCTATCTCACAAGTGAATTGAAGTTTACAATGGAAATTGTTAAATTTATTAATCACATATTGAATTTTATCGTTGGGAACACACATAAGGCAATCATCTACATACCGTTTAAAGAATATAGGCTGAAAATCTAATGAATTTATAACAGATTCCTCTAGGCATTCCATGACGAGGTTAGCAATGGTAGCTGAAATAGGAGATCCCATTGCTGTGCCGAAAATTTGTCCAAAATATTGCTCACCGTACTGAAAATAAGTGCATTCTAAACAAAACTTTACCGCATTTATAAAATCCGATTGATCAAGAGGTGTGTGGTTTTTAATCTCTGGCCAACATTTTTTGATGCAATTTAATACCAAAACGACAGGTATATTTGTAACTAAAGAAACAACATCCAAGGAAATTAGTTGATGGTTTACATTTATAACAGAGTGTTAATGTGACCTAATTCCCGAGAAGTTTTTATATAATTCATACTGGGTCAAGAATCTTATTATATTGCTATCTACTACTATATTATTGATACTACTGTGAATTTGAAAAAAAATTCTTTTATGAAATGAAAGATAATTATTTTGATATTACGAAAAATTCTTGGTGAAGTTCTCCTAATCCTGTCTTGAGTGATAATATGATGAGCTACAACCTACATGAAGCTAATCGATCCTAACTAACAACAAAGTTCAGAATGAAACATATTCTTATGAACTATATAACGCATTGTAGTATTACTATGAGATATAACGTTTTGTCCTATTTTATGCACAAGTGTCTCGTTCCTTTTCTGTCAATGAGTACATTAGGTGCACATTCATAGGGACCTTCGTATAAATCACTAAGCTTATTTCCCGTTTCACTTTTGATTAGAACCAAGTCGTTTCTATCTTAAATCACTGGGTCTACCGATTTATCGTAATCACTTTTCCGTTTAACCTCACTACTTACTGGATTATTACAAGCATCTTCATGAGCTCTTTGCTATCTTTATTTTTACTCGAAAGGGTAATTATCAAAATTATTTAAGGGATCATTTCAGCAGGTCGTCAAGTTGCTGTGAATACTACACACTCTACCGAAAAGTAATTCAAATGGTGTGTATTTTGTATCAGTATGAACGAGTGCATTGTACACAAAACACATAAGGTAACCATGAACTTCAAGAAATACTCTGTTTCTGAGAGATTGTTCTTAAATATGCTCCTAGTACTTTATGTGAATTTTATAAAGATCCAATACTTTGATGAAGGTGAGCAGTACTTTGTAACTGATTAATTTGTAATAGTTTGCAAACTTCAGTCATTGTGGATGAGATGAATTCAGAACCAGGGTCAGTTGCTATTTCGTTCGGTATACCGTAACGCAATATCAACTTATTTACGAATGCTGTTGCAACCGATAACGTGTCTTTTGACTTTAGAGGGTAAGCTTCAACAAATTCTGTAAGTTCGCATTGCTTTATCAAAATGTACGAAAAATCATCTGCATCTTTTGCGATAGGACCCACGATATCCTCTCCTTAGGTCGGCTGCACTCTCAACTGTTGCGCTCATCACTAATTTTTAGGTGTGGCTTCTTGATTTGTTTCATATAATTATATTTTTCCAAAATGGCACTACCCTAAATTGTCATTGACGCTGATTTTTTGGCTTAGAGATTTTCGTAAATATTTCATGTACTTACGCACGATAAAGATAATACAAATCAGAATTAAAATTATCAATAATGCTAAAAGGGGCCATTCGGTACGTGTTGATCCAAATTGTGTAACCGAAACATTTCCATTTGCGACTTGGGCATTTATAACTTCTTTGTCTGATTGGGTGAAGCCCACGTATCACTGGTGCTACTCTATTTTCCACAATTACGGCCTTTTCAACACTAGCCTTCCAAGGCTTGAAGTATGCCTGCACTGTGACGGCGTTGGCAGGATCGCCATATGAGGTTAGGTTAGGTTAGGTCACAAACAAAGAGGTTACAATAAACAAGCATTATTGATAATTATGAGAGTGTTAAGATTAGCGCGATTACTATATTTGCATCTCATTCATTAAACTCCACTTGCCTTGTCGCGATGATCACATGAAGTATGTCATAATTACTCCCTATTGGTAACGCTGTAACTATGATTGAAACCTTGTTACCACTTGTAAGGCAACACCGCTTCGAAATAGCTACGAGAAATACGGAAGCTGTCAAATTGCGTAGTAAATAACCATAAAAGGTGCGCGACGTTGTCGCTCTCTGAACAAATGATGCAATGGAATGGAATAGTTCTATATTTAAAAATTTAAATATTCTATAATTCGATTGCATATTCCAGGTTACCATAAGTTATGGAATATTTTTAAGAGAGTCGATTATTTTCAGTAAACTATTATCTAATTATTCAGTTGCTAATTTCTAAATTACCTCACTCATTTTCTTTGAGACTACCATTTTTTTTACATGATTTGTCATAACTTCAATAAGTGAACTATTATCCAAATATTCCAAATTAATTATGATATCCAAATTTTCCCATTTTTACCTTCATTGCCAGGACTGTTACTGCAGTGTAAACTTCACAAATATAAGCTCAAAATATGAATAGTCAATTCGATTGCATATTCCAGGTTACCATAAGTTATGGAATATTTTTAAGAGAAAACGACATTTCAACGGTATCGCTTCTAATATAACAAATAAATAATGCTATGGACGTTTTTATAATAATTACAAATGTCAATCCGGCACACAGAACAACTAATCCGGCAACAGCATATTCCATATGGCCATACTTGTAATATACAGCGGTCTGAGTGGCCCGAAATTTTGGCAATGTCTGATCGTGTTTAAATGTAAACAATTCTGTCTTCTTAGGATAATAGGTCTATGGTATCAACAAAGTTAGCTTAGGTTAGGTTAGAAACAAAGGGGTACAATAAACAATACTTATTGATTATTGTGAAAATACTTGCGTACAGCAGGGTGGTTGGCCCAGGCAGCAGGTACTACATACTACTCATCTGACGTACCAACCAAGTACATACATGGGACACGCAGGCTACGTAGACCTTGAAGAGATCCGGGACTAAATGTACCTATATAGCAGTAATACAAGCTGCACTCAAATTAAGTCGACACTGTCAAGCATTGTTCAAGTCATTTTCCAAAATGCAATATAACTGAGCCCATTGACGAATAAATCCCCATCAGGGGTGTAAACACATTTACAAAGCTTAGACATATGCTGACAAAAAACATGAGACTATAAAAGAGAAACAACAACCCTTATCCGCTAAAAATACTGACGAAGTACTGAGGACCTTTCAGCTACCAACTAGCCTGATATAGCCTATTAATTTCAAGGTGAAAAGTCCTCAGTATCTTAACAGTATTTTTGTATGAAGGATGAGGGTGTGAACTCTTTTATAGCTTTTTAAAAAACATTAGCTTACAGAAAATGTTATACAACTTGTTTGTTATAAGAATAATATGTACAGAAATATGGATATATTGAGCTTAAACAATATTTTAAGATATCCTATGCTTATTCAAACATATATATCGTATTGAAGATCATACGCTGGCTGTTCAAGATATGGTTATGTTAGTGCTTCGATGATATAAGTGATAAAAAACGAAGTAACATTGTTTTATTGTACTAATATGACAAATCATCTTAAAGTAGCGACTTTGACTATTGATATCGTACTTTTATATCCAGTTTTGAACGTATCAAGTAATATTTTTGTACTTGTAAATGTTCAGTAGAGGTTTCAAATAAATTAACCTCTTGTTGAAGCTCCACAATAATGAATCAATATGGCTCACAATAGTCGGGTCAAATTAGACGAAAAAAGTATAAAAGCTGGGAAAATTTGCGGGCAACTCCGATCGACTCCGGGTTTTTTGCAAAATTTTTCTGAACGGATTTACAACATTCCCGAAAAAAAAGCAATACGTGCTTTTCCATTTTTCAATTGTTATAGAGGAATATAGAGGAGAATGGCCAATTTTCATGGCCAAGAAATTAGGAAAAAGGCTAGAAAATTGTACTCGGGGGTTTTCGAGGTCGCTGATCACGATTCCGAAGTTGGATTTTCCATTTTTCGATTTATTTATTTGCAAAATTTCCGCGTTTTGTCCATCAACATTGACCAATAAATCCAAAAATGGAAAATCCGACTTCGAAATCGTGATCAGCGACCTCGAAAACCCCCGAGTACAGTTTCTAGCCATTTTCCTAATTTTTTGGCCATGAAAATTGGCCATTTTCCTCTATAACAATTGAAAAATGGGAAAGCACATATTAGTTTTCTTTCGGGAATGTTGTAAATCTGTTCAGGAAAATTTTGCAAAAAACCCGGTGTCGATCGGAGTTGCCCACAAATTTTCCCAGCTTTTCTGCTAATATGACTCGACTACAATATTCATTTATCAGAATCTGTTTGCAATATGTCGATGAATTGGCGAGTTTCATGTTATCAGCTGGCGGCAGAAATATCAGGTGTATCCGTGAAGTTAATAACCGGATGATTAATTTTAATTATTTCACATTCGTAAAGCGTTCATTAATCGTTTGTTTTAATTACATAGCTCACTAGTTTGTTATTTTATGGCATTGTAAAATATTTCATGTGATTTCTAAGAATATCGCATAAACGTAGATTATCAATCCAAATATAATAAAATTGGAAACTATATTTAATTTTCAATAATTATTATGTGAATCGTTTGCACACTGTATTATGTAATAGAGAGAGAGCATTATTTGCTTGAACATATATTTGTTCTGCTGCATCATACGAACATGTCATAATAATATGTTAGTTCAAAGCAGAGACGGCATCAGGATCTTACAGGTTCGGAATCAAACGTTGAACCTTAACTCATGTAGCGACGCAACTTATTTCTACGAAGGTGTCGAACGTACAATTGTAGGTTAAAAATTACCACAATCAAAGTAACTTTTGTTCGTAACTATAACAGTGTAATTGATTGTTGTTCTTCTACTCCTTGGCATATTTCAATCCAATATCAACTAAACCGCATGTAAACTAAGATTGAATTGAAAGAGGAACGCAATTTCAGTTAATTGTATTGGAAGAGATGGGTCCCAAAATATTCTCGTTTGAAAGCAATCAGCAATACAATATATGAACGTTATAAACTGGAAATTGATTACCTTCGAATAGTGAATAAATTATCTCCTAATATTGTTCAGTTTATTGTTGTCCAATATTGAAAGGATTTTTCCACCATAGTATGATATTATAAGTTATTGAGTTTCTAATTGCTTGAATATTTTTAATAACCATTTCCGCTCCAAGTTAGAGATAATTAAGCTTGGAAAGAGACTATGGCTGACATCTGTGTTTTAATGGCGAAAATTGATAACCTTACTAATGCGCGAGAACTCGAGAGGGGTCTCGCGACACTCGATGAGAAGGGAGACTAGAAAACGGGAATTGATATGAATCATCTTGTGTGAAACCTAATCTGGGGTGGGTCGAACTATTTTCATTCCTTTATCTTTTTATTGAAGGATAATTATCAACAATTACCTTGATAATTTGTCTAATTATATCTAAACCTAGTAGTAGACGTGTATAATTCTCTGATAGATGATATTTTTCAATAATTATATGAATATCGACTCACCGCGGGGCCACACAAGATCGATTTGTCTTGCTCGGATCTAAATTGAATAATCGTTTACCTATATTCTTCCTCTTGTCTTTAAACCGTATCTAATTTGTCAAGTTAATAGTCGGAATGGTTTATACCGTTCATTAAGGCTGTTTCACTTTCCATTGACAATCCTCCTAATAAATTTGGAATGGATATGTCTCTTCACAATAATTATTGATCTGGGTGAATCTAAATAAAGCCGAAATTTTCAATAACTGCTTTATGGGAATAAACCTTCAGACATTGCTTGAACAAATTATTCATTCCGAATAGATAGAATTGTTCTGTTGCAAATTTCTAAATTACCTCACTCATTTTCTTTGAGATTGCCTTCTTTTTTATATAATTTGTCATAACTTCAATAACTATTATCCAAATTTTCCAAATTTATTGTATTATCCAAATCTTCTTATATTTACCTTCATTCACTGGGCTATTACTGCAGTGAAGACTCCACAAAAAAAAATCAGAATATGAATAGTCAATTTTGTTATGTCCTGAAAATCCATAATTTTTGACATACAGTGACTAAATACAAAATTTCTATATTTAGCAATTCAACTCGATAACAATAAAAGTTCCTGTCGTCAACTATATCTCGCTTGAACTAATCTTTTCGAGTTCAAGTTGATTTTGTTTTTAATTAATTAATCGGTCATCATTCTACTTGGACTTATAAGTTTACAGTTATTTTCTACTGATTGGTCGGAATAAACTAATTAGATCATTCACTTTTGTCTAAAATTAACTTGATGTAACATGTTCGAAACAATGAGCAATTACATGCCATTAGAAATAAGTTGGTTATATTTGATAAGTATTCTATTGAAACTGTTACCTGTTATGTGCTTTAAATGTTGGCTATCAATCAAACAGTGAAACTATCAACTAAATTCATAACAAAAGAGTAGAAAATGTAATTATCTTCTTTGGTGTATCTTATGAATCTTATGAAGCAATAATACCCGCAATTTGTTTGTGGAAGAACCATAATTTTTATCATTATTAGCAACATACAAAAATCATATCTCAACAATCTCATTTATTTCTTGAATTTTTGTTAATACTGAATTATTGTTATTTTTTGGTAATCAACTGCATTAGAGCTTGCTCCATACTCTCTCACAGACAGACGCAGCTTCCCGTTCATTATATCTTGGTTGATGATTATTATGCTTCTTCGTGTTTCTTTGATATACTCATCCCAATAATCAATAGTATGTAGCAGAAAGGCCTAGTGGATACGCGTAAGTATCTCTGCGACGGATGCGCCTTGATGTGTTCCAATATCTCGGTTATAGATGTTTACGCAAATGTTAACGTTGCTGGAATCACTTTCAAGTAGTTTATAATCCAAGCTATCCTGAAACGGCTATGGCAAGGCCACAAGACGTAGTTTTTTGCGGAATCACTTGGACTGACCTGTCAGTAAGAACAAAAGTTGAAAAACATCCGAAACTCCTAAAATATAGCGCGAGGTTTCTGGTTCACATAAAGCTTACGAAAATTTGACTCAACATAGACAAACTGGCAGATATTAGTGTGTCATTTTTAGTAGTGAGAAGAAAATATACTACAAGTGTCACAAGTGTTCGAAATTGGAACATACTTTGATTTATATTAGATAGTATAATATCTTTTGATTTCAGTTTTTCATTCTGGGGCATTGTTCGAGGGATTACGAATCTGCATTTGAATTTTTATAAAAGTAATTGTTCATCATAAATTCATTTCAAAAAAGACTTAATCTAGAATACAACTGTATTATATTAATTTTCTACTTCAAGGAGAGTTTTCATTTCATTTAAAACGCAAGACAAAATTCTTGCCTCAAAGTCAAACTGGGGTTTCAGAATGAAAACTATTGCTGAAATTATGGCATCCAAACCAATCAGCAATTATTATAAGAGCTCAGGAATTTCTATGATAGTCACCAAGACAAAGCATTCATACAGTGTGAATACAATTTATGTAGCTATTGGTATTCGTACATTTGCCACGTCACGTTTGTTTGGATACTCCTCTGCCTCTCCTCGTCATATATCATTCAGCTTGACAAATGCCCTCACCCCCCTTTTGCGTACGTATTTTATGGACGGTCCCGAAATGAATGACTTTGAAATATAATAAGATGATGTATATTTGGATACCAGTTGAGAGGAGTGGTTATAATTTTAGTACGGCTCTGGCTGCACAACACATTTCCAATAATTCATCGTAAATACAAATTGCTATATAGTTATTTTATAATAATACCAGATAGTAGTTTCTTATATCGGAGAACACAAACAAGCATTAGACGATCGCATTTACTTAATGGATTATCATGTTTGGCGTGGTCTGTCTAGTTATAAGGAGAGTGGCGACCGCAGCGAGATCGTGTGGAGTTTGTTTCTGGTAGTTTTTAGAATCACGATCGACTTGTATTGCTCCAGTTGCGGGATCTGTACATATTGATTTATATGACCACAAAGTAACTTTCAAAAAAGTTGCAACAGAGTCGAAGCACGCCCAAATACTAATCATCCGTAATAATTACATTACTTAACTATAATGAACATCTGTAACTCAGAAATTATAGAAATGAAATCATGAAATCATTTCGTTATCATTATTAATTGCTATGTGTATTCTTACGGTCTAATCGATTCTATCGAAAAACTCCCTGCCATTTATACTTTACCTTCATCTATTCCGGTGTTCTCACGCAACAAGATAACTAGATATAAGCACTGTGAACCAGCGAGAAATACTATTCTCCTGCAATTATATTCAAAAGATGGAAAACCACATGCAAGATCGCTTCTGTTATAGAGGAGGATGTATAAAATTAAAAGTTTCGAAAATTCATCCTGAGGTAATAATTCCAAATATTTGGAAAGCAATAAGAAGATCCAGTAAGAAAAGGCATGATTGGAGACTATACCCGGAGAAATTTCTCATCAAACTTCTCTGTAGTCTCGACATTTACTACGTATATCGTGAATCCATGATGGATAATTCAGGTTTCAATTTACAATTACTCTACGGATTATCTTTATATTTCATCAATTGTTCATAACAAAAAGCTATATACCATCAAACTATCTCTTACTTATAATTATTGAGGCTCAAAAATTCCTATTGAAACAACCAGACTTTGATGATGAGATCATATGATGAAATTAATATAAGGAAATGCTGTGTGTTGGAATTTATTTATTTATCTTAATATTCTCATTGCAGATTATATTGAAACCAAAACATATAGCTGCCCAAGCAGCATAGAATGCTTGACAAAAAGTTCAATTTTGTTACATGCCGAGAGTTTATCTGTGTTGATTTTCAACCATTTATAAGCGATGAAATGTCACATATGATCACACAATAATAATTAATTATTGTAATGAAACTTACCAGTCTTGAAAAATCGTCGGCATCAAGTCGAACTATTGTGGCGCGGAATCCATCCGGAAGACAAGATTTTTCAAGATTAGCTGTCCGCGGAAGTCTACTATCCAAGATAAGCTTACCAGTCACCAGTAGAGACACGATGTGAAAAAATAACAGAACAATTACGCACGATAGAACAATAGCAAAATAAAGAATAATACCGTCATTAATTATTATAGGATTTGTGGCACAGAAGAACTTCAACTATTTGTGGTTGTGATCGCGGTCAGCAATTGTTGTGTTTTCAAAGACGGTCACACTGACCGGCGGCGGCACTGGTACAATCACGTGATAAAATCGTAGAAGACAGCGATGATTAATCTATGGCCTAGGCATATATTCACAGGGAGAAGGTTCGTGTTATTTGAGTATTTGATATACCATCAATAAAAGATATTTAATATATTGGGAGCTCTTTTGGTGACCATTTAGGACCGACTGACGCAATATTACTGCACTCATTATTATTATTTCTTCTAAATTCCTAAAATTTACGGAAAGTTCGTAATGAAATAGTGAACTAAATACGAGTATTACACGGTGTGAAACAAATGGTTCAGTCATATTCGTACAATAAATATACCATAAGCAAAAAATTACCAAAATAACGTTGAATACGCGTATATCAAATTATAATGCTCATTGGCGTGTTGCTTGGGTGAAGCGTATTGAGCTCAGCACAACCTATCAAAAGGTAACATACGTAAAATATTCCTGAACTCTGCTTCTGTTGGTGAGCGCATAATGAGCACAGTGATTTCAATTTATGCTTTATAAGTTTTCTATGGTAAACAATCATAACTTCTGCTTACGAACTATATTCTGCCTCAGGCAATATAAATAAGAAATAGTCACCCTCATCTACTGAAAATACTGTCAAAGTACTGAAGACCTTTGAGCTAGCAAGTAGAAATCATCAAAATAAATCAAATTAGAAATCAAAATGAGCCTATTTAAATACCTACTGATGTTCAGATTTAATATGCTATATAAGGGATAACCATCAGCTGGAGATGAATCCGAATTCAGTAAGTTGATTTTTTGCTCAAACATTTCAATCCCTTCTAAATTACCTAGACACTCATATTAACATTACTGTGTATCAAGAGTGATAAGCTTTCTTGAGAAATGGTGTGATCTGTATTTAGAATATATTCGGCTAACGTTGATGTTTGACTATTATATACCTTTATGTGGGGAAACTGTCCTTTACACAAAGGTAGAATGTCCCTCCTAATTTGGCTCACATAATAGCATTTTGATCAGGACAATCAGTTGTAAGAATTTCATCAAAGGGGTTTCCTGAGCAGTTTTTAACTTCTTCTCCTAACAAGCTGTCTTATTGCAAATTTGGAAAACAAATTGTGAAATTTATTAATTATTTAAGGATAATAACTGAAACTGTTGAATTGTATTGAACTATTTGAAGGTAGCAGTGGCTATGAAGAATGGAGAAAACTACAAATATAGAATTACTGAAAGTAATCCCTTATATACCATATTGATTCTAAATTGTATTCAAGCAGGCACAGTTTAATTTCTAATACAGTCTGCTCTGGTGTCTACTTGGTAGCTGAAGGATCCACAGTATTTTTAGTGGATAATGGTGATTCTTTTTTATTTATAGTGTATCCACAGTGTGAACTTTTTTATACTTAATTTGTGACTCTGAGTCAGTTCCGGAAATTGACTTTGACATACTAATGTACATTGTACAGTATTACCAAAAAAATGTATGTACGGAAAAATGATCATCTAACGAAAATGAGTACCCATGGCCAATTTAACCTCTTAAATGAACTGAATTATGGTCGAATGGAAATTTATTTTCGTTTGAATACAGAGTAATTTAATGAAGTATATACGCCCATAGATGATATTACATTACGTGGCTGTAATGCACTAATTCACAACAGTTTATTGAGAGTGAAGTACAATTAGCGGCGACTTTCAGCTTCGAAGAATTCTATAGCATTTTATCGAGTGTTTTATTAGGTCTTTACAGCAATATTGAAATATAAGTTTGATGATAATTCATAATAATTCGTTGAACCAAAAATATTGCATTCGTTATATGAATGTGATATTCCTATCTGATGGTAGGACGGTCGTAATATTCCTTTCGAATAACTGCTCTTCGCCCAAGTTCCTAATTGAACACCACTTTGCGGTGAACAAACATCTTGTTGTTGTTCGAAATCGTGGATATGTTTGGCAACGGGACAGGAGACACAGGAAAACTGAGTTCACTTTACAAAGATTGCGCAGAGCGAAAACCAACTCATCTGCCTGTCTCTGCTGTGTGCAATACGCGGAACAGTCCGTTACTTTGTGATATTTCATTTTTACAGATGAATTCAAGAAAGGTTACTTTTTTAAATATAATATTTGAAAGAACGTTGATTGTAATTCCGAACTTTACAGTTCATTATCAAAACATACAATGACGTCTTACAAAACCTAATCTATCTAGAGCAACTCTCGCCATGTAAAATTGACATAAAAGCATAAGAGCATAAAAGGTGCGGTTGAAATAAAGAGTTCAATTTGCAGCATGCATCGGCGGTTGTGGTCTAGGTGGTTGAGGTGCATGTTCAACAAATGGAGGCAAGGTGAAAGGTTCTCGAAAAATAAAACAGATCGCGCCACAATTGAAAATACCATTAGACATTTGTAATGTACAATTTTTAACTAGAACGCATTAAAATGTTCAGACAGATATGTCATTCAGTTCTGTTTTGACTGGTCGTCCAATTGAGATCACAACGCCAGAAATCGTCAATAAAATCCATGGTATGATATTGGACGATCGGCGAGTTAAGGTGAACTAGATTCCTGAGGCTATGGGCATCTTAACCGAAAGAGTACGGAACATTTTGCATAAATTTTTGAATATGAGAAAACAATCTGTCAGACTTTTTGGGCTGATTCGTAGCCGTGGACGTAACATGGATCCATTAAAACACTCGAGACCAAAAAGCAGTCGAAACAGTCCTGGCAAATCGAAGCCGAAAAAGGCCAAAATGAGTTTATCGGCCAACATAGTCAAGGCGACAGTTTCTTCAGATGCACACGGTATCGTCCATATCGATTACTTCGGAAAGGGCAAAAAGATCACCGGCGTATATTATCCAGAGCTGTTGGATCGATTCGATAGCCATTTGAAGCGAAAGCGGTCGCATTTGATGAAGGAAAAAAAGCTCACCGGCGCATAGGTCCGCAGTCGCAAAGGCAAAATTGCATGAATTGGGCTACGAATTGGTTTGTCATCCACCATATTCTCCAGATTTGGTCCCCTGCGACTTTTATCTACTTCAAAACTTGTAGAAATGATTCGGCAGGAAGAGATTCGGCTCCAACGATTAGGTCATCGCTGAAACAAACGCCTATTATGAAGGATTGCCGAAATCGTTATTTAGAAGGGATCGAAAAATTATAAAACTTATGTCGAAATGCATCGGGCTACAAGGAGATTATGTTGAGAAATAAATCATTTCTTGTTTCATTTTTCAGGGACTACACTTTGCCCTCGTAAGTCATCCTATGTGAAAAATCAATTGAGAATGATTGACCTACCATAAAAAGTGTATCTTATAGAATTTAAAAACTGAAGTATTCGAGGTGGAAGTTTGTTTATGATATTTGTGCTGACTATTTCTCTATATGTCTCTCTATTTATATTTTTCCTCATCCCTTCTATTCGTCAAACATGGCATTCTCTCTTATCAAATAATATGTACATCATTCCTTCTTGAAAAGTTACCTAATCGGACTCGCTTGGCCGTACTTTTTCTTAAGGTCATATCATTACTGACATTTCAAGAGATTTGAATATCACTGTTTTCCAGATATTCAGAGATGTTAGAAGGATATTTTCCTTAATAACATGGATACCACGTATCCAAAAATTTAGGACAAACAATTTGGAACATTAACCTTTATTACATATAGAAATAAATTTATTTAATCAAAATAATTGTTGCAAGATAATGACTTGATATTAGAAAACAAATCAAAGAACACAAAAAATTTGAAAATAATAAAATATAAGGACAAACATTGAAAGTATACATTTAGTACTAACATTTGAATATGTAGTATTTATTTATATTCATAAACAGCGTATGGTTCACATTGCACTATCATATTAAATATTTAATTTTTCGTCTAATGGGGTATTCCAAATTAGGATTGTTGCAACACAACATTTTCCTTTTTCTCCATAAAATCAAGAATATCTTTCGGAGCTTAACATAAGATTGTCAAGTTTTTCGAACCAAATAATTATTCGAACATTTGTTGAAGCTAAGGTTCACCGAGTAAATTTCTAATGTATATACTGTTGTGCATCGTATAAAAAGAACATATCGATTAGCAGTCTTTGAAATTATGTCAATGGTTGTGTCTCAATGTCCTTTTTTGGTTGCTATAAAATATCCCTCAGAGGATAGTTACCTCACTGATGATGTGCGGGATCGACCAAATGGTTCAACAGTGCTTCTGAATTAAACTGTTTTTACTAATTAGTTAGTTTCACTTTTATTATTCAAACATAACATAGTCCATTTTATTTCAATTAATACTCAACATTGCAGTAAATGTCCTTTGGCCTTTTTCCAATATTCCCATTCATCTCTCGATTCTGTGCTCAGTGGATTTTTTTCTACGTTAATGACAGGAGACATATCGAGATTAATAATTCTCAAAAAATTATTTTGCAGGTTCAAACTTTGCAGTTTCGTTCTTTTAAACAAATTTCGATCTAGGTACACGATGCTATTAAAACTGAGATCCAGTTTCTTCAGTTTTTCTATACTATCAAACGTTCCGCGTTCAATTGTTGGTAACAAGTTGTGACTCAGGTCAAAGAAATCCAACTCCTTCAATCTGGGCAGTGAATACCGATTCATTGACGCAATCTCATTGTAATTGAACAAAAGATAATGAAGTTTCCGTTGGTCGTATGCGGTATCTAGATCATCCAGAAATTTAAAGGCATCTTCAGGAATTTCTTTCAAGAGATTATGTGCAATATCAATTCCTTTCAGATTCGTTCCTTTGAACCACTTTCCATTCCAATTTCTCAATCTGTTGTATTTCAAATCAATGAAATTAAGATGACTTAGGTCGTTGAACGCTTCCACTTCGATTCTATATATTCTATTGTTATCCAGGGCAAGATATTTTGCGTCTATTGTTGTGAAAACATCATTCGCAATTTCCTCGATGGTATTGCTAGATAAATTCAGGATTTCAAGTAGACCCAAATTGCGGAATGCAAAAGGTTGAATAGTTTGTATGTTATTCGATGACAAATCCAATGATATAATGTTGGTTAAGTCTTTGATGGAGTTTCGATGCAGAGTCGGGATACTTTGGTCAGTTATGTATATACCATCTACATCGCTTCCGAAGATATAGTCCTTCAAGTTGCTGCTTGACTCGATGTTCAGAGTATTTCTTGTATTTGATGGAGATGACACTAGAGAGATTCTCACATTATTAAATGTAATATTTTCACATGTATTTATTTGAAACTGTACAAATAACACTAATAATGTCAGTACTTTGAATGGAAACATACTATTAATATTTGTTTATCACACTCCGATGATATTTTATCATCGTTTCTGTTAGCTTCTTATTGCGAAATATGAGATAACAACTTTTGATGTGATGAACTATAAATTTGATTTATACACGGGGTGTTTAATTTTCCAATAGTTGTTACTATTGATTGATGTACAGCGTACGAGATATTTTGAAATAGGTGTATGGAGTAGAATCAAATGGGACGTTGATATTTGTGTCAGGGAACACATTGTTCTCAAAACAATGTAGAATGAATTTTAAAGATATCATAAATATACGTATGACCTATATCAACGCCCAATTCACAAACAGCGGCGGATCCAACCAATTGGGGGCAGGGGGGTACTGGGTTGAGCATGAGCAATGACATTTTATGTGATGAATTAAAATTTTCTTGTACAAAATAAGAAAATCTATCATCAATAGGTATTACCTATGTATTTCAAAAACAGTAGCTGCTATGTGAAAATGAAAAAGTTTATTCAAACATACTAGTAAATGACTAAATAATCGAAAAATGTTGATAAAGATGAAAACATATTATCGAAACGTCAAAAAGAGAAGTCTTATTTTGTTTTCAGTAATAATGATGAACCATAATACCAAGAAAATGAAATGTATATAATATATATACCCAGATAAATGCCGCGGAGCAATGTCCTATGCTCAGGCGGCATGTTGGCAAGACGACACCTGTTTCCGACACAGGTCCATACAACCAAATAAGCCTGACGTTGTCCACCTCGATAAACAAACAAAGACTATGTATGTCATCGAATTCTCTGCTCCGACAAAGGAGAAAATAGTCTTGGAAAGATAAGAAATAATGGACAAATTATCAAAATCTCCCGTTCGAACTCTGCACGCTATACCCAGGCCACAAGGTCGTATTAGTGGTTCTGATGTATCGGTGTTTTGGGCGGGATTCGGTCTTCGCTGCGTTCGAACTTGAAGATCATTCCGGCAGGTAAGAACTCGGCGCGGATCTTGATAGACCCGATGCAGAAGACAGAAAAGCTGGTTTTAATAAGACTACTCAGGGCATACGATTGCTGCGATGTCGTCGGAGCGCGCAAAAGCCCCGACCAGGTATTAATGTAAAAAAAAATATGTAACCAAATCAGTTAACCGATACTACTCCTCCCCGCCGATCAGTAAGTAGCTTCAGGTTCTTAAGTTATGTGCCCTAAGTAGTCTTATTGAACTCAGGATGACTGCCTTCTGCATCCGGTCTATCAAAATACAGAAGATCTTGATATTTTGTCCATTTTTCCTCCTCTTTCAAGACTATGTTCTTCTCTGCCGGAGCAGAAGAGTCGATGACATACATAGTCCTGGTTTGTTCATCTAGGACGACAACGTCAGGTCTATTTGCTTGTATGGACCTGACGGTCGGTGATTCCAGTAGATCTGCCATTTTTGTTTCGGACAACGGATCAATATCTCTTGGCATATAAGGCAGCACTTGATATTATATTCCGTACGAATGCCTTGGATAGTGGTACAGCACCCGTGGAGCCGCATTATTGCGATGGGTGTACGCCCATACCTGCATACTCATCACGTTACGGTGATAGACTGAGGTGTTGATTACAGCATCTTGGCAAGCTGCGGTAAATCCCTAGGTCTCGGTTGTAAGCCTGACTGACTTTGGGTAGCCGAAGTTCGGCCAGGTTGACAAGCCGAGCGTTTCAATGTTTCGGTAGAAATACCGTGTATCGGCTTCCAACTTGCCACCTGAGCATTTATCTGGGCTTTCAGGCAAGAAGGTTGAATCACGAGGTTGCCCTCTAGATGACTTTCTTTACTGATGTGAAATTCGAGAACACGTTCTTCAGCAGCTTTTGTGCTATCTTAAGGATAAATGCCCCCACTCAGGCCAATTTGTGACTTTTGACAAGACACAGGGAGAGGTAAGAACTTCACAAGCTATACTCAGAACCATACTTCGGTGCAGACCCTCCAGACTTAGGAGTCCCCTACCCCGCCGGTAACGTGAGAAATACATGCGGAAAATGGACGACCTAGGATGCAAACTGTGATGGATACGCATCATATCCAGGGTATCTTTGTCGAGTCTATGCAGCTCATCGGCCGTCCATTCCACCACTCCAAAAGAGTGAAGCAGGACTAGAACGGCAAGAATAATTGTTTCAGACTCCTTGTTCTCACTTGAAAGTTCGGAAGATCGGATCTTTTGAACAAGGTTTCTGTACTTGCTGGGGAGAGCCACCTTTACCGAGGAAGCGTGACAATTAGGACTTTCTTCAATTCCCAGGTATCGATAGGTCTCCCCAGCATCAAGATGCTTGAAGATGCTTCCGTCGGCAAGCTGTATATTCTTGTGCACTCCCGGAGATCGTTCTCTCCTCAAATGAAACACTGCGGGCTTATCCAATCCCAACTCCATGCCTACGGCTCGTGTATATTCTTGAACCACGTTGAGCACTTGATGGAAGTTTTTCTCCCCAGGGGCATACATCTTCAGGTCATCTATGTAAAATAAATGGGTGATCTGATGCCTCCGGTCGTTCGGTGGTCAAGAGTAATATCCACGAGTCCATATTAACGCAATGAAGAGCGGCAGCAGTGAGATGTTGAACAAGAGGGGACTCAATAGTCTCCTTGGGAAATACCCCTCTTGAATGTTACCAATTCTGTCAAGACTCATGGTGCCTGATGTGATGGAAAAACGAGTCTTCCAGAGGGGCAACAGATGTTCTTCGTATCCCACTAGTGGGGTTGGTACCGCAAGGCATTGGAGCAAGTATAATAATAGCTGATGTGATGTTGAATCAGATGCCTTGTGGTAGTCAGTCCAGGCTATGGAAAGTTTGCGCTTGTAGAGTATGGAGTCTATCTATCACCAGGTTCTCCCGGCAGTCCTCCATGCCTTTCTTTGCCCCATGCTGCTCGCTGATGTTATAAATTATAGGATCGATCAATCTCAATTCAAAGCTAGTACATGATAGGCTACTAGTTTGAAGTTTTTTACATTCCAGAAATGTAGATATTGAAAAAATGGCAAAAACTAAAACTTGAAATAAAACGTGCACATTTGAGACATATGTGTGAGATCAGAACAGAAACAACTTTATCTCACGATTGCTTCTCCAATTTGAGCAAATATGTTTATTATAAACGATAAGTTACGTGAAGCCTCTCGAGTAGGTAATTTTTCATTTCTTTTTAAGCAAAGCCTAACGTTCAAGTCAAATTCCAAGATAAATTATTTGAAAAAATTCCCATATGATGTCAACAGTATATTACTTAAGTTTTCTATGTTCATTCATACATTTTCTATCGTTCTGAAGATGAAACGCTTGTTATCGTCATTATAGTAACACAAACTGGTAACATTTAATTTAGGATTGATGCCACACTATGTATCATCAATGCTAGAAGTTATCAACTAAAGCTTGATTAATATGTCCTTAAATATTAATTATTCCCAGAACCAGAATAAAAACGTCGCCTTTTAAAAAACAAAATCACATATTAATAATTCAGAATGGAAAAAAGTAATTCAAGAAATCTAGAGCTTGAAGGCTGATAGTCTAGGAGCTAGAGCTATATCTGGTCTGAACATTAACCCGATGGTACTATGGTTTATCGTTAGAAGATGGTTCAATGATCAATTCATCTCACAGACCGAATTCTCGTCGGCTGCTGGATTCCGAGATACAGCCTCCGCAAATTGTTTATTTTTTGACTTGAGGTTAACCCTTTTCAAGTTACGGTTACTTGAAAAGCATGCCATTCTAATAAACTTCCACCATGTGCCCTCATTTTTATCGTGTCCGTTTATCAGGCTGACCAGTTCAAGTTCAAATTGAACCAAAAATGGACTGCACGTTGACCCTCCCAAACCTGGTGGGAAATGTTCATTAATGTTGGCAATTGTTAAGATACTCTATGCCATCAAAAGTTATCGGTCCATCTCCGAGTAGCTCTGACTCCTAGACCAGATTGAGATGTAATGACTGTATTGCCTTGTATATAGGACAAATTGGAAGCAGTTTCAGTGAAAGGCTTCACGAACATTTGAGAAGTTACAGGCTCAACGAAGAAGACTCTAATGACGCGAATCACCTATTGGTACATAATCACAATTTCAATCTTAATCCCGATATTTTACATATTCAAGAAAAAGGACATAACTCAATATTCGAAAATCCATAGAAATTTTAAAATATTCATATTGTACCACATTCAGATTGATTTCTAATATTCATGGACATAATTTTAATTTTAGATTGAGCATTAATTTGAATTAAGTATTATGTGAATTTGAGATTAATTCTCGATAGTCCGAAAGTGAGCCTTAAAGGATGAATGGTCAGTAAGTATCTGAAGCATGGGACACAAACTGTATCCACTAATGACATAAAGAGTGATTGCTATCAAAACATGAAGCGCTTCAAATCTGAGAGCCATTAAAACTTTTAGTCGATTCATCTCACATTCGGTACACTCGAGGCTATCGGACCATAGTTTAATAAAATTGAAAGGTCAACGATAAGTCGAATTTATATATGAAATGTATAAACAAATTAGATTAGTAGAACGAGTTATGTCGCATATTAAATTATCTTTGGTGTTATTCTTAATGATCGAATGTGTTCATAGCACAGAGTTCACTTTCCAAAATGTTACCGGAACTTTAAAAACTTTCAACGGATCATCTCCAGATGTGACAAATAACATATTTGTCGTTTCTTCGAAAAGCATCAAGGAGTTTTTGAATGGTTTTCGCGTAGACGTAATATTAATACGAAAGCAAATAATACCAATATTATACAGTGATTCTCTTGCAAATTTGTTTGAAATTAGGAAATTGGTACTGACTGGCAATCATATAGAAAGGATAGTTCCAGATGCTCTAACAAATAGCACCAGAATTTTAGAACTCGATTTATCAAACAACTTGTTGAGTGAAATCCAGAAGGGTGTATTCAATAATGTAGGAGTGAAAAGGCTGTTTCTGAACCATAACAAAATACGTACGATCGAGAGCCAAGCTTTTGCTAATATGACAATATTGCAGCTCATAGAATTGAAACATAATAGAATAGCCATGTGGCAGCTAGACTGGTTTGTGGGTTCTCCGGTGCGCCACCTGGATTTTGGTTACAACTCATTAGAAGAATTACCAAAAGGATCATTCAATTATTACCAACAATTTACTCAAGCCAGTAAAGGCGAATTCTTCTTTATCGGTTTGAATCATAATCAGATAAGATATCTACATACAGGAGCGCTGCCCAACATATCTACTTTATGGTTCCTCTCTTTGGAATACAACCGATTGGAGCGAATCTCAGATGAAACTTTCTTATTGATTGAACGACTTGAGGAATTGAAGTTGGGACACAACCTGCTGAAAAAGTTTCCCCAGTATTTACTAGGCGAAACAGATGTCAAATATTTGAAATTGAACAATAATTTGATCAAGTGCATAGATGTGAACATAACAGAGATATTGAATGTGGATGGAAATCCTCTGAAACCCAGGTGTAAGGAAGAATGGGAAGAGAGGAAGCAACGTGATCTACGCCTTTTCAAAAATTATTTCAATGTTACGTTAGACTCGTCGAATAGGAAAGAAAATTCAGGAGAGTGAAAAAATTAATTGTATATTTAGATAAACTGAAAGTTCCTTAATTGAATGTGTCGTTTGTAAATTAATTTATTGTGTTTTCATTTGTGTAGTGTTGTACTCGTTTTATTTGTATCGAACCTATTATATAATTCATTCATTCTTAATTCAGTCAAATGCCTACACTACAATAGTTCAAACTTATAATTTGATTAAATTATGATATATTCTCTAATAGAAAATGTGTCATGAACCAGGACCACTAAGAGGTATGGGCTGTCACAATCTTTCCGCAGCAAAGAATAAACTTTATTGCAATATATGGCTGATTTTCAATATTTCCATACATGCTCACTATAAATCATTCCTATTTTCGTTCTTCTGTAGAAAATTGAGAGAAAAGAGAAGAAAGTGTCTACCTTATTCTTTAGGTATATGCCAGATAAATGTATCTTCTACAAAAACAGTGACAAGGTTCTCGAAAAATAAGCTGTCATGATATATTAACTAAGCTGAACAACAATGTTGAATATAAATTCCAAAGGAAAAAGTATTAAAATTAGTTGTGAGTTGTGAAGGTTGAAATCACCCATGTTGATAATTTCAGCTGCTGGATAGTTCTGCTGAATGAGGTCAAGTTTCAGAGAAAGAACTTCAAAGAGTTCACCATGAGCTGGTTCATTTGGTGATAAATAAAGACAACAGAGAAATTTTCTCTGTTTGTGATTATCAAGCTTGAACCGGATTATATTGAATTCTTGTGGTTCTAGATTCTCCTCTCGGATAATTTCTAGAATAGAGACAGATACCTCCTTTACATCTGAAATGAGTATGTAGCTCGTAGCCAGGGCAGAGCATATAGGTCGTGTTTGTGGATGGTTTGACCTGCATCTCAGTTAAGCTGTTGATATGACGAATAATTTGAATGTCTGCACATTCACTCAAAATGGGGAGGAGGAGTTGAAAAGCACCCTTTGATTATTTATTAGCATAGCTGCTGAGAGAAGGGAGAGGGGTTTCAACACAGAAGTTCGCAGATATAGGTATACTTGTTGATATAACGAATCATTCAAACGTCACCACATTCACTTAAAATTGGGATGAGGGGTTGAAAACCTTTGATTATTTATTAGCGTGGCTGCTGAGGGAACTGAGAGTTTCCGACTCAGAAGTTTCCAGAAATATACTTTCTGATAAATCAAGAATGATTCTTGACCAGGCATGAATTATATTTAAATTCTCTGGAAATAGGTCACATTAACACACATGCTTTTTATTTTTGTCTTTACGCACGTTTTGGTCTCACGATCATCATTAGAATACGTAGTATATCTGAAAATGGATTTCCTAAAACTAATCGTATCAGCACAAAGCGTCCTTATCTCACCAATTTCAATTGAAAATGCCCACATCGCCGAAACGAACAGAAACACGAATAATCGAAATTGTAACACATTTGTGTTTTAAGTATATGAATATCTATCAAGAATCCATTGCTTAGCAATTTTCTCATAATATAAGTCAAACAAAGTCTGTATACGACTGAAACCATGAAATAGAACGCTCAAGTATCCACTTTCGAACCAAATGTTGAAGGTTTATGAGGTAATAGAAAAAGGTTGTCAGACCTTATTAGAAATATTGCTATTCTACCTAGAATATACTTTGACGTTTTGGCGACTTGGCCAATTTTAATTGAAATTCGTGCGATAAGGACGCTTTGTTCTGATACAATTAGTTTTAAGAAATCCGTTTCAGAACTAATAGGTCTTCTGATGATGGTCGTGAGACCGAAACGTACATAAAGACGAAAATAATAATTATATGTGTTAGTGTGACCTATTTCCCCAGAATTTAAATATAACTTGTTGATAAATTGATTGGGGTAGTTTTTCTCGACTTCAAGCGAACTTTTGAAACAGCTTACAAGAAATTGTTACTACTCAAATTATGAAGATATGGTCTGAGTCAACCAATTCCAAAATGGTTTGGAGGCTACTTAACGGATCGACAAGTATGATGGAAAATCAACAACCATCGATACAGAGTATGGTGTACGACAAGGAACAGTGCTAGGCTCAACTCTTTTCATAATAGTCATAGATGACATTGTAAAAATTGTTCAGGAGTGTAAAATACAGCTTTTTGTAGATGACACCATTATATAATGTGATAGGCAATAGAGTAAAACACATAATAGAAACTATACATATGGAACTTAGAAATATATATCAATGGTTAAACAAAAACTATGATTATATAAAATAAATATAGTAATATGATTTTATGATATAAGGCGAATGTATTAATTAACAATGAAACGAATAAACTATAAAATAGTTCACACTGTAGAAACACTAAAACACTATAAATAAGAAATAACCACCCTTATCCACTAAAAATACTCTTAACGTTCTCTTTACATCTGTTTTCACTTTTTGTTTCAGCTCATCCCAGGAAATATCTTCATAGAACATCGCCGCATCATCCGCAGAAGCAATAATAATACCTTTGATTGGAACGCTGGATAACTCATTCAGATGAATATTAAAAAGGATAGGACCTAACACAGACTCATTCGGCACTTCACATGTTATTTCTAGTGAATTACTCTGGGATGTATTATTCTGAACTATTTGTTTCCTATTCGTAAGATTTTATCAATCTAAGTGCTATTCCCCTGAATCCCGTATTTTCCATTTTTCTCAACAAAAAGTCATTGGACACAATATTTAAGGCCTTTTGCAAGTCTATTATTACCCATAGCGTATTACATTATCCAAGCTGTTATAAGCATTTTTACTTAGAAGATGTTAAATTTTCAATACAACCAGCTTATAGATGTAAGAACAAGCTAAAAAACTGTCTCCACACTTCTTAATTCCCAAGGCGCATTTGGACGTTCTGTGTAAACGCGAACACCTTGCCCATGTCACCAGTTTGTGCCATGAGTATTGGGTGTTTCTTGTTCAGAGAGATATTGTTTTCCACCGAAGTTTAATACTTTCCTGAGATTCTTTTTTGCTTATATTAGTATAAGTATTTTACGCTGTCCTACTTATGGCTATATGTAGGGGGGTTAGTCGCAGTATTTTTTATTTGTCGTAGGACAATACCTTGGAGCCCCGTTCATGCATAGACATGCCTTTTGGATCTTACTTAATTCTCTTAATTTCGTAATTCGCTCGGTTTCATTTCTCCAGACTATTGTTCCATATTAGATGAGGATAGACCATCATGGTGTACATTCAGAGCAGTATTGTGAGTGAACAACTCCATGTTTTACGTACCATCTTTCTGCATGTCATTAGAACACGTGTCGCTTTACCGACTTAGTAACTACGTTATGCATTGAATTTACACATGAAAACATTCTGCATCGAGTGATGGAATTATTAATTATAGTACACCTCAATAGTTTCCACAACTTTCGTACATATTGATTCCCATAGGGATAATGATTGGACTCCGTTCTTTGTGAGACATCCTGTATATTGATGAATTAGTTCTATCAATACCAACTCTATAAACAGATGTGCATCGTGTTAGAAAGTTAATGAAGGGAATTTGTTTTAGTATTTAAGCTAAATGTCATAGTGAGAATACGTTAATTTGAAATGAGAAACAATCACTGTGATATACAGTAGAAAAGCCATCGAAGCGTGTCACAATGCTATAAATTAATACCAGTTGCTATCGACAGTTCAATATGAAATATGGCGATACGTCAGAGGTGGGGGTCAGATGATGTAATTGCAGAATAGGAGGCTTCAGTACCTAAAGGTCACTATAATATAAATCTTTACTATTAAAAACGAAATGCGAAAAATACAAAAGGCTGCACATGGTGACTATGATTCACGACGTTAAATAAAGAGAGATAGTTTGATATGAATTTGGTGTAGTTTCATTATTTATTTGAATATGATGATGACATAGAAGTTTCGATTATTTTTTTTGAACATCGTTTCATTTTGAATAGTAGACTTCCGCGGATAGCTGATCACAATAGTCACAATAAACACTTGATGTGCCGACGTTTCCCCAACCACTACAGGTGGCATCTCCAAGGCAGGCTTGAGGCTTCTGTTTCAGTTCAAGCCTCATGCATCAAGCCAATCAATTATTTGTTATGGTTGTACACTAGAATGATAATTTTTTATATATTGAAATAGAGGAAGAGACCCAAATTTGAGACACTTTTTTTCTAAATTCGAAATAAAATACACCGTTAAACATTTTTTATTAATAACATATTAGAATACTTGCTTAGTGTATTAAAAAAACAGTATTGCACATAAACTACATTAAAATAGTGATCTAGAGAAAATATTGAACTTAACGGTTTTTTTGTCAATTGTCGAATAAAAATAAAATGTTGCCTGATTTGAGACAGACTGACGTTCTAATTTGAGATACTATTCAAAAAAAACTTTTCCTTCGCGGAAAGAACAAATAAAACTACGATTTTTAATTTCCCCGCAATCTTCATGGGCCCATCTGCCGCAGTAAATACATTTTGCCCATTGCTCGCTCGCCATGCTTGTCTTCGGAAAACCTGCCCGAACAAAAAAGGCATTCAGCATCACTTCTCTCGATTCGTCTGAAGAGGAATCAGCTAATGTACAACTGTTGTCGCTTGCTGAGCTTGAACTAAAGGAAGACAGTTGTTTTTTTCTTCTTTGTTGTAACCCTGATGTGGAAGGTTGGGTTTGTTTTGAAATTGAAGATTTTCGTAAAACTGAAGTGAGTTTCTTTACCATTTTTTTTGACTGCTTTGCTTTTGGTTCTAACTCTCCACTGATATTTTTGTTAGGTATTTTTTTTACCTGCTTTTTTTCTAAACTTTCTCGCGACTCATCTTTGCAAGGAGTGAGAGTGATAATGGATGCTTTACCAACCCTAACATTCGGCCTAGTTTCTTTGGTTTTGTATACAGGCAAAGGACAGATATCCTTGGGAGAAAAATAGTCCTTTTGAGGCTGAATTGCTGAGTTTGGACTTGGTGTTCGTTCATTTCTGTCCTGCATTCGGAAAGGCATTTCTTCGTTTTGATTTTGGTCCTCCAGCAGAGGAGCTTCTCGATGATTTAATTCGTTCGAGAGGTGTTCTTGAATAACAGTTTCGTTTTCCATCACATTATGCACGCCAAAATCATGATCTCTAAAGATTTTTCTGTTCAAAGGCACTAACCCCGTTTTTCTAAAACCATTGCACGATGTTTCCATAGTGGCAGCTCTATTGTAGGCTTCGCAAAAAATACTAGCAATTGCGTATGGTGACACAGTACTTAATTGGTTCTCTCGGAACCAATTTTCTATTTCTTGGGCATAATAGGTTTTTAAAGGCGACATAAACGAAACATCTAAAGGCTGCATTTTGTTGGTAGAATGAGGAGGAAGAGAAATTATCGTAATATGATTTTCTTCTGCCAAATCTATGAGTGCGATGTTTTTAGTGTGGGAGTAGTGTCCATCTAACACAAGTAAAATTGGATCGGCAGCTGTGGGTTTGGTAAACTTAATAAAATGACTTAACCATCTTGTGAAAATATTGAACCGAACCAGAAATGTGACGTTCAGCTACTGCCCCAGTTGGAGCACCAAGCATTAGCTCCGCCTTCATATTTTTGCGGGGGAAAATGAATGGTACATAAACTCCTGCAGCATTCATATACGTTACTACGGTTATTAGTTCACCCCTTTCTGCGGAGGTTAATGAGGACACTTGTTTTTTTCCCTTCAGCGATAAAACCTTACTTGCTTATGTTGGACTACTATAGTAATGCCCGTTTCGTCGACATTGAAGACTGGAAAGGTTCTTGAAGCTTGTTATATTCTGGCTCATAGAGATCAAATACGCTGATATTTTTTCGGGAGTGAAAGACTTAATACAAGCCGCAGACATGCCTTGGGGCGTTCTCATCGAGAGTTGTGGGTGTCTCTTCAAAAACAATCTTAACTATTTTTTCCCAGCTGATTTGTTAACTCCATTAAATGGATGCGGTATCTTATTTCTAAATGCAAGCTGAAATGCCATTCGTTTAATATCGCCTGACCTCAGACCATAAAAGCGTTGTTCCATGTCTAATGTATATTGCACTAGTTCATTTTCCAGTTCTGCAGAAAAAATTGGTTTCCGACCTATCGATAGCTTGATAAGTTCTTCTGGGCTTTTATCTGACTTCGAATATCTTTCTACGGTGCCTTTAGGTACATCAAAAACTTTTGAGGCCTTTAGATATCCCATCTCTTTATTACGCACTGCCTTTACAGCTTTTACCATGGCACGAGGGTCCCATTTTTTGTGTTTTTTTTTGGCACGTGCTCGTACAGAAACAAACGAACTGAAGCGCTCGACAACCGCTTTGACACTATGCGGAAGTTTATTTTAGTTACTTTCCGCTATTTTTGTTAGATGGCGTTACATATCTTTTATAATAAGGGACTATCTCAAATTAGGCACCTATCTCAAATTTGGGTCTTTTTCTCTACTATAATTGGAATTTCAGATCTCAAGCTTCCAAAAAGCAACAGCAAAAGTTATTTGTTTGTAATCACTTGAAATTTTGTTCTTCTCCTTCGAATTCTTTTCAGAGAAAGAATATATTGCTGCTATAAATTGTGTGTTCAGTCCAAAACTTTCATTGTACGCTCATTCAAATTATGAATATCCGTATGCGCGTTGACGTTGCGCGATGTTCCTTCTGGACAATCAACTTTAAAGTTACTAAGATTAATATCTGTATATTGTAAGCGTATTTCTATATCCATTAGTATGAGTATAGCTAATATGCATAGGTGGGAACAGAAGGAGTAGGTGTATATGGACCTGAAATCGAATACTCTGGAAGCTTAGGTAAAGCAACATTTTCCAAGAGGAAATTCACACTATGGGAAAATGTTTCCAGTTCAATAGAGATAGACACTTCCGCAGACGAGAAATAGTCATCATGTCGGATGGTCATCAAGATGCTGAGCTCCCACGTAATTAGCTCCAAGATGAGAAACTAAATGAACTAAGCAAGATCAATGCACTTACACTCTCATATGGATTTCGAGACACACCGGATTGGAGGGTAACGAAAAGGCAGACGAACTGGAAAAAAAGGGACCAAAACACCATTTTGGGGACCGGAACCTTTCTGCGGGATTAGCACCAGCAAAATACTGGAGAAATTACAAAGGAGCAGACAACAAAAGATCTCATCACTGGGTAGGACTACAAGGACTGAGACGGGTAGAGATACTTCAGGGAAACTATAACCATTATAGATCTAACAACTGCATCAACCTAAGAAAAAACTCAGAATACTAACTGGAATCCTAACATTGCACCTTGCGAAACTCGGGTTAGTAGAAGAAGAACAATGGTGGTCCTGCGAGGAGAGGGACGAAACCACGTTGCAAAACCCAAGGGTACCAAATGAAAGAGGGAGATTTACCCAGCTTGAAACGATCCGACATCCTCAACTTCCTTAAAGCTACAGGGTTGGAGGAACTGCTACAGTTGCTCCTGAACGGCACAGTAGCTGAAGATGACAGAATAGATCTATTAGATCGCAGTGACCAATTATGTAGAATACAATGCGTTATGCGTAGTTTCTTTAGGGCAACCAACTTCAAAGGTACTGACACTAAGATTAACTTCTGTATATTGTAAGCATGTCTATATTTTGTGCTATGAGTATAGGCAATGGGCCGGTGGGTTGAGTTCAAGAGAAACTCGATGCCAGCGAATAGTGTGGCAAGAGAAGGAAGTTAACCTTCCACATATTCGCATGTTAACATTTACGCAATATTGGTTCCGGGAGCTATATTTAGCTGTGAAAAATATTTTCCAGACAAATGCTGCAGATGGCAGTTCTTATCGGCGATGTTGTTCTTATTCGATGGAAAATAACGTAGGATGAAAGCACCAGTGAAGAAACTGAACCAGTAAAGAAACAAAAACTTATATTTTTAAATATATTAAGGAATGGGTACGTTTTAAATTTCCCGCGCGTTTGATGCCATGTTAGTTGGCACTGCTACTTTTAGTGATATTTGGTTTCAAAGTTTATTGTGGTATTAGTCGTCTGTAAAACTTTGTAGAAGAAGGTGCTATTTTCGCGACTCCATTTTGGATGCGCAAAAACTAAGGTAAGCGTAGGTATTGCCTATTTTAAATATTCGGTATTTCTGATATAAGTCAACACTAAGTTATTAAGAAGGCTCAATCTCATCAAGTTTGTTCATAGTTTGTAGTTTTAGAGGTCATATAGTTAAAATTCTGAAAATTAGTACTGGTTTTAGAGGTGTTTCTTTACTGGATCTAAATACCACTCAAAGGCCAGTGAAGAAACAAAGTGTTTCTTTACTGGATTTTGAGAAAAATAGTAAAATCGTATTTTATTTGTTATAAAAAGTTACATTAATGTCCGAAGACTATAAATTTTGTCTCTATACTCTATAATTTTTAGAAGGTCCAGTGAAGAAACGGCATTTTAATTATTTCTCCATTGGGTAAGATTTCTTTACTGGCTACATTTAATAAATTTCCCTTATTTCAGAGATACCTACCTAGGTACTTACAAAAGAACCAACAGCAGCCTAGGTAGGTATGCCTAAAATAGATGTTTCCAGTCGCTTTAAGTACAGCCAAGAAAACCTTGTTAAAGCAGTTCAGGCGGTCAAGCTTAAAACACACAAGCTTAACGATGCAGCGAGAAAGTTTGGAATACCAAAAGGTACTCTAAGCAAAAAAGTTAGGGGGCTTACCCCTCTTGCCCGAAAAATGGGCCCACCGACTGTGCTCAGCGCCGGAGTTGAAAAGAAAATTGCAGACTGGATAATAGCAAAAGCTAAAGTTGGATTTCCCATTCATCCAGAAAATGTTTTTGACTCTGTGCAAAAGATATTGGTGGATTCTAATGCCGAAACCCCATTTAATGAAAGCAGACCGTGAAAAAAATGGTTTCGGCTTTTTATGCAACGGCACCCCAATATCGTTAAAAGAAAAAAGACTAATAAAAGAAAAAAAAGAAAAAAGTATCAACGAATGAAAACAACAATAGTATTTTTAGTAGAGGAAACCTGACCAAAACTAGTAGTAAAACTAAGAAGAATAAGGCAATTAATGTTAAAAGAGATAAAAAAGATTTGGACGACGATGAATTACCTCTAGCAGTAGAAATATAACGTTGGTGACTATGTCATTGTATGTTATGAGAAAAAGCAGTATCCGGGAGTAATTAAAAAGTATGACAACCGAAGTGAGTTCGAGGTGAGTGTTATGGAGAGACGACTCAACAGTCTATGGAAATGGCCGATAATACCTGATCAGATTTGGTACCCTAAGGAAGATATCGTGAAGAAAATAGAACGACCTATACCAGTCAATTCTCGAAAGCTTTTTTTTAAAGTACCAGAACTTCAATAAGAGCATGATTTCAATAAAAAGTTTTTAAACACATCAATGTTTTCATAACCAATAAGTTTTATATTTTTAGTTTCATATTTTGACTTTTTAAACGAGTAGGTACTTATAATTAGTAGTTATGTTGATTTACTCAATATTTGTAAAAAAAATGCATTAAATACTTTACAAAAGTGTGTGTTTCTTTATTGGAATTTAAAAATTTCTTTACTGGATTTCCTGTTTCTTCACTGGGGTTTTTGGTATTCTTTTGATATAAAACTTGTTTAAAAAACAATCTGTGATCCTATTGTTTTGCAACTAAGTTACAATAAAACTAAATACATCAGGCTACGTCATCTAACAAAAAGAAAAATTATATTTTTATTTAAATGGCGAAAATAGTTATAGTACAAGTAAAAAATCCCTTAACTGTTTCTTCATTGGTGCTTTCACCCTACTACTTTGAAAACTCTTTTATTCTGCTTTGTTGTTATCAATCATTGTTGTAAAAATTCCAAAAAAGTTTGAGTATGTGAAGACGTGCCAAAAAATATTCATAGTGTAACATCTCCCTATCCCTCTCTCTCTCTCTCGCTCTCTTTCTATCTCTATCTCTATCTCTCTCTATGAAACTTTATTTATATTATTGCTATTCCTCGATTTATCTATGGTGGAAGGTAAGTGGAAGCGTGAAGGTTGTTATTAATCAGATAAGCTCGTAATCAACAACAACAATAAAATTTAATAATATAAATAACAATTGAATTAATAATAATAAAACAATGATTATGACAATTGATAATGAAAGAATATTATAATTAATATTATTACTAATGAGAATAAAAAAGTAAAATCAAAATCTAAACAAAAAATGAAACAAACCTAGATAATCTAAATTAATTATAAGACAGAAATAAAATTGAGAGTATTGAATGGATTCCCCAACCAGGATGAACTAGGGGGATCGAAACTAAATGAACTGAGTTGAATGTATTATTGAACTTGAATAAAAACTGAGAACAATAAGCTTTGATTGAAAATCCAAAATAACTCTGATTTAGCGAAATCCACCGCTCTTGTCAAAAATATTCTGAAGAAACTATTGAGTTGAATTGATTGAAATTGATCAAGTGCCACGTGATTTCTCGAGAGAATAATTCAAGTTAGGAAATATAACTGGAGGGGAAGGATCCTCGAATTGCTTAACCAATAAGCAGTAACATCATTAATAATTCATTTCCTCTCTTGAGGTCTCTAATTCAGAAAGTTTTCGATGGGGGTTTCTGAACCTAACTGTCGTTTTCTAATTATTACCAATAGACTACTTCTTTACTAATCATTTCAACTATAATCAAGACTAAATTTAATTACAATTTTGATGATCAGATACAACGTTACATCCCGATTTGATTAATTATGTAACTTATGAAAGAAAGACGTTTGAAACTTCCATCTTGTGTGAAATTATTGAAACCATCTTGACCATGTTAGCTATGGTATCAAATCACCCTTCAAGTAGCGGGTGTAAATTGTATTATTTTATTTTAGAAATTATTTTACTTTTCTCATGCTACAATTGTTATTGATACTAAACAGAAAACATCTGACAACCTCTAGATGTTCTTATTACTTTGTTTTTAGATATTTCAATTTTGATTTTCGCCTACAGTCATGAAAATTGAGGTGAAAATGCATTCTTATCATTTAAATGCTAGCAGTAATGAGCAACTTCGCTAGCGATAAAAATGTTGGGAGCTGAAAATAGCTTCGATTCATCACATCTTGCACATTCGAACCTAGATGATCACATTGTGAAACCATAAAATACAATCAGCAAGAAATACAAACCTGAAAGCATTGAACGTTAATTTATCAAATCAATTCATCAAATCCACTATTTGAAAAATCTAATAACCTATTATTACAACAAATTTATAAACTGTCCAATGAATGATTGTGTACAGTTATTGTTCGACTAATTCCTGAAATGCAACAGAGCTCAATCAAAGCATAAGCTTTGAAGACAGCGAGTGATTATGCAAATAGTGAATTTCAAAAACGTAACAGAAAGTTGGAACAATAACAAATCTAATCTGATGGAAAGGATTGGTTTAGAGGGTTTCAGAAAAGATATACACAATGAAGCTTGAGAACACCCGTTAATTCTTTCTGGATAGATAGTACCTACCTACTGTATTGCTGGGAACTCATACAAAATAAATGAACATAGGCATAGTCGAAACTTTATACTAGAACAAATAATTAGTTTAAAATAAGGATATGAAATATAATACCTAAAAATAATAATAAAAATATAAAGCATCAGAGAGTTGTAATTAAAAGATAAAAATATACAGGGTATATCTGAATTACACCGAATAATTGTAAGGGGTGATTCTCTCATGAAAATTAAGGGGAGCCTTTGACATAAAAGTTTCTGTAAAAACCCTCCCCTGAAAAGTTATGCACCTTCAAAAGAAATTGTTTTTCTTTTTTATTTTCCCTGTATATTGAGCTGCAGAAAAGAAACTTGGAGAACATTATCTGTCAAAATAAAACTACACTTTCAGGAATGTTTTCAACCCTAAAGTATTTTTGTGAGGAGTTGAAATAATCTACTCTTTTTCTAATAGAATTGCTATTAGAAAAAGACTAGAAGCTTGTATTGAGGCTGAAGGCGATCACTTTTGTAGATTGTATTGTCAATATTCGACATCTTATTGTTTTTTGTTAAATTGTAATAACATTAATAATTCATCCATCGTTTGTTTACTTTTATTCTTAGTTCTGAACTTCTTAGTCTAGTAGAATCACAGGTTATTATTTGGTTGACTACTAAAATGTCATTTCATAAGCCCTAATGTTCTCAACTTTTCTCAATTATTTATCTTCTCAAGTTACCCTGAAATTAACTAACCCAACTTAAACTAACTTAACCAAGTAATAAATCGAATCTCAAATAATTCCAAAACATTACATTTGAAGAACATAGGTCGCGATCAATACCTTTATTTAATCACTTCTTACAACCTCCCGTGAAAATGTTTTACAATACATTTATGTTTCTTCTTGTAAATTCTTAACTTTTTGAAAAAACTTGAAGAGAATAGGAAGTTTGTAAATGAATGGTGCTTTTAGACATGTTTCTTAGAAGGAAAAAGTTTCATCAAGTTCAAAGAAGAAATGTCTTAGGGATTGATTATATCAACTCCTTACAAAAAAAGTCGGGATTGAAAAAATTTAAAAAAATGCAGTTCCATTGACAGATAATCTTCATCAAGTTTCGTTTCTTCGGCCTTATATATAGAGAAGATAAAAATTTTTCACATTTTTTGGAGGGCGCAACTCTTCAAAAATTTTAAACCAAAGACACCCTTAATTTTCACCAGAGAATCAACGGTACAGGCACGATGTCACATAATAAAATTTAAAAAGTTTATGGGACGAATAAAAATATTGGTTAAGTACAACAGATTTTAGACCACATTCAAACCCATTATAATTAGTATTTGAAAACAATAATTCAATGCTCTGCAATTCTGTGACATGGTTTACTTAAGAAAGTACAGTGTCTAGTATTCATATTATGTTTCTTAAGATCTTCATTTCACTGGAGTTCTATGATTCATATTGATTGAATAAGCTTCTGAGTGATTATTCACTCACAAGATTGGCTTTATAGTCAATCTGTATAATATATATGAAGATGCGAAGGAAAGGAAAATTAGTCATCTTTCAAAGTGCAAAACTAATTATTGTATTGCCTTTGAATATTGTTTGCCGTTACCAAATCAGGCATATGGCATATTCATATTTGCTTCTTGTGATTTTGGTGAAACCTATTTGAGGTATTATGTTTGTCCAATGTCTGATAAACGTGCTAGTCAGGAATTCCGTGAATTCCTTCATACGGCACCGCCAGACTATTTTATTGTAACTTTTAAGGTTCACTATAAATTAAATATTGTTAATTGGGAAATTTCTTGCTACAGTTCCAGCTCATTGATGTTCGCTCGTTTATCGTTTACCCGGTTCATTTAAATTCTCTGTAACATGACAAATCTCCCAATTATTTTAAGAACGATCGGACATGACTCAGAAGAAGGTAGGTGAAACAATAAAATGGCAATGAAAGAATTTGCTGAACGCAGATGTTAAATGTATGGCAAAACTTAGGAAACGTATTGTAGACAAGGATAACGCATACTAAATATCGTTCTTTAGGTAAGTTAACACACAAATTTATACATCAATAGCAATATAATGTAAATTTAATGACGCCTCAACAGGATGAGTCAATAATTCATGCTGAGGATGCCACTATATGGTGAGATGATTGTCAATATGATATTATTTATGTGTGAATGTTTAATTACAATTATTTTAAAAATCAAGAAATACTTGAACAAATTATTGGTTAGGTTTAACCACAAGAATGACAAAGGCTCTGTATATCGACCAGTAATCCTACAGATAATCAGCCCTATTGCTGTGGCCATTGACAATTTGTCAATATTGTTGATACTCAATCAGAATTAGCAATATTGGAATGTATTAGTATCGCGATGGTCACTATTGTACAGATTGACTAGTTCTTTTCAAAATTCAATTGGTAACCAATATTCACAAAGCAACTTCACGAGAAAGAGTTACCAACATTGAATTTGACTTAGC
Source organism: Endomychus coccineus (assembly GCA_958510875.1). Classification (NCBI taxonomy): domain Eukaryota; kingdom Metazoa; phylum Arthropoda; class Insecta; order Coleoptera; family Endomychidae; genus Endomychus; species Endomychus coccineus. The sequence continues at coordinate 60,178,673 of OY294068.1, read as the reverse complement.
AATTTTAGGAAAGTTGATAATTAATGGTCAAAGAAAGATATTTTCGAACCAATTTTAAAAATATGCTATAGGTTTAAGGTATCAAAAGATTTAGGGATAGTTGCGTCAGTGTTCTGTATCTGGTAACCATAACCCCGTTTAAAGTTGTTCTGTGCATAATAACTCAACTTAACCTTATTTATTTATTAATGAATGTTATTAATAACCTATGAATACGTTTAAAAATTATATTTATAATTTAATTGGACTGAAATATTCCTTTCATCTCATACTTCCATATTTTTTTGAAATGAAAATAAGTTTTTTCATTACGATGTGTTTCATCTTGTTTCAAATTAAACGAATGTCGTTTTTGAGAAGAATTATGACTTTTTACAATTAATTGGAATAAAACTAGTACTACTCTCCGTAAATGAGAATTTGTTTAAGATTTTTTAAGATTCAAGTACACCAGTGTATCAATGCAATTTCAGAAAAGTGGAAGAAAATAGGTCACTTTTTCGGGGTAATATCTTTGAACCTTGAAGTATATGTTATCAATAGTTGCAGATCAAGGTACTTCCAATTAGTCTTCCTTGATTGAAGTAATGAACCCTATCAAATGGTTCTAGGATAGGAGCTTCATCATTGGTGACCGTGCGGTAAAATTGTCCCACGCAGAGGACCGTCCCAAAAATTTAAAAATTGTTCGTAATTCACTGGAAATGAATGGATACCCAGAAACTTTCTTCAATCCTATCATTAAAGAGAGAATAAACAAAATCTATAATGGTTCTTCATATAAAAATAACATAAAAGGTAATACAGACAATTATATAACTTTACCATACATTCCGGAGACCTCAGAGAAAATTATGTTTGAAAAAGTACGATATAAATGTTGCTCATAAACCTACTAACTGTGTTGAGAAATATTTCTCAAATCTAAAACCTGAAATACCTAAAGATAAACAAACCCACACAGTATATAAATTGAATTGTTTAGATTGTGATGGAACTTATACTGGAATCTCTAAACAATATTTACAACAAAAAATGAATGGCCATAAGTATAGCCCAAGAAATAATAACTTAGAAAATTCCTCCGCCCTTGCTAACCACTGCTTTGATTATAACCATCAATTTGATTACAAAAATAATAATATTTTAACTAAGAAAACTAATTATTATGAAAGATCTATCATGGAGATGATTCACATAAAACGTGATTCCAATTCTGTAAATCATAGGACTGACGTTCAAACACTAAGTCATATTTATACTAATTTAATTAATTCATATTCTTGCAAATTCCTACTTGAATCCTTATAATGTTAAAAGTTTATTTTAGGTACAATTGTCTAAAGTATTTCTCAGAGGCCAGAGACCTTCTTTTATCACCTAATGAATCATGACATCTGGTTCGTAAATGAACACTTGAGATGGTCTCGTCTGTTAGTCTCTTGTAGACATTTATGAAATGTGGTCGTATTTGTTGATAATTCTACTAAATAGTGGATTTTTATTATTACGCATTGTAGTAACATTGCTGTGTTATAATTCCGATTTCATGTTTCTGTTTGTTTCGGCGACATTTAAACGAAATTTGTGCGATAAGGGCGTTTTGTGTTAATACAATTATTTCTAAGTAATCAGGTTATTGAAGTAATAAGTCTTCTGATGATGGTCGTGAGACCGAAACGTACGTAAAGACAAAAAATTTTAAAACAGAGTGTTATTGTGACCTATTTCCAAAGAATTTTTATATATAATTCATACTGGGTCAAGAATCTTCATTTTTATTCATCTTGTTAACCAACGATAAATTATCTTCATAATTCAGGAAAATCAATTATTTGTATCTTAATGTAACGAGAGTGACACAAGCAGTGATAAGTGGTTACCAAAGCTGTGTTCATTGCTTTTAATTGCCGAAATAAAAATAATTGACTATTGGTATTCATATTTTCAATATAAGAATACCAGTTTGAATTATCATCAAGCGTGAAACCCAGTAGTTTAACCTTGTCAGCTGCGGCAATATTAAAAGGAAATAATATCTGTTGCTTTTTTTCATTTAGGGATTTTGTTAGATTACTACAATCATCATTAGATTTTCTCGGTTCGGAGTAGATACGGAAAGCAGAGGTATCATCAACAAATAAAACACATTAATCAGGAGCGTGCGAGCCAAAATCATAAACAGTAAAGAACCAAGGACTGAGCCCTGAATTACAACCTGTTTTGCTAAGTGGCCCTTTGAAATATCTGAGCTGGTAAACATTGTTCTGTGTTGAATCTGTTTCTTGTGTGTGCATGCTCCACATTTGAGGAGCAGAGAGAGACAGAGAGTTACTTGCTTAACAAACTACGCACGCGTGTAGACGTAAATTTACTGCTTTCGTATGTAAACGATACAGTCCATATAATTAAATGTTGGCTTATTTATCAGCAAAACAGTACAGTGCTTATGTAATAACAATAAACATGAGTCAATATCCACAAATAGAATACGATATTCTAGGTATGATTTCAACAAAGAATGCATATATCTCCTCTAATGCAGTAGATGAAGTTTATTTAAAAGTATACCATGTGGAATAAAGTCAAACGCTTTGGTAAGGTCACATAATATCACACTTGTTGCACAGCCTTATTCAAAACTTCAAATAATAAAGTTGTGAATATATGGAAGGAAGAGAGCAGTAGAATTCTGGGAAAGAAGAACAAATAAAGAAGTACCTACTAGATTCAAATTGCGAACTATCAATAAGTACGAGATGTAGCAAGGGTACGTTTATGTGAATTATATTCATATATCTTTAAGGAATCGATATTTTAGTTTATCTGCTGTTGGTTACGGTTATTTTAATGTGAGAATTTCAAATATTTGTTGTTGGATAATTAGATGTGGAAATCCCTAAGACTGTGTTACCGCATGTAATATCATATCCTTGAACAAACTTCCTCCCGCTATTCAAACACACTGTTTGTAATAATCTTGTTTCAATGTAGAGAATGTTTTGAGAAACCACGAATGATTCGCTCTTCAGCCAAGATCTCGATCATTCAGCCACTCCCACATAGTTTACAGATCATAGGTGAAGTGATGGTGTTATATAGCATGAGGTGAATATTTGGTGTGTATAGGTACTAGAGAAGTTAACTGAAATGAATATTCAAGAGATACCGATCTTCGTTTTAAAAACTTTCTCAAACTAAATGTTGTTATTGCATTAATTCAAACGGAAATGGTTTAAGAAGTTTAAGTAATTGAAGCCCATTACTATTAAATAAAGTTTAGGGAATACATGGTAAATAGTGAAATATGAATGATGAACAAACTCACAAGTTGTTGAAAATATTTTCAGCACATAGTCGCATTCTTAGGATTAAGCCACTGTGTACAGGATGAACCAAATTGGGAAAGGTATCTCTATTGATATTCGCTGTAGCCAAATACTTGATTTTTCAGGATTTCAACAAAGCCTCGTAACAAATTTGATGTTGGAGCTATCGTCATGTAAGTTAAACATTATGTTGGCACTTTTTTGCGTGCAATTCATTGCGTGGGATGAATTTTTTTTAACGCGTTTCCATTCTGAAGTTATGACACAAACTTGTATTTTTTAAAATTGAAACCATAATAAGAGGCTGTGGTTTCGCTGGAAAGAGGATTTCTTGTTGATATACAGGATGTCCTCGAACTGCGTGGCTAAAATAAAACCGAAGATTCTTTGATTCGAAAAAAATTTGATGAGTCTTTTTACTTTTGCCTCAAGTGTCTTGTTTAGCCGGTAGAGGGCTTCAAAGTTGCAAAAATAATTTTGTTTTTTCGGTATAACTTGAGAACGTGATGGTGGACTTTTACAATATTTGGCAGGTGAGTTACTGTCAATAATAGCCGTTTTTGAGAGCGGAACATAGAGCCTTAGAGACCATAGAAATGGCTCAAACTTGAGGATGTAACGGGAAAAGTGTTCAGAACTTTTTTGTTGTCGATGTAATTCACTCTTTATTTTTTATGTAGATAGCTTATCTAATTTGAAAACTTTTCTTACTCTTAGAAAATTTTTATAAAATTAACGGATTAGCTTGAAAAAAATAGTTTTCGAGTCTCTGCAATTTTGGCTTACTAATTTTACTTGATTAAAATACCTTAGTTGCCTTTGCTTTTCTAATGTCATTTTGGCATTTGGAGAATTTATTCTCAAAACTGTCAGTTTTTACTTTGCTTTCCGTGAAAATTTTATAAAATTATGGCTCAAAATGTCACTAACACTGAAATGGTTAATATCTCGGTAAAACACGAATAATAAAAACAATAGAAATGGGGAAACGATGTGATTATTTAGGAAAAACAAATGCTAAATTAAAAGAAACAACAAAACTTTTTGGGAAATCGCTAAGGCATCAATTGTTCGAAATGTTGCCCATTTTCCTGAATACACAAATTAATTCGTTTCAAGAAATTGGATTGAACTCTGGCTAGTACTTCAGGATCATTCTTCAATAAATCCGCTTCATGATTAATTCGTTGCAACAATTCCTCTCGTGTGTTTACTGGAGCTGCATAAACTTTCGACTTCAAAGCGCCCCATAGAAAGAAGTCGCAGGGCTTCAAATCAGGGGAGCGGGCCGGCCAGTTCACTGGTGCATCGTGTCCTCTACCTATCCAGCGATCTGGATATTCCGCATTCAAATGTCGCCTCACAGCTAATGTGAAATGAGGAGGTGCACCATCATGGATAAACCAGGCCACGACGAATGTGTAAGGGCAAGTCTTCCAACAGTTCAAGTAGCCCGGTAGGGCCAATAATAAAGTTATCCACAATTCCAACCCAAACATTGATTTTAGTTTGATTCTGAAAATATGTAACTTCCGTTTCATGAGGATTTTCATCAGCATAGAAATTTTCATTATTGAGGTTAAAAAGACCACATCTCGTGAAAGTATCTTCGTCCGTGAACAGAATTCTTCTACAAAAATTGGGGTTTGCGTTTTGTCTTTGGACAATAAGCCGACAGAAATCTAGCCGATGACCTGGATCCATGGGCAATAAGTCTTGAACTGTTTTAATATGATAGGGATACAACAGTTCTTCTTTCAGTACATTATGAACTAATGATTTTGAGGCTCCAATACAAAGTCCCAAACGTAGTGTGCTTATCCCAGGTTCAGTTTCAACCGCTTCCAGTATCGCTTCTACGAGCGTCCTTCTTGTCCGCCTGCGTCCAATCTCTCTGCGATTTGCTTCAAGTTTGCCGATTTGGAATTCTGCGATGCGGATATCTTTCCCTTCTCCGGCCATAGCAACGACAAAGTCCGTAAATCAGAAATATATCAACCATTTCAGTGTTAGTGAAATTTTGAGCCATAATTTTATAAAATTTTTACGGAAAGCAAAGTAAAAACTGACAGTTTTGAGAATAAATTCTTCAAATGCCAAAATGACATTAGAAAAGCAAAGGCTACTAAGGTATTTTAAACAAGTAAAATTAGTAAGGCAAAATTGCAGAGATTCGAAAATTAATTTTTTCAAGCTAATCCGTTGATTTTATCAAAATTTTCTAAGAGTAAGAAAATTTTTCAAATTAGATAAGCTATCTACTTAAAAAATATCGAGTGATACATTGAACACAAAAAAGTTCTTGACACTTTTCCCGTTACATCCTCAAGTTTGAGCCATTTCTATGGTCTCTAAGGCTCTGTGCTCCACTCTCAAAAATGGCCATTATTGACAGTAACTCACCTGCTAAATATTGTAAAAGTTCTTCATCACGTTCTCAAGTTATACCGTAAAAACAAAATTATTTCTGCACTTTTGAAGCCCTCTACCGGGTAAACAAGACACTTGATTCAAAAGTAGAAAGGCTCATCAACTTTTTTCGAATCAAAGAATCTTCGGCTTTATTTGGGCCACGCAGTTCGAGGACACCCTGTATAATATGATGACATTATTTGTTGTCTGCTTATCTTAGATTTTTGGAAAATTATTAATTTTTCCTTATCATAGTCAAGTGGGTCTTTCTTCAGAGAGAAACAATCAACTATTAGACATTCTTCTCATAGTAACGTAAGTCTTTCAAATTGTTGATTGAATAGTTATCGGGTTATTTTCCTTCTATAAGCAAATTATAGTGTACGAAAACGCCAAAAAATATAATATGATTGAGTGTTATGTAATTTTTAACCAAAATACAGAAGTGGCGGGAGAAATGTGTTGGCAACGATACCCAGATAGACACCAGCCGTGTTTGACAACTTTCAAAAGGTTATAGAGGACAATTTGAAAACTTACGGTTTATTCAATCAAACTCGTCCCAAGAAATACCAAAAGGATGATTAAGATTTACGTACCATTGAAGTAATAGCAAATGTAACGATTAATCCAGAAATAGCGTCTATTGAAATTAGAGGAATTATGATTATCTCACAATTTTCTGTTATTCGTATCTTAACAAAAAAAAAACAAATTTAAACCCCACAAATATCGAAAAGTGCAATCCTTGCATCCGGGAGACAATGTAGAACGAATAGATTTTTGCAATTGGTATTTGCAGCAACTACAGATGGATATTATTTTTTTGCAGAACATGATAGGGACTAATGAAGCATACATGAATAGTGCTAGCATTTATAATAAGTAGTGCTGGCAAATATAACCATAAATTTTGGAGCAACATCAATCCAACAACACCATCAAACTATAGGAAATCGGGTTCAACAGGGGCGGCTTGATTTATACGATTAGTGTGCACTATTGGGGAACAAAGTTTCAGCTCACCAAATATTTTTGACTAATTTGATATTTAGAAATACTACAGAACAAACACTGAGAGAAATAAATGTACTATTTCAATACAATTTTATAATTTTGTTATACAAATTGTTCCTAAAATGAAGACAGGAACAATTTGTGTATTCTAAACTAATAAATTTGTACTTGAAATATTGTGTTGATACTGTCAAATTTGTATTCTATTTTGTTTCAAAATATTGTGTTGTTTGTGCACATTAATGTCATTAATAGCTGTATTCTATTACATTCTATATAGCCAAGTGATTCCTTCCATGATATGCATTTTTTAAATTTCATGTTCTAGTCTATTATACAATTTGTGTAAGAGTATTCCACAATATGGTATATACCATATGGATATATTGTACAGAAAACCACACAAAATTGTTATACTCATACATCCTATTGTGCATACTTCTGGAACAATTATTTTAGGTTTCCTACACAATACTTGCTATAAACCTCAAATAATTGTACCATTTATGTAGACCATTTTAGTACAAAATTGTATAATTTTGTAACTGAAATATGCATTAAATTGTATATTTTGTTTAATTCTATCATATATTTCTGTGTTTAAATCCTAGTTTTTGATGCCTTCAGATAATAAGAAAAAAGGTATTATATTACCAAATTTCATTTTCAATGATAGCGGTTTCGCCTTGTGTTCTTCAGAACGAATAAGTCGAAACACCTTAATAAATGAATCACAGTTATTAGTGCGCGCTCAGTTATTATTATATTCTTAGGTAACTATGTTTTTAATGGATGAAATAAATAATCACCTATATTTATAACTATTTTATTGTATCAAATTCCTAAATAAGTACAGACAAAATCAAGTGAATCTTATTGTTGTTTATAAAATTTGACAATAATAAAATCATAAACATGATGTTCGTCTAAATTTTTTTAAACTAAATGAAGCATTTTCAAATAATTACTATTTTGATGATTAGGTCTCATTAAAATAGTAATTATTTACAAATGCTTTAATTTAATTCAACAAAATTAAGGCACTCTTGCAGGAACAAATCTTCTTTGTTTATCAGCATTTCATGAATTTTCTGTCCCATTTGAGAATACTTCCCAAGTAAACCATTTTCCTCCCCAGGATATATTTTATTGAAGTCACTTTCCAGCTAAAATAAAAATACATTCATTGATTAAACCAGCTGAAAAAATCATCCACAGCTTGAACAAGCTATCAAATTAACCATAAAATAATATAAACATGTGTAGATAAGTATAGTTATTAAGAGCCAAATTATATTTATGAATAAATAACCCAATGGTTGACTCAAACATGGAAAACTTCTATAACATTCACCAATAGTCATTTTATCATCCATTCTTTTGGCAAAAGTGAGTTTCCAGTATTCAATAACTTGGGTGATCTTTTTCGAAGTCCTAGAATTGGTATGAGATCTTCGTCTTCGTCATTAAGATTTTTCAATGTCTCAACATCAATTTGTTGCTCTATAAAATAGAATTAGTCCAGACTTAATTCTTTAGCTTGATCTACAATTACGAAAACGTAATACTCTGTTAAGCTTCGGTTATATACAAAGTGCTACCGTAAAAGAGCGAGCTTAATTTGACGTTACAAAAAAATGTGGTTGTTGATCCGAGTGTTTGTGTGAGTAAATACATTTTATTCATTGAATTTGATTTTCATTTTTCACTATACAATGATGTTCACTGACACACACAACGCCCGATTTTACTGTATCGTTACGTTACTTTACAATGTTTATCGCCAAACCGGGTGGTACTTCGTAACACCATTATTGAATACGCCCGATCTTGTACGGTAGCCTTATTATGTTGTAGGAATAGGAAACCGAAGCTTCACTGTAAGTATTACGTTATGACTTACTCATTGAATTATTGTACCTCATTTCGGTGGTCAGATGCATAAAGCTCTTTTCGTTGGTACCCACAGACGATTATAGTTTAAATCATTTGTAGTGGTATCAATCTATCAATAACACAAGCAGTTGGAGGAAGCACTAAAGCAGATAGTTTTAAGATTCAATACCTAGTCGGACATCTTGCTTGGGCCGCCTATTTATTAAAAATATCTATATCTCTATAATAAGCAAACAAAAATCACCATTCACTACGTTACTAATTAATTATTGTGATAGTATGTAGAAGTATATAAACATCTTCCCACCATTAAATGACCGATGAAGAATTGATAATAACTAGGTATATAATAGTGATCAAAGATTTACCCATATAATATCCATTATTATTGAAATAATTTCCATCATGAGACAAATGCTAATGCTATAGATACCTAAGTATTATGAAACAATTTTGATTGCAACATCAATTCCGATTGAAAAGCTATGACAATATGTCCCCATATATTATAACATTTACCTTTAAATTTCGGGATCAATTCTTGAAACTCCCAAATCTCCAACAACCCAACAACTACTGAGTTCATTTTCCTAATATCAAACTAAAATTTAATAAGAACGTAGGCAAGATCAAAGCAACACACGTACACGACCAGTGACACGACTCTCAGTAGCCGAGGTTATCGTAAATTGCGGACTGCCGCGCAACACAGACCAGACATCCACTGAGTGAGAATGTTATAATATTGTGTTCTCAGTGGCGGGATATTCAATTGTATAAAAATAGACTACAATTATTGATGTTATCACCAACGTGCTATAATATAATATGATGTTTGTACACAGTTATTACATTTCACATTTATTAATAATGCGAATATTGTAGATAAGTCACACATAAAATATTTGTTATTTTCTTTATTTGTGTTCTATATAATCGAACAAAGAATAGATCACGTATATACATATCATGTAACATATATCTTATATATTTTTGTGTAATTATATGAAAATGAGTTATGAATAAATAGAGCACAATAGTACATGCACAAAAATATTTAATTAAATAAAAACTAAGTATTCAAAAATATTCCACAAATATTCAAACATAATGTACAAGTGGTTTATACACAGCGCGATGTATATATTTCGCATCGCCTTTTCTCTCAGTGAACAGGTACACTCGACGGTATGGCGCTGAATAAAAGAATACCTGTCTACTTTCAACAGGATGTAGCACCCGCTCATAATGCACAAACAGTCTCAACTAACCTTAGCAATAAATTTCGGGAAAAGAGGATAGGAAATCATGGACCTGTCGCATAGCCACCGAGATCCCTAGACCTGTTCCCTCTGAAGTACTTTCTGTGGGGTCATCTCAAAAACAACATTTGTGTAAGTGTTAACAGCAATTTTGACGAATTAATGCAAAACTTTGAAAAATGCTATTCAAGAAATTTCGAATGTGCATATATTAAATGTTATGAGAGGGTTGCATGAACGTTGTTAACATTGCATACACCAAAACGGAAATCAGTTTGAACATTACAGTTATAGTAGCCCATTATGATTTCTATTTAAAAAAATACAATGTTGTGCCTTAACTTGAAAATGGAAACACCTGAAAAAATTCCGCCTACACAAATACATTGCACGCAAAAAAGTGCCCCTTTAATGTTTCACTTACATGGCGATAGCATCAACATTAAACATTTTACTAGGCTTTGTTGAAATCCTGGAAAATCGAGTATTTGGCAACAGCGCCTAAATAAATGACACTGGTTAAAATTCATAGGGACCCTCGAATTTGATTAAAAAAAAACTCGAGGAGGCGCAGTAGGTTTTTTCTAGCGCGAATATTAAGTATATACATCTTATTTGGTTCACCCTGTACAATTCGAAAATATTTTATTTTGTGGTAATGATATGGAATTAGCAATAGGTAGGGTATTGAAAGCTTGTTATCAGGCTGACGTTCCGGAAAATTTGTTGTCAGAGAAATGGTTATTCGTCACTTATGAATTTATATTTGTTATTTCAAAATTTACTTATTTTAATAAATCCAATTATGGTTCCTTTAGAGTACTTACTACAATATTTGAGCTATCGGTAAAATTATGCTATGTTTCAATAGGTATAAGCCGTTTTTGAGGTGGTATTTGTAGGCCAGTCTCGCGAATGCCAATTATTCTTCATCCATTTTGTGTCATTGATGTATGGACAGTGAGGGTCTATAGTATCAACTAGAAAACTTCATCAACCTCATTTTGCTAAAGTACCAAGGAGTAGGGTTTGGAACTTCGTTTAATGTTAACGAAACACGCATTTTTGACAACTTACACTACTTTGTAAGTTGTCAAAAATGCGTTCTCTCTCTCTCTCTCTCTCTCTCTCTCTCTCTCTCTCTCTCTCTCTCTCTCTCTCTCTCTCTCTCTCTCAGATTCATACAATGACGGCACACCGCGGGGGTTTCCTATGACTATTCGTATTTCTATTATACAGGGTGTTTCAGTTTTTCCGTTCGTGACTTCGATAAACGATAGAACTTCTAAAAATAATAGGGGTCTTCCATATAACATTTTTCTCTAAATCACTTCGTTTCCGAGATACAGGGTGTTGAAGTTTTGAAAAATTATTACATTTTCTCCATTATCTTCTAAACAAATGAAGATTTTTGGTTCAAATTTGGTGAACTTCAGTTTTACAGAATGAGAAGTTCTTTTGGTGACAAAATGTTCTTGAGACAAATACAGTAGCGTAGTTATGGGGTTTTTTACCCATTAAAACCCCTTAAACTACTACGCCAATGGTCAGAAATTATTATTATATACAAATTTGAAAACTTTGATTTATTATCTATAAAAAAGTATTCGTGATAAATTTTCCTTAGAGGCTTCCTATTCGAGCTATTTTGATTTTTCTAATCAGTGTTATCTCACGGAATTTTTTTGGAGGACTATTTGAAAAGTAAAAAATATTCAAATACCCATTTATTGGTAACGAAAAAAAAAATTCATAATAAATGATCTATAGTCTTCCTATTTAGCCATTCTCGTACTTGTCTTCCAAAATGGGCACGACAATCTTCCAATTGTATCCATGCATTTGTTCTCTCATTATATGGTGTTTCCTCCCACATGTCTTCGTGGTTGGTTTCCAAAAATTCAAAAAATGCAGCTAGTATATCTGTTGAAACGTATGGGCCAAATATATTGTTTTTGTGAATGTCAAGCCAGACATTGACACTGGATTTTTCTTCGAAATTCCTAGATATTGTACCAAAAGTGTTTTCATAATAGAGAAGATCTACTGAATCGTATTCGCACAAGAAGGTCGTTGAGAAATCTACGTCGTCGTTTCGTTGAAGTAAATGGATCTTTTTGAGCATTCATTATGAATAATGTTTCATCGTTTCCAATAAATAGGTGTTTAAATAGTATTTTACTTTTTAAATAGCCCTTCAAAAGAAATTCCATGAGATAGCCCTGATTAGAAAAATCAAAATAGCACGAATAGGAAGCCTCTAAGGAAAATTTATCAAGAATACTTTCTTATGGAAAATAAATCAAAGCTTTCAAATTTGTAGACAATAATAATTTCCGATTATTGGCGTAGAAGTTTGTGGGGTTTGAATACGTACAAAACACCATAGCTACGCCACTGTACTTGTCTCAAAAACATTTTGGTCCCAAAAAAATCTCTCATCTAGTAAAACTAAAATATACAAAGTTTGAACCAAAAATCTTCATTTGTTTAGAAGATAATGAAGAAAATATAATAATTTTTCAAAACTTCAACTTCAACTTCAGGGCTAAAAATTTGAGAATACCGTAGAGATTCTACATCCAAATTAATATTATCCAGGGGAATGTACTATTCACCATCATAGACCTTACGCTGGAAGCGTGTGTGATTTGGAATGTAGTGGCGTGTAATTGTGCATGTGTGTTGGTTTTTGATAAATAGAAAATTTACGTCTATTATTTAAATTTGTAATTTTCTTAAATCTAAAATATTCGGAGTTATTATTCTCAAATTTCAGAGTGAATTGAATATCATATTGCAGGTCATTTTAATGAAATTGGAAGTAAAAACAATATTCAGTCCAACAAATTGAAATATCATACCTACATATAGCGATATCAATACGTAAATAGATGCTTAAATATTGGTTGGTGTTGGAGATGTGGAAAAAGTATTGCACGTGGAAGTACAAGGAAGTTTGTTTCTGACGAGAAAAAGTTTCTGACGAGAAAAAGTCCTTAAATATGCTTCTGATGGCATAAAGAGAAATTGCTACCGTCAAGATTATTACATAATTATTTCCAATTCAAAGCAGCGCTTGTTAACCTATTCATTTAATCGATAAAGACTAACTTACCAAACACAGCATCTATAATCTATATGTTAATAAATAATGATTCATAAGTTTAATTAAAACAAAACTATTTTGACCACACCTACATCGTGATTTATTACAGCAAATAACAAACTAGTGTATTAAATTATTTTATAGAAATTCTACATGCTTTTGTCTGAGAAATACCAAACTCTTACCTACATGTTAGAGTGGAATTAGCAACACTTGTACTTATTTCAATTGCATTTAATGAAAACCATTCGATTTAGAGAATTTGAAAAGGTTAAACATGTGATTTGAAATTCAAATGAATTCCTGGTATGCACATCAATCTTCTCAATGGTCGATGGTCATTGTTCATATAAAAATGATATTAATAAAGCATGGAATATATTAGGGAAAAATTATTGTTAATACGCCTCCGAAATATGTAATCATTTTCAGCATATACTGGGTGAGTCAGATCGACCATGATATATTATTGATAATTTTGTGAGTGTAAGCGAGCAAGACGTATGGTTTATTAAGACAGACAAGGGATGTGTGAAATGCACAGATCGGCCGTCCATTCAGTCGCCAGTGGCCCATTACGCCCATTATGTTCTAGGTAGGTGATAGTGCTATCCTCATTTGCGCCGATTCTTTATCTCATATTAACTGTCAATAACCCGGTCGGTCTGACTCAAGCTGTATGATATTGCGAAGAATTAGAAGATATAACATATCGTATTTCTACTGCTGAATAATTGAAAACGCTGCGTAGAGAAAATAGGCAAATGTAGGAAAAGACATTGTTGAATTTCCGAAGAGAACAAGAAAAAAATAATAACTTATTCCAGAGAATTTCTCATGTTTTATTAAAGTGAATTATTGTTATTGCAAGGAATTGAAATTCGAAGAACAAATATTATATTGAGGTTCGTGTGGAATTTATTTTATTAGAAAATTGTTGATTAGACGTTTTTCAAAACCCAAAGTGCTATTTTTCTTTGGGTAATACATCGTATTCTAGATTCAATTCATCCCATGAAATAGTTCCTTCATATTCATCAGAGATGTTTCTTCGCAATTACTTCCTCCTCTTTCCGTTATAATGTACACTTCATATTTCACGGTCTTGAGTACAGTCGACTGGAACTAGAACATTCTTTGTTGATATTTGAAATGTTCTGTATCCCGAAATATGATCCAAAATATTCCCTTTAGCATTTAGAAGTCCTCTTAGGCTCATCTGCTGAATAGGTATCATGTAACATAATGATGTCCATGTACATTTGAAGAGAATGTACTCCTCCCCTGTTGGCCCTCCTATTCGACTTCTTTGACTGAACAATAATTTCAATAACAGTAATGTTTTATTGAGCTGTTTTGAAGCTATTGGATATTATTCAACGATCTTTTCTTTTGATTAAGTGCTCCTAACATTAACTGTATAATATATCGAACCGATTGTGGAATAGGTCTTCGACTTTGATATACTCGTCTACACTGAACTTTTTCCAAAAAATATGTAGAATATTGAAATAAGACACAGATTTGGATCAATTCTATCCACACTCGAGTTATAAACTGGCATTATCATACTTAGTGCAGTCAAATGGATATAAAAATAGGCCAAATCCGTAAATCTTGGGGAAATGATTCGATTTTGATGGAACAATGTACATTCTCTTCAGAATGTCATCAGAAAAAAAGATGACCACAAATAAAGTTGCGCAAATTGTTTATATTGCTTATAAACAATAAATAAACAATTTAATTAGCTCATTTTTGAGATATCATGAACATTTCTAAAAAATGCAAAATTTGACCGTTTTTGATCAAATATTTTTCGTTCTGAACAATTTATTTATTAATAAAATAATAATAATGAATTCGACCAAAACTTCGACTTTAGGGGCGTTTTCGGATAATTTTGATATTCTGAGTTCGGTTCAATCGTCAATATCCTCGACACAAATTTGCTAATTTTTCATAAACAATTTACATTCATTATTAAATATACGAATTTGACTAAAATGTCGAGTTTATGGTCGTTGTCGGATAATTTTTGCCTCCTGAGTACGATTTTATTGTTATTATGGTCTTCAAATGCATACATAAGATTTTGAATTGTTATGAACAATTATGTTTTGTCAAAAAAGTTCTGAGTGTGCATATTATATAAAAATAAATAAAAATGTCACATTTCTTTTTTCTTCATTTGTTGATGAATAAATTGTTTATAACAATTCAAAATTTTATATATGGATTTAAAGACCATAATAGCAATGAATTCGTGCTCAGGAGGCCAAAATCGATATTTTAGTAAAATTTTTATTTTTATTGACACACCTGAGTTTAATTCTCCTCCTGAAACCAAAAGCTGGCTTCTATTCCTGTTGGGTCTGCTCATTTTCAATCAACTTGCAAACAGTTCTACAAAATTAGAAAGTCGAATAACTACTAGCCGTACATTGATTCATAGGTTTTCAAGTCCGCATACATAAATCTCCACAATTTCTTTCATGTTAAAATATCCGCGAGTTGGCGAGTTAGTTCTGCGAGACTAGAGACGAAACCAGCAAAAGTCTCGTCTCGTCGTGCCTGAAAATCGTCTCGAATCTCCCCGAGTCTCATCCCGAAAACGGGACGAAATCATGATAGACTCTCATGGTCACTATTTTATCATTTTAGGATAGGTTATTTGATTCTTTGATTGACCACGCAGAGTTTCCTTTGTTATGTATCTATGATGCAACATGTTCAAATATGAATACTAAAAATAGTAAACAATGCGATGTATACATATTAATACAATCTTGGAAAGATAGACTTCGCATGCAGATATTATAACGGCAGTAGTTCGTAGAGCATAGGACTACCTACGGTTCAGAAGATATTAAACGGTGTTGCATGTTTTACTTCCCGGCTTGAACTAGAGTCGGATGTGCCTGAGGTCGTCTGGTATTGAAATTATTTGTGCTGGAATAACATAAGAGATTTCCGATGAGCCCCGACCATGGAAATATCTATAGAAAAAGGACAAATCGCCCACTCTTGAATTACATTACAATTTTAAATCGAGTAATAGCCTATTAAAAAGACACGAATTACGTGAATAAATATGGTAAGATTTGACAGATTTTTCGACCTGTTGTAAGGGTACAAATTACTCTTACTTAAGGATAAACTGAAAGCTCTATTTTATCACTTGGTTGCCGACAGCTACAGTGAAGACGGTCGTGAGTTATATTTTAGGTATTAAAAATTCGGGCGCCAGAGTATTTTTAACCAACCAATAAATTATGTATGTAACTAGGGGATACAAATACTCAAGTCACCAGGTTGAATTACCCTGAAAGTATAAAAAATAAAAGACCTGTACCCAGAATGATTGAAATTTACTAGTAATTGAAATACTAATGTTGATACAGTTTATGACAGAACTTAATATTAATGAGATATGAAGTGAATGAATTGAAAATATGGATGAAAGTAATTGCTTAAATCATTAAATCAAAGTGAACAGTTGAATTTACACAATATACAAATACTCAATGATTATTTCAAATGTTACATAAACCCAAAATCGGATAGCCTGACCTGGTGAGTGCTGGATAAGGTGTTGTACTTGCTCGGTTATGGATTAATACCTCTACTTGATGTAGGAGACTCCTGCCACAGTTGTAATACAGTTTCCACGATTGTACATCACAAGTAAATCAGCAACTTCTAGAGTAATTTTTCCACAGCAGATTCAAGCCAACCTCAATACACTTGTTGAATTTTCCACAACATAAAAAGAAAAAAGGAACCTGAAATCACGAAATGTTCAAACTTCTTTTGTTCTATTGTCTTCAGAAGACAGACATGAACAAAATACATAACGATTGTTGAACAAATTAGGACTAATCTATGTCCTGTCAGATACCACCTGAGAAGGCAAATTAATTCTTGAAGTCAGTGAATAAATCAAATGGAATTACAAAGATATTTACCTCTATCACGATAGGGTTTTCCTTCCAATAAGACAAACTTCACTTTCGTCTACAACCAGTCACGTTGAAACTAAGTTTCAATCCCCTAAGGTGCACTATTAACTCAAACAATTCCAATTATTCCAATCCAAATTGGAAGAATATTCTCAGAATTTGGTTCCAAACGTAAGCTTTGTATCACCTCTCTGTTGAAATAACCTAGCAACACGACTTCCCGCTTGAACGATTTTACCAGAAATGAACGCCATTTTCTTTTTCTTTCCGGCGTTTCGATGTCTCACAGAACAACCTCGAAATAGAAGCGGTAACTACGGAACGACACTGAATAACCATGACTCTTAGAATATACGGCCTAGCATAGCTGACGTCACATGAGTTAACCGATTGTACTACAGCGGCCATTTCTAAGCCGTTAAGTGGAATTTACACGTTACACTGTGCAGTCCCGTCAGAAGCGAACAAAATAAATAAACTAGTAATTATCAAGATTTTGTAATTATTGCATTCAATTCAATAAACACATGGAATTAGAAATGTATTTTGAGAATGATGAGTGCCAGTGAATGATGGTAGGCACACTCTGGGACGTCGGAAGTTTGGCAGCTGATAGATGGAAGCAGGATCCTTGCTTCGACGTGATATACCAACCAGGCCCGGCCCTGCTAATGTTATGAATGAGTGTGAAGGAATTCTGATGAGAAAAAATATCCTCGTAGATTAGTTGATTGGTACACATAGAGTTGCTTTCTTCCGAAGTATCCTATTAGTAAGCTGTTCCAATTAGGGTTGTAGGTAGAAAATCTTCGTTAAATTATCAATTGAAAATCAATCTAAGACTGTTGCTTCATTATTATACAAACAGTGGAACAGTATAACTATAAATTCGTTTGTTCGCACTGCGAGAAAACTATTAGTTAATAATTAGAGTCATTGAAGAATAAGGCTTGTGATGTCACACATATGGAAAGATAATTAATATGAAACATAATCTTCCAACTGCCATTAACTATCTTTTCGTTATTTAAAACCAAAATATATATTTTTTGGATTCGATGCAAGCTTAACCAGTGAATATGTACTTTATTTTTTTTCACACAGTTGGTAAACACTACAACAGTTGGTGAACTACATTCAAAATAACAATTATCTGATTCAATAAGTGGAGAGCTCATAAATTTGTTTGTAACACAGTTTGTGGTGCATAAAACGGGTAGTTGTATTCAAAAACATTGAAAACTTGCTCAACTTGACAACAATGGCTGTACTTGATGCATGTTATTTTTAGTTATCGTGAACATTGAATAGATACGGTGGATTGATCGCTGGAACAATGATATGACGTATCAGCCATTGTTGTCAGGCTTAGCAGGTTTTCATGGTTTTTTGAAATGTAGGAGTTCTTAACTTATTATTTCAAATAATACAATTTTTTTGTAATTTCAAAATAATCCACAAACTGTTGTAATGTTTACAAAATGTGTGAAGAAAAATAAAGTACCTACCAACTTATACTAGTTCTGCTTGCATCGAATCCAAATTCAGCAGTACCAGAAAATATATATTTGGGTATTAAATGACGGAAAGACAGTGAATGGCAAAAGGAAACTTTTTTCGGAAGATTCATCTCTGTGATAGAATGGGTTTTGAGAGTTCACTCGATCGATTATTAATATAAAACTGATCCTACACCTGAGAGATTTAGATAAAGATATGAACTTAACTTTCAACTATTTATTAATCCATATTGTGATCTTGAAGTAACCATTTTTATTCATGGTTACAAACGCTATTATCAAAATATTCAAGTCAATGTACGGTTTCCAAATCTACTTTTGATTATCTCAGTAACACTAATTTAGTAGGATGAGTATAACATTTCAACAAATATTTAAATTAAAATCCATTTTTGGAGCAATACAAGTTGAAAGATTATCATTTATATCAACCATCTTTGATCATGTGAACGTGTATTTTATGTTGCATATTAATGAATGATATGGGCAAATTTTGTTCAACATACTATGGATTAAATAGCTTACTTTTGTAGGACGAAATAAAAACAAATTACCATACTGTATTCAATTCATTCTTTAGTTGAAAGAAAACCAAGTGGAAGTTGAAAGAATGTTAGTACTTTATAATACGTTTGAAGAAGCTACGGTGGTAGCGAAACTATAGTCACATTCTTAATAAACTTGTGAAAATCAAACTTGTAATAGTTGTTTTATTTAAAGTTTAAACGTGACCCCTGTAGTAATTTTCAGTTATACCCCAGATATGTTCAATGACGTTAAAATTCTAATGGTATCTAATGGTAGACGGATCACTTTGTTGTCACATTTTTCAGTTAACATATCTTCTTACACTGGTTGCGACTTATTTATTTTTACAAAGATCAACAGCAGTCGTTTCAAGATGTTATCATAATGTTATATTGCCTACCAGACTTCATTATATTTGTTGGCAGTTTATCTTTTATCCACAACGATGAAGGAGGGTTCTTCTTAAATTGATGAAAATTTTACCGGGATATCAAAAATTATCTTGGTCAAGGGTGGTTGTGGAATCTAAAACGTGTGTCTTACTTTACGTTTGAAATAATCATGTCACTGTCGCACTGACATCATAAATAACCTACAAATTTCATACCTATTTATTTCAGTTGCAAAGCAATAATGAACTACAAATTAAAAATTATCTTGGTCAAGGGTGGTTGTGGAATGTAGAATGTGTGTCTTACTTTTTGAATATGTTTTGTTGTCTCAGAAGCTGTTGAGTCATTATGTTGAAATTTTCCACTCCAGTTTTTGAATCATGCCTCTTACCACACAGCACAAAATTTTCATGATTGAAGCCTATTTTCGAACGGGTGCGCTAGTTAATGTGCATCGAACAAAACGGGGGACATTTCCAACAATTACTGTAATTTAGTTTTTCTTGTTACTAAGACCGTTATTTCATAATTTGTAGTTCATTATTGTTTTACAACTGAAATAAATAGGTATGAAATTTGTAGGTTATTGATGATGTCAGCGTGACAGTGACATAATTATTTCAAACGTAAAGAAAGACACACGTTTTAGATTACACAACCACCCTAGACCAAGATAATTTTTGATATCCCGGTACAATCAGAAGTGTTCGCAGGTCGAAAGTTGTACTGACAGAAGGAGGATATAGGAAGTTAGAGAACTAAGGATTAGTTAATGTTCTGTATACTGTAGAATTTCCAATCGGTCTTATAGTAATCACATAATATAGTTAAATTTAACATTTCATATCAATGTGTTAATGTGTTTTAGTGATTGATTATAAGATCTCACTTTATCAGTAGATATTTGGAGTTATTTGAAGATCTACTTGTTATGGCAAATTGTTTTCAAAACTTCTCAGAATCCCTGTCGACTCTCTAGCTGCAGCGTATGTAGGTAGATACAATTATTTTACGAATTCACATGAGAAAGACGGTTCAAAGTATATGTAAAACGGTTTAAATTACATTTAAATACACAGCTACTATTGCGAGAATTATTTTTGAATGCTGTCTACACTAAATTCATAAATGTTGCATATATTAAGAAGGATGGCGGAACAGTGCGAGCGATGGCATATAATGGCATTTGCGTGATCCTTATATCTTTATAAATCGAACTTGTTTTTCTTGTAGAAGATTAATATTCTCGTGGAAACTGTTATCGGTAGTTGGTCGGCTTAAATGCGATTGCTATAGACAAGATTTATCGACACAATTATCTTTTAATTCTGCTTATTATAAGTGAGTCCATTTAGGCCGATGAAAAATACTTCTATAGTCGGTGGAATACGGAATCACACTTTGAGATTTATATGATCAACTAAAATGTTATTTCAAATGAATTGGACAATACGGAAAAAATATTAGAACTCAACCAGATTCCAAGGATCAATAGATCGTCGGAATATGGTTCAATAGAATGATAGTTAATTATCCAAATTAGAAAGGAAATTATACTCCCAACTTCAACGACATTCTAAATATTTAGCAGAAAGCTACGATTGCTTAACTACGCTGAACACACATTGTTCTGATATCTTCAACGTTTTTTTTATAACGATCCGATGTGATTTTGATGTTCCCATTTAACCCATTCATGGACGGGATCCATTTTGGACAGAACAAATAGATTTTCCATGTCTTTTAGAATTATTTTTTTTAACAACTATGTCTAGCTGGTCTATCATTAATTTCAGCTAACGATTATGTTAACATCTTATGCATTATTCTAAGATTTTCATTTCCATTACAATAGCCAGAAAGTTGCTTGTGTTCAGGGACTACCCATAGTAGTATTACAATTGCTGATTCTATTTATGGATCCTCTTCATTTTATCAATCAGACTATTTCTTCTTCCAGGATCTTGGCCCATTCGTTACCTCACTCACCAAAAATCGTCTTCATTGAAATTCATACGATCAAAAAGCTAAATACCGCCTTTCGTAAAACCATTCACAATATTGGTTGGGGTCATTGATGGGATATGTTAGCGCAGCTGGCATTTTCACAACTTACGGGAGTTTACAGCAGAATGTATGGTCTAATAGAGAAGAACTCGAGATATCCAAAGATTGGAGCTTATTAGACATGGGTGGTAGCAATGTAATTATCGTCACTGCATTTTGCTTAGGAATACCTAAAGTATTGATTGGAATATGGCTTTTATGATTATCGTATAAGGAAACTGGAATGTTCCACCGTGGTATTACTATATTTAACGAAGTATTCCATATCTTCAAAGAATAATTCCGAGCACACCCGGACTTTGATGAACGTCCTAAAGATCCATAAGGCAATGCCATCAACATATGGCTCTTGAAGATAACCCTGAAGTACACCATGTAAGGAGGAAGACTTTCAGATTTTCCGGATTATATCCATGAGATCCGGATGCTGTAAGCTTCCAGAAAACTATCTCATTTAGGCGAAATGAGATATTAGCGAACTAGCCTAATCAAAATCAACATGAAAAACCTACTACATATGATTCACAAACCACCCTTAAGACTATAGACTACTATTTCCAGGACCAAATTATTGATAGAAAAACTGAAACTTATTAGATTTACCAAAGATGTCAAGATGAATTAGCTTTAATTAATAATAAAGATCGGAGTGAACCTACCGAAGAAGATGCTGTACCAATAATGAATTCAATTATAGATGGAATGCGATTTCAATTTGATTATTTGATCTTCTTCCCAAAAAATACAGATTACGTAGGCAATGTGGAGACTAACGATGGTCGCAACTCACCAGAAGATGAATTCCCAAAACTTGACTGTGATCCTGCAATATCTAGAGATAGTGATTTACTTAATCTTGAGACTAACGATGGTGACCATTCACCGAAAGATGAATTTCCAGAAACTGACTATCTAAAGATGATATGCTTCATGTAAAGACTGCTTTTAATGGCAATCCACTAGCAGTAAAAGACGAATTTCCAGAAACTGACACTGATACTGCTGCAACAAATTGCGATATCACGAATAAGAGTAAAATTATTGATCATGAAATTGATAAATATGATATGCTACAAGACTTTCTAGAGTGGACAACATTATTGAGAAAAGCGAAAATGTGAAGATATGCAGATATCAGGTTTGAGTAAATGTGATTCTGTAGTAGATATTTGGGAAAAATATTTGCACTGGCCGAAAATTGAAGGGAAGAAAACTAATATGAAAGGTAAAGATAATGGAAAGATGAAAAATATAGAAAAGGAGCCGAGCAGATTCTGTTAGAAGAGAAAAGAAAACAAAGTAGAAAACAAAAGGCGGGAGAGAAAATAAAAGCACGTGTGACATCACCGAAAATGATTAAAAAAAATTAAACACTCCAAAAGATATGCGTAGTACTTCTTCCAGCCCTATAGGAAGCTATTCTGAAAAATATAATGGTGGAGAAAATGGTGAAGACGACCAAGATGACGACAATCAAGAAGAGCAACGCGAATACAAACTGCAAGATTTTGTCATTGTGAGATATGACAAGAAATATTTTCCTGGAAAATAATAGAAGAAGAATATGAAGTCACAGCAATGGTACAGAGTGAGACTGGTAATGTATGGAGACGGCCTGAAGTTCCAGATACAGTTTGGTACAAGAAAGAAGATATCCTAAAGATTGCAGAGGCTAAGGAAGTAAGTTCCAAAGAACTATTCACCATCAAAGAGATGAATAAATTCAAAATATTGTTAAGTAACTTCTTATGGATATGTTTCACTTTATTCATATACCTCAAAGCAAACAATCCCCCAAACTTACCCTTTTTGGCTCCGATTGCTTCGGTCATTCCTGGACCTTCATATCCAGTTATACTCGAGAAAAAACAAAGAGCGAAAAGGTCGAAAAATTAATCAACTTAACCAATTTTGGCGTGTTTCAAAATCTATTCAGGAAGTCATTTAGAAACAATCAATTATTAATTTTTTTAACTTTTTTGTCAATAAATTGAAAAATATATAGGTATTGACTTCTTCGTACATGATAAACTCAATGAAGTTTCCTTAAAGTTGGAAGGTTATTTTTCGAATTCTTTGTTGCAACATCACAGAATATTTATCAGATGCATCGTCGATTGATTCCGACTTAGGAATCGTGGTAGGGAATCCCCAAGACCCCCGAGAGATGATATTCGTTACGTTTCTGAGTATATTGAAAAACATTCCCCAGAGATGACCATGGTAATCAGGGTATCCTGATCATCAGGTGACTATACAGGGACATGATTTCAAGCAGCAACCTCAAAAGAAACTTCCTCACAAGTTTCATTCTATTGCAAAAGATAATTCCACTAATTCCCTGTAGGGGACGATAGTGGATCCCCAGAGCCCCAGAAGACGATATTGGTTGCTTTTCTGAGCATTTTATTCTGACCATCAGGTGACTATTGGGGTCATGGTCATGACCGGAAACTTCAAGAGAACCTCCCTAACAGGTTTCAATCTGTAGAATGTTCATGAATCTCCTTGAGACAATTTGGGTACCGATAAGCCCTGGGTCCCAGGTGCGACGTAGATCGAATCTGGCATCGGAATCGTGATCAGCGACCCCAAAAAGCCTTGAATAAGAAATTCTGGGCTATTTCGGTTATATCTGGAAATTTTTTTTTTCATATTGAATTTCAGCTTCTGAAAGTGCATTCGAAGAGATGCATTTTCCTCTATAACAAACTGGTAACATTTTTTCTAAATGACTCACTGAATCGATTAAAAAAAAACTTCAAAATCGGTTCACCCGATTTTTTTTCGAACTTTTTTCGACTTTTTTTTATTTCCTCGACCATTATTGGAATAGAATGTACGAGTATATTTACTGATATTCTGTATATTTTGTTATTTGAAGTTTAGTTAAAAAATAATAATCATTTGAACCCAATTAATTTGTGTTTATTAGTTATTGAAAAATGAGTATAGGGAATTCATTGGCATATGAGGTTATTTTTTTAACCCTCATTCTTACTCTACTATAATTTGGTATTTCATGCGTACCTCAGTATTTTGTAAGAAACTTTGTCAAGTTGGTCTGACCATGTGAATCACATTTCTGTTTGTAATGTTCAATACAGAAATTTATGTTCATTGTCTGAATACATCTATTATAGAATTCTCTCTTGTACTTTCGAATTCCCAATTAATCAGGATTTATAGTCTCTCATAAACTATTTCCAAGAGCTAGACAAGTTTACAATAAGTATAAATGCAGTAAATAGGTTTACATGACAATATCAAAATAGTTCCAGGACGTGATTGTCATTATTTTATCCTCTACAGGTTCCGGATGATATAGTGTTCTACTTTGATTTTACAAGTAGTATTTACTATGAAATTAATCGGTTCAGTCGTTAATCGTTCCAGAAGATACGTGTGAGAATGTCAGAAAATTATTAGTTTGTCTATACAGATTACATCACCGTGTCAGAAACGTATTTATATGATATAACGGTTAATTTGAGTATGTGTTTAATTCCCATTTACTGAAGGTATTCATTAATTTCAAAATAACTCCTAATTTCACTATTCTGAACCTTGTGTATAATTCTGAATGGTGGTAAAAATTAGTGCAAGTAGAGACCCTTCTCGAAATTCTATATTAGACAGTCACCAAATCTTAGTTTATTCTTCTTATAACATTTTGTTTTCCATCTGATTTTAATGGGTCCATCTTGGTTCATCACTCCATGCTCATTTATTTTCTTCCTGACATAGGGGAAGAGGTGTTTAATCGTACATGACGTCAAACAAATAATGATTTTTAAATTTTAATTCACTATATTTTATTCGTATCATCATGTCTAACGTTTAATCTGATAATTTGTAGTTGCTTCCCAACCCGCGAAAGTCTGCTGGTATTTTTATATCATGATTTCCACGGGTCTTCCAAGAATACATTTTGAAATATATCATGAATACTGAAGATCGGAAAGTCGGAAGGGGTAATAGAAAATAATGGAAAGGAGAATAAAATAAAGTAGTGATGCATATTATAGGAGAGGAAATTAACAGAAGGTGTGAGCATGGAAGGCGACTCCAGGATGGTACAACACGAAAAAGCAAGGACAAAAAATGCGGAAAAATTTGTTCCAACTATGAGCCGAATCATGCCTAAAATAGGAGCCGGAAGAATTAACAAACGAAAAGTCTTAAGGTTAATACCGTACTGGGTGATACTGTATGAGGCATGTGAAAAAGCGATAAAACAGACAAATATAGAAACACGGCAATACGGATACCTATGCAGTGCCTACTGAACGATTTTGTCCGAGGCAGCAATGATATTAGCGGGAATATGCCCCATTGATATATTAGTAGAAGAAAGTTTAAAACTACATAGCACAAGGAAAGAACAATAAAAAGTAATGAGAGAAGGAAGTTCCAGGAAATGGCAACAAAGATGGGATATGCTAGCAGCGGAAGCGCAATGGATTGAGGCACCAGTGGCGTAGACCTTGGAGGGGGGTATAAGGCCTGGCGTCCCTGTGGAAATGTTTGAACTTTTTAATTAAAATATGAAAGAATATATTTTCTTCACATAATGAACTAACCGACTTAAGAAATAACAGCTCAGGCAAAATGTTTATAATATGATCATATAATAATAAATTAATGAAAAATACATGAATAAATCGATGGTGGTGACACTTTATTACATTTATTACATCTTATCGTTCGGAAGATGACACGCTATTTATCGAAACTTTAGTCACCATGATAGTGACTCCAATATGAATGATATAACAACAAAGTAATGGTGTTTCATTCTAAAAACATGAATAAATACTTCAAAAACATATATATCAGATTCTCATCATTTCAAGAATGGTTTCCAACTCATGACAAAATCTTGTTGGCAACAAATGTGGTTATTCCATAAATTTGTGGGACAAAATCTTTCAAAGACTTAGAGCCCACAGTCCAATTTTATTCACATGATTCATCATCAGACAAAAACGAAAGTATTTCACAACCAGAATGAAATTTATGGCAATTACAATGGGGTAATTTTACCGAAAATATTAGCATTAGAAAAACTCAAATACTGCAATAAAGATATGTTTTCGAATATTCATGTTCTTTTGCATATTTTGGGAACTTGACAGTTCATCATCATCATTAACGGGAGGGGATTATCCCCTAGATGCACTTAGGCCACTTGATTGAGCCCATTGTATGCCTCATTAATATAACCCTATTCTATTCTGGCAGGTCTGTGGCCAACCTGAAGCCTCGAATATTGCATAAGTTGCTCTGCAACCAGTCTTAATTCTATCGTGTAACGGTGTCTGAGGAATGCTGGGATACGAAAAACAGTTGCTACCACTTATCTGCAATTCCTGGACATAGGGTCTGTTGCGATGCCCATAATATGAAGGAGTTTGTTGAGACGACAGTCACCCGTGAGCATTCTAGTCATCTCTGTTATAA
Source organism: Endomychus coccineus (assembly GCA_958510875.1). Lineage (NCBI taxonomy): Eukaryota > Metazoa > Arthropoda > Insecta > Coleoptera > Endomychidae > Endomychus > Endomychus coccineus. The sequence continues at coordinate 60,151,716 of OY294068.1, read as the reverse complement.
TCCTTCTTAGAAAGCTTAGGTACAGGCTCTTTGAGCTTGGCTTGCCCATGCGTGGTGATTTCCGTACAAGTCAGATCATTCTGTGTTCAGCTGGCTCCGGAAGGCGAGACCCCCACGAAGTTTGTTGGGTTCTGGCCCAACAGGAGTACCAGATGACCCCCGCCTGGTCAGGGTGTCGGTAATTTTATTTCCTTCAACTCCATTAAGTCCTGGGGTTCAGATGAGAAGACCTATGTTTGTCCTGGCTAGTTCAGCCAGTGCATCTTGGCATTCTGAGGCTAGCGTTTTTATGCGACTCTGGTTGACTTCAGAGCTGAGCGACTGCCTGTGTATAGATATTCGCCTATTTATTAGTTTCTTCTCAGGTTTTCCAAGGCGCAAGTTAAAATTGCGTAGAACTCCGCCTGAAAAAAACGAGCATTGGCAGTTACTAGAGCTAGTGTTGAGCGCAGTTTCTTAAAACTGAAAAGAATCAAATCCTACTTGGGGAACACTATTGGCGAAAATAGTTCGGTTGTCTTAGCATAACAGTCTGTCTATAGAGACTCTGTAATAAATACTGAAAATGTCTAAGCGATTTAGCAAAGAACAAGCGACGTTCACAATTTAAATAAAGGTTATTATTAGTATCTTAATTTTATAGATTCTAAGGAAGACATATTTGTGATAAGGTCTTTCTAGCTCAGATCGATCAGAAAACTCACAAACTTATAGTTCCAGATAGCTGTTTGTCTCTCCTCATAGGGTTCATCAGAGAATTAGCAAGTTTGCAACATTGCTAAGCGATCTCTGTCGTCATAAGCGGTCAACAATATGGTGAAAAGACCACAAGTATCTCACGGTATCTATGAATAGATATCTCAGTAAGAAATCGAACAATGTACTGCATTGACTGATAGATTCTACCATATTGTTGGCGGCTTATGACTACCTTCAACCGAGTTCGTTCAGCAACGTTGCCAATTTGCTCGTTCCAATGATTAACTCTATGAGAAGAGCGAAATAGCTGCCTGGAACTTTAAGTTTGTGACTTTACTGATCGATCTTCCATGACTTTTCGTATTTCTATAAAACATAGTTTTCAACAGCATATTTGTTGCGGGTTCCCAGAAACATTCTAGAATCCAAGAATCTTAGAAATTTGTACTCAAAACTCTTTCACATACTACGGGATAGCTCAAACGGTAACTATTGTTGAAATGAGACTCGGAAAATAAGAACTAAGTAAGAAGAGAAGGCAGTATTGAGGTAATTACTTTGTTTTAATTATTGGCAACCTCTCACGATGTCGTGCTTTTGCAGACACTGCCATTGCACCAAGCTACGTGATCGTACAATTGTTGAATATAATTGCAGACCGCGTTGCCAACTAAAATAGTTATTCAAACTTCGAAATATTCACCCATATAATACAACCATTATATAAATTACTAATCTACGTCTCAGTTAATTCCAACAGTGACGGTGGGAACTACAAATCTCACCGTCGGAAGACGGTGTCGTAATTGACCTGAAGAATATAAATTAACTACATTGCACTGTCTTATTTCCGTATTTGCAATTCGAATTGAAACTGTCGAGAGTTTGCTGTTTCCTTGAAATAGAAATGATTTGAGTGATTCATCAGTGGCCAAAATATTGTTCTTAACATCCAGATATTATTCATATTATATCATAAGATAAAATATATTCACTCGAAAAAGAATATTAAGAAATTCAAGCTGAATATTTTAGCATCAATATTAATGGAATGGTACCCTCAAGCAGTGCAAATATAGCACAATAATTAAGCGCCTTCCTAGGCTTCAGTTTTTGCATTAAGTGTTTATATGAATTCAAACCTTCAACTTTCAGCTGAAACGTTGTCAGCTTTTAATTTCATCAACATTTTTCCAAAGTAAATCATTATGAAGAAGCATCAATGGTGATGGAACAATTTCTCAACTTGGAAATTAAATGTCATACTCAAACTAAACCTGTGGTCAACAGTCTGTAAGAAATTTATAAATGCGGTAAACCGCAATAGTTTTTATCTGCAACTATGTATTTTCTCAATCGCTAATAGAATAACAACCATTTCTTACCTAACGTATCGAGAACGGCTTATTTGAATCACCAGGCCTTATATATTATTGTAAATACTTTGATGTACTTGAATATTCATAATATCAGCAAATATAGTAGGTACTAGAAATAGCTTATTATGGGCGTAGTGACTTCAGGTTGATTATATTTATTTCCATCAAACATTGATCTGAAATGAACCTACAGGTGGGTATAAATTCAGTGTTTCAATATAATCTTTTCACCGTTCCTCATTAAACAATAACCAAACCAGCTTATTCACTTTGATATGGGAAGTTTAATAACTTGTCTATTATAGTTTATAGTATCTCTTGGTAACACATCTTTGAATTATTATTACCAGTTTGTAAATTATTCTCTATCGAATGTTAGGAATGTAGATTCGTTTCTTTGTTGGGAATTTGTTTTACTTCATTCATCTTATACCGGATGAACCCATCCAAGATGAACTAAACCCCTCTTTATTCTTTTAATTTCATGATATTACTGCAGAAACGGTTTTTTCCTAACTAATTCTGCCCAAATTTCAGAAGAGCTAGGAACATAACCTCACGTTTTTTCACAGTGGAGATAGTCAAATTTTTTCGTATTGTGCAGTGGCGGCTCCTCGAAGGAGGTTAAGGAGGCTCAGCCTCCTCACCAATTTATCTTAATGATCATTCCCCATTTTATTTCCTGTTTCTCTGATAATTTTTAAAATCTTACAATTAATTCCCCGTTCTCAGTAGTTATTTTTAATCTGGCAACAGTGCCCTGAGGCTAGACTCTCTATATATCTCAAACGCTGAGCATGTGTTGTTCAACGCAGTTGCTTTTTTTTCCGACCAGTCCGATCGCCAACTGGGTAAATCAGCGAAAATGGCAACACCCTCTGGAGGCTAGCCTGCGGCAGCGGCTCGCAATCTATGAAACACGACACGTGCGTTCTGCCGACTGCTGAGTAGGTCAGTCAGTGCTTGTTTATGTGTTGTCACGCCACGCGAAGTAAGGTTAGATTGTTGTCTGTTGTAAATTTAAAATGAGTGTTAGTGAGTTAGTTGCTGCCTTGTAGAAAATCTATTTAGTGGATTAACATATGATAAAAGTGTTTCTTTTAAATAAACGGCCCTCACCGGATTTGAAAGGATTAGTAATGTCAGGTAACTATCAAAATCGATCATTTAATACTAATAGTAGTATTGACAAGACGAAGTTTTAAAAAAAATCATTGATTCCCCTGTAATGCTCCAACTCGATGGAATTTTACATCACGTGCAGTATTTACCATCCATAAAAATAAAGACAAATTAATTGAAACATTTGATTTTGTATTAAACAGTGATGACTTTTCAACAGATCAGGTTTCATTAAATGCTGCTGTTGGTTCAAAATCTTATTTAGAAAATGAAGAATTTTTGTTTTTTCTAGATAATTTTAAATTAATATTTGAACAAACTGATCTTATTTTTCAAATTTCACAACATAAATTCACTGATATAATTTATTCAAGAGATCATTGGAAAAATTTCAAGTTTCCGTAATACAGAATTTCATTTTAATATTTTATTTGAAAATTTTTCAACTGATGAGGCTCCTTCCGCGAAAAAGAGGAAAACATATAATTTGGTAGACAAGAAACTACATAATAAACAACTTTTTCATCAAATTTTAGATACTATTATAGGTCAAATTGAGATTCGATTTTCCGATCTACATGCACTTAGTTCTAAAATATAAATTTTTTGATAAAATAGCACGGCACAATGAATTATGCGTTATATACTCGGATGGAGACAATTTAGGCCAGTACGACAGTCACGCCGCTGATATGATAAAATATATGATAGACAATGATTTGCAACAAGTTTTACCTCAGTTTTATAAACTACTTTGTTTGACAGTCACCATTCCTGTCACGTCGGCATCGGTGGAGAGAACATTTTCTACTCTCAAACGAATTAAAAGTATTGAAGCTTACATGCCAAATACAATGGGTCAAAATCGTTTATACAATGTTAGTTTAATATCTATTGAAAAAGATTTAGTAAAACACTTGAAACAAAATGATACATTTTTTGATAATATTATTGATCATTTTTCGCAAACTAAAGACCGTAGAATTCCGTTAATATATAAAAAACAAACTGCATTTTTGTTGCTCTTCAAATATGATTGTAAAATTTCAAACCTTACTTATATTTAATAATTATTCATAATTAATAGCTAACGATGCACAAAAGCTACCAAACTAAAGCACGATGATAGCTAACAATGGCAACTAATAAGTTACAATTTTCCAGGTTCATCCCATATTTATGGTATAATTATGTGATAAGAATATAATAACAACATGAAATGGTAGAAACGAACAGAAATTATATTTGGTTGTTATATATGGTTGTATAGACATTTTGATGGTTTACACCATATAAAAAATTAGATTATATTCACTTTCAAAAAAAGTGAGGTTATGTACCTATCTTTGTTATTCAACGTTTAATTTCTTTTCTGACATCGGGTTATGAAAATTTGGAAAAAGTTAGTGAGGAAAAAAATTTTCCATTTATAATATCTTGAAATTAAGAATCTAACGATGTGTTAATTTTGAGTAGGTCCCTGATGCCTTTCCTAAACATAGACACTCATTCCTTGGTACCTATCGATGTAATTCCGAATTTAACAAATCTTTATGGGATGTCCACAACTTTTACATTTATATCTCCCCATCTCACTATCAAAGCTGTGAATGTCGATGACTTCTGTAAATAACACAGCTTTCGGGGTATTGGTATACTTCATACCGCTTCCTCCTCTAGAGCCCCTATATCAATAAAAGAAGCCCGAAGGGCTACACAGAGACAAGTAGATGCTGAAAAATGGAGTTCTTGAATTTTGGAGTCAGGATCTGATAATCCAGTTGTATAATGCAACCAAAGCTCAACCTTGGATTTTCTCCAAGCAGATGGATCCCTTATATGATGATGTACAACTATTCCTATGATTTTCTCAATATTCATGATCGGTATAACCAACAGCACTCCCTTATTCTAATGGAACGATTATTGTGTGAGCCAGCGATAAAAATTTCTTCGTAAAAGCTTGTAGGTTATAGGAATCAGGAAAGACCTCAGGAGGTAAACGGTTCCATAACTTAGCCGTTTGATAGGAAAATTAAGTCTGGTAGGTCTCGAGCTTGACATTGGAGTATAGTCTGCCTATCTGAAATAACAGAGAAGATTTCCGACAATGAAAATATATATAGAGAAAAGAGAGATCACCAACTTCCTACAATGTTCTAGAGAGAATAATGAAATCGTAAGTATGATATCATCAGCCAGATGAATAACACTCTTCTGAATAGAATCTGAGATCTTCAGCATATGTTTGAGAGCTGTACTTCAAATATATGTACAGTATTTCAGGACGAGTCGATTCAGATGTGCTTTGAAGATCATCAGAATATTCTGTGGCTTGAACTAGCTCTTGGAACGGAAATGGAAACCAAGTTTCGCAATTTTTGCAATGACATTTGAGTCAATGATCTTAATGTGATACCAAGCATGGATATTGGGGACTCCATAGGGAAATAGTTGTATCTGAAACTTCATATTAGGGATTGTGGGATCTGCCTTCCTGGAAAAATTTAAGCTTGTGTTTCGGTTGCAATAACCACATGATTATCAGCTTCCCATTTCAAAACTCTTGCCAAATCTACATTCATTGCATCGACTTCTCTCTATCTCACACCTCTAGCTTCAATGGATGATATAGGGCTCTAGAGGAAGAAGCGATATGAAGTATAAGATCTACCGCAGAGGTGTGAAAAAACAAAAGTTGGTGTCAAGATAGATTCATGTGGTGTACCAGCGTTGACTGACATTGTATTGGAGAGGACTTCGACAATCACCTCATGGGGGTGATCTATCTGAGAGAAAACTCTATGGTAAACGATACAGTTGAGATGGCAAAGTATTTTACGTAATTTTTCAAGAATGCCTTGGTGCCAGACACTGTTAAATGCTTTGGAGATACACAATGGTACAGCTATTCTCTATATTATCCATTCGATGTTGGCCATAATATATCTTACGTAGGCAGGGAGGTATTCTGTTGATCTCTGGTGATGAAAGCCATATTGTGTATTAAACTTCAGATATTGGGTGATCTCTATATTATTCTTCGTTACTATTTACATCACTGGTAGTAATGCAATATGTCTATGATTATTAGGAAGGGTCTTGTTTCCTTTTTTGGAATTGATTGCTCCCTCGCTGTCATCCAGCTGGAAGTGAACACTAAGTTTATATGAAATGGTGAACAACCTGCAAAAAACTAGTGTTTGTACTCGGGTATATTCCTTGAGGACATCAGGCGGAATTCCGTCTGTCCTCATAGCATTTTTGTATTGATGTGGAGCATAATGCGCCTAATTGTGGTGCGACGAATGAAAATTCCAAGCATATTATGGTTATCGATGGTAGCGATATAAGGAGGTCCCTTTCCTTGTGAATCCAAAGTGAAATTTTCTGCAAACATTTGGGCATACATTTTGGTTCTTGATTGTGGTGTTATAATCAGTGCACCATACTCTATGGTTAGGGGAGGGAATGAGCTAAGCTGAGAGGTTGAGATCATGGCCTGTCAGATATTATGTCAGTAGCAATTCTGAAACATGATCAAACAGAATATTAACTTGATTACGAATGTTTAAATAGATATTAACAGTTAACCAGTAATCATTAAATAAACAAAAAATTTTACGAACTTGGTCATTCCGACCTCTAAGTACATATAACAGTATTTGAAGGAATCATATCTCAAGAAAAATGTATAGTGGAAGCCGTTACATTGTGATAATTTATCATATTGATATGATAAAACACTTTTACTTACATTATAGAAACACTAGTAACGCGAAGAAATACTACCAGGCAGGTAAAAAAAAAAGGAAATACGGGGAAATCCTATGTTATCGAGACATCGCAAAAAATGTTATAATACATGTCTAATTGATCCTTTGAATTTTACTTTCAAAAATGTCTACTGATTCTAGGTTGTTCAATTGGAAACCTCTACTCTGATTATGTAAAATGTAAACTCCATTTAAATTTGGAAAGGTTTATAAAATATGATTTGAGAAAGATGTGATTCTAAAAGATGGAAATCGTAATCTATATCCTATGATCTACGAATCCAATACTTCTCATACTATGAACAGGTTAATCTATTCACTCAATTTTTATTGAACTAATACGTTTTATCTTAAGCATTGAACAAAATATGAGACAATCAATCTCGGCATTTGAAGCTGAATTTCAGATTATGTTCCGTTGAAATGTTTTTCACTCATAGGGTCAAAATATGTTTTGACGAGCTATCAAGTTTTTTCTGTAAAAGAAAGAGCACTTTACTTCAATTTTTGCTTTTTGTATAATTATGTTCAATTTAAACATTAACATTTTTGGGGGAGATGAAGTGAAAATGCCCTATGTATTATTAGGAGGCATTTGCGATGGTTGTATCTGAAGTGGTCGAGTGCTACTACAGTGAATAATAAGAATGAATCTTCGTTGATGATAATTTATTTTCTACTCCCAAGAGTTGTTATTAAAAATCAATGCAAAAATGTAAATTGCCATGAGCGGTAAATAATGAATCGATTGACATTGTAAATATGTATATCTATACGCCAATCAATAAGTCGCTTGTGTCGTCAAGAAAATGATGTCACAGCTCACCAAGAGAATGATCTAAAACAATCTAGATTACAATAACACAGTACAAGGCAATAGAAAAATAAAAAATGCTCTGTGAGTACCAATAAATATAGATTGAATTGGAAATATAGAAGACAAACAGTCAACCCACATGTCTGTGAATGTAGCTTTTTAACATTTTCAAGGTAATGATATTATTATGATGTTACGACGTGTGCCTTGTGACTTTTCGGTAAACTGCTTACTGCGGTAAACTTCAAATCCTCGGGCGCCAGATTTTTCTAAAGGTTTAAATAGCCTTGTCCCATTAGGCAGAAAACAGTATCAAAATTGTAGGCTTTAATTACAATTGATACCTGGTTAAAACTTAGCTCGTTAAAAGATGGAGCAGAAATAACTTAATAAAACGGGGAATTTCAAATATTAAAATATATAATAATTATAACAAGTACACTTTCAGAATAATTAATAAATGCAATTGAACGGTATTTTACACAAAAATTCACCCAGACGGGAAATGTAATGAAGCTCAAACGGTATATGAAAACTGTTTCAACATATCTATTTTACGATATGTTCTGTACTTAATTTCAATCGAACGGTACGGAATCGGTTGATAAATGATTTATCAATTTGCGGAAAATACAAATCGAACAGATCCTAGCGTAATAAGCGGTGTTCGGTAATTATTCAGATAGCATTATTACTTGCAATGTTCATTTAACACTACGATATATCAAACGGTTAAAATTCGGTCGGATCGGAAAATATTGGCCGGCATTAGTTTTCCGATTGTATGATATCAGATTTTACGCTATATTCGGACAATTACTCTAATTGAGTTTATTCTGTCACAATACCCACCCTTGTATTAGCTATCAACGGAGTGCCCGGTAATTGTATGACAGTGTTAGATTTCATACACTTTGCAGATTCAGAATCAAGACAATTAGGGCTTATACTTCCGGTAGATCACAGCGTGCACAAACCCTAACTATCGTATCTGCAACAATCCCTACATCCACGGCCGGGACTTCTCATACGAATAAGGGGTAATTGCGATTCTCAATCACACAACCACCCCAACTTATACTTCCGGTAGATCACAGTGTGCACAAGTCGTTGGCGGTTTGATCGTCTAGGATATACTTATATTTCCGGTAGATCACAGCGTGCACAAATATACCAAAGACGCCCCTGTCATTCAAACATACACACTCTGTACACACCATACAATTACTCAAATATTCCAATTCACGTGCGAATTCAAATCGTGCGCGGTCTGACCTATGACGGGATAAACTCGAATATAACAATACAAATTACTGGAAGTAACGGAACTCAGATATCATACAAACGGTCACCAATCACAAACTACGGAGATCAATATATCGTAATACCGGAAAATAAACTATTAAGCTATCATTTACCTTATGTAAAATTCACTTAAACGGAACACTATTGTTAATTCAAATGTTAAATCTGACTTGAACTCGGATAATTATTAATTCACTTTGATTCTAATATAATCACAGAGTAACGGTACTGATTGATAATCAAAATCACAAAAGAGGACGATCTTTCGTCTGTCACTGCTTTCATGTGTTTTCGAGGTTCTGGTCAAGTCCGCACCACCAATTCCTTATTTTGTGCCTAGAGTTTTTTTAATTATGTCCCGAACAATGCTTGAAAGTGGCGCTACTTTTTAGATCTAAAATTCGCGCTCATGATATTACACTAGTTCCTCTCGGCGCAATAAACAAATGTTATCGGAGTTTTTTTGGTTGTTCGCCCTTTTTATACATAAGGCTGTTCCAAAGTTTGATGCGTTAACTTACCAGATCCCCGTTTTACCACATAAGTTTTATCGGAATGAATGCAATTTTTAAGCGGGCATGAATTCTATTCATTTATTTGAATAATTACACTTATTCAGAATTACGGAGATTTAGAAAAGTGACAGTGAATACATATTCGGAGTTCACGCATATCTATTAAAATAATGAACTGTTCAAATGGAGTTTACATGTAACATCCGTATTTACTGCCTGATCTAAAATAAATGATATTTCAAAATTTAAGCTTCGTTACAATGTATGGTACAGTTTAAGGAATTCAATTTAATTCCTCTCTATTAGTTATATGTAACTTATAACACTTTCATATGCTGCCACTATTTGGTGGAACTATTGTTATTAAAATGTTACTTTGTATATCATTTTAATTTTCGTGGTTCAAAAAAACATATCGTGTCAGATACATGTATGAAAAAATGTTAGAAGCCTTCACTCTAGATAATTTATCATTATGGTTAAATGAAAGAACAATTGTTTTTATACCACTTTCAACTATAACATAAAAACGTTACTACAGTTTTAACACTGAAGTGCTATTATCAAACAGATACAAGATTATGAAGCAAACAATAAACATTTCAGGTACTGATAAAATACAGTGTGAATTAAGAAACAATTTGTGTAATAGGATAATTATCATTAAATAATATGAATCATGTCAATAATGCTTTGGGAGACAAAGAAAAAGATCACTTTCGTATAGGTCTAACTGATCATCTAGGATATTGTTATAGGAGTGTTTACACCTATAAATCTCTGTTGATTCTAATGTTTTCAATTTGAAACCTTTGGTTTGATTACGTAAAATGCTTAGGATATTTAAATTAGGAAAGGTAGGACCTGTTTGTAAAAAATGGTTAGCAAAGATTGAATCGGTTTTGTTCAGTCTGAAATAATGAAAATGTTCTTGGTATCTAAGTTTGAAATTACGACAAGTTCTACAAATATAAGTATGGGCAAATTAGCTTATCAACTTTATTGGTTTTGTCTTTAGCAATATACAGGGTGTTTCAGAAAGACCTCCCTTGAATGCAGGGGACGGTAGATTTCACAAAAATAGATATTTTCATATAATCTATGGTTCTATCTCCTCTTGTTTCGGAGATACGGGCGTTCAATTTAATTTTTTTAAAACGAAATTTTGCTGTAGCTCCTGTGCAGTTACAGGTATTTCGTTGGAATCTGATGTGGTTTCAGAAGACGCCAAATAAGATGGTTTAGTTAGTTTCAGATGATGTGGTAGAGTGCGCGACCTTTCGGCGTTTCTTTTAGCCTTAACTTTTTTGAGAATAATTTTTTTGTTTTCTCGTTTACAATTTTATTTCAAACAAATAATGCACTCTTATTGAGGTTCTCAAAATCTCACCGTTTCCGAGAAAAACGCGTTTAAATGATTCGGTGGTAAATAAATTCGGTAATGAGTTTTTGTTATGTTCATTTAAACGCGTTTCTCCGGAAATTCACGCATTAAGGTATATCTTTGTTAACATCATTAGGAAGATTAGATAATTTTAATCATTTTGGTTCGAAGCTCATTGGCATGCCGACATTGAAGAGTGAGGGAAGCTATTGAAAGTGTAATAATTTAAATCGATAGTTCCTTATTAAATTGCTAGAGGGCGTAATTTGTAACGATAACGGTTTTATTGATTTTATCCCAAAGACGTAAATTATACGGTATAGCTATGACGTGTAAATGAACGTACGCGATTTCGGTAGTAAGTAAATTTGTTTTTGTTATGTTCATTTAAACGCGTTTTTCTCGAAAACGGTGAAATTTTGAGACCCTCAACAGGAGTACATTATTTGTTTGAAATAAAGTTCTAAACCAGAAAAATTTGCAAAGGAGACAAAAAAATCATTCTCAAAAAAGTTAAGGCTTGAAGAAACGCCACAAAGTCGCGCACTCAGCGCCCTCTACCGCATAATCTGAAACTAACTGAACCATCTTATTCGGCGTCCTCTGTAACCTCCGAGTACCAGATTTCAACGGAATATCTGTAGCTGCACAGGAGCTACAGCAAAATTTCGTTTAAAACAGATTAAATTCAACTCTATCTCCGAAACGAAAGAAGATAGGACCGTAGTTTATTTGAAAAATCTGATAATTTTTGTAATATCCACCGTCCCCTGCATTTACGGGAGGTCTTTCTGAAACACCCTGTATACAGGGTGAGTCAGTTTTTTGTAGACAAACTGCAACAGGAGATAGGACAAGTGTTTTTACGAAGAAAAGTTTCCATGAGCATATGTCGTAGAAGGCTTCGTTTTCGAGATACAGGGTGTTGAAATTGAAAAAAAATTTAGTTTTTTGCGAATATCTCTGGAACCGTTTATCGTACAAAAGACAGATTTTGTGAGCATTCTCTACTCATAGTAAGCTATGATTTGTGCAATAAAAAAATTTTTTTACTCTTAATTGGTGAAGATTTTGAAGAGGTAGTGGGTGTTTTTCTCCCCAACTTCTACGCCACTAAAAAAAGTACGGTTTTGAGACAACCGTTCGAACCGCCAATGTTTTCTACATAAAAAAGCTACTCATGGTCATAAGCTCTAAAGATGACCGTTTCTGAGAAAAATCAACTTTTAGGTTGAAAAACATGGTCAATTCTTACTAATTAAACAAAATTTATTCAAATGTTAGAACAAGTAACAAAACCAAAGGATTGACCCTGTTTTTCAACATAAAAGTTGATTTTTCTCGAAAACGGTCAAATTTAGAGCTTATGACACGGAATACCTTTTTTCTGTGAAAAACATTGTCGGTCCAAATGGTTGTCTCAAAACCATACTTTTTTCAGTGGCGTAGAAGTTGGGGAGAGAAACACCCACTACCCCTTCAAAATCTTCACCAATTATGACTAAAGAAAATTTTTTTACCGCGGAGAGCATAGCTTACTATGTGTAGGAAATGCTCACAGAAGTTATTTCCTGTACGATAAGCGGTTCCGGAGATATTCGCAAAAAACTAAATTTTTTTTCAATTTCAACACCCTGTATCTCGAAAACAAAACCTTCTACGACATATGTTTATGGGAACTTTTCTCCTTAAAAACATCTGTTCTATCTCCTGTTGGAATTTGTCTATAAAAAACTGGCTCACCCTGTATATAAGATTGCAGTTTATTTTATGGTGTGAAAATGATTTTAAAATTATGGCGTGATAAAATGTTAATTTTTTCCACTTACGGAATCAAAATACGTCAGTGAAATGAATGTTGTTGATACTTCTGACTTTTATATACGGATAAATATATTGTAATAAGTTAATTGTTGTTGTTGGGCGGTTAATTAATTTTGTTATTTGATCTACCGAAAAACCATTAATGACAGCTATCCATTCTATTGTGTCCAACTCAATAGTGAGGTGTTCTTTTGAAAATGGTATTGAAAATTCTCGAAACATCATTGAGTGATGAATGAAAGAACCAGCTTCATCTAATGATTTAATTTACGTTGGAAACAGAAAAAGACGGATGATCAACTTTTCAGACTTAATACTGATACTAGACCATAATAGAATAAATTTCAACAACAACAAGTTATCCATGTTTACAGACACCACTATTTCTAATTCATCGTCTAGCCCCAGCTATAAATTAGCAGCATATTGCTCAATGATTCATACAGCTTTTCAATACCATTGTCAAAAGAACACCTCACTATTGAGTTGGACACAATAAAACTAACAGCTATCAATAATGGATTTTCGGTAGATCAAATAACAACATTAATTAACTGCAAACAACAACAATTAACTTATTAAAATATTTACCTTTATATAAAACACATAGATGCATCAACAAAATTCATTATTGTGACGTATATTGGTTCTGTAAGCGAAAATATTACACTTTATCACGCTATAATCTTGAAATAAGTTTCAAACCACAAAACAAACTCAGCCATCTTATATACAGGATGTCCTCGAACTGCGTGGCCAAAATGAAACCGAAGATTCTTTGATTCGAAAAAAATTTGATGAGCCTTTTTACTTTTGCCTCAAGTGTCTTGTTTAGCCGGTAGAGGGCTTCAAAGTTGCAAAAATAATTTTGTTTTTTCGGTATAACTTGAGAACGTGATGAAGGACTTTTACAATATTTGGCAGGTGAGTTACTGTCAATAATAGCCGTTTTTGAGATCGGAGCATAGAGCTTCAGAGACCATAGAAATGGCTCAAACTTGAGGATGTAACGGGAAAATGTCCAGAACTTTTCTGTGGTCGATGTAATTCACTCTATATTTTTTATGTACATAGCTTATCTAATTTGAAAACTTTTCTTACTCTTCAAAAATTTTGATAAAATCAACGGATTAGCTTGAAAAAAATAATTTTCGAGTCTCTGCAATTTTGGCTTACTAATTTTACTTGATTAAAATACCTTAGTTGCCTTTGCTTTTCTAATGTCATTTTGGCATTTGGAGAATTTATTCTCAAAACTGTCAGTTTTTACTTCGCTTTCCGTAAAAATTTTATAAAATTATGGCTCAAAATTTCACTAACACTGAAATGGTTAATATCTCGGTAAAACACGAATAATAAAAACAATAGAAATGGGGAAACGATGTGATTATTTAGGAAAAACAAATGCTAAATTAAAAGAAACAACAAAACTTTTTGGGAAATCGCTAAGGCATCAATTGTTCGAAATGTTGCCCATTTTCCTGAATACACAAATTAATTCGTTTCAAGAAATTGGATTGAACTATGGCTAGTACTTCTGGATCATTCTTCAATAAATCCGCTTCATGATTAATTCGTTGCAACAATTCCTCTCGTGTGTTCACTGGAGCTGCATAAACTTTCGACTTCAAAGCGCCCCATAGAAAGAAGTCGCAGGGCGTCAAATCAGGGGAGCGGGCCGGTCAGTTCACTGGTGCATCGTGTCCTCTACCTATCCAGCGATCTGGATATTCCACATTCAAATGTCGCCTCACAGCTAATGTGACATGAGGAGGTGCACCATCATGGATAAACCAGGTCACGACGAATGTGTAAGGGCAAGTCTTCCAACAGTTCAAGTAGCCTTTGTTCCAAAAAGTTCAAGTAGTTCTCCCCGTTCAATCGATCGGGTATAACGGTAGGGCCAATAATAAAGTTATCCACTATTCCAACCCAAACATTTATTTTAGTTTGATTTTGAAAATATGTAACTTCCGTTTCATGAGGATTTTCATCAGCATAGAAATGTTCATTATGGAGGTTAAGAAGACCACATCTCGTGAAAGTATCTTCGTTCGTGAACAGAATTCTTCTACAAAAATTGGGGTTTGCGTTTTGTCTTTGGACAATAAGCCGACAGAAATCTAGCCGATGACCTGGATCCATGGGCAATAAGTCTTGAACTGTTTTAATATGATGGGGATACAACAGTTCTTCTTTCAGTACATTATGAACTGATGATTTTGAGGCTCCAATACGAAGTCCTAAACGTAGTGTGCTTATCCCAGGTTCAGTTTCAACCGCTTCCAGTATCGCTTCTTCGAGCTCTAACGTCCTTCTTGTCCGTCTGCGTCCTGTTTCTCTGCGATTTGCTTCAAATTTGCCAGTTTCGCGAAGGTTTGCCGATTTGGAATTCTGCGATGCGGATATCTTTCCCTTCTCCGGCCATTGCAACGACAAAGTCCATAAATCAATAACATATCAACCATTTCAGTGTTAGTGAAATTTTGAGCTATAATTTTATAAAATTTTTACGGAAAGCAAAGTAAAAACTGACAGTTTTGAGAATAAATTCTTCAAATGCCAAAATGACATTAGAAAAGCAAAGGCCACTAAGGTATTTTAATCAAGTAAAATTAGTAAGCCAAAACTGCAGAGACTCGAAAATTAATTTTCTCAAGCTAATCCGTTGATTTTATCAAAATTTTCCAAGAGTAAGAAAAGTTTTCAAATTAGATAAGCTATCTACGTAAAAAATATCGAGTGAATTACATTGACCACAAAAAAATTCTGGACACTTTTCCCGTTACATCCTCAAGTTTGAGCCATTTCTATGGTCTCTAATGCTCTGTGCTCCACTCTCAAAAATGGCCATTATTGACAGTAACTCACTTGCTAAATATTGTAAAAGTTCTTCATCACGTTCTCAAGTTATACCGAAAAAACAAAATTATTTTTGCAATTTTGAAGCCCTCTACCGGGTAAACAAGACACTTGAGGCAAAAGTAAAAAGGCTCATCAACTTTTTTTCGAATCAAAGAATCTTCGGTTTCATTTTGGCCACGCAGTTCGAGGACACCCTGTATAATGCCGGAGACAAAACCGAAATAGACAATAGACTGTAGTAGCATGTCGTAATTTCAAACTTAGATACCAAGAACAGTTTTGTTCTATCAGACTCAACCTTTGCTAATCATTTTTAACAAAGAGATCATACCTTTCCTTGATTAAATAGCCTGGCCATTTTACATAATGAATCTAAAGGTTTCAAATTAAATACATTACAATCAATAGAGACTTATAAAGGAGTCAAAAGCTCCTATAACAATATCCTAAATGATCAGTTAAGATGATTCTTAGAATATTAAATAATAATTATCCTACTGGTTAAATTGTTCCTTAATTCACACTGTATTTTCCCGGGATTTACCGGCTTCGGTATTTCTGATGATCCCTTACTCTTAATTGTAATCTCGTTAACCGTATTTACACTAGAAATGTTTATTGGCTACTTCATAATTTTATCTCTTTGCTAATGGCACTTCGAAAGTATGGTAACGTTTTCTTGTTATTAATAAAAGTGGTATAAAGAAATAATTGTTCTTCCATTTAATCATGCGTTATACATGCATATGTATGTGAATAATTATTGCAGGTGGTCCCTAATACTTACTTCGAACACCTGAAAATATTGGAAAGGTCAAAGTAGTAGTTCAGGCAAGTCTGCAATCTGACATTTTATTGCGCTGCAGATTTCAGACCGAAATTTTCAAAGTATTTTACACCTGAACTCGACATAACCCACATGAAATACAAGGTTTCATTTTTAGAAATAATCACTTGAAATATCGAGTGATGATAAATAATGCAGTAAGTAAGTCTTTTCGCTCAAATAGATTAGTTATGATTATCAAATATGTCTACAAAGAGAATGTTTTGGAACATCAACTTTGAGGATGTAAGTAACATTTTTCTTCTGGTGATATTTATCTATACCTACATGTTTTCTGAAAATAAGCAACCGAATGGGGCCATATTGTTTTTAGATTCAAAGAAATAGAAATGGTGTGGGGAATTTCAAAAGAGTATTAACGAGCACTTCGGAAGAGATGGGAAACTATTAATCACTTTTTAGACATGTCAAAGGAAGCTTTAAGCACTGTTACACCTCCTTTTTGGGATAACTGTGTTCGTCACGATGAAGAAGAGATATCAAGTTGGTACGAACGATAAATCAAATTTGACTTTCAAGACATTGCCCCAGTGATTATAAATATGTATTTTTATACTTTGACTACACGAAAGGGAAACCTATAATGTTCGAAGAACATCGTGTGAGCTAGCAGTGGGAAGGAGATGAGCATTCGTTTTTCCTTGAAGGTTAGGAGGCTAGAGGCACATAGGGAAACACCTCACTAGGTAGAGAGCTCCACAACTTTGCTGTTCGATAAAAAAATGAGGTCTGGTAGGAAGAAGTTCGGCAGGTCTCGAGTTTGACAGTAAAGTGGTGACTAGTTTGAGCTCGTCTAGTCCGCCTATCAGGAATATCTCGTGGTGGAAGAGCAGACGAGATTTCTAATGAACACCACTCATGGAAATATCTATGGAAAAGGGAGAGATCTCCCACCTTTCTACAATTCTCTAGAGAGGTCAATGAACTCGTAAAGTTGACATCATCCATCAAATAGCTTTCTTCTGGATAGAATCCAAGAGCTTCAGCGTATGTTTGGGAGCTGAACTCCAAACATGTGGATAGCCAAGTTTTTGAAAAGCGTTTTTGGCAATAGAGCTCACATGATCGTCCCATGAGAGGATGTTGTTGATGATGATTCCAAGCATATAAAACTTAGAGGTTGTATTTTCGTTGTCAATTCGAATGAACATTCAATGACATAGAAGTATATTTTGACGTCTCTCCATATTTTTAGATCTCCGGGGACAATAGCTAGTAAATAAACCGGGTGCTCTTCGATTTCGATTCTCACTATTGGGATGTAGAAAATCATAATACCGGGTGTCCCAAAAGTCTGGAAACATTTGAATATCTCGTAAACAAATCATCGGATCGCAAAGACAAAAAACACGCCTCTTTTTATTTTTGAAGATCTATTTAACGATGCTACTGTAAAACCACCTCCACCCATGTAGGGGATGATAAGAGGGGTAGTTTTAAAATTTTAAACGGAAACACCTATTTTTTATTGCATTGTTGCATTCTTCATGAAAAACCGTGTTAGGATGTATAATCAAATTTTTTTCAACCCTACTAAAGGGGTGACAAAAAGGGCAGTTTTGCTTTTTTTGCGAAAAAAATTGGTTTCCATACGGTGTTGCATTCATTATGAAAAATGTGTTTTCATGTGCAAGAAACCCTTTTTTTCAACCCCAATTTGGGGGTGCAAAAAGGGTAGTTTTAGTAATTTTGTCAAAAAAAAAACTTTTCATACGCTGGTCATTTTCCATGAAGAAAACCATGTTTTGATGTGCAATCAACCCCTTTTTCAATCCCACTCGACTTCTTTTGGGGGTTCTTAAAGAACAACGTGTACGATACCAAACCAGCTAACTTGGACGAGTTGAGGATTCGCATCATAGACCAGGTCCAACGTATTACGCAGCAGATGAGGACGAACGTGATGAACGATTTCCACCAACGGTTGCAGCAGTGTCAAGACCAAAATGGCGGCCAGTTTGAACATCTGCGCTGAAGAGGAAAAGGACAACGAGTCCTTCTCAGGGCTACATGATGTGCAAAATCCGATCAGGCAACCTCCCCGTGGTGCACATCGGGTCACGCTAATGCCGACGGTACAATCAAAAATTGATTGTAATCCTAAGTGAACAAACCAACTACTCGCTTTTCCCCAATACAAGAGTGGCGGTGGAGGTCAGGTGAGAAAATAACCGAAACTACCATTTTTTGCACCCTCTAAGTGGGGTTAAAGTAAAGGGTTGATTGCACATGAGAACACTTTTTTTATGGAGAATGCAACACCGTATGAAAACAAATTTTTTTTGCAATAATTATCAAAACTACCCCTTCTTTCACCCCCTACGTGGGATTGAAAAAGGGGTTGATTGCACATCAAAACACGGTTCTCTTCATGGAAAATGACCAGCGTATGAAAAGTTTTTTCTTTGACAGAATTACTAAAACTACCCTTTTTGCACCCCCTAATTGGGGTTGAAAAGAAGAGTTGATTGCACATGGAAACACATTTTTCATAGTGATTGCAACACCGTATGAAAACAAATTTTTTTCGCAAAAAAAGCAAAACTGCCCTTTTTTTCACCTCTTAAGTTGGGATTGAAAAAAGGGTTGATTGCACATCCTAACACAGTTTTTCATGAAGAATGCAACAATGCAATAAAAAGTAGGTGTTTCCATTAAAAATTTTAAAACTACACCTCTCATCACCCCCTACGGGGGTGAGGGTGGTTTTTTAGTAGCATCATTAAATAGATCTTTAAAAATAAAAAGAGGTTTGTTTTTTGTCTTTGCGATCCGATGATTTGTTTACATGATATTCAACCGTTTCCAGACTTTTGGGACACCCGGTATATATACGAAGATAGTTAAACAGAAGCAAAATTATGCATTTATGTGTCTAACAATATACCGTTGAGTAAGTTTCAAAACTCTAAGTATATTGAGAGATAACCGAAAAAATTATTTAAATTTTTTCCTGGCTTTACTATTATATAGTTTTTTGAACAAATTACTCATTTACGTTGTCACTTTTTTCCCGCTACTCGATGAGTTTTCAAATTTGCCATCCGACGTTTCATCTTCCGACCCTCATCATCAACTTTATATTTTCTTTTGGGTGCTTTTTCGATAGACCCTTTTATTACCATTTCGATGGAGATATGTATCATTAGTTACACTGAATCCTAGGTATTAGAAGAAATATTTTTCACCATATTGAGCTTTGACTTTCACATCTCGTTTTGAGTGTTTTGAGCAATATTTTTTGCAACAATTAATTATCTCACTGAAAGGTTTGATGACAGATAAATGAGGACTAATGAGCGGATGATGGCCTGCAAAGTCTCTAGGACTCAAAGTTCTAGATACGTTTTTATGAGGTACACTAAAAGAGTTTATGGCCAGAGAGAATACCATACCATTGAAGACAGGGCCGCCTTCGAGGCAGGACCCGAGGCCTCGAGGTGGCAAGAGGTGCAGGAATTCTGAAATTTTCTTCTCATTGTAAAATAGGAACAAAATCTAAAAAAAATTGTTTAAAAGTTCATTGTTACAATAAAATAACAAACTAATTATACATTGCTTTTATACTAAGAAAAATATTTATTGAACTCTCATATGTGGGGTGTTGAGAGACTGAAGGGTTGCAGCTTAGGTTATTGCGGTATTGGATTAAACTGAAAAAAAGATAAAATTGAAAAATGTTCAATTCCTTACATAAATATGGGTCCTAGCTAGTACCTTGGCCCATAGCCTCGTCGGTCTTAAAGATGGCCCTGATTGAAGACCTTTAACTCAACATTGTTAAAGAGTTGAGGAGATTAAGAACAAGAGGGATACATCGCGCAGAGCATAATATTCGAAGGAGGGTAAAATTGTGTTTAAATGAACAAGAGAACAAGGACAACTATTTGAACATCTGTTGTAATTTATTTTTGTCTTCACAGTTCCCCTCATTATTGTTCTCAGTTGATGATCTATAAAAATTGTTACTTCATCCAATAACTTGAACATAGCTCACTATAGTGAAGAGCACTTTTTTCTAGTACTCCGGCTCCTTGATAATGCTACGAAAACATGAAAATTATTGAAAAAATTTTTTTGGGTAACTCTGAATACACGCTCGATCTTGGAATTTTCTCAACGGCATATTGTTAGTCACATGAATGCGCAAATGTCTTCGTATGCCTTATACTTTTCGAAATCTTGGTGGTGATGATCGAAATTGATACATACGGTACATCAAAATCATACATTTAGCCAGAAGAAGTGGGTAAGCGGGAGAAATACTGCTGAAAAAGGAAGGGACAATACTAGTAGGTATAACAATTGTATTATACAAAATAATACGATATAGGCTTGTCACAAAAAATGTTGTCAGTTCGAATAAGATTTTATTGTGAAGATACGGAGTATACTTTTACGTCTCTTCATGTTTTCATCTATTTCTAACCATTTGCAATATAGTTTTGTTCCCTAGAGTAAGACAAGTTAGTGATCTGTGAATCACTGTGAATTTCTAGGATACCATAGCATATATATAACATTATCTGTCAATATTCCAAACTTTTGGATATGAGCGTAAACATATCAGACTGGACGGCGTCTGTATATTCTGACTGAAGTATATGCAATTGTAGGTTATCGTAAAAACATCGTTCATGAAAAAGAAGCGAAAATCTTCCTCAGCTGTTTTTGTTAAGAATCTATAGAGCGAGTGTATACTGTACGATTCAGTAAAGGTAAGGTTAAGGGTACGTACGGTTGGAATTAGAGCGGAGTAGTACGAAGTCATAAGCGTCGAGCGTAAGGATATAATTAATATTTTAATACTTATGTATGATATAATAAATCTCAGACAAAGTTCTCACATTTCAATTATAACGTTTTATCTACAAAACTGTTCAGAATCCGCTATAGGGATCCCACGCCTATGGCTATTGTGTTTCCCCTTGTCGGCGACATGCCGCTTTCAGGAGGAACATATAATTGTGCATCAGCACATTAATTGTAATAGAGTCGCGTCGTGAAAATTAGGTTGGTATACTTCTCTACGAGGGCAAGGTGAACAGTCCTTGAAAAATAAAACAAAAAATGATTTATTTGGTTAAAACTTATTTTATTTCTCAACATAAACTCTTTGTAACCCGATACACTTCGTACAACGTTTTTCTAACTTTTCGATCCTTTCCAAATGGTACGTTTTCTGCAATCCTTCAAAATAGTCGTTTGTGTCAGCGATGACCTCATCGTTGACGCCAAATGTCATTCCGCCGAGCCATTTATTCAAGTTTAGAAATGAATAAAAATCGCAGGAGGCCTAATCTGGAGAATATGGTGAATGACGAACCAATTCGTAGCGATATTCTTGCAATTCTAAAATTGCGACTGCGGACCTGTAAGCTGGTGCATTGTCCTGGCAGAAGAGCACTTTTTTCTTTGTCAAATTCGGTCGCTTTCGCTTCAAATCGGCGTCGAATCGATCCAACAGCTCTGCATAATATACGCCAGTGATCGTTTTGCTCTTTTCGAGGTGATATGGGTGAACCGTGTGCATTCGAAAAAACTGTCGTGATGACTTTGTTGGCCGATAAACCAAATTTGGCCTCTTTCGGCTTCGATTCGCCAGGATAAGTGCACTGTTTCGACTGTTCTTTGGTCTCTGGTGTGTTGTGATGGATCCATGTTCCGTTCACGGTTACGAAACGGCGCAAAAAGTCCTTGTTCAAGTGCTTGAACATAACCAAACAATCCTTTGCAGTTGTCACAGGTTCGCGCTTGTTGTTAACAGAGAGCAAATGTGGCACTCATCTGGCAGATATCTTTCTCATATTCGGATATTCGTATGCAAAATGTTCCGTACCCGTTCGGTTGAAAGCCCATAGCCTCAGCAATCTCGTGCTCTTCAACTCGCCGATCACCCAATATCATACCAAGGATTTTATGCACGATTTCTGGCATTGTAACCTCGATTGGAACAACGTTCGGCGTCTTTGGTTCCTTTGTGGCCATACTACCACAACGAAAATCAGTGAGCCACTTGTGAGTCGTTCCAATCGATGATGGAGAGTCCCCATAATGTTTAACAACCGTCCCTTTGGTTCGCGTAATGTTTTTCTCCATGCAAGAAATAATGCTTAGTCAAGATGCGAAATTCATTTTCCTCCATGTTTACAAAAATCTTCAAGGTTGTTTGCTTTCGATAGGTGTCCAAACAGAACTAAATGACATATCAGTCTCAAAATTTCAATGCGTTCTAGTTAAAGATGGTACATGACAAATGTTGCATGGAATTGTGGCCCCCCTTAATTATAAGTCGATGACAAAGGTTCTATGGCAGAGAAATATCGGTGAACGAGGGGAGAAGAAGATCTAGGATCTTGGCTAGCGAAGGCAGGTTGCCGTGGAGATAAAATTGGAATATAAAAGATATTTGAATTGTATTGAATAATAAATTTACGTACATATTGACACTTCATTTTTACGAGGAGATTTAATTATTATGGGATTGATTTAATATCAGAAAACCCCATAGAATTTTTGATTGTGGCGCCATCTGTTTTATTTTTCAGGGACTTTTCACCTTGCCCTCGTATGTTGTATCGAGAATGCTGTTAGAAAATGGGGTATAAGCAAACAAGTTAATATCTTGAATAGTAGACTTCCGCGGATAGCTAATCTTGAAAAAACTTGGCTTCTGGATGGATTCCGCATCACATTAGCTCTACTCGATGCCGACGTTTTCGCCAACCATTACAGGTGGCATCTTCAGGACAGGCTTGAGGCTAGAACTGAAACTGTTTCAGTTCAAGCCTCAAGCCCTGAGTAGCGCGGAATTCATCCGGAAGCCAAGGTTTTTGAAACAAGTTAATAATATACCCTATCTAGCTATTGTGGGCCGTATGTGACATTCTTGACATTCTTCCCACCGCTCATCTTTCTAGAAACGTACAGGAAAGTAAATGTATTATTGTTTCAACAGCAAAAAATCAAAAACTTTCCAATTCCGTTGCACCGAACACCGAACCTTATACAAATAGGTAACATAGAATTTTTGTTTCTTATTTCCTAAACGATTCATATTGAACTGAAAGTATTAACGTTTACGAGATTTGTCCCCATCCATATCTACTGCACTTCTTCAAAATTAACTTTCTCGACGGGAATCTGAATTAACGCACTCCAATTAAAATTGTTAAATTAATGATAAATGATAGATTGTTTGAATTTGAAGGACAGCATGTGTGTGTGTGCAGTTACTTCTAACATGATAAAATGTTCGGAATTCAGGATTTAATACTATTAGTAGTAGAGTTCACATGACTCGACATTACGTTTTCTCAAAAGATTGTGAAATAAAGTATAGTATAGGTAACTGATTAAAAGGTAGAAGCATCACTGGTGGCGGTGCGAAACAAGTGAAGATTGAAAGTTATAGCATCGTCAGGGGTTCGTTTAATACCGCATATGTGAGACTCAGTCAACCATGGCGACGTATATTCACATAGGCGTACCACTTAATTTCCTTGTTAAGATTGAGAGTATGCTTTGATTGATCAATCACATTTTTTTGAATTTATTGTTTCGTGTCGCGAACTCTTATATGCTTTATTTGGTCTGGAAAGCCGTATAGATGCTTACTATTTGAATTCTAGAAATAATAAATCCGGTTGAGCCTCAAACATGAGGTCTCTCCTGCGAATGATGAATTCATATAAAAATTTGGATACAACCTCTTTTGTGCTCATAATACTGCTATTTTCATCCATATAGATAGTTTTACTCTAGATGATTCATTTGCAACAGTTAATTTATTAATACTGAACTAACCAAATATTTATTATCGTTTGATATCATATCAGCAGAAGCTCGACACGACTTCCTTCCAGGAGGATCAAAAGTCACAAATCTGCTCTATTGTCTTGATGATTGGACTACCCACGTTGAAAAGGAACATCAAGTCGACTGGTATTTCCTTGATTTTGCGAAATCCTTCGATAGCCATATGTCTGTATTTGTCTTCCGCACAATGTAACGGTTACAATTTACTCTTACTAAAGGATAAACTGAAAGCTCTATTTTATCACTTGGTTGCTGACAGCTACAGTGAAGATGGTCCTAGGTTATATTTTAGATGTTAAAAATTCGGACGCCAGAGTATTTTAACCAACCAATGAATTATGTATATAACTAGGGGATGCAAATACTCAAGTTTCCAGGTTAAATTACCCTGAAAGAAAAAAAAATAAAAGACCTGTACCCAGAATGATTGAAATTTACTTTGAAATACTAATATTGATATAATTTATGACAGAATTTAATATTAATGAGATATGAAGCGAATGAATGGAAAATATGGATGAAGATTATTACTTAAATTATTAAAACAGTGAACAGTTGAACTTAAACAATATACAATACTCAATGATTATTAAAATTGTTACATAAACCAAATCGATAGTCTGATTCAAATTGTTACATAAAACCACAATCGATAATCTGACCTGGTGAGAGCTGGATGTTGTACTTTCTTGGTTATGAATTATTACTTTTACTTCATGTAGGGGTCCCTGCCACAATTGTAATACCGTTTCCACGATTGTACATCACAAGTAAATCAGCGACTCTTAAGTAATCTTTAACACAGCAGACTCAAACCACCTCAATACACTTCTTGTTGAATTTTCCACAACTCAAAAAAAGGAGGAAGAAGAACCCTGAAATCACGATATGTTCAAACCTCTATTGTTCTATTGTCGTCAGAAGACAGACATGAACAAAATACATAACAATTGTTGAACAATTCAGGACTAGCCTATGTTCTGTCAGATACCACTTATGAAGGCAAATTAATTCCTGAAGTCAGTGAGTAAATCAAATGGAATTACAAAAATGGTTACCTCTATCACGATAGGGTTTTTCCTTCCAATAAGACAAACTTTACTATCGTTCACAACCAGCCACGTCGAAACTAGATTAATCTCGATTATTCCAATTCAAAGTAGTAATTGATGTCTTTGTTTTCAACGGAAGAATATTCCCAGAATTTGGTTCCAAAACAAGCTTGGTATCACCTCCCTGTTGAAAATAATCTAGCGACGCACTTCTCACTTGAACGATTGACCAGAAGTAATCGCCATTTTCTCACCCTTCCGGCGCTTCAATGTCTGTCTCACAGAACAACCTCGAAATAGAAGCGTTAACTTCGGAACTGACACCGAACAACCATGACCCTTAGAATATACAGTCCATGACCCTTAGAATATACAGTCCATGACTTAGAATAACAGTCCATGACTTAGAATATACGCTCTAGCATAGCTGACGTCACAAGAGTTAACCGATTGTACTAAAGCGGCCATTTCCAAGCCGTTAAGTGGAATATACACGTTACAAAAATTAGGCAAATTCCGCTTGATCTCAATACAGAAAAAGGTAATGGGGCAAGACGGAATCCCGGCTTTTCTTCTCAAGAAATGTGTCCCAGAATTAACACCTCTTTTTTGCATGTCCCTACCGTACAAAGTTGGAGTGTCCTCTTTCCAGCTGGAGTTAAGGCAATTTCCGAAAAAAGGAAAGAAGACTCTCCTAATAATTATAGACACATTGCACTACTATCTTCGATCTCTGAAATAATGGAGAAGCAATCAACATCGAGTTCATCCAATACCTACAGAGCTCCGAAATCGCGGATAAACGGCAATATGGCTTCCGTCAGAAGAAATCAACAGGAGACCTGCTTGCATTTGTAACATATATATGGCAGACATCTAATGAAAAATATTGAGAATTTCCAGCTGTAGCATTGAATATCATCTGCAAAGCATTTGATCGAGACTGGCATGAAGGCCTTCTTGGAAAACTTCCATCATATGGTTTGTAGCCTCAACTTTGTAGTTCACTATCGATTCCTCTCTCAGATATTTCACTCCATGTGCTGGTTGATAGAGTCTCGTTTGATACAATTGCTATGAACGCTTGTATTCCACAGGGATCTGTTTTAGCACCATTCTGTTCCATATAAATGATATGTTGGAAGTGACCACTTCTTTCGTCTACAGATTTGCAAATGATAATTCACTTTCCACTGTTTCTCCATATGGGCCTTAAACTTGATAATCACAAGACAAAATGTCTCTGTTGTCTTCACTTATCACCAAATCAACTAGCTCATAGTGAAGTCTTTCATTTTCTTCCTCTGAAACTTAACCTCGATCAGCAGAACTATCCATCAGCTGAAATTATCATCATGAGTGATTTCAACGTTCACCACTCCGCTTGGCTCAAGTTCTCATACAAGACATATGACGCTGAGCGATAGGCCTACATCACTTCAGGAATCAATCTAACACCCCCAAGCACAGTTTGGCATCACAACTCAGCCGACTGATATGATCTTCGCATGTTTTTTTCCGAGTTTCCTTGGAGAAGCCATACGCTTTTGGATCTGATGACTCAACGCAATGTGTCACAGACATCTCGGATATTATCAGGCTAGTAATGGAAACTTACATACCACATACCAACAAACCACTATCATCTGGTGAACGATGGTTCAATATAATCTGTTCTAGGGCCGTCGCTCCAAAGCAAACAGCATGCCGTCGTTGGCGCGGGAACTCATGTCTGGAGACAAGAACAAAATATGTTGAGGCCAGAAATGTGTGCAATGAAAGGATAAACGTTTCTAAAGAGACACATATTGCCAAAATAAGATAAAAGCTTATTGAAAGCCCGTTGAATTTGGACTGACGCCAAAGCAATTGGTAGGAATCTTGTTTCCAGTTTTTTCCCTCCACTAAACACATACGATAGTACACTGGCTACTTCATCACAAGAAAAAGACCACCTTTTTGCTGAAATGTTTGCAGCAAATTCACCTTTGGGTCCACAAGAGAAGGACCCTCCTAATATTGCCGCCATCGATAATCATATCCCTGAAATTGGCGCATTCTGCTTGATCTCAAAATCTCAATACCAATAAGGCTATGGCACCGGACGTAATTCCATCTGCCGTTCTCAAGGAATGTGAGTCTGAATTAACACCAGTTTTCTGCAGGTTGCTTACTCTTTTATACAGAATTGGTGTGTCCCCTTCCAGCTGGAAAACAGCTAGAGTGCAACCAATTCTAAGAAAAGGAAAGAATACCCTTACTAATAATTATAGATCCATTGCACTATTATCTGTCATCTCTAAAGTCATGAAGAAAGCATTCAATATTGAGCTCATCAAATACCTAGAGAGTTACAAACAAAATTGTGAATGACCGGAAAAGTGGCTTCCATCAGCAGAGATCAACAGGAGACCTGCTTGCCTACGTGACAAATCTATGGCAGAAATTTGATGAAAAACATGGCTAATCTCTAGCTGTATCGTTGGATATCTCCAGTCTGGCACTTCTTGGGAAATTTTCGTCATACGGTTTGCGAGAGATTCCAGATAGGCGGACTAGACGAGCTCAAGCTAGTCACTCCTTCATTGTCGAACTCGAGACTTGCCAAACTTTTTTCTACCAGACTTCTTTTTTTATCGAACAGGTAATTTGTGGAACTCTTTACCTAGCAAGGTCTTTCCCTATACCTATAATCTCCAAACCTTCAAGGTAAATACGAATGCCTATTTCCTCTCCCTACATTCCACTGCTGGCTCATACGATATTCTTCGAACATTATAAGTTTCCCTATCGTACAGTCAAAGTATCAGAAAAAAAATATACATGACCCCCATATCATCCACGAAGGCTAACGAACGATTCAAAGGCAGGTCGGCACAATTAATGATGATCAGGCGATGACTTTGACATAGGGATTTGATAATCCAGTAGAGTTTAATGCAGCCATAACTAAGACTTGTATTTTCTCCCAGACTCCCACAGTCCTTGATATGATGATGTCAGGTACAACTTTATATCCATGGTCGGTATCACCAGCGATGACATCCTTCCATAGGATGATAATGTGAGGTCCATTGCGAAAACTGTTTCGGATATCTATTTCGTGCCGAAAACTATCCTGATCCCAGCAGCTCCTCATAATCTACAAAGCCCAAATTTGACCTGTCCTAGAGTACTGTTCAGCTCCCAAACACACACTGAAGCTATTAGATTCTATTCAGAACAAAGTTATTTGTCTGATTGGGGGTGTTACACTTACGAATACATTGACCAATCTATAACATCGTAGAAAGGTGAGCGACCACTCTCTTTTCTATATATATATATATATATATATATATATAGATATATTCATGGTCGAGGTCCATCAGAAATCTCGTCTGTTATTCTATCATGAAAGATTCGAGGTAGTCTTACTAGACGAATTCAAGCTAGTGACTCGTTCATTGCCAAGCTCGAGAACTGCCGAACTTCATGTTTCTATCGAACGACGAAGTTGTGGAACTTTTTCCTAGTGAGAATTTTCCTTATGCTTATAACCTTCAAACTTTCAAGAAAAATTGTCTACAATCTCATCCAACATTCCGCCTTTGGCCCACACGGTGTTTTTCCAGAATTGTAGGATTTCTACTCGTATAGTCATACTAAAATAATAAAAAGAACAATGATTTAAGTCGAATGGTTAAATATAGGGAAATACTGAATACTTTTGATTACTGAACTCTTATCTAAAATTATATTAGAACAGCTTTTTAACTGGAGCGGTAAGGTCTCAGATCTCACATAATGAGTCTGATAATAAGGCGCACTATAATTGTTTCAATAAATTGACGGCTATTATCAAGTCTGCGGACTAGTATATGTCACCTGTAACAAACTACATTTATACACTCTGAATTGCTCATTAAGGGCACATTTAATTATTAAGTATTTAATTAAGGTTCTTTTCAGTAAACCGCGCATTTACTGCTCATAATATATCAGCTAATAACTTTACCGGTAATGTGGCTTGCTATAAATTGGTCGGCGTGACTTGATATCGCTGATATAATTTGTCCTTTATTTTTCTAACAATCTAGTTTCTTTCCATTGCTTTTTGTTGCAGCCTACACGTAACTGATGAGGTACACAACTCGACAAGTTCAAGATATGTATCAGTTGTCAAAAAGTTAATGAGATTATCGGGAGTCGCTTTAATCTGTTGTTAAATTACTGAACTAAAACTTGATGTGATTTTATCTCTAAATACAGGTATTTTAGCAACATTATTTAATGCGAGATATAAATATATCTACTGGTGGCAGAAAATAGTTCTGATTTTGGAAAAAGTAGCCCAGATTTCTGAAGATATCTCTCATATTCTATTCATAACTACACCGAAATCTGCTTAGTTAATCCCTTCGTTTCTGATGTTTGTATTTTGGGACTCAATTATTTTGTTGTTGATGGAATGAAAGTGAAAGAACAAAAGTAGCAATATTTATTCATTCCTTCTATCACAAAAAAAAACAAGTGATGCAGATAGGTATCAATAATGTTTTATATTGGAACATAAGTAATTAGCAGGCTAGTATGGAATTGAGTAAAAAAAATCCATAGAAAGCGGTAGATACACATTCTGCACATTATTTTTAACTGCAAAAAAGTTCTCCATCCACTTCTGTAGGTAATCACCAACATCAGATGCATCCAGAGAAGATTTAGAATGGCCTTCAAATTTTGTTGTATGTTTTCTCAGAATTCCTCTTATGCCTTCAGTTGCCATAGCTTCTGTTCAGGGGCGTACCTATTTCTCCCGGGGCCCAGTCATGACTTATTGTAAGGGACCCCACTCAAATTATTTGCCAAGCAGAAAATACATTACAGTAAATCTTAATTCTATCAAATTTAGATAACTTTTTACGTAGAACCAATTGAAATCATCCGAAACGTATTTCCAAACATTGTTTAAATTGACACTAAAGGGTACCCTCTAAAACATTTTTAATATGAGGTAATACTCAAAAAACGCAGGAATAACTTATTTGGTCTTCCAAAGTTTTTCTTCTGATAGCAAAAGTAGCCTTTTTAAGTCTCGAGGGTCCGGTGCGCCTGGGACCTGAGGTAATTGCACCGGCTGAACCGACAGTAGTTACGCCACTGGTGTAACTAGATATTATTTGAACGTAACTTTTTCGATTGAGCTAAGCCAGGATAATTACAGAACGTTTAGCAGGAATACATTTCAGAAGAAGAAAATTACTTCTGCTTGAGACCATACCATCTTGATCATCGTCTAAGTCGTCATCAAGTTGGACAGCTGTAATAGTAATAGTTATTCTATTTTAAATGCAGAATAGGAGAGGTAAGTTTTCTTTCCGGGGAAGCTAGAGAAATTTGTCTCAGTTTATTAATAGTATTAATTTTTCCTAATATCTCAAGTTAGAAAACTTGCAGTTGTCAAAGTTTACGTCGGCCTTTAGTCTTCTTTATTACTGGTGTGAAAATATCTAAGAGTCGCATTTAAGTTTTTCGAGAAAATTAACAAAATTTGTTCCGTTTCTGAAACGCATCATCTAGCGAACCATGTAATAAGGATGACAAAGAAATTGCCTTCCATACATCTGATAGAAGAAAAACTGTCCTAAATGACACTATGTTTAGTATTTTCTGATGAGGAGTTTTCCAGATTTTGTATTTTTCCTAAATCCATCTTTGGCATACCACTTTATTTGAAGAGTAAGAGAAAACGTTTTTATCATTAATCTTATCTGGGAAAATTGTATAGAAACACACTTTTTTCCAATTTGTCATAAGTGTTACGGTAGCGGCCATTTTGGAAATTCGAAAATAACGTGCAACAAGTTCTCTTTTTTTTCCGGAAGCAATACGGTGGACAGCACCCGAGATGCAGCCTGAGGCACTTAGTCAGCCACCCGGTACATCTAAATATGTATGTTGAAAAGATTCAAATCAGTTGAATAATTGGAAGTTGAATTTACTGAGAATGACAAATGTTATTTTTCATGATAGATTTGTTCAATAACTTGTTGATTTTTTGCATTGCCTGTAAAGCAATTTCTTATCTAGATGCCAGAATGCATATCTATTATTTGATCACAAACGTAAAGAAGCCCTCCAAATGATATTGATAACATTACGAAAGCAAATAACAAATGTAGTATTTTTTTGTTGTTCACATCATTCAATATCAATTATATGTTGATGGCTCCAGATAACTGATAATGTTGAATAACTCTTTTTCTAACAGTACAGATGGTATAAAATCGGGCATGACGTGAAGCTCTATTGTGGAACTCTTTAGATTTGATTACTCTTACATATTTTGGTCACTAACCTTCATTCTCGTATTTATATACACCTGCCCGTAGGACTGTTTCCTTTGAGAAACGTTCAACTTACATATATATCCTGTTAAATCGATTAGTGACTCCAAAAAACGTAATATACCCATTTGAGAGGAAAAAGTTGATTGTGAATTTCCAAAGCATGGCTTTGAGTTATGTTTATGTAAGTATAGTCAAATATCACGGGTAGAGTATTCGCTAAGTAATGAAAGTGTTTCTTTACCCATTCAATCTATTTTATCATTCTTCATATCCCAATGAACAGATCATTATTATCAGGAATATGTGATTGACCTATTATAGAATCGAAGATAGGGATATTAGCTATGCTGAGCATTCTAAGAACAAATTTTCCATATGGTTTTGGAAGTTTCAAACGAATTCCAAACCACATGCATTTACTTGCAGTGAATTCATTCGAAAATAAAATAGAACACGAATTGAAATTTAAGTAGACTGCAAAGCTTACTTGACTGATAACTAGCTTTGATAATCTCACTGTTTGACAAATCAATTATTGTCAGCAAGTACAGTTTGTAGTTTTTGTAAATTTCAATTAATGTTTTAATTCACTATTCCTCATATTTATGGAATTATATTTGCCTGAATTGTTGTTTAGGATCAGAATTAGAGATGTCGACAACTATACATACTTTCTGAGAAAAAATTCACTACTCGTATGTGTAATAGAAATAAGGAAACCAGGAACAAAGTATTGCAATTTAGTATTAAGTTGCTTCCAATAAAATTCCAAATAAATGTCGCGAAATGTAACTGAGCAAAAATCATGAAATTCAATAAAGTATTGTATATTTACAATTAAAAATGAAGAAGTTGATTATAAAAGAAACTGAGAATTTAGCAATGGTATAGAGTTTTTCAGTATAAGGAGATTGAACAGGATAAGTGTTGGAAAGTCAACTGTTATATGCAATTTGTCTTAGCTACTGCCAACATCTGAAAGTCTTTATGAACAATCGTTAAGAGTTCATTTGCAAATTGAAATCCATTAGATATTGATTGTAAAGAATCTGATAATGGTTTAATGCCAATCACAAATAATCAGCCACCAGTCCCTAAAAGTTTGATAGAAAAAAGTAAGTGTTCCTACTGATGAAGGGGACAGCCATTTGCTGTTCAATTTATTGGGTACGGTCTTCACTCAACTAATAACATCTTAAGTTCAATTTTCAAGACATCCTGGATTACTGTCAACACTACTCTATCGTTCATCGTTATTGTTTGAATCAATAAATGAAGAATAACAATTGTAAAGGGTGTAAAGAGAATCCAAATGATTGTGTTCAGCTTACTTATAAATAACGGTTGATAGCTCGTGTATTGATCATAGTGTTCATGATTAAGGAAATCATCCACCATTTAACATATTTTTCCGTGTTATTATAGACTGAGTATATCGTAAATTATCCTGGCAATGTAATATGGTGAGTTGTACTTATTAAATACTCCGTAATAACATAATATACAGGAAATATCAATAATTTGGTCAGGTTAGTTTTCTGATCGAATATGTCATCATGGTTCAACGTAACGAAAATTATTGAAGTGACTTTCACTTATCGAAGAGTTACTTACTTATACAGGTGGGCCAATCAAAATGAAACACGGCCGATATCCCATATACCGTTCGTTTTAAAAAGAAATCGCTCGGACCCGTCGATTTTTATTTTCCAGGGGAAAGATTTTGATCATATCATAAACCTTGTAACTTTCACCCCCTTGCAGAGGTGAGCTACAACCCCAAAATCTTAAATGGGAATAGGGGTCGAGTGGTAGCTTATTTTAAAATCAAGAAAATTACTTCTGCTTGAGAACATACCATCTTGATCATCGTCTAAGTCGTCATCAAGTTGGACAGCTGTAATAGTAGGGCACCTAATAATTTCTGAATCATTCCCAGTGTCGGCTTCTTCGAGTAGGCAGTGCCTCATCATTCAGATCAAGCTCAGGAATCAAATGTTCATCATCTATTCAATGGGTAGATGAATAATTCAATTCACTCACATGCTTAGAATTTGAAACGCAACCTACTGAACTAGTCAGTTATGAAATTCAGCTCTATTTCCTTCGAGGCAAATCACCTATATGCCGCACGAGGGTATAAGATCTGAACCCAGTGACCAATTATATTTCCGTCCGACGAATTAGTCTTTAAGAACATATGTGTGTACGTGGTATTCTGATTAAATAGAACTTAACAGACTCAAACGCACTTTCCATGATAAGACTAAGTTAGGGGAAGAAAACGGAGGAAGCGGTTAAAAATTGAATTCCATTCTGTTCAGTAATTCGACATTGCACCGGTTTTTGGTGTTAAAAGTATTGTTATTATCCCAAACTATTTTAATTGTTACGATTCTGAGGAAGCGTTACATAATCCAAATAATGAGTATGTTGAAAAGACGGATGTAAAGATGGAAGTGGCATCAACTAGCCAAAATGGAGCCAGAATATAATAATGTGAGTGATTTTATACCGGGTGAATCAATCAAAACGAAACACGGCCGATATCTCACATACCGTTCGTTTGAAAAAAAATCTCTTAGACCCGTCGATTTTTATTTTTTTGGAGGAGAAATTTTGCCTATATCACCAACCTTGTCACTTCCACATACTCGCGGGGGTGAGCTTCAACCTCAAAATCTTAAATAGGAATAGGGGTCGAGTGGTAGCTTATTTTAAAGATAATCGAATTTTTTTTTCAACGTATCATTTTTGAGAAAACAAGGGAACAACAAAGAAAACAAAACAATTTCTCAATAATCATTGGTCGATGAAAAAATGTTAAAACCCCTTGATTTTTATCCCGGAGAAGAAGTCTTTTGTTCACAATTTTCAACTTCGTCACTGTCAGGGGTGAGCTTCAATCTTTAAGTTAAAATGGGATTACAATTCGTGTGATACCATATTACAATGGTCATTAAGTTCTCTTCTCAACAAATGCAACATAATTTATTAACTTTAATTTCTCTTTATTATTTATTTTAATGAGGGAATGTTTTCTACATCCCTTAATCTATTCACCAGTGACAGAAGGTAATAATAATTCTAATTTTATCGTTCGAAGAAAAAAGTACTTCATTTTATCTGCTGTGGAATTCTTTTTTTGTAAAGAATTTATAAATTTTGCAGTTCCTTAGAAGTTCCGAGTATTTGCATTAAATTCATTTCAATTCAGTATCACGCAGGGTTTTGTCTGTGACTAAACTCTATTTTGATCAAAAATGCAGAAAGAGTATCGCTAATTGTATTATGAGAGTGGTAGATGTGCTAATATTGCAGCACAGGTATTTAGTGAAATGATACCAGATAAACATGTTAATCGAAAATACATAATTGAGCTGGTAACAAAATTTTGGGAGACAGGATCAGTGACAAACCAAAAACCAATTGCTCCAAATTGAAGGATAGTGGGAAACTAAGAAGTGGAATTTGCTGTTATAGGTCTCGTCAATATACACCCTACATTAAGCACCAGGCAACTACCTGTAGTGTGTGACATATCTTGTACCAGTATTCGCAGAATTTTGAAGACACATACATTTCACCCCCACAAAATTCATCTTGTACAACAATTAATTAAACGAAGATGACTTTGACAGACGTTTGAAATTTTGCGAGATTATGACTAGAAAAATGATGAATAATTCAAATTTAGTGTTCAACATTAGTTTTTTCGATGAGTGTTCGTTTTTTCTAAATGGGACTGTTTATCGTCACAATTGTCGATATTGGTCTGACGAAAATACAAATCTATTCCATGTGGTTCACACTCGACATTCTGAGAAATTAAATGTCTGGGTTGGAATTTATGGTGATTGTTTAATTGGTCCTTATTTTCTCCCAGGATATATGAATGGAGAAATGTATCTGCAATTATTAGAAGACGCTACCCATCCTGCATTGACAGGAACGCTTGAAAATAGTAACAGTTACAATGCCGAAGGGTTGACATTTCCTCAAGATGGTGCATCTCCTCATTATACCCTTCCTGTTCGTGAATATTTAAATCGGACGTATCCTGGTAGATGGATCGGTCCAATAGGACCAACAGAGTGGCCTGCAAGATCACCTGACTTGACCCCTTAGATTCCTTTCTATGGAGTCACTTAAAAAGTAAGATTTATAAAACTCAGCCATAGTCATCA
This sequence comes from Endomychus coccineus, assembly GCA_958510875.1. Lineage (NCBI taxonomy): Eukaryota > Metazoa > Arthropoda > Insecta > Coleoptera > Endomychidae > Endomychus > Endomychus coccineus. The sequence continues at coordinate 60,115,797 of OY294068.1, read as the reverse complement.
AATGAATTACGTCAGCGGATCATTGATGAATTTCGGGTCATTACACCAGAAATGCTTCATAATGTCAAGGATTGCTTTGAACAAAATCTATTTTATTGTATGGAAGCAGGAGGCCAACAGCTGAGCTCGAAAAGAATAATTTTTTCCATAAAAACAGTGTTATTACATAAAATTAACGCAAAAATGGATACAATTGCTTAATCAGTGTCTATTTATTGACTAACTCAACTACCTACTTAATTCTTGGAAATTGTTAGTCCTTGAAAAGACATTTTAATGACCTTTGAATTGTGGTATCATTTGACTCTTACTCCCATCCTAATTTAAGGGTTGAAGCTTACCTCTGCGGGAGGTTGGAGAGGCAGAGTTGAAAATACGCGAAAAAAAACTTTTTTCTCCCTATAAAATTCAACGGATCTCAACATTTTTTCACCGAGCAATAGTTTTTTTTTTCATTGTTTTTCCCTTATTTTCTCAAAAACGGCAGCATCAAATTTGTGAATAGAAAATTTGATTAATTTTAAAATAAGCTACCACTCGAACCCTATTCCCATTTAAGAACCTCTGCAAGGGGGTGAAAGTTACAAGGCTTATGATATGATCAAAATCTTTCCCCTGGAAAATAAAAATTTACGGGTCCGAGCGATTTCGTTTTAAAACGAACGGTATATGGTATATCGGCCGTGTTTCATTTTGATTGGCCCATTCTGTATAAGTAAGTAACTCTTCGATAAGTGAAAGTTACTTCAATAATTTTAGTTACGATGAACCATGATGACATATTTGATCAGAAAACTAACCTGACCAAATTATTGATATTTCCTGTATATTATGTTATTATGGAGTATTTAATAAGTACACTGCCAGGATAATTTACGATATACTCAGTCTATAATAGCACGGAAAAATATGTTAAATAGTGAACAATTTCCTTAATCATGAACACTATGATCAATACACGAGCTATCAACCGTTATTTATAACTAAGCTGAACACAATCATTTGGATTCTCTTTACACCCTTTACAATTGTTATTCTTCATTAATTGATTCAAACAATAACGATGAACGATAGAGAAGTGTTAACAGTAATCCAGGATGTCTTGAAAATTGAACTTAAGATATTATTAGTTGAGTAAAGACCGTACCCAATAGATTGAACAGCAAACGGCTGTCGCCTTCATCAGTAGGAACACTTAATTTTTTCTATCAAACCTTTAGGGACTGGTGGCTGATTATTTGTGATTGGCATTAAACCGTTATCAGATTCTTCCCAATCAATATCTAATGGATTTCAATTTGCAAATGAACTCTTAACGATTGTTCATAAAGACTTTCAAATAACATATAACAGTTGAACAAATCTATCATGGAAAATAACATTTGTCATTCTCAGTAAATTCAACATCCAATTATTCAACTGATTTGAATCTTTTCAACATATTTAGATGTACCGGGTGGCTAAGTAAGTGCCTCAGGCTGCATCTCGGTGCTGTCCACCGTATAGCTTCCGGAAAAAAAAGAGAACTTGTTGCAAATTATTTTCGAATTTCTAAAATGGCCGCTACCGTAACACTTATGACAAATTGGAAAAAAGTGTGTTTCTATACAATTTTCTCAGATAAGATTAATAATAAAAACGTTTCCTCTTACTCTTCAAATAAATTGGTATGCCAAAGATTGATTTAGGAAAAACAGAAAATCTGGAAAACTCCTCATCAGAAAATACTAAACATAGTGTCATTTAGAACAGTTTTTCTTCTATCAGATGTATGGAAGGCAATTTCTTTGTCATCCTTATTACATGGTTCGCTAGATGATGCGTTTCAGAAACGGAACAAATTTTGTTAATTTTCTCGAAAAACTTAAATGCGACTCTTAGATATTTTCACACCAGTAATAAAGAAGACTGAAGGCCGACGTAAACTTTGACAACTGCAAGTCTTCTAACTTGAGATATTAAGAAAAATTAATACTATTAATAAACTGAGACAAATTTCTCTAGCTTCCCCGGAAAGAAAACTTACTTCTCCTATTCTGCATATAAAATAGAATAACTTTTTTCCATATTGATAGGTAACATTGTTGTTACAAGTATCACAACTATTCTTAGAGAAATTTAAAAAACGAAAAACTATTCTATCAATAAAATGTACTGGTCAAATGAAATTCACACTATAGGTTCCCCAATTGCTGATAGTGCCTCCCATTTTGTTCCACACTGTTGGCAGGCGGCGAATTGCATTTAGGATTCTGTTCCTCATATCTTCCTTGGTCATAGGCCTTATGTGGCAGACAAAACCTTTGAAATGGAAGTTCAAAAAGGTCAAGTTAGGAGACTTGCCTGGCAGAAACAGGTTTCCTCTTCCTATCCATCGATAAAGATATGCCTAATTCGGGTGTTCTCGCACATGAATTGGGAAATGTGCTCGACGTCCGTCGAGTTGCAAGATAATATTTTGCCTGGTGTGAAGGGGCACATTTTCCAATAAAGCTGGTAATTCATTCTAGAGGAACTGCAAAAAGTGGTTACCATGCAGTGCGTGGTCAAAGAAACGAGGTCCAATAGTTGTACCCTCTATTAGGCCGCACCGGCGTCCTTGATGTTGAACTCCCAGCATCCAGTGAGGGTTGTTATTAGTCACATAATATACCTGATGATTTATAAGTTTTCATTAATATCTCATGTTAGGAGAAAGACAGAGACCATTTGCTCAATCCTCCACTCTTTCTACAAGTCTTATTTAAGTTATCGAGAAAATTATAGAAATTTGTTAATTTTCTATAAAGCGTCACGTAGGGGTCAAAGCAAATAAATAGCTTTCAATGCAAGTGATGAGGAAGAAAGACACTTTCAAATTACATCAAATTTATTATTTTATGATGGGGTCCCGATTTTTTGCATTTTTCCCAAATCAAAACTTGCCCTGCTTCCATCACTTTACTTGCAAATTTTTTCATAATTATCGTGAGATTTACTTGTAATTATTTTCATTTTACCTTGACCAGGCAAATTGTAGAGACATCACTTTGTTTTCAATTTTCTATCTTCTAGCAGCCATTTATCTACGTATTTTCTTCCCGAAGCTGTTTCTTGAACTGTTACAGCCAATTACTAACGTGATGTTTTCCTTTCGAAATTTGTTTTGAAATATGGATCTATTGTTTTAAAATATGGAAATTGCTTATCACAAACGAACACTACACTGAATAATAAACTAAACAAAAATTACAAAATGAACTTTTATTATAAATTATATATAAAAATTCTCGGGAAATAGGTCACATTAACACTTTGTTTTAAAAATTCGTATTCACGTACGTTTCGGTCTCACGACCATCATCAGAAGACTCACTATGTCTAAAAAGGGGTTCATTAAAACTAATTATAGCAAAAGCGTCCAAATCGCACAATTTAACTTCAATCAAAAGAGCCCACGCCGTCGTTCTATCATGTTTTTTCACATTTTTCGTATTTTGTGATGGACTTATAATGATAAAACTTATTCCTTGATTAAAAGTGTCATTCAATCTGATGTGCTAATTGCAACAATAATGAGTAAGAAATAACCTATTAACTATTCACTGAAAATACTATTAAAGGACCTTTCAGCTACCAAGTAGCCATCATCAAAGTAAACTTAATTAGAAAACAAAATGTGCCTGTTAGAATGCTATTTGGGATTAGTAATACAAATGAGAGATTACCCTCAGCTGGAGATAAATCTGAATAAATTTTTTTTATTATTAATTTTGGCGAAGGCTCTCGACCCTTCACGCCATAGAAGAAATGATATATTGCCAGCCTTGATGAGTTCAAATAGTGTATTAGGCGCATTCCCTCATGAAGGAAATCTCAAAAATACATCTATATAGTGTTAATATTTACTACAGGTACAGAAAATGTGTTTAAGAGGTTCGGTAGAGATAGTTTTTTATGACAAAATTCTTTGAAATTTTTACAGACAGTTGTGAATAACAATATAAGAATACATCTAATTTTTTGGAGGGCTTCACTACTTCACTCTTCTTTTTAAATGGAATAACATTATAACAATAATATTCTGTGCAAGTTTGAGCGGGGCCCACTAATTATTTCTATGAATAAATAGCTTAGAATTTTTAATTTATAAATTTTATTAATCGTAGTTAACTTTTAATAACAATAAAAGTCGACGACAACTATGATGCGGCTATTATCTTTACATATGTTCATGTATACAAGTCCAGACGGCAATATTTATAACGTTGCCAGACCTCCGCTCTCGCCCTCCGATTGCTCTTCTTATATGCCCCACGCTAACACTACCGAACCTCCTTAAGGTCACATTTGTTGTTTTCCAATAAATTCATTCTATGGAGGTGCGATTTGAGTGTCCCATGATTTGAAGGTAATCCCAATTAGAGTAGTACTATAGGTCTTTTGGAAAAGTAATTTTTTTAATAAAATAGTTACGGAAGGGTGGATTGTTCCATATTGAGTGGGGTTTGATTGTAGTCTTCCTTGTCACATATTCATAGTACTGTCATTGGTAACAAGGTCTTTAATTTTGTCTAGGGTTATGTTAGTGGGCTCCTTGTTCTAATGATTTATCGACAACCATGACACCGAATATTATGCTTCTTCAATTGTTAAGAATAATGTAGATTAAAAATTTCAGGAAATTACTTGTGTTTTGCCATTTCTTCAGTTTTCAATCCGTTAAAATAATCTTTCGCTTATATATTATCATCCCTTCTGAGTTACATAGATATTTGTCCTTATTGTGTTTTAAAAGTGATGAACTTTCTTGAGAAATGGTGTGAACTGCATTTCAAAAATGCTGTCTGGGTCAAACTAGGAGGAATATTGCAACTCGGCACGTAGATCATTCCAACTATGATTATAAAGAGAATTAATAGTGAAAAATACTGTTTCTTAAAGTATATCTCTCATGAAACACAGTAATAACAAATATCTAGATAATTTAGTAGAGATATAAGCCAAAAAACGAATTATTGAATTCAGGCTCAACTCCAGTTTAGGGTAATCTCTTATTTGCATTACTAATTCCAAATAGTATTTAAACGGTGACATTTTGTCTTCTACTTTAGTTTAATTTGATCTTACTAGTCGGTAGTTGAAATGTCCTGAGTACTTGAACTTTCTCCAGTTATTGGTACGTACAGTACAGGGTGTCCCATTTTGGGTACTTTTGCGGGGTATCTCCTTTATTTTTAAAGATAGAGAGTTGCGGTTTTCGCGACACTATGCTACTTTTTCGTAAAACTCAAGATGCCGTCAACAGAATTTTCATAGCCCTTTTAGTTTTTAAGATACAGGGCATTTCTGAAAATGTTGCATTTTGTGACCCCCCTCGTATCTCCGTTATCCTTCAACTTATCGAAAAGGTAAAATAACATTCTAATAGTTTTTTTCCGTAGAATGCAGTGGTGTAGATAACTTTTGTTACATATTTACTGTTTTTGAGTTATATAGCAAACTTATGTTTTTTTAAATAGAACATCCTGTATATTTATAGACTATAAAATTTGTCTTTTTTTTACCTTTTCAAAAATATATGATAGTATAAACTTTTTTTCAGAAACACGCAAATAATTGACAATTTTTAGAAATTAAATACATATTTTAATTGTAGGCCATTGATATTGTTTATGACAAGAAACAGAAATAAACATCAAATCTCTATCGCATTTAAGCTGTTTATTTTCGTTCTTTTGGTATCATTATTCAATAGATATTTATCAATTTTTTCGAATAATGACAGTTTACGAAAATTATGAGAAATATGATATGATGGTATGTTTTATACAGAGTAATGAAAATTCTGAAGAAGCTTCGGAATTATATTTCCAAAGGTGAGTAAGCTATTATGGCTATGAAAATCTCTATTATCATTTTAATTTTTGCTTGTTAGATATCCAGAAAGAAGGCAACCGTTTTTTGGGATATTTGCCCGTTTAAAAGCAAATTTAGTTGAGCACGGATCATTTGTTCACCCGCGCCCTAAAACATACAACAAAGAGAACAGGGAAAGAAAAGAGATAGATACTTTAGGATATATAGAAGCAACATCTTCGTCCTCATGTAGAAAAATGTAGAAGGAAATTGGTGTGCCAAAAACTAACGCTCAGAGGATCTTGAAGAAATATAAGTATCATCCATACAAATTTAATATACTACAACATTTGCATCCTGGCGATGCCGAGCGCCGGGCACTGTTTTGCCAGTGGTATTTGCAACAAATCGATGCTAACGATTTATTTGGCAGACTTGTTTTTTGGTCAGACGAATGCTTTATTTCAAGTGCTGGCATTTTCAATCGTCACAATACCAGGAACTGGCGTAGTGAAAATCAGCATTTAATGTTTGAAAGGACACAACAAGGACGCTTTGGAGTTGAGGTTTCATGTTTTATTTTGGGTAGACATATAGTTTATAGGATTTTTGAAGGAGGTCTTACAGCACGTAGATACCTAGAAATTCTTGAGGAAGTTATTCCAGAACTGCTCGAAAACATTCCATTAGCCCAGTATAATGCTGTTTACCTACAGCAAGATGGTGTCCCAAGTCATAACTCTAGGCTCTTAAGGGCCTTTCTAAATAATAACTTTCCTCAAAGATGGATAGGTACCAACGGACCTGTTAGATGGCCTCCACGATCACCAGATCTCTCAATTTTAGATTTTTTTTTATGGGGTTATATACAAAATGAAGTATATAAAACTCGATATGACGGCATTGCAAAACTTCGAGAGGCAATTCATTTAGCTTTTCGAAATCTGCGAATGAGAACAATGGTTCTTTTGAGCGCTATTCAAAGAATCTCAAAGATGTGCCAATTTTGCATTAGAGAAAATGGTGGTCAATTTGAACATCACATTTAATTTTTTTTAATAATGTTATTTTTTTGTGTTTTTGTTATATTGTCACTTTACGCCACAAAACTGTTGTTACAAACTTACTGTTAGAAAAAGATCTATGGGAATTTTTTTTAATAGATACCTATATACAAGGTATCCAATTATTTGTTAGTAATATGTAAGTTGCACTTGTTTATTATTGTTATCCATAGCCTACTATTAAAATATGTATTTAATTTTCTGAAAATTGTCAATTATTTGCGTGTTTCTGAGAAAAAGTTTATACTATCATATATTTTTGAAAAGGTAAAAAAAAGACAAATTTTATAGTCTATAAATATACAGGATGTTCCATTCAAAAAAACATAAGTTTACTTTATAACTCAAAAACAGTAAATATGCAACAAAAGTTATCTACACCACTGCATTCTACGGAAAAAAATCCATTAGAATGTTATTTTACCTTTTCGATTAGTGGAAGGATAACGGAGATACGAGGGGGTCACAAAATGCAACATTTTCAGAAATGCCCTGTATCTTAAAAACTAAAAGGGCTATGAAAATTCTGTTGACGGCATCTTGAGTTTTACGAAAAAGTAGCACAGTGTCGCGAAAACCGCAACTCACATATACATTGTACATATCAACATGTTAAAATATGCATAGTAATGCAACTGAACATCATAACGATTGATGGCTGTAAGTCTTTTTCTTCTAATACAAGAATTTTGAGAAATATCCCAATAAATCTGATTTCTTTGGAATAAGTGAACTTCCATAAGCCAGTACTTTCGAAAAATAAGTACGACTTATGAGTACGAAATAATTCCCATTATCCACTAAAAATACTATCAAAGTACTAAGGACCTTTTCCACCATCAAGCATCATTATAGAAAACTGTTTAAAGTAATGGCTATTTGGTAGCTGTAATGTCCTAAGTACATAAATAGAAATTTTTAGTGTTATATAGTGTATCCACAGTTATGATCTTTTATGATTTATATCATAATATTGCAAAATATCATAATAAATAATCCATTCTGAATCTTTATAAATATATACTACATTTTTGACTGACATAAATGGCATTGCAGACGAACTGACGATACAATTTCGATTATTCGTAGTTCTGTTCGTTTCCACGACGTGGGCTCTTTTGATTGAAGTTAAATTGTGCAATTTGGACGCTTTTGCTATAATTAGTTTCTGTTGATGGTCGTGAGACCGAAACGTACGTAAATACGAATTTTTAAAACAAAGTGCTATTGAGACCTATTTCCCGAGAATTTTTAGATATAATTCATACTGGGTCAAGAATCTTTATTTTTATCATAAATATAAAAAAGAAACACGACATGTTTCGCCACACAGTAGCTTCTTCAGGTGGATAATGGTAGGTACTTACAAAGGTATTACTAGCTATATATACATAAAGAGGTTATTTGATGATTGGGAATTAAGATTGTATACAGCTAATTTAGGTATTACAAGAATACAGTTTGTTTACACTCAGGGATTAGGATCTAATAATTAGTTTTTGCATGTGGTTTATGTGGGAAGATATTAAGAAGCGGAGATTATAAATATCTATTATATATTATCTGATTATTGAATAGAAGATTACTGCTTATATTATTAATTAATTTCCGAGTATTCTTAGTTATCTGGAAGTCTACCTTTATTTACAACTTGTAAGATTTCAAAATTTCAGCCAGTCTCTTACAAATATTTGGCATAATGAGAATCAAGCTTATTACACCTACATATAGCTAAAATATTCACGCACGATACTAGAGAAATACCTACAATATTGACCTACATGAATGTTTGGTCTAATCAACAATTCAACTTATAGATTAAATTTTTTTCACTTCAATATTTTTCAAATTTTGACCTAGTGTGTAGTAGTTCTTCTGGAAGTAGTCAATTCTTTACTATTCTTTACACTATAGATAAGAAATATTCATCCTTATTGACTAAAATTACTCATAAAGTACTGAGGGCATTTCAGATAACAAGTAGCCATCATCGGAGTAATCTAAATTATAAATCAAACAGTGCCTATTTGGGCGTCAACCTCAGCTGGAGATAAATCGGAATTTCATAAATTGCTTTTTAATTTATACATTTCCATCACTTCTAAATTAGCTGATATTTGTCTGTATTGTGTTTTACAAGTGATAGACATTCTTGAGAAATGGTGTGACCTGTATTCAAAATATGTTCGGGTAACGATGATTTTTCACCATTATTTTTATTTATATGTTCCTTATATCGAGTTCAAATGTTCCAAACGGTGTGTTAGCTTGTTCTTACATCTATAAACTGGTTGTATTGCAAATTATGGAATTTATTAATCACTGAATGAACTTTTGAATTTTATTATTTTACTGAAGTATTGTAAAGTAATGGCTCTAAGTTGATAAGGTAGCTACGTTACCTTATGTTTAGGAATTAAATTATCAATCAATAATATATGAACGTCTCTTAGAGCCAGCAAAATTATAACAACGGAGTTGAGAAACTTCAGCAAATAGCGTTGAACCATAGTTACGAAAAATCTTTGATCAATAATTCAATTTCTAAACAAAAACGGAAATCAGAATGGCTCCTGGTAGCCGAAAGGTTATCAGTACTTTACGGGCATTTCTTAGTGGATGAGGGTGAATATTTCTTATTTATAGTATGTAATACTTCTATATTTTCCAATATATTGAGATTTGGAGGGAAACTTTCATTAATGTCAATATTATATTAGTTTTTTATCAGCATAGCATTCATCAAATTTTGGTCGAAACCATTGTTAATAGCTACCTGTTTTATATTATTTAACTCTTTCTGAAAAGTTTTGGCTGACATTGAAATTGATAGAAGTATGGTTCACAGACACATGCAATGCTGCTAGTTTGTGACTGGATGATTAGAATTTTGCTTTCATTTTTAAAATAATAGTTTATTTTGGACTATTTCTAAAGAATATTATTCAGTTTAGTGTTCAATTGTAATATAATGTATTTCAAACAAGTAAAGACCAATTCAATCTTAAAAGGGAAATTGTTCAACCAACTCAGCATCAATTTTGTAATGGAACTTAGTCGATTCTATTGAAGATCTAAATAGATATTTATTCAAACATGGACAGAAGTAAACCAACTGCCGCCATATTTCTCGATTTTTCCAAAGCTTTCGACACTGTCAGCCATGAGATATTATTGACCAAGCTAGAGTCAATGGGAATTAGAGGTATCGTTAACAATCTTTTTAAATCATATCTAGATAACCGAGAACAATATACAAAAATCGCAGGAGTTAACACTCCTGTGAACCAGCAACATCAAATTATGGAGTGCCTCAAGGTACAATTTTAGGACCAATCTTGTTTTTGGTGTACATAAACGACCTCCTCCTATTGATAAGGGATGGTTCGATAATATCTTATGCTGACGACACAGTAATAGTATTGGTAGGGGACTCATGGACAGACATTTATAATAAAATAAAAGTAAAAATGAAACAAGTTCAATTCTGGCTTGCAACTAACTTACTTACATTAAATATAAATAAATCAAAAATAGTACCTTTCCCTCTTACAAAAATCATCTCCCACAATATAAAAATATAAGCATACACATGTGTTGCGAAAACAAAGACATTAAATGTACATGCGATTTTAATATTGAAGTTACTACCAGTTCTAAATATCTAGGTGTAATACTTGATAGCAATTTGAAGTGGGACGAACATATTGCATTAACGAAAAGAATAAGAAAAATGTTCTATATTTTTAAAGGAATAAAATTGTATTTGAATAATCCTGAATTAAAAACAGTGTAATATGCCCTTGTGCAATCAATCCTCCAGTACGGCATAATTGGCTGGGGTGGTGTCTACAAAACTAACTTACATAATCTATTTGTGGCTCAAAACATAATATTAAAAATAATGTACAATAGAACTAAACTATATCCCACTAAACTGTTGTATAAACATGCAAAAATATGCAACATTAGGCAAATATATATAAAACAGGTAGTCTCTAATACACACCAACACTATACTTATCATGAATTTCAATACGACACAAGAGCAGTAATTCACAACCCCATATCGGTAGAAAGAGCACATTAAAGAATTGGCCAAAGATCATCGAAATACCTAGGACCTCGTTTCCATAACCTCTTACCACCAAAATTAAAATCTATACAAAACCGTAAAATTTTTCGAAAACGCCTCACGAATTATTTGATAAATTGTAACATGAAACCTTTCTATACTTATTTTGATTAGTACAAGTCCTGCAAATTAATAGAAACGGAAATTAAAAACATAAATTACACAATAAAGCAACATGAAACTCTTGTAATCCCAATTTCTTATGAATAGATTATTATAGAAAAAAATTCTATTCAGATGTAAAACGCATTTAGATTCCCAAATTATATCACTGAACCATACTCTCCTTTGTAATCCAGTATTATTACAGTAACGAAATGAAAATCTAAAATTATAATTCTTCTCCAATTATGTAAAATTGTAGTTTAGTATTAAATTATTTTATATTGATGTTTCTCTCTTGTGATGAATGCATGGAGTAAAGTGCTCATGCACGGGCTATGCCCATATGAACACATTTACTTTATATGCAATTAAGATTATTGGCGTACTTTAAAGATAAAGATTAACTATTGTACTATTATATTATATAATTTAATGTATGCACAATAAAGCTTCTTTCTTTCTTTCTTTATCATCAAAGTTAGATGAGCAATTGTTCAACTCACAATTGGAAGAGATTATTAAGAACAAATCGCCTAACTGTAGTAATTTCAAACGTCGTTGTTACTCTAAAATGAGAAGAAAGATTTCTACTGTATATAATATACTTACAGTAGTCTAGTAGTGAGATCATTAGACGTGATACCATTCATTAGAATTATCTCAAAATAATGAAATTTTATAACTTCATGGAACATTATTTCACGTCTTGATAAAATGCCATGTTCTAGCTAATACATTTGATCAAAGCATCTATCTCGAAGACGAAGCAATAAGTTTGTGCCTTCCCAGGCTGTTTTCATTAATTTATTAATTTCATAATTGATAGAAGGTACCTATTGAATGAGATTTGTTGTTTTTTATTGATACAATCCTCAATAGTACCATTAAAAATTAACAGTTCACTATATTCTAGTCGAATCAAGCCAAAATGTACTCTAATTTGTATTCAACGAATGGAACTAATTTGAATTCACTTTATTATAATCTACTCACGTATTTAGACAAAAAATATGCACAAGGATAAAACATATTCCGAGAATTTATCTGTCTGAATCACAAATCTCACAAAAATCCTATAAAAAATACAAAATAAATTATAATTTACATTGTGTCATCTCTCAAGATGATTGATAATTCGTTTACAACGTGGAGAAGGCTATGACAGACAAACAAAGCCTAAATTTGCAAACTCGTCACAGTTAGCGCTGAAAGTCGACCTGCCCAGCCGCCTCGATCGAAAATATTCTCAAATCTTGATAGCCATAACTGATTGGGTATTATAAACATTGAACATATAATAACGTGTTTTCTAAAAGAATTATTACCGTAAGGGGTTATTCATACAGACCTCCTGCTATCTAGTTGACAAATTTTAATGCCCATTTTTAGAAATATGTATTCACCGCGGCATTACAAATGACCAGAGACTGATAATATCTTGCAAATTAATTTCCTGCTGGTTGAATGAATGTTTACAAAAATTGTAGAAAGTTGAATTGTACGTATATGATTTGTAGTTATTACAAGGTAGTGTACTCTTCTGTATGTTGGATATGTATTATGAATACAAGCTGTGGAAGCAAAAAAGTAGAACGATACATATTTGATTATGAGAAATGAACGCTTGGAATGTTTCCAAATGGAATATGGATAATGCATTATACGTCTTTATCGGGGCTTATGAAGTATGAACGAATATAGGATCCATGAAGAGAAGATGAAAACTCTATTCACTGATGGCTTATGAACTAAAATAGGGTATCTAGTCGAACGATGTAAGCCAAGGAAATATGCAGAGATACTTCAATCAGGAATCAGAAATAAGCTGACAAAGGAAATTCTGAACCGTAAAATCAGCGATGAAGACATTGAAATTCTCTTGCCAATTCAACCAATATGTAACAACAAGACCTCCAAACTGGTATTAGAATGGCATAACACCAAGCTAAGCAGCAAATGTTGATAACATTAAGTTACGTAAGAAAGCTCGCAGGGGATAGACCAAGGTAAATCCCGATGAAGAATCAATAACCACATTATCATGCTTTAATAACACTCTCAAAGCGCTCATGTAACAATGGAAGGAAACCCCAAGTTAAAAAAAAAACGAAGAAAGACACTTTCTCCGATAGAATGACTATCAGCGATGGTGTTACACAGGGATCTGTCTTGCCACCAACTTTGTTTCTGCTTTATATAAGCGATCTGCTGGAAATTACCACGTGTGTGGTCCACAGCTTTGCAGATGATGGTACACTTCAAACCGATCTCTCATCTAGAGCTCCTATGCTAGGTTGTCGCAATAAATGGAGAGCTTGTGCATCTTCTCTAGGAAGGTGGATCCTACAATCCCTTATATGATGATGTCAGATACAACTATCCCTATGAAGTCTTCGATATTCATGGATCATCACCAATACCATCCTCTCAATGGACGATCATGTGAGGTCCATTGCAAAAACCGCTTCACAAGAACTTTGTTTACTATTCCGTGCCTACTTTATATTTCAGCAGCTCCTCATAGTCTACAAAGCACAGATTCAACCTGTCCTGGAGTACCGTGCTTGGAGTTTGGCTCCCAAACATACGCTGAAGTTCGTGGATTCTGTCCAGAAGAGAGTTATCAGCCTGATTGATGATGTCACACTTATGAGTTCATTGACCTCTATAGAACATCGTAGATAGGTGTGAGATCTCTCCCTTTTCTATAGATATTCCCATGATCGGTGTTGTTCAAAAATCTCATTTGTTGTTCGATAACGAGAGATTCCAGATAGGCGAACTAGACGAGCTCAAGCTAGTCAATCTTTCATTGTAAAGCTCGAGAACACTTTAGCTAGTGAGGTCTTTCCCCATGCTTATAACCTCCAAACTTCAAAAAATAATTCGAATGCCTCTTCCAAAATTCCCCCGCTGGCTCACACGATGTTCATCGAATATTTTAGGTTTCCCAATCGTGTAGCTAAATAATAAAAAAAACCTCATGTTGCAGACAAGCGATGCATGACATTGGCCAAATATTACTTGGGACTGTTTTGGGAGGGGGTACAATGGTCCTAATGAGCACTGAGTTTTCTAACCAAAAGGTTACACTCCTAAATCGATTCAGATCCCAGAATATGCTCAACCGCTCTTCAGTTGGACTTAGGAGTTATTATTATTCTGCACAAATGAAATTTTAGGGATTATTGTAACGAGATACAACTGCATTTGTTGATCTTGTGATTGCTACTATACTAATGTGATGTGACCAGTATTCACCAATTCAGTAGGCTTAACAATTTTTACGATCTTGAACGCAAAGTATAAAAATTGTGTATTTGTGTAAAATTTATTTCAACGACACGTTCTTTCGAGAATATATCAACCAGCAAATCAACATCATAAAGTTTAGCATTATAATATCATGAATCCTCATCCATCATTATATGGTTTTGTTATCAACAGCTGAAATATATAATATACATGCTCACGTTCAGAATTGAAGAGCTTTATTGGAATCTGAAAGTCAAAGCAGCTTTAATAAGGATAGATTTATATGAAAAAGTCAATCTGTATCCTCAAGGTGTGAATAACCCCTTGCGGGTTTCAATAATAATACTGTAAGCATTAAATAAAACATGCATGATCACTGATTGACTATCAATACCTGTCAATAGTTCCAATTGACCATCATTTGTTGAAAAAATTGAAAAGTAAACCCAATTTATGGTTTATTATTTTTCGCCATTCACCATCGTTCAACCATCATCAAGGGGTGTGAAAGAATAATTATATGGTTTCTCGAAATCTCATGGAGATAGTGTCTTTAGTTTCGAAGGTAAAGTGTGCAAATTCCATAAAGAATTGTACTTGTCGATGTAAAGAGGCGGGAAACATTTTTGGTTACGTATTTCTCAATACCATGAGAAAAGTGACTTCATTCCCATTCTGGAGGTCAAGGGTGCAGAGTTTTATTCAAATTTATACTTGTCTGTTTCAAAGAATGATAAGAGTGGTTGAGGTAGTTGTCGAAATCCCACGTAGAAAGTGCCTTTCCTCCTTGGGGTTAAGAAATTACGAATTTCAGAAATATCAATGGGGTAAGATGCTCATTTTTTCTCTATTGACTGCTTTCCTTGAAAAAGCATCATGTCATGTAAAAATTAAATTTCCAATAGGAGAAATATTTTCTGAACAATTTTATAACAATCACTAAATAAATCATTTCAAATAATCAAAAAATAGATAATTGAAGCGAAAATAGCAAAAACAGCTGCTTACGTGCTATGCATCGATGCCGTTACTTGTCGCTTTTAAAGCGAGAGCTTCACCAACTGCGCTGAAGGCAAACTCGTGAGCTCCTTCAACTTCTGGATACAATATAATAAACTGTGACGGTGACATTATTCAATTAAATATATCGTTTCAAATGATCAAAAGATAGATAGATATTTGACAAGAAAATATCAAAATTATTTGCGTACGTGTCAGGCATCGATCCCGGTACGTGTCGCACATGAAGCAATGGCTTCACCAATTGCGCTGCAGAGAAACTCGTCAGCACCTTCATGTTCTGTGTACAATATGATAGGCTGTCACGGTGACATCATTGAATCTCAAATCTTCTACATGTTGAACATATTTGTGTGATCTATATTTATAACCAGAAAAACACGGTTGTCATTATGGTTTACTAGAATAATATATATTCTACTGCGCTCAAAAATGATACAATTCATATTTTCACCACCTTGAAGCGATCAGCAGAATTTCAAACCATATGACCAATATGAACAGCGCAATCGTCTCCGCAGTATTACAAAATTTTACTAATCATATAATCAAATCACTGCAAGTTAAAAAAATATTAAGAAACAATTTGAATAATATCGGGTGTGTTCCTTCATCGCAACCCTATCCACCCCCTGAGAGTACTATCATTCATGTTGAAATAAAGAAGATTTTCAATCGAAAAGTTTGTAAAAATCAATATTATTTTCTAGAATATCTTAGTTTTTTACTTAATACAAACATCGAACAAATTTTTTGTTTGAAATAATGTAATCTTTTTTTCATAAGAATATTCTAACAAAGAATGATGAATTACTTTTCTCGAAATTTCATGTAGAGTGAAGTTTCTCTTGTTTTGAAGGTCGAGTGCTCCAAGGGGTGGAAAAGTTGGTTGGGGTTAAGAACTATTCATAAAGTATGTATAGTAAGATGCGATTTTTTTTCTATTGACTGGTTTCCTTGAATGAGTGACATGCCATGTGAAATAAAATTTCTAATAAGAACCATTTTATAATAATTTCAATTACTCAATATATCATTTCAAATGATCAAAAAATAGATAGTTGAAGCGAAAATAGCAAAAACAGCTGCTTACGTGTTAGGCATCGATCCCGCTACTTGGGGCACATAAAGCGAGACCTTCACCGACTGCAATGCAGGAAAACTAGTGAGTACCTTCAAGTTCTGGGATCTGGGTACAATATAATAAACTGTGACGGTGACATTATTGAATATTAAAATGAGAATTTCGGATATTTCTGCAGGTTAAATAGTACAGTTACATTGTTCAATAAACTTCAACGACTTCAAAACAAAGTTCTAAAGATTTTATTTGTTAAAGAGTATAGAACACCGACCCAACAATTATATAAAGATCTGAAATTGCAAACATTACAGACTATCAAAAAAATTGAACAATGTAAATATATATATAAAACAAAAAATAGTATACAAAAAATCAATTATGATTTCAAATATCATGAACAGTTACATGGGTATGAGACAAGGGGAAGTAAGAATATATACTTGGGAACAATACGCACTAATATTGGTCTGAACGATCCAATATCAAAAAGCTCGATAACTTTTAATTCATTACCTCATAATATTAAAAATGAAACAAACACAAAAGTATTTATAAGAAAGATTAAAACTCATTTTGAGACTTCTACTTAATACGTTTAAGGCAAATAAGGATCCAGTTCCAGCAATTTAGCTGTTTAGGACCTTTTACTCTATTTATTCTGTTGGTATGAACCAGGTATATATATTTTCATTTACATACTTGTGTAACAAAAAAAAAAAATATTTGCGTGTGATTTATATTTATAAACAGAAAAACACGATTGTCAATATAATTTAATAGCGTAATACAGATTAGGTGCTAGATTAAATGTTGAGTACACAGCTCGTTATTTTTTATTATATTTGTGCGATAATTCTACCCACGGTTACCAATTAGCGACAAATTGCTCAAATTTGTTATGTTATGTGCTACCTATGCTGTCAGTTTAATACATCTGAATTATTTTATTTGTATAATATTTATTACATGAATATTATCTATTCTCAGGTGCTTTCAACGTCTAGTGAAACAAGCAACCGCTGGTACAATGAGGTCTGATCACGACGCCAATAACATATAATATATTTAAATGAAATTATATTAACTACATCCCATGGAGTTCCCAGTATGTGGTCAGTGTATGTAAGAGCTATTCTGTCACCTTCTAACAGATGCCTTTCTGATACAGTTTATATCTTGAACTAGACCGATAAATCTAGTCTTTGTTTGGCGCCGGTTGAACAATGTTTCTTAGTTTTTTGTTGGCACCGTCAAATATCCAATTACTGTTAATCACTGGAATGCACTGTTAAATTTAATTTTTCCCTTGTTAAGTAATTTTGAACGTTGACAGAATGTATTCAATTCTAAATAGAATTTTATACTGGAATAGATATGTACATCCTAATCATTTTTTTAGAATAGTAGCTTGAAAAAAATCGCTCGTTTCTTTTACGGTAAGAAAACGCCAGCAGAAGCACCGACGTTTCGTTAACCATCATATGCTGGAAATATTTGTAAATCAAGATTATTCATTTGAAATCAACAAATCAACATTATCTCGGAAGAATAAATATGTATATCTATGGTTTCGACGTCTACTTAGTGTAAAATCACTTAAACTTTCGAGAGTTGGAGAATTGAATACAAATTTACAAGAAAATTATAACAATTAATTCAGAATTATCGCTGGTAAATTATAGATATCGATTTGGTCATTTAATATTGTTAATATTGTTTTCTAAAAGTTGATTTTAATGGATTCTAGAATATTTAATTTATGTCCTCTTTCTTCAATATGTGAAATTTCGCGATTAATGGTTGTGATTTGCGTGATTACAGTCTTCTTTATTGACCCTATAAATTCACAAATGTTTGTAGGATCTTACACTAAAACTGCGTCCAGTTTGTCCTATGTATAAGGCATTGCATTATATTCTGGTTTTAAGAAATTAAAATTTTTTTGTGAGTGTTTACTTAAATATGTTAGGCATGAAAAATTTGATTTGGTAGTTTAGTCTGCTAATAAATTAGGCTTAGGACTTTTTTATTGAGTTTATTTTAAAGTAATCTTGACCATAACCATTGTTTCCAGCAATACCTTTCTATGATTCTGTTTAATTCGGAATCGAATCAAGTTATCCCTAATTAATGGGATATTAACTAATCTATATATCATATAGTTACATGCTAATTTCTATAATTGCGGGTATGATGAAGTCTTGTGTATGATGGTACCAGTGTGGGTGGGTTTGTAGTAGATAATGAAATACAAAAAAAAACAATTATCATTTTCAGCAATACCTATCTATGATTCTGATTAATTCTAAATGGAAGTTATCTTTGCCTAATGAGATATTAAATAATCTATATATCATAGTGGGTGGGTTTGTGGTAAATATTTAGGTGAAGACAGAAAAACAATTATCATTCTGAGCAATACCTATGATTCTGTGTAATTGTAAGTGGAAGTTATCTTTGCCTAATGGGATATTAACTAATCTATATATCATAGAGTTATATGTTGCTAATTTGTGTAATTGTGGGTGTAAAAAAGTCTTGTGTATGATGGTATCAGTTTGGGTGGGTTTGTGGTAAATATTTAGGCAAAGACAGAATAACCATTATTATTTTCAGCATAACCTATATATGATTCTGTTTGATTCTAAATGGAAGTTATGTTCGCTCAATGGGATATTAACTAATCTATGTATCATAGAGTTATATGCTGCTAATTAATGTAATTGTGGGTGTAAAGAAGTCTTGTGTATAATGGTATCTACGTGGGTGGGTGTATTCAGAACAAAGAATAATCAATATTTATAATTCTAAATCTGGAAAAAATTAATTGAAGAACTTTGGAGCTTGAAGGCGGAGATGTGATGATTGTAATGCCTTGTAAATAAGCCAAACTGGACGCAGTTCCAAGAACATCTGAGGAGATACAGGCTCAAAAAAGTTGACTACAATTACGCGAAACACCTAATGGAACATAATCATAATCTCGAAATTTTACATATCCTAAAATCCATAACCAATTTTTGAAACATTCAAAAAACAATAGTAACATAATATTGAATGATGAAATCGATACCTATAATTCACCAATTGTCAACAATTATGTGAGTAAACTCCCACCCAAACCAGTGGCTACCTCCATATCTCCATTTATACCAAATTGAGATTGATTACTAATATTTGAAGACCATTATTTGTCAGCGATAATTCTGAATTAATTTTTACAATTTCTCTCAGTTTGAGTTTAATTCTCCAACTGCAATTAATAGTTATTGTTTAACTTGATGATTATGCTAGTATTATGATGTGTTATTTAGAAAAATTGAAGACAACAACGCAACGGAAATATGGATTATTCTCATTTCCATCTTTTTGTATAGGAGATATAAAAATTCAGTTAGAATTTATATTTGCAGGAATAAACGGCAACTAGGTACCTATGCTGCAGGAAAACAATTTTTCGATATTAGAAAATTTGGTTAGATTTCTTACATGAGGAAACAGTTTATTTTCAGGATTAATAAGCTAATCAAAAGTAATCAAGAAGGGGTCACTGTTTACTGTGCTGGAGTACAGTTTCTTGGTGTTATTAAAAATTTAGCTACGGGGATAGCGCCAGAACTTCCCGGCCTGTAATATAATTTCGCCCTCAAAGCATCACAGATCGGCTAGATGGGATGTACGGGGAACATTCACCTTCTTATTCGAAGGTGAAAGATTGGTCAAAATGGTTCAAAATGGGACAGGAATTCTCGGAAGTTGAAGCAAGAACAGGAAGTGATGCCAGACGACAGACTTGTCCTTGTTGAGAATCTCGTATTAGCCGAATTAGCACAAATATCTAGGCTTTCAGATACAAGCTTTGGCCAAATCATCCACGCACATTTTGGAATCATTAAATATAGTGCAAGATAGGTTCTCAAACAATTCTCAGCAGTTCAGCACCATCGTCGGTCTATTTTGGAGCTACTCGGAGAAAACCCTGTGGACGTGTTGAAGACGATGATTTTTCGTTTGAAAGAAAATTGATGAAATGGAGGCAAAAAGGAAAAGCATCACCAAGAAAAATTAGCGCTGTGAGTTTTCAAAATTGGTGATGGCCTCGACCCGTGGGATTAGTGAAGCCACATTTCTTATAGGCTTTACAGAACACAAAATCACAATAAAAGGTGCATATTATTCAGCACTCCTTCGCAAGATACGACAAAATATTTTGGAGGAACGAAGTGGAAAACTGACCAGCGGCGTGCGTTTGTTGCAATAAGTGCACCAGTGACTATTACCTACTCGGGAATTAGAAAAAGGATCTTTGAGCACGCCATTTAAGCTATCACTAATTATTGAAGGTTATAGTTTGGCTACATTTGAAGGTCATATCGAAGGCTTTTTTTCACAGGGGTATTAATTTGTTGCTGAAACGATGTAATGAGTGCTTTGACGTCAGGGGGGGATAACATTGAAAAATAAAATTTAAATATATGTTTACGTCACATAGTCAGACTGGGATTTTCGGGCTGCCCTAGTATAATTCGTATTCGCAGAAATGAAACACATTTTCGATGAAAAATGATCATCTATCTACAGGGTTATTATGATGGAAGAACTGATAACTACTGAAGTGAAAAGGTTTCGGGTATTCCCATAATCAACTAAAATTGAACGAAGAGGTCAGCAGAATTTTTGTAAATCAAAATAATCTTAGAATGCATTGAATTCTTCACAGGTTAACTTGTAGATAGCCCCGTTTTTGAGGTAGTTAAATTTTGTTACATCAATAACAATATAACATAATTTCGGCAAGATTTTGACTTGTTTTACTACTATGTTCGAATTGTGTTTCAAAAGAATGATAATCTTAGCATAGATGAAATTCCATTAAGTATTTATCATTATATTTATATATCAGATTAGCTGTTATTTCATAACGAGAGATTCCGGGTAGGATGTCAAGCTCGAGACCTGCCGATCTTCCTCCAACCAGACTTCATTTTTCTAATGGTAAGGTTGTGGAATTCTTTTCCAGGTTAAGGTTCAGAGAAAGAAATTCAAAGAGTTGACCATGAGCTGGTTGATTTGGTGATAAATAAAAACAACAGAGAAGTGTTGCCTTTTTGTGATTATCAAACTTGAACCACATTACATTGAATTGTTGTGCTTCTAGATTCTTCTTTCGACGGCATGAGAGATCATCTCCGGAATAGTGACATATACCTCCTTTCAATGTAGAACGAGTGTGGAGCCAGGGCAGATCATATAGGTCGTGTTGGTGGATGGATTGACCTGCGTCTCAGTTGCGTCCAGGATGTCTGGTTTGTCTGGCTGCAGGTGATAGTGAACATCGTTTATGTTATCGGATATTATAGAGTAATTGTTTCAACACATAATAATAAGATGAAAAATACAGCAATCACAGTTTTTGTCGCACTTTTATATCAAAGTTTCACTGTATTTGAAGGACGTACTTATCCAGAATCAACTGCAATAAATTGAATCAAAATTTGTACATTTTGCATAGGTTTAACTTTCAGACACTCTAGTATTGGAACAAATAGATTTTTTTCCTCCGAACTTTCCAAACTCTCTGATGATAAAATGATAGAAAAAGTTCATAAGGGCTTATAACTGGAAACGTTTATACCGAAACTCACTCTGCTAAAATTATTATACATAAATCTTTTACATTATCAATGGAGTGCTTTAAGATGTACATACATGATAAGCTATATTCATTCTATTGATGCATACAATGATTTGATAGAGTATGGGACATTTCACGAAAAAATTCCCTTGCTATGGATCTAAGAACAAATATTCGCAATTTTCTCGAAAACAGTGCATCATATCTAAAAGCGAAAGACATGCCTTTATTTTTGTGTTATTTTTGGTAAAATTACAGTGGCGTAGATGTTCCAAACAAGATGACCATACCCGTGAATCTCCGTCCTTGAATTATTTCATTCATCAATGTCATAATCAAATTATGCGTACTTATAAGTTATATATAAAATTCTCGGGTAATAGGTCGCACTAACACATATGCTTATCATTTTCGTCGTAACGTAAGTTTCGGTCTCACGATCATCATCAGAAGACGTATAACTGTATAAACGTGATTTTTTGAAACTAATTGTATCAACACAAGGAGTCCTTATCGCACTCATTCAAATTAAAAATACTCACTTCACATCGAATCACATTATGTAATACGTCTAGAGAACTGAACTAAAGATAATACGTTCAAGGATTCACTTTCGAACCAGATGAAGATTTATGAGATCATAGAAAAGGGTTGTCGTATCTTATTAGAACTATTGCTTTTGAGCATTCTACCTAAAATATAGTTTCAAGATTACAAAGTTTCTAATTAAGTGAAATAGTATAAATCTGACTTAATGATTGAATATCTCTTCTATGATTTACATACTTAGAGTCACGTTTTATGTGAATCATCTCCAGAATAGGTCTTTTATATTAATTGGTTTCCTTAGTTAGAATATTAACATTTTTGCAATCGAATTGATGATTATAATCAAAGCAGGATTCAGCAAGGACGGTGAAATTTTCTAAGTTTTTGTTTCTTGTACTAATAGAAACAAAAACAGTAGTATAATACTTATGGTCATACATTTTCTTTTTTGTAAATATTGTTTGAGATTCCTGTACAAGTCTCATCTCAATCCAAACAATTTAATTTGTATACTGTGTGGGTTTGTTTATCTTTAGGTATTGAAGGCTTTTAGATTTGAAAAATATTTACCAACACAGTTATGCGCAACATTTATATCATACTTTTTTCTTGAACATTTTAAATTGAAATTAGTACGATAGTGACGCTTTGTGGTGATACAATTAGTTTTCATAAATCAAGTTTATATAGTTATACGTCTTCTGATGATGGTCATGAGACCGAAACATACGTAAAGACCAAAATAATAAGCATATGTGTTAGTGTGACCTATTTCCCAAGAATCATTATTAATTATACTTATAAGCTTATATTCTTCACTATATTCTATCAGAATCATATACAGAGCGTTTGAAATAGTAAAAATATAGGTACTATTGTTATTCAACCTTGAGGCCCTGTATCGGCTAAACGAAACCGATATATGTAGGTAAGTCTAGCTCAAGCGACATATGTTGATCCCAAAAACATCTGGTTTTGCAACACAAGTAGAAAAATTTGAGAGAGTCTTTCAAAACACTACCGTTCAGCTTTTATCGATTTTGTGGAAACCGTTGAAAGGTTTGAAAATAAGTTTTTCCCCCTACATTCGTACTTTCAGTTTGGAAATTGAGAATTATTAAGTATTAAGTATGTGGATATCCTTGAATAAAAAAAGGCATTTGAAACAACGATGAAAGTCTTCTTAAAAATACAAGAAAAAGTGAAAATGATTTTCAAGATATATTCGACCATTCAGAGTTATTCAATAAATTGTGTTACCTATAGCCTAGAACAGTTGTGTCACATCCATCATAGTCGAAACATAATGAGATTCCTCGCTTGCGAAATGTGGAGCAGTATATTAACACAAGAGGCTCGGGATAAAAGAAAAATAAATTAAACGACGTAAGTACGCGAGTCAGTAGATTTACATGGAATGCAGAAGCGTCGACATAATCATCATATTATCCGAACAGAGATCTCGATGCAAGGCACACTCTTTATACACAAGATCATGGGGGTCGCTAGTTTCTGTTAGGGCTAAGTAGACCTTCCCAATATACTCTCGCAGAATACCGAGTCGGGTTCTTGCGTGCCCTGCCTTTCAAATCACTATCTCCGGTCAGCTTTCCGCTATTAAATATTATAATTCGACCCCGCTATGTGCACTATTGTTCACTGGAGGTAATAAAAACTTATGATCCATTTGGTGCTCCATTTGAATGTCGTGTTGTGAAGCTTAAGTAGCTACTTGCCCGTTTTTGTTATGAACCGATGGTTACAAATTGTTTAGTAATGACGTAATTATTACATCTCGTTATTTAAAATCACTTTTGATATTTCAACTGTTAATGATGTGAATCGTTTTATGGAGCTGCCCTGCATTCAGGAAAAGTACATGCCACAGGGTGACCGATTATTCATCTGTCATATCAAAACATGTTAAGAGAACAGAGAAATTGAAAAAACATCAAGGCAGTGGAGTGACGGATTTACGGACTCCTATAAGCTACTACAATGTGATACAATAATGAATACTTATTTCCATCAATAACACTATGTAACACACTTTTCTCCCTAACCTTCTCGATGTCTTAGTTTGATTCTACATCTATGTCGAATAATTAAAAGCCACCTTAAAAGTTAAAAAGATGCTTTTGCGTACAGGGCGAATTTTGTTCCAAAAGTAAAACATCGCTGTGAATATCCTGAAATAACTTTTTATAAACTTTACTCAGCACCAGTCTATGATATATCAAACTATTCGCAATTGTGTGGTAAGGTGAGATAAACAGTTGAAAGTTGCATATGTAAGACTTTTTGGCTGATATTTGCTTAAAAGTAAAAAAAACGAAAAATTTTCATCAAATTTGACGTAAAAATCGCCAAATGAAAAATCGTAGAGCCAAATTCAGATCCAAATATCGTTTTTTCGCGACTCGTATCTGTAGAGTGACTCATCACTAAGAGATTGATATCATTCCGAAGTACATATGGACTTTTATTAAAAAGTAATACCGCGTTGACCGATTAAGTTTCGTGAAAATTCTCACATATTTAACCCATCAAGGCCCAGGCAAAACGCAGCCTAATTACAGCAAAACTAACTACGCAGTTCATAGCATAAGTGGGAAAAAAATTACCAGGTTTTGTTTGTTCGGCCAAATTGATTGTTTGAACAATAAACAATCATTTATTAATGGGTGTTTTAACAATATACAATTGCTGGGTTTGCGACAAAAAGTCCGTAGGTCATAGTAGTTTTGCTCGCTGAGTCGATTGGCACCCTCAAATGGTCGAAATTGTGTCGCTGTTTGAACAATGATTGTTTAAACAATCAATTTGGCTAAACAAAAAGACACGGTTAATTTTTTTCATTGATTCTATGATCTGCGTAGTTAGTTGCATTTTTTTGCACTTACCTGAGCATGGATCTAACAGACTTTTCAACAGCTGAATTGTTTATTAGCATTTTAACAATAAACAATTGTGCATAATATGAGGATAAGTCCATACCTTGTAGTAATTTGGTCTTCAAAGTCGATCGGCACCCTCAAATCGAAAGAATTCCGATGATTTTTTACAATTGTTCAATCAATTATTTCGGCATAAAAAAAACGAGGGTAATTTTTTTCCACTTATGCTATGAACTGCGTAGTTAGATTGACTGTAATTAGGCTGCGTTTTGCCTGGGCCTTGATGGGTTAAATATATGATAATTTTCACGAAACTTAATAGGTCAACGCGCTATAACTTTTTAATAAAAGTCCATACGTACTCCGGAATAGTATCAATCTCGTTATAGTGAGTCACTCTACAGATACAAATTGCGAAAAATGGTATTTGGATCTGAATTTGGCTCTACAATTTTTTATTTGGCGATTCTTACGTCAAATTTGATGATAATTTAGCGTTTTGTTTATTTACTTTTCTGCAAATAGCAGCCAAACAGTCTTACATATGCAACTTCCAACTGCTCATCCCACTTCTCCACACAATTGCGAATAATTTGATATATCATAGACTGGTGCTGAGTCAAGTTTATAAAAAGTTATTCCAGGATATTCACAGCGAAGTTTTACTTTTGAAAAAAAATTCGCCCTGAGTGCAAAAGCAAACTTTTTAACTTCTAAGGTGGCTCTTAATTATTCGAAATAGATGTAGAATCGAACGCAAATATCAAAAAGGTTAGGCAGAACAAAAAGTTCAATTTTGTTATATAGTGTAATAGATGAAACCCCAATGCACTAAAAATAATTCACAACTGTGGATACATTACTAATAAGAGCAAAATAGTAACCAACATCCACTAAAAATGTTATGAAAGATCTGAGGCCCCTCTCAGCTATACTTAGTCTAGGAGCTAGAGCGATATGGTGGGCCTGAATGAATACACCTTGGCACTCGATTTATTCGTGTTTCGGGAGTCGCGTTTTGTGCGGGATTATAGAACCCTCTCGTTTTGGGGTGTACCCCCTGAATGCAATAAAATGTATTTGCAATACCTTCTCGTTTCGTACGATTCAAACTGAACGTCGGAAACTAAATGATTATGTAGAGACTTACCTTCCTATCTCCAATAATTTATACTTTTAGCTAATTTAGAATACCTACTTTTATCTTAGGAGGATCGGTTGGATTATAGAGAAATAACAACTAATAGCCTTATATGCAGTAGAAGTCATATACAATTGTAAATAAACACAAGAATTTGATTTACTGAGGACATGCAGTAAACATAAATCTAAGAAAATGATTCGTTAAAATACCAAAAAACATAGTTCTTTGCAAACTCCGCTTATTCTTCTATAATCCGATGCTTCAGCAATATATACATATATAGATAGATATATATATTTGTAATTCATTAAATACATAGTACATGTTTAAATACATTAAATACATGAGTTATAGATAATTATAGATAATTACAAATAAAATTAGATCCACTTAAGCATTTCGTGAAACGACAATGAAAAATACATAATAACAATTTTACGATACGATGCATATCATCGCTATCTTCGGAATAACTCATCATTTTGGACTTTTCAAAACCAATTCAACGTTTCAATATGTCGTTCTATTTGATGGGACTGGACGTAAACCATCAAGAAACAATTTTTTCCTATGGATGCTATACAATGTGCCACTTCTCTCATCGCTTTCATACGTTCAAAACTAAAGATTTCTCACGCAGTGAGAAATATCCGCCAATACAGTGAGATATAATTTCTCACAGTGAGAAATAATTTCTCACTGTTATCACGATAACCCAAGTCAGTCATGAATTGTTACATGTCAGATTGATATGACACGTTCTCCACGTTGACAACGCTACGCCGACGATTCGCGTGCAATATCCAAGTAGCCCATTGTTGGCGGTTCTATAACAACAAAACCGAAGCACTGCATAATTATTGCTGTCAACTTACCCAACGAAAATAGTTTTATTGTTATTTGTTATAATATAAACAGTTCAGATTCATTAAATATTGAATATAATGGAATACGAAGATTTAGAGTCGGAAAATACACCTCCAGAAATTATTCAGAAAGCAATAGATGTTTGCAATAATTTGCTACCAAGCACATCAAGAGAAAAATATGAAATCGCTTACAGAAACTTTATGGACTGGAAAATGAAAGCCAAGATAAATTCTTGTTCCGAAAATACCTTGTTAGTTTATTTTGAAGAGTTGTCAAGAAGATTGAAATCATCAACATTATGGTCTCAGTACTCGATGCTAAGGAGTACCTTAATGATTAAAAACTGTGTTGATATATCAAAATACGTAAAACTACGTGCATTTTTAAAACGCAAATCTGAAAAATATGTTCCAAAACAGTCAAAAACATTAACTTCTGAAGAAATTCAACAATTTTTAAAAGATGCACCTGATGAAAAGTATTTGCTGATAAAGGAATGAATTGAAAATTTTCAAATTGTTATCGGAAAATGAATGTTTGATTTTGATTTCAGGCTGCTTTAGCTATTGGCCTTACAGGGGCATGCCGTTGTGATGAACTTCGAAAATTAAAAATTGATGACATGGAAGATCTTAATTCGGCCCTTCTAATAAAATTACCCGATACTAAAACCAAGGTTCCTAGAAATTTCACAGTCACAGGAGAATTCTACCAAATTTACAAAAAATATGTGAAGCTTCGACCATGCACAAATGAAACACGTTTTTTTTTTAAATTACAAAAATAGCAAAGGTACGAAACAGCCTGTGGGGATAAATAAATTTGGCACCATGGCGAAAGAAATAGCGAAATTTTTGCAATTACCGAACCCTGAATTATATACTGGCCACTGTTTTCGAAGGTCATCTGCGAATATTTTAGTTAATGCAGGGGCAGATCTTTTAACTTTAAAACGCCATGGGGGTTTAAAATCCAGCAATGTTGCTGAATCTTATATCGACAACTCCATAGCTAACAAAATGAAAATTTCAAAAAGTATAGTAGACTCCATTCAGCCTCCAGTGCCATTAGAACCTGAACACAACAATGCTGTGGAAGCTCAGTACGTTTCCATATCAACTTCAACTTCGACCGCAGCTAATATTTCAATTACCGAAAACATGTTGAAACAAAACAAGCTACCAGGAATTACTTTACAAAATAGTTCAAATATAACTGTTAATTACTATTTTAAATAAAATATAAAAATGAGTTAATGACATACAAGTATTATTGTATATGTATTTTAATTTTCAATACTTGAAAACAACGCATCCGTAGTAAAAGTACAATGTACAATTCGTGAGAAAACGACATATTTCTCACTTGTTGTACAATATACTATTATTTGTACACAAACCATATTCAACAATCAACATCGCCACCATAGTAACATATATTCCATGAATTGATATTCTTTGATAAACTTATGAAATGCATGTTTATAACACGGGCACAGATAAGGTACTACTACACTCTAAAGATGCATTGTGAATTGGCGGGTGGTATCGTTGACCTTGAGTAGGTACCTAATTCAAGAAAAATAATACGTATTATACTTCTATTATTTACAGCTTATTCAAATTTTATTACATACATTAATTTTCTCAAAGTTTCGCCTAAGCTTACTTTACTTTGTTCAAAATCAGCAACACGCTTATTTATACGACAATATGAGTCACTGTACTTTTTTGCATGCTTTTATGACGTTTCTTAGTGGCTATATGTTTAAATTTTTGAATTTCGTTATCACTGTTGCATTTAGTATAGATTTCAGTTTGTACTTTAAGAAGTGCTTCTACACAAATAAATAAAGAAGGATGCGTTTGGTACATGGATGCATTAAAATGGGAATGGAACGATTGGCAAGCATTGGTTGTTTTATTTAATGCAGCACAGGCATCAGCCCATATATGTGGTGAAAATTTCGGATTATCTTTCAAATAATTTTCGAAAAGGTAATCAGAAAATTTTTCGAGTCTTTCATCTACTAGCTTAGCTTCGAAGAGTTCAAAAAAATAAAAATCGTCAACGTTCTTTGGTTCCAAAAATAAAAGACCAAAACAATAATGGAGCCACTTTCCACTCTCAGAATTTTTGTCTTGGTATTTTTTTGATAAACCTAGATTTTGAATTTATCTGTACCATGCTTGAGTTAAGTGGAATCGACATCCAGTAATTTTAGCATTTGGATAAATTTCTAACACTGCATTATGAATAGATATCTCAAAATCTACTACTATTTCTTCTGGTACAAATATGATTTTTATATAATCACAATACTCTTTAATTTTTGATATGTAAAACCTATAAGTTTCTTCTCTTTTGTCTTTTAATAAACAAAAAACTAAAGGTATATGATGGCCGTTAAAAAAAACATGTATCGTAAACATTTGTGTGAAATATTTTGTGCAGTAAGAATATGTACCGTCAATATAAATAATTTTTGATCCACACAAAAACTTTAAATTACTTTACACCTAAATATCACAAAATTCTCGGATAAATCATTAGCAATTAGGCAGTCTTCATTCCTGTCCGTTTTTGGTTGAAGTTCATTCAAAGCTTCATGAACCTCCGATAGTGATTTTGGCAATGCTGGCAACAATTTTCGACGTGCAGTGTAAATGTTTCTTCTAGCACATTGTAGATCACTTATTGTCAAATTGTTCAAAGACACATCATTTTGGAAGGTTTTTCTGTTATATCACTTTTGTCTGTTCTCTTCAAACAATGACTTAAAACTTGTCTTTGCAACACATTTGTTACTTCTTGTTCATGCTTATGATTTACATTCAGGTTTGTTATAACTCGACTTTTTGACTCACCTAAAGTGTGAAAATTTGCTTTACATTTATCTTTGATGCACCTCCACTTAGTTTCTGAGGAAGCTAATTTTCTGTTGTGTTCTTTAAGCTTATAGTTCTCGTGAACTGAGAGAAGTTTCCCTCTTTGAGTGAACATTTCACTTAAATCCGAAAAATTACTATGATTTATTTTGCCATTTTTACACTTTTTCACAATTATGAGTACCTACATAGACAATCAACTTTACACTAGAAATGACTATGTACTTATGAAAACTGATATACCTACAACAAAATATAGATAGTCAGGTACCTGTTATAGGGGTTAGGTATCTGCAACAAATTTATGCCGAGTTTGTATTTGTAAAAATATAATTTAAGATGCATTAGGATGTGCTGAATTTGATGCCGCCCATTCATATATATTTGGATGCGGACGAAATGAGAGGAATAAACTCGATAATTTTTAATCCGCCCGAAACGAGAGGGTTACAGGTAGCTTTTGATTTTCGCACAAAAGGCGTCGCCCGAAACAAGAAATCACTGGCACTTCTGTATATTGGGGGAGAAAGATTCAATGTACAATAGCTCTCACAGGCCGAATCGTGTATTGTCAGGCGTTTCCAAGCTATAGCCACCTCAAATTTTGTACTTTTCTATTGCACGAACCTTGTTTCGGAGTTGTTGGTGATTTCGTAAAGTACAGAATAAATTTATTTTTAGCCAAACTATCCATTTCTAAGGAATCTCATGAAACAGGTCGATTCTTAATCTCAATTTACGACGTTCGTAAGGGAAAATTAAATATGCAGGGTGATCCACGTTTGAGTTATGAGGTCCGCGACAATTTTTTCAAATAAAACACCCTATACATTATTCAATTTTCGGAATCTCCATGGAAAGCTGAATTCTAAAATATATCACACATATGGTTTGTATACAGTGCGTCCGTTGAATTCAGTTCACTCGTAAAGTAGTGGATAAATTCGTAAAAACTGAAGGAATAATTTTTGGAAAGAGCGCTCGAAGCCGTCGAATTTTATTTTCATCGTTTCAAATCTAATTATTAGATACATAATGATTCGTGTAGGAGAAATGACGCTAAGGTAACTTGAGTAGATGTCGCATGAGAATAAAATAGGAAAAACAATTCTGAAATCACAAAATACTGAATTCAATGGCAATGATAACTTCAAGAAACAACTGAATTGAATGTTCTAATTGTGTACCGTTGACTTTCTGACTATATCCATTACTTGACAGTAGCCATAGCGACCAGAATTTTGTTTTTATTGTTGAATAGTTTTTGTGAAGTTTCTTTAAAGAAAATATATCGTTTGTCGATACATTATTGAGTGGTAACTTTGTCATTTCATGGAAAATAATTAAATTAAATGAACGAGAAAGAATTGGAATTCTTTGCATGATACGATTTTTGTTTATTGCACCTGATCCTGATCGGCAACCTATCAAGCGATAGTTGAGTCAAAATACCGTGAATTTGGGCATATTCGTGATCTTCTTAAATCTGGTCGACCCTCACCACCAGAAGACGATCAGCTTGATGCTTTGGTGGCAAAGAATGAAATTCATCTCACAACACTCAACAAATTGGCTTCTGATTTCAATATAGCAGCGTCTACAGTCCACAAAATTCTGAGAAAAGGAAAGCATCCTTCTAAGGTACGACTCATCCATGAGCTGAATGAAGACGACTTTGATCGGCGAATTCAATTCTACGCAATAATGATGACAATTTTGTAAGAAATTTAATTTTTCCTGATGAGGCAACATTTGCTTCGAACGGCCACGTCAATAGGCAACATTGTCGTTATTGGACTACCGAAAATCCTCAATGGATGATGGAATATCATACTCAAAAACCACAGAAAGTAAATGTTATGCTGTAGCATAGTTGACGTAAGACCTATTTCTTTAACGTCAACCTGACTAGTGTAATATTTTTGGATTTTCTTCGATTCGACCTAATTCCTGCACTAATAGCTTCGTATCCAGATGTAGAGGAACCTGATCTCCCGAGAACTGATTTATTATCACAACGAGATGGTGCATATCCCCATTATGTTGTTCGCGCCTATTTAGATGTGGTGTTTCTGAATCGTTGGATAAGGAGAAGGAGACCGATTGAGTGGCCCGCTAGATCTCCATATTTTACACCCCTTGATCACTTCTTGTGTGGATACTTAAAGAGTGAAGTGAATGTTGATAGCTCGGAGAATGTAGAAGATTTAAAAGCAAGAATTCGTCACGAAGTACAAAGAATACCTCCTGACGTTATTGACAATGTTCAAAAAGAATTTATTCATCGTTTTGGCTACTGTCAGATAGCAAACGGTGCGCACAATTTGAACATTCAATTTGATAGTTGTTTGAAGCTATCATTGCAATTAAATTTAGTATTTTCATATTTCAAAATAGTTTTTCTTATTTTTGTTTCATTTCACCCATACTCATAATCACCTTTTCACAATCCCTCATGAAGAATGGGGTTGCCATCAGAAAATACCGATGATGTCATTCCTCCTACACGAATCAATCTGTATGTATTAATTATATTTGAAAGGATGCACAAATGAAAATAAAATTCGACGGCTTCGAACGTTCTTTCCAAAAATTTTTCATTCAATTTTATATGAATTCATCCACTACTTTACGAGAGCACTGAATTTAACGGACGCACTGTATACAAACCCTATGTGTGATATATTTTTGAATTCAGCTTTCCATGGAAATTCCAAAAATCGAATAATATATTTTCATTCGAAAAAATTGTCGCGAACGTCATTACTCAAACGTGGATCACCCTGTATATCTAATTTTCCCCTATAAATGTGGCAAATTGAGATGAAAAATCGACCTGTTTCAAAAGATTGCTCAGAAATGGATATTTTGGCTAAAAATGAACTTATTCAGTACTTTACGAAAGCAATGTATATTGAAAAGCATGTAATTGTCATACATTTGCACCCAGGGCCAAGTTTTTTTTTATCAAGGCAACTTCCTGGAGCTGAATACTTAATTTAGTAGGCTAAATGGAATACACGAACACAGTTTCTAACCTGGTGGAAAATGTTTGTTGTCAAAAAAACACATGACATTTCCGAATAATTGGCCATTATTTGGACCAAAAATGGATTCTTTTATGACTTTACGACTAAAACGGGTACATTGAGACAAATACCTTGACACCGTATCAAAAACGTAACATCCCCCACAAAAAAACCGTAATCTTGATATTTAACCGCTGTCGGAATATAAATAATTGCGTAATTTATCATAGTAGATATTTCATATGTATGCTTTATTTCCACCCTCCACCCATTTGAATTATTTTCACTCCTACCTCTACCTCAATATGGCCAATATAATATAGAACAGCTTTTGGAAAATATTTCCGGTGAAAATATATTTATATATGCATTTAAATCCATTAGCCCACCCACCAAAAGCTGTTGTATATTATATTGGCCATGTTGAGGTAGAGGTAGGAGTGAAACTTATTAAAATAGGGGCAGAAGGTGGAAATGAAGCATACATATGAAACATGCATTATCATAAATTACGCAATTATTTAGATTCCGACAGCGGTTAAATATCAAGATTACAGATTTTTCGTGGGGGAGGTTTTCGGGGTTGAGGGAGGAATTGTACTGAGGGAAAACATTGGCACTTATATCGGTTATTTAAATTGACGTATTTGACATGATGTAAGGGTATTTTGTCGCAATGCACCCGTTCTAGCCGTAAAGTGGTCAAAAACTTGATTTGTGGTCCAAATAATGGCCAATTACTCGGAAATGCCCCGATAAAATACCTTGGCATGTGTTTTCTCAACAACAATAACAAACATTTTCCACCAGGTTAGAAACTGTGTTCGCGCATTCCATTTGGCCTACCATATTAACTGGCCAGCTCCAAGAAATTGCCTCGATAAAAAACCTTGGCACTAGGTGCAAATGTATAACAATTACATGCTTTTCAATATACAACTCCGAAAAAGGTTTCGTGCAATAAAAAAGCCAAAATTTGAGGTGACTTTAGCTCAACAAGGCCTGACAATACACGATTCGTCCTGCAAGAGCTATTGTACATTGAACCATTCTCCACCAATATACAGTAATGCCAAGGTGTATTGATTCAGGCCCACCATATGGCTCAAGCTCCTAGACAATTTCTGATGACAGCAACTTTTGGTAACCTAAAGATCCTCAGTACTTTAATAGTATATTTACTAGATAAGGGTGATTATCTCGTTCTTATTACAGCTAAAACCTTCCTCAACAAAATCCTGTTACCGCTACTGACTGATTCTTATAATTCTTTTACGATCTTCTGATGGTGTTTGGGGTGGCAACAATATGGTGTAAAAAGAAACGTGTACATTTTGTAAGTTGATGTTGAGTTAAATTTAACATCGACGTTTTTGTACTTACAATAACTTGATAGATATCTAGTTGCTATTGATATTGATATTGGTATAGCAACAATATAATATGATGGAGTGTGAATACAGATAATGAAATACTCGACATTATATTTGAAGGTAAACACTATATACATAAGTAGGGGATGTCGGGACGAAAGGGATATGCACTTAAAATTAATTATACACAATTGATCAGTGCTAGTGAAGACTCAGTTCTAATTTCAATAGAAAGTTTATTATGTATAGAACAACACGTAGAACTAAAAATGAAGAAATCATAACTAATGATGTATTTTTTAATTTAAAAAAACGGGCAGTCACCGAGCACTGCTGAATGAAGTGAAAACTTACATTATGGAGTAACCAATTTATTTTATGTTATCTTTGAATTATTGTAGCATCCGAAATTACAGTTTTATCATTTTTAAATGAGAATTAATATAATTATTTTTTCTTCAGTTTTCACAACTGTCAGCATTTCAATCAACAATTATATACATTTTTATATTTTATAATAAAAAACGTATAATGGGCGGTACAATCCCTGTAAAAAGTATCCCGATAGCCATTATAATAATTAAACAATATTTTATTTTCGAAACATATTATTTATTGATATTTACATCGATGTAAATGAAAGTAACGTTAAACAGCATTTTCTTCATTAGCGTCGTCATTATCGGTAACTTCGACGATACTTAAATTACTAGATTAGATCCAAGCACGCGAGAGCCGTTCGTTAGAAGTTTCCGTGGTTAGAAATAAATTAGAAATCTGAAATTTTGGGTTCCAGGGTTATGCAAGATTTTCTTCCTTTTCAATATATTTTCAAGATCATACTACTGCCGGTTACACCAAAAGTCGCCATTAACTTCCTTATTTTAAATAGAACACCCGGTATATTATTTAATTTTTAGATTCCTCAGAAAATTTCATAGTGGATTCCATCAGGTTTCCCTATACCTATTTTCAATTTTTTCTTAGATATCTTGATTTTTTTGAACATTTTGACAGATGTAGCGCTGTTTTGAGCATTGCGCCCTTTAACCAATTTCGATTGGTGGAAAGCGCTTCTGGGGTAGACGGAAGCACATGAATGATTCTTTCGAATGCCATATTGACAACTGATTTATCGTATACAGGGTATCCAAAATTTATTGACCAATTACATCAGTTTAAAAGTTGAAAAAGTTCGTTTTTTCAAATAGGACACCCTATATTTTATTGGATGGTCGGATGCAGAATTTGATTCTGCTATAACATTCCCTATACCTATTTCCAGCTGTTTTCTTGTTAATCCATATTTTTCATTTTAATGTGGTTTTTTGGCAGAAACCGAAACATCGCTTGCCTTTCGAAGCCAAATAAACATCAATGAAACGGTAAAAAATTTACTTCAACTAGAACATGACATTAGTACATAACATTTAGAATGAAATATAAAATAAAAACAAAAATTGGAACATAATGACACAAAATAATAAGAGAATGTAAAATTACAATAATTGTTCTATGTGACCTCCATTTTGGTTCAAACACTGAATAACTCTGTCATATACTCCTCGCGAAACAGACCTCCGAAGTTCGTCTGGACTTATATTAGTAAGCGCATGGTGAACACGGTTCAACAATTCCTCTCCAGTTTGTACCGGCCTAGAGTACACTAGTTCTTTTATGCGACCCCAGAGGTAACAATCCAAGGGGGTCAAATCGGGTGATCTGGGTGGCCAGTTCCAAGGTCCTCGCGGGCCAACCCACCGATCCTCGAACATCAGTGACAATTGCCGGTGTACAGCTATAGTGGAATGTGCTGGAGCACCATCAAGCTGATACCAACTGTTCTGCTCTATCACGTGGAGGTAGGGCATTTAGAAAATCACTAACAAACCCTCTTAGTATCTCCAGATATCTTGCCGCATTCAAATTTTGGTAGAACTTTTGGAGTTTGATCACCTTTTGATAAAAATATGGATTAACAAGAAAACCACTGGAAATAGGTATAGGGAATGCTATAGCAAATCGATGCAGAATCAAATTCTGCATCCGACCATCCAATAAAGTACAGGGTGTCTCATTCGAAAAAAAACCAACTATTTCAACTTTCAAAATGATGTAATTGGTCATTAAATTTTGGATATCCTGTATGCGATAAATCAGTTGTCAATATGGCATTCGAAAGAATCATTCCTGTGCTTCCGTCTACCCCAGAAGCACTTTCCACCAATCGAAATTGGTTAAAGGGCGCAATACTCAAAACAGCGCTACATCTGTCAAAATTTTCAAAAAAATCAACATATCTAAGAAAAAATTGAAAATAGGTATAGGGAAACCTGATGGAATCCACTATGAAATTTTCTGAGTAATCTAAAAATTAAATAATATACCGGGTGTTCCATTTAAAATAAGGAAGTTAATGGCGACTTTTGGTGTAACCGGCAGTAGCATGATCTTGAAAATATTTTGAAAAAAAAGAAAATCTTGGATAACTCTGCAACTCAAAATTTCAGAATTCGAACTTTTTTCTAACCACGTGTGGAATACCCTGTATAAAAACAGGCTACTATTACCGATCACACATAATTTAATTATTACTTTTCACTCTGTAATAATTAAGGTATGAGTTATATTGCAAAAAAGGTCAATTTTTTCAGTTTGCATAAAAATATAACTTTCGTCTGCACGAGGACGGAGGATTGAGTAAATGAATAATGTCGAGTATATGCGTGCTGTTGTAGCTGTGTACAGTGTATT
Organism: Endomychus coccineus; assembly: GCA_958510875.1. Taxonomy (NCBI): domain Eukaryota; kingdom Metazoa; phylum Arthropoda; class Insecta; order Coleoptera; family Endomychidae; genus Endomychus; species Endomychus coccineus. Next base: position 60,078,157 of record OY294068.1, on the reverse strand, counting down.
ACGTATACCTGTCCTGTATACCGTAATCGAGAGCACTGTGTGAGTTCACACAGGCAGGCTTACCAACACCGACTCAGATATGACACGTGTGTAAGGGTATAGAAAGACTGCCTGACGCCTGATCCGAGTCCTGCACGGCCGCAGTTGCGCACGCAGCAGTATACATAATACGTGACGGGACGTGATGGACTCATGGTTTTACCCCTCATCTGAAATAGCTCAACGCGCCTGAAGAAGTTCCCACTCCAAAAAATTTATGTTATATGGGGCAGAACGGTATAGATAAGTTTTAATGAAAATCAATATAGAAAGAAGCGGAAATTCATTTTAGAAACTGAAAATTATGTGTTCAGTGTTCACATAGTAAGACTGATCATTTTTACTGATATCGTCACTAGATGAAGCTCTCAACGTGGTTCAAGAAGATACACGAGCCGTAGAATTTGAGGAAAGGACGATCTGCGGAAGTACACGTGAATATGCAGACGGAAGCATCTTCAGACATCTTGATGCTGGAGAGACCTATCATTACCTTGGAATTGAACAGCGTCGTAATTATGACGTGGGTGGCTCCCCGCGGCAAGTACAGAAGCCTTGTTCAACAGATTTTGTCTTCCGAACTTTCGAGTTAGAACAAGGCCTCTGCAGCTTATTGTTCCAGGCCTGCTTCACTCTTTTGGATGGTGAAGTGGACTCTGAAAATGATGCATATACATCATCCTAGGTTCTCCGTTTTTCGCATTTATCCCCCATGTCACTGGAGAAGTAGAAGACCCCTTAGTCTTAAGAGTTCGCATCGAAGTGTGGTTCTGAGTATGGTTTATAGAGTTCTTGGGAATTCGGACGCCCTCCTGTGCACTGTCATAAGTTACGAATTGGCCGGAGTGGACGCATTAATCGTCAAGGCAGCAGAAAATGCTGCGGAAAAACTTGGTCTAGAATTTCACATCAGTCGAGAAAGCCGTCTAGAGGGCGACCTCGAATTCCAACCTTCTCGGCTGAAAGCCCAGATAAATGCCGTAGAACAAGGATCTTATGCTCAGTATGTTGACAAGCCGATACACGGTGTTTTCTACAGAATCATCGGAACGGGCTTTTTCAGCTTCAGCCCGTGAACAACGAACCTCACATAAACTTCTTCACCTTCTTCTAGATGTAACTTTTTATCATGAAATAACTTATGTAACATTCTTTTGTCATAAGTTAGATCTATTTGTCAGCAAATGAAGATGTGTCTTTTGTAAACAATTTTATTGTGTAAACAGATGCTTTGATAGATATATATATATATATATATATTACGTGATGGAAATTCATTCTATACTGAAATAAAAAAACTAATAAAAGTTTGATTTTGCTAACACCGTACCATTTTCAAACAAATGTTAAAGTACTAACTTAGCACAAAAGAGATAACCTAATATATAATCAATGAAAATTTTAGGATAGACTGGAATTTCACTTAATTGGGTTTAACCAATCGGGGGATTAAACGATAAACTGGTAGCAAACGGAAAATTCAAATTTAACGAGGGAGAATTATTGAGTTTCTGTTGATAATTCATGAATACAATTCATCCTAATATCCAATTGACAATTGTAATGAAGAAAGAAAACTCCATTACTTTTTGGGACTTCATTATTAACAATAAATTTGGTTTTTCAATATTTCGTATGCTTACCTATACTCCCTTGACAATTTATAATACTTCAAATCATTCATTTCAACATCCGATTTATTATTAATGAAATAATGTTTTTGTTCTTTGATCCGTTTTTTGAAGGGCCTTCTAGTATGACCAATGTATATCCTAGGGTAATACCCACTTGTTAGCTTGTTAATCCTACATTTGTCTTCTTCGGATAATCTTCCTTCATTATTTTTGATGAACTTGGCTAAATTATTCTGCCTTTTATACACTACGTAAATATCTAAAGTATCATGAAAATTTTAAATTTTAGGCGGTAGTTAGGTGGCACCATATATGTGATACTAACACAAAAATACTTTTTTTCATTATAGGAAACACTGAGTTGATAGCTAACTCGTAATAATTTTTTCGAAAGGATCTGAACTATTGGTTCGGAAGAAAAACAATTATTTATCGCGATTTGTTTAATAATATACAAATCTTTATCAAAATTATCGGTACGTTGAGAAATCTGTATATGAAACTATTGTAAGCTGCTATTTTATGTTGAAAAGGATGATTTGAGGTATTGTGAATTATCAGACCGGTGTAATAGTATAGGTCGGTATACGAAATATTAAAAATCAAATTTGTTAATGATTTTCTTGTTTTTTAATATCAAAAAATCGATACACAGACTTACCGAAGTCGAATGATAATTGAATTGAATATCATTAAACATTAAGCAATTCGCGGTAAATAATGGTTAATTTCTCTGATACACAGACTAATTTAGCTATGTTCACAAAAATTATAAAGAAAAAACATCTGATTAAAACAAATGTGGGGACTTACGAACTGAAATGTGAGTCTTGCCCTAAGATATAAATTGGTCAAACAGGAAGGATCTTCAAAAACGGATCGAAGAACATAGGCATAGTTTCATTCATAATAAATTTGATTCAACCTTTGCAGAACATTTAATTATTATGGAAAACCAAACAAATTTAATGATAATTTTGAGAATTCACACATTCTGAATGAAAAGAATGAATTGAATTTGCTGGAATCCCTAGAAATTAATAAATATACAAATTCCGATATCCTATTGAAAGATCAACAAATATTCAATGATTCTTTCTTGTTAAATTTGTATAACCTTCGGATAACTTCAATAACTTCAATAATGATATTCTATCTCTTTCTATTCTTAGTCCCTCTGAAGTGATTCAAGTTACTAAAAGACCTAAAGCAAATCACACGAAGGGTCCAGATCAAATTCCTGCTTTTTTTGTGAAAGATTGCATCAGTATATTCGCAGCTCCACTGGCATTTATATATTCATTAGACTTGAAATCGCATACTTTTCCGGATCTGTGGAAAGTTTCAAAGTTAGTACCAGTTTTTAAAATGGTATATAGGCAAGAGGTTACTAATTATCGCCCAATTGCCATCATTAATAACTTCTGCAAAATATTTGAATATATCTTATATGATGCTACTTTCTTTCAATCATGTAAAATTGCAGACATCCGCTGAGCAGCATGGGTTCATGCCTGGCAGATCAATTGTTACTAACTTAGGTTACTACAGTCAATACTTGGCCGATGTTACTGATGAGGGTGGCCAGGTTGATTGTATCTACCTCGATTTTGCTAACGCATTTGATAAAATCGATCACAGTATTTTATTGAATAAAATGTCTAGTTTCGAATTTACTAATCATTTGATTGAATTTTGGAATTCTCACGTGATAGTGATAGATATCAATATGTGAAGTATAGAGGTCTTAAATCGTATTCGTTTCATGCCACTTCAAGTGTACCTCAAGGGTCAGTACTTGGACCACTCCTATTCCATTTTTTAATCAATGACATTTCTCCTTTATTTGTTTGTTATTTTCTTCTCTACGCAGACGATTTGAAACTTTACTCGGCAGTAAAGCATTCTGCATGTTGTATCTCAGTACTTGGTGTGTACTAAATCATCTGGAGCTTAGTATTAGTAAGTGCACTGTAATGACTTTAACCAAGAAAATTACGCCTATTATTTACAATTACAAACTTAGTGACACAGCTCTTGCTCGTTCCTATAGTTTCAGAGACTTGGGAGTTTTGTTTGACGTGAAATTGTCATTTGAATCTCACATTGAATCAATTGTTTCTAGCGCCTATAGAATGCTGAGCTTTATCATCCGGAATTGCAACCTATTTAATAATAGTGATTCAATAACAATATTATATAATTCATTCATTTGTTCGTTCTAAGCTCGAATATGCTTCAATTGTGTGAACCCTCATTTTAAAATTTATATAAACAAAATAGGAGCGAGTGAATCGACGTTTCTATCAAGGCTGAATTTACATATTACATCTGCTCACACCCGTTCCACACAAACATTTTATCTACCACTCTGCAGAACAAATAAGTTATTATTTTCCCCAATTTTCCAAATGTGTAGATTCTACGAGAGGATCGGTTTGACTGTTGTTATATGTTGTTGTAACCCTGATGATATTTGTAAAGCAGTGTACATTAGTTAATTTCAATTCCTATTCCTTAATTATATTATATGTACCCCTAAGCTCTAGAAGGGATTTCTTCCGTTGAGCTAGTGTAATTAAATAAATGAATAAATAAATAATATGATTTTCCGTTTGCCACCAATTTACTGTAAAATCCCTCGATGAGTTGAGCCTAATTTGTTAAAATTACACAAATCATATATCCCAGAAGTTTATCATTGAAGTTATATATTAGTTTTGCTATTTTGATGTATACTAAGTTACTACTTTGTAACATTTGTGTGAAGAAGCTACCGTCTTAGCGAAACTATATTTACATTTATTTATTAAATTAATGAATATCAAACGTTCAAAAGTTTCTTTTATTCAAGATATTTTGGCCTTGAAAATATTCATCCAGGTTGATGTGCCCTTTCCCAAACGTGAACCTTCAGATTCTAGAGCTCCAGAATTATGTATCAAAAAAGATCAGATACCATGAAAGGTTCTTGATGGATTATATTCTCCTGGTTTGCTTTAATTATTTCGTTGTCATTAAGAATATTTCGAACTTTGCAGAACTTTTTCAATTCCTGAAGACATGCAATATCCATAAGCACCACATCCAGGTAGGTGACGCTATCTATTTCTGATAAATTTGCTTCTGTAGGTATCACATGTCTGAACGCTGTTGAAATTTGAGGCGTTATGGTAACTCGGGAATAGAAACAATAAAGAATGTCGAGTATATACAACTATCTGTTATAAAATCCAACTGAATTTAATATGAGTACAGGAATTATCTTGCATGAATTAACGATTTAAATGTATTAGGGTTTAATAATTGTGGTGTAATTGGTTGTAAGTGCGGTGAGCTGCATTCAAGAAGTTGATGAGCGATTTATAATACCTGCACGTATATCGCAAACGATTCATACATGAAACTCTTCAATGCAGATATTTTTATAGCTGACCTCTCTGGTGTACTTTCATCAACATTTAATAAATTCTTATATGGTTGTTTTAATTACGTTCAGTCGTAACGAATAAAACCCCAATAATATTGTTAAATGATAATCTGTTCACGAAGAAATGTTGAGTAGGAAATTCTTCGGGTTAGTCACAGAATGATGACAATTCATGAGATGAATCATATTAGTCAAAGAAACAGTGATGATTTTCTTAAGTAATCATGTCGAGTCATGGCTTTTGATTGAGTTGGTCAGTAATATTGAACATATAATGCAAGACGGGTCAGTTGGCCTGGATTGGTTGAAAGAGCTCTAATTGAGTAATTACGTCATAACGTCGAGTCAAAATGGTAGACACATTTTGAAGGTTGCAACGTAAGCATTCAAAAATAACCGTCTGTCACGTGAATCCAATTGTAACCCTTATTACAGTACAAGCTTAGATTTAATAATATTTTACGGCCATTTGTAGTACCGGGATATCAAAGATTATCTTGGTCAAGGGTGGTTGTGGAATCTGAAACTTGTGTCTTACTTTACGTTTGAAATAATTATGTCACTGTCACACTGACATCATCAATAACCTACAAATTTCATACCTATTTATTTCAGTTGTAAAACAATAATGAACTACAAATAATGAAATAACGGTTTTAGTAACAAGAAAAAATAAATTACAGTAATTGTTGGAAATGTCCCCCCGTTTTGTTCGATGCACAAGTTGACGCGCATCCTCATGCTGTGGAAACCGTTTTGCAGCATTTCTGGCGTTATGGTTGCACATTGCTAAACTATTCTTTGTTGAAGTTCTTGCAAATTATTCACCGAGTTGCGAAAATCTTGCTTTTCAAGTAAGGAAATATAAAATAGCCCATAATTGTCAAACAACGTAACCTCGGAGGAAACTCAACTTCTGTATGCAAACTTATCAGCCGATCATCAAAAAACTCGCGGAGAAAAGCAATATTTTCTCGTGTAGTATGTGCTGTTGCACCGTCATGCTGGAAATAACCGTACCGAAGTTTAACTGTTGCACAAATTCAGCCAAAAAGTTGTGTCTGTACCTTTCTGCCTCGACGGTGGAATCTAAAAAAATTGGCCCAATTATTCTTCTGCGAGAAACTGCCATCCAAACACCGATTTTTTGAGCATGTAGTGGCGATTCAGTGAAAACATGAGGGTCATCATTGCTCCACATTCGCATATTTTGAGAATTGATGTATCCCGAAAGGGGGAACCACGCTTCGTCAGAAAAAAAAGTTAATTCCAGAAGATCGTCATTCATTAAATTATTGACAAACCAATGGCAGAAAGCAAGGCGTCTGGGGTGGTCAGCGGGCAGAAGAGCTTGATGTGCTCACATCTTATATGGATGCATGTTCAAGTCTTTCTTTAAAATCTTCTGACATGTTCCATAAGAAAGTCCAATTTCCTGAGAAAGACGTTTCAAAGATTTTGCGGGCTCCTCTTCCATACGTTGATCCACGTCATTGACAACTCCTTCTGTACGAACTATTGGTCTACCAGCACCTTTTTTATGTGTCACACAACCAGTTTCGCGAAACACTTCAACACAATTTGTAACGCACGCATAAAAATTGTCATGTAATATTGCCACGTTTGGAAAGTGCTCTCGAAAATTGTCCAAACACAAACGTTGACTGTATTACAATTTCCATTAACTAGCGCACCCGTTAAAAAATAGGCTTCAATCATGAAAATTTTGTTCTGTGTTGTAAGAGACATGATTCAAAAACTGGATTGGAAAATTTCAGCACAATGACTTAACAGATTCTGACACAAAAAACATATTCATAAATTTAAAGTAAGACACACGTTTTACATTCCACCACCACCCTTGACCAAGATAATTTTTAATTTGTAGTTCATTATTGTTTTACAACTGTAATAAATAGGTAAGAAATTTGCAGGTTATTGATGATGTCAGTGTGACAGTGACATAATTATTTCAAATGTAAAGTAAGAAACACGTTTAAGATTCCACAACCACCCTTGACCAAGATAATTTTTGATATCCCGGTATAATGGTTTTTTGCAATTCCGTTACAAAATGTCATTTTTTTTAAGCTGATTGTTATTGTAAAAAGTGGTTCCTTTCAAAACTGAGTGCTAAAATTAGTTTGTTTTATCACTGTTCATTTTAGCACTAGTGCTAAAATGTGTTCAGTAACATGAACACATATTGCTTCTGACTTATTTGGCAGCAAATTTTCTACTACAGCTTTTGCAGCTTCTTCAACGTCATATCTCACTGCGTTTGTATCAATCGAATTAGATCAATGAAAAAACAGCAGCATTGCGGTTGAACGGTGAGCGTTTCCATCCAATTTTTAAAAGCGCCATCTCAATTATCAGTTTCAATGTTTTGAATTTCCTGATAAATCTTGAAAATTCTGAATTGTAATTGCATTTTAATATAATCAGGTACGATGTAAATTTCGCATGCGTGATTAGTAAAGCTCATATCCCACTTATATATTGAATACCATTATTTCATGCTGTTTTAGTAAAATGAAGAATTTTAAATTTTAATCTGTATTGTCACAGAATGGCAGTTCTATCGCCCGTTTGTACAGTCGCTAATATAAAGACATCAGCTACACATTCTTTTATGATGTTACACTTTCATGCAGCAAATTACTGACGTAATTCGTTATATTGTCGAGTGGCGAAAATTTCATACGTGACAATTACAAACATGATAAACCGTTTGTCAAGTTAAATAAGGTTCTTTTTCCATCTGAAAGTTATTCCAAATTCGCTATAGTTATACCGGCCAGCGTCGAGTTGCTCGACGGCAGGTAAAATTTTCAAAAGGACACGTCCGAATTTTTAGACGAAGACAGGTGCGAGTTGCTCGACTGGAAATACTCTAAGAAGGGGAGAGAAGGTAGTTAACACTATATGTGCCTGCTTTTATCATGGATGGAATAATGAATTTTTGTTTTTACTGATAAAAATTAGTTTGAATTGAACCCCACAGCAGTATATTACTGAAATGAGTAGTTTTGAGATGTACAGTGGAAAAGGCAAAAAGTTACTACATGTGCAAAATAACAGGTTCCGATTTGATCATATCGCGAAATGTGGAACAAAAACGTGGCGATGTACAAAAGATCAATGGAAAAATCAAGTATAAGGTGAAACTGTACACAATGGGGAATGACGATGAAGTGGCTCAGAAGCGAGTGATTAGACTAATATTTAGCATGAGAAAAGGGATTCCTGTCGACCTTTTTTTGTCTCAAACAAATTGATGACATTCCCCTGCATATATATCTATAAATGCCTATTAACAATAAGAAATAATTTGGCTAACTACAAATAGTCCAGGCTGTGAACCGAGAATTTAGCTGTAATAAGAAAAAAACGTATTCGACCCAAAGCCCCCCTTTGTGCATTCGAAATGCCAAAAACACGTAAATTGCAAAATAACATATAGGGGTGCAAAATTGTCCAATTTCGTCGATTTTACCACCCCTACAATGGATTGCAAGTAAATCTGGCTACGGATTCGTGTTCAGCGACCCAAAAAACCACCTAGGTGCACTCGAAATGCCAAATACATTTTTTTGTAGAAAATACAATTCAAGACTTGGAGATTTCGGGCCATTTTCGCCCCCAATAGGTGGGGTTGGTGTTCCCAAGAGGTTTTAAGGTGTATGAATGATCCTGAGAACCTCCTGAAGCTAATGCAAAAAAAAGCTGAAGCTAATGCAAAAAACAAATGGCAACCATCATTCTTACGGGACTAGGCAGAAGTCATCAAAATACAGAATACTTCTTTTATATAGGCATCAAACTCTTCAATCATTTGGCCGAAAATATAAAAACTCTGGAATTGCGAAAGTTCAAGTCATCAGTTAAAACTGTCCTTGAAAATTGTAGTTTGTCTAAATTGTCGAATCAATCTTGTAATGTCTATATTTTATCAATACTAGTTTTTGTACCTCATTGTAACTTATAATCTGAGTTTATGATGATAACTGATACTTTTTATTGTTTGATATGACGTGTTATGTAAATTGACTTCTGGATAAATAAAATATTCTTTTCAATTCTATTCTAACCCTTTTCTACATCACAACAATTCTATCGAAGAAGGTAAATTGCTTACAGCAATAGTTAGCATTGCATGCAAATGACAATTCATGTGAGATTCTTCACAAATCAACAAGGAGCGAATTAGGACGATTGGACGAAGATACATTTCACAAGTTGAGAAACATCATTTCAAAAAAATGACAAAGACCGTTCCACATGCACGTCCTTATTTATTGCAGGCGTTACCAAAGTCACTGGAAGTGCATCAAGTGGTAAGTGATCTTGATTCAAGAATAAATTAAAACTAAGACTTTTGTCTTCATAACCATAATAATAATAATATAGCAGTACTTTTGTACTCAACCAATCTGAAATTTCTATGCGACTTGGAAACGGTATTTATGGATGGTACATGTCAATGTAGCCATAAGTTTTTTTACAATTTTTCATAACTCATGGTCTTAAAAATGGGCATTGAATTCTAGCAGCAAAAAGACAGCAAAAATCTCATATAAGTATGATCTTGACAGACATAAAACCTTGGCATACAAAAAACACATATTAAATTCTAAAAATAAGAATAAAGCATATTGGGATATATTTAATGACAATAGGCCGAATAATAGATTTTCAAAAATTAATTTACATTCTAATAAACTTAACTCATTCTTTATAAATATTCCTAATGACATAAGAGAACGTATTCCCAAATACAATAATAATTTTAAAAAATACTTAAAATACCTAAAAAACTTAAATTTGCACCCTTTTTTCTTCAAAAAAGTAAGTTTCATACAAGTGAGAGATATTATTAATAGTTTTACTAATAAAAAAAGCAAAGACCGTTATAATCTAAATGTCGAACTAATAAAAAGTGTTATAAACATTATTATTTATCCATTAACAAAGTTAATATATCAGTGCATTAATGTGGGCGTTTTCCCTGACTCTCTTAAGATCTCAAGGATAGTGCCGGTTCACAAAAAGGGCCCCACTGACGAAATGAACAATTACCGACCTATAGCTATTTTACCAATATTTTCTAAAATTCTTGAATCGTGCTTAAAAATCCAAATTGTTGAATATTTTGAATCTGCTGGTGCCTTTTTGTGAACCAGTATGGATTCCGTAAAAAAAAGTCTACTACGGATGCTGTAAAAAAATTAATAAACTACATAGTGACTGGTATGGAAAAGGGTTTTGTTGTTGGTTCATATTTTTATGATTTAACAAAAGCATTCGACTGCGTATCAGCTGAAATCCTAGTAGAAAAATTAAACCTTTATAACTTAAATGACATCACCTGTAAATTAATCAGATCTTTCTTAACAAGCAGAAAACAATATACTTTCTTAAACGGAGTTGCTTCTGATCACGGTGACGTCATCGGTGGAGTACCCCAGGGATCGGTTCTCGGACCTCCACTATTTTTTATTTTCATAAATGACCTCGTACAGGCAGTGGGACCAGCAGACCTTCTGTTATTCGCCGATGACACCGGCGTGATCGGTAGAGACCCAAATGAAGCTCACTTGATTAGCTCCCTTGAACATACACAGACTCTTCTTCTGGAATGGTTTTGTGCAAATGAACTTGCGGTTATTCTAGACAAGACAGCTAAGATATTTTTCACACATAAAAATTTAAGTTTTGAAAAACCTACAAATGTAAAATTTTTAGGAGTCATTCTAGATCCTTCCTTGAACTGGAAAGGACACATCGATTACTTAGCAAAAAAGATGTCAAAAAATATTTTTCTAATAAGAAACTTAGTGAATCGCTCACCTGAGGATGTGATACGTATGGCCTACTACTCGCTAATACAATCTCACATGACGTATGCTTTGACATGCTGGGGTCACTCCTCACATGCTAGTAGAATATTCGGTATACAGAGAAAAGTCGTACGAATAATGTCAAAAAACGTTTTAGAGACGACGTCAGATCTACTTTTACTAAATTAAATATCTTAACATTATCTCCTTTGTATACATATTATTGTCTTATAGACGGAATGTCTAGTAGCACCCATGTCTTAAATAGTGATTTTCATAACTATAATACCAGACAATGTACCAATATTCATACTGATTTTCTAAGACTAAATTGTAGTAAATATAGTTCAAATTATTATGGCAAAATATTTTTATATAAATTACCTGAACATTTTAAAGGCTTACCATTAAAAAAATTTAAAATTACATTAAAGGACTTTTTATCTAAAAATCCGTTCTACGATTTTAATGAATTTTTAAACTTCAATGTTTGATTATTCAATATTTTTCTAATATAACGCCACGGGAAAAAATCCTATTGCGTTTTCCTATCAGTAGGCCATATCTTAGCATATGTTTAGCTCATTTTAACATATTTTACCATATTTTAACCGATTTTAACATATGTTCACGTGTTAATCTACTTAATTTATTTACTAAATTTTTTTAATTACATATTATGTATATATACATGACAAGTGTAAACAACTGTATAACACGCAATAAACTGATTCTGATTCTGATTCTGATTCTACTTCTTATTGTCTTCTGCTGAATGAGCAAAAAATTACTTATAAGAATTTTTTTCAAATTATAATTAATATTTGTGAGGTAAGGACATTTCATTTCAAGCTGAAAACGGTATCTATAAATTTTAAATTTTGCTGCCAGTGAAGTTTGAAATGAAAATCTTGCTCAATCTTGATGGCGAAAATTTCAAGAATTGGTATCACGCAAGAACTACAAAGAAAAACTGGAGGAAAACGGCAAATTTCTAGATACATACATTTGGCTTATCCTGTTTAAGTCCTGATTTAATATAATGAGAAAATTGAAGTTTTTGAGTATTTGGTAGACACATATATGAGTGAACTGATTCCGCCAAATATATAGGCCGAACCCTCCCTTTTTACTAGAACAACAAATGTTTCATTCGCATTTTGATAAACTGTTCTATTCCCCCTCATGCAAATAATTTTGAATTCACTGAACAATTAAAAAATTTACAATCAGATACGTATATAAAAATGAACAGCTACGACATTTTACACCAATTTACAAATTTAATATTCATCAATCGATGTGTGAAAATGGAAATGTTGATTGAAAATTATAAAAGTAATATGATTTCACGTTTTCGATTGTGTTGGTCAGTAATATTGAGCATATAATGCAAGACGGGTCAGTTGGCCTGGATTGGTTAAGAGAGTTCTAATTGAGCAATTACGTCATAACGTCTAGTCAAAATGCTACACACATTTTGAATGTTGCAGCGTAAGCATTCAAAAATAACCATCTGTCAAATTAACCCAATTGTCACCCGATGAAAATTACTTATTAAAGTACAAGTTTAGATTCAATAATATTTCACGGCCATGTGTAGTATAATGTTTTTTTGCAATTACATTACAAAAAGTCACTTTATTGACGCTGATTGTTATTGTGAAAAGTGGTTCATTTCAACACTGAGTGCTAAAATTTGTTTATTTGAACACTGTTCATTTTAGCACTAGTGCTAAAATGTTTAGTAACATGAACACATATTGCTTTTGACTTACTTGGCAGCAAATTTCCTACTACAGCTTTTAAAACTTCTTCAACGTCCGAAAGTAGAGATTCTGCAAATTCGATCTTTTTTTAAAACAAAACTAAGATAATTATGTGGATATTTTGGCAAGTATGTCTTGATATTGACGCTTTTTCATGGTAACTCTCATATCACAATGTTTGCATTGTTATCTCCATAAAGACGAACGAAAATGGCTTTACAAATAAAAATAAAAAGTAACGAAAATTTAATTTTTTCGTAATAACTGAATTAGAAAAAATCTTGTACAAAACACGATGCAAAACGCATCTAGTTGTATGAAGAGTTAATATAACACCCATGAGATAAAAGTTCTTATCCCACTCACATTGCGTCAGATGAGATGCGAGATATTCTTATATCACTGTTCATCTATCAATCAAATAAGATAAATTATGAAAGTAGTATTATTGTGGTTACCACGGAAATGAGCGTTTCCACCCAATTTTCAAAACCACCATCTCAATTATTAGTTTCAACGTTTAGTTTTCCTAATAAATCTTGAGAATTTTGAATTGTAATTACCTTTTAATATAACCACGTACGTAAATTTCGCATGCGTGATTAATAAAGCTCCATATCTCACTTATATATTAAATAACTATTATCTCATGCTGTTTTAGTAAAATAACGAATTTTAAATATTAATCTCAATTGTCACAGGATAACAGTTCCATTATCTCGCTTTTGAACAGTCGCTAATATAAAGACAGCTACACATTCTTCTATAATGTTACACTTTCAAGCAGCAAATTAATCACGTAGTACGTTATATTGTCGAGTCGCGAAAATTTCACACGTGACAATTACAAGCGTGATACATTATAAACCGTTTTTCAAGTTAAATAAGGTTGTTTTTCCATCTGAAAGTTATTCCCACATCGCTAGCTATACCGGCCAGCGTCGAGTTGCCCGATGGCAGGCAAAATTTTCAAAAGGTCACTTCGGAATTGTTAGACGAAGGCAGGTGAGAGTTGCTCGACCGGAAAAGGTAGTTAACACCATGTGTGCCTGCTTTTATTATAGATGGAATAATTATTTTTTTTTTACTGATAAAAATTAGTTTGAATTAAACCCCACAGCAGTATATAACTGAAATGAGTAGTTTTGAGATCTACAGTGGAAAAGGCAAAAAGTTGCTAGTTGTGCAAATCAAGTCTTGCGTTGAATGTGGGAAAAAGACGTGGCTATGTATAAAGGCCAATGGAAAACCCAAGTTTAAGGCGAAAGTGTACACAATGGGAAATAACGACTTAGTGATGAGGAACCCTTTTCTACATCACAACCATGGTATTGGAGAAGGTAAATTGCTTACAGCGATAGTCAGCATTGCATGCAAAAAAAACCTCTTGACCATTCATGTGAGAATCTTTACAAATTGATAAGGAGCGGATTAAGACAATTGGAGGAAGATACATAACATCATTTTAAGGGAATAAGAAAGAACATTCACCATGCACGTCATTTTTTATTTCAGGCGTTACCGAAGTCACCGAAAGTACATCAAATGTTAAGTGATCCTAATTTAAAATTTAATAAAAACGAAGACTTTTGTCTCCGTAACAATAATAATAATGATGTAGCAATGTTTTTGTGCGCAGCCAATCTGAAATCTATGCGACTTTGAAACTGTATTTATGGATGGTACCTACATTTCAATGTAGACCTATGTTTTTTTCTTACAATTTTCCATAAAATGGGCATTACATTCTTCTTCTGTATTGTCTTACGCCAAATATGCAAAAAAAAACACTTTTGAAAATCTTTTTCAAATTATAATTAATATTAGTAAGGTAGTTGCATTTCATTTCAAGCTTAAAACGGTAACGACAGATTTTAAATTTTGCTGCTTGCGAAGTTTGAACTCAAGATATGATATGATATGATCTTGCTCAATCTTGATGGCGAAAATTTCAAGAATTGGTATTACGCCAGAACTACAAAAAAAACTGGAGTCGGCAAATTTCCACAGCATACATTTGGTTTATTCTTTTAAAACAATGATTTAATAAACTGCTTCATTCCCCTCATGCAAATAGTATTGAAGTAACTCAACAATTGAAAAATTTACAATCAGATACATTTATATAAATGAACAGCTAAGACATTGTGAACAAATTTACAAATTTAATATTTATCAATCGAGGTGTAAAAATTGAAATGTTGATTGAAAATTATAAAAGTAATATGATTTCACATTATGATCATGTGAAAGGTATGTCATATTACAATAAATCAAACCAACATGCTTCTGAGCACTATTGATAAGAAATAATCACCTTTATTCACTAAAAATACTATTAAAGTACTGAGGACCTTTCGGCTACCAAGTAGCCATCATCAGAATAAACTAAATTATAAATCAAAAGGTGCCTGTTTAAATTTATTTGGGGATAATAAGGTAAACAATGGGTTGTTACCGTCAACTGGAGATAAATCGGAATTTAATAAAGTGCTTTTTCATTTATACATTTTCATCCCTTCTAAATGGTGTGACCTTTATTCAAAATATGTTCGGCTACCGCTGATTCTACACTTTTATTTTTCTTTATATGAGCAGCATGTTCCTTATAACGAGTTGAAATATTACTTCTAGTTTGACCCACATAGCATTTTGAACACGACTCACAATTGATTTTTTAAATCCAGGATTTGTCGAAATGGAAAACGTTATCAAAGGTGTTGCCTAAACGGTGTTTAAACTTGTTCTTACATCTATAAACTGGTTGTATCGCAAATTTAGAAAACAAACCATCGAATTAATTAATTACTGAAGAATGATCAGTGGAACTTTTGAATTTCATTGAAGTATTTGAAGATGATGTCTCTAATTTGGGTATTTGTCTATATTTGAATTCTCTTTTTTGGTTAGAAATTAAATTATTGATCAAAGATTTGTGGTAACCATTGTCAACGCAATTGAATGACGTCCCTCAATTCCGTTGTTATAATTTTGCTGGCTGAAAGGGATGTTCAATGAGCTATGAACTAGATTATTAAACGGTGGTACTTTATATCTAGATTGTGTAGCTGAATCCACCTATTTGTTTGAGGGGGTTTTATGTACATGTCGAAATTCAAGTGATTACCATCTTTTATAATGTTAATATCAAGAAAAGGAAGCTGATTATCTGTTTCTATTTTGACAATGAATCTCAGTGAATCACATAGGCTATTAAGCGTGTTCAAAAGGCCATGTAAACCAAAATTTTCACTTGTAATCACGAAAATGTCGTCAATGTATCTATACCCAACTTTTGGGAACTGATTCAATTTTGATTTTAAGGAAGTTATTGATTTTCTGAATGCAAGTAAAACCTTTTGAAGTTGTGGTTACTTGAAAAGCATGTCATTCTAACATGTGCCATCATTTTTTATCGCCTCCGTTTATCGAGCTGGCCAGTTAAAATGGGACCGAAAATGGACTGCGAGTTGACACTCCCAGAACCTGGTGTAGAATGTTTATTGGTGTTAAAATGTTAAATGTTAAAATACCGTATGCGATCAAAGGTTACCGGTCCAATTCAGAGTAATTGGTCATTATTTGGAAAGAAAATGGACATGTAGGCCATTTTGCGGCTTAAACTTACGGATTACAAGTTAACATCATGGCATTTATTTGAGGTCAAATAATGATATTGTATGAGTGCCACCATAGTTTTTTGCCCATTTCAACTCTCCCCCCCCACAACCACAAAACCGCCATCCAAAAAAAATGGTAATTTCGATATTTAACCGATGTCGGATTCCTAAAAATTGAGTAATTTATAATAATATTGGTCTGATTATCCACCTTTTCCATATTTATGCTTTATTTCCACCTCCTTCCACCATACCTACCCCTCGAGAAATTAACGCCAAACATGCTGGTCGTGTCCAATGATTTTCAATATAGTTTTGTACCAAACATATTCTTATACAATTCCAATAAACGGACACGTTGAAAAATGATGGCACATATTGGAAGTGTATAAAAATGACCGCAACTTGAAAAGACTTATAACGGCTTAACTTGCATTCAAAAAATTGAAAATTTACGAAGAGTGAAATTTAGTCTGTGAAATGAATTGAACATTGAACCGTCCTTAAACAATAATCCATAGTGCCATCGGGTTATTTCAGTCACACCGTACCGCTCTAGCTCCTAGACTAATATCCTAAATGATCAATTATACCTATAACAAAGTGATCTTTTCCTTTGTCTTCCTAAGCACTCTTAGAATATTAAATAACAATTATCCTAATGCACAAATTGTTCCTTAATTCACATTGTATTTACCTGTTTTTGAATTGCCCATGATCCTTTACTATAATTGTAATCTGATTAACGCGATTGTACTTAAGTTCCTATTTAAACTTAGCAATTTTGCATCTGTTTGATAATGGCACTTCTGAGTTGAAACTATGATAACGTTTTCATGTTATTCATTATTATTAAAATGATATAAAAACAAAGTAATTTCATTCAATCATAATGATGAATTGCTATAGAGAAACGGCTTCTTTCATCGATTTTATGTATCTATTGATAATTCAAAAACCGCCCACATACACATTTCACTTTATTTTCATCAAAAAACAGAATATATCATTACAGATCTTTATGATTTCCAGCATTCATTCGACAGCAGGATTTACTTATACTTAGTAACAATCATAGAATATAGGTAGTTCATATTCTATATGAAGAGGATTTTACAGTGCCATACTTACTATTGAGAAGGAAGCGTGCGGATTTTTTATATTATTCCCTTTATTTTAATACTACCTACTATTCTTGCTTGATGTGTACATTTTTAATGAATAGGATGAGCTTTCTCAATGATTATTGCCTACTTCTAATTACATAAATTTTGTCATGAACTAATGCAACCTGAACAAACATGAAAACTATAATGTAATAGTTATTGTACCTTAATTAATATATTTAACATGTCTTAAAATATAATAACCTGCATTTTGTGTTAAGTTTATATGAACATCGATAGGGAAAATAATGGTAAATGAATGTTCGTTTTGAGCTCAAATCTTTTTGAGTCGCAGTATTATTGCTTGCTGACCTTGATAACTGGCAAACATTTTCAACAAGAAGTCTCGACTTCCGGAACTCTACCTGAATTATTTATGTGTTTGTGGATGTTGAAATAATCTGTACTTTTTCACTTCAGTAAGAAGAAAAACGAAGAAATATTAACTTTTTTAAAATAATGTTTCATGCTTTCTTACTTTTGAAAATATGAGTTTTCGGAAAATAAATAATAATTTTAAAATATGTAAGGTTATTCTTTTTTTATATGCCAAAACTTGCAGCTGTTATACAATTCTCTGAATATTGATAGATATTCTTTCGTGTTATCTTCAGGATATAAAAAATCATTCCAAAACCATCGATTTTACTGGATGTTGCGTGGTTAGAATGAAAAATCGAGGTGAAACTTATTCGTGACTATTTGCCAATTCATCATAATATCACCGCACCACATATTCATCAATCTAAAGAAAGTGTTGAAGGAATCATTCAGTCATATCTCTAAACCTAGAACCAGCTACTCTCTCAGATTATGATTCATTTTGTGAACAATTTATCCTCGTTTTATTTATCTTATTAATTCTTTATTTTTTTTTAACTTCTCATACCTGCGCTTCGGACAATAAAAGAATGTTATATAGTTAAATAAGTACAAAAACCGAGGTGGTGGAGCTAAGGTTGTTTTAATTACATAAGTAGATAGGAATGGGAAATTATAGGTGAGAACAGCCGCCCGTTGTCATTTTAAAATTGCAATTCACTCTTCCTAACGACCAGATTAACTCCATTGGTAAACATCTAGAATGCGTCTACCAAATCTCGTCGAACTTACTACTCTTCACCATTGGAATAACAAAATTACAAATTAAATACACTCGGGGTAAGAAGTATTCATGCTTTAATGCCTTATTACTTACTTAGTTTCCAGTAGTTATGATCATAATATGTGGCTACTGTTCCAAATCTATTAAAAAAGAAATAAAATGTTCAACAGTAAAGAATAGATTGAGACTAACTTTAAGCATTGAATATAATATTAATCAATGCCTCAAGCAACGCATGGTCGTCGCCTTGGAACCAACCTATTCTAATTTCATTATTACAAATGAAGAGTCCACGGAAGAAAGGCGAAATGTCACATTTTTATTATTTTCGAGCTAAATACGGCAACGTGTAGGTTATAGTACTATATTTATATGCCGTAATCAAAAAAGGAGAAAACGCGATGCATCACACCTTAAACGTCGTTTGAAAATATCCCCTACAGCGAAGAAACGTGGAATGTCCATGCGAAAAGTCGAGAAAGGCGAAATGTCCACATTATCAACAAGAATCGACTTGTTTTTTCGAAACGTTTAGTTTACGTTTGACTTTCGTGGTATTTATTGCGTTGTTTTTTCCGCATAAAGCATATGTATGCTTTGTTACACGTGTATGTACACGTAGTAAATAATGTCGGATAGTGGGAGTGATAATGTGGATATTCGTCGAAGAACATCTAAGAAAAGGAAAACAACAGGCCGAACCAGTGAAGTAATGAAACGAATGAGACAACAGAGCCACGAAATAGGAGAAGACTGTCGCTGCAAACGATTGAAGTGTTTTTCCGTCGTAGATGAAGAAAACCGATCAAATATTATGAGGCATTTCAACACTTTGGTTTATAATGAGCAAAATAATCACTTGGCAGGACTTGTTTCTTCAATGCCCGTAAAACGAAGAAGAGCTACAAATGAAGCCACAGTCAAGTTAGACGATGCTTCATACTCTTTCAGAGTAAGGACAGTATCTGAAAATGGAACTACTGACACTCCAATTTGCTTTAAAGCACTCCTAAGCATCCATGGGATCGGACGAAAGAGACTTGAAGATATCCAAAAAAGTTTGAAAGCTTCAGGAAGTGCGCCAACAGACATGCGGGGAAAAATAAAAAGAAACATACACTATCGCAGGAGAGGCTGAATGAAGTTCTTGAACATATAAGAAGTTTTAAAGGTAGAGAAAGTCATTACAGTAGAAAAGAAACAGAGAAAGTATACCTTCCTGAAGAGTTGAATATAAAAAAAATTTACGATATGTACAAGACCATCAATCCTTTAGCTGTCTCATACAAAACGTATCGCAACATTTTCAATAAACATTTCAACATCAGTTTCGGTTATCCTCGTTCTGATACTTGTAGTACCTGCGACAACTTCACAGCTGAATTGAAGGTTTTTCATGCGAAAATGAATGTAGGATGTGATTCATCTGCCCAAAAAGAGATAGAGGTTAAGATAAGAAAAATTACCTTGGAAAATCAATTACACAAAGCTAAAGCTGAGGTGTTTTATCAGCGAAAGAGGAATGCTCGAAAAATGGCCATGAAGTGTGTTGAAACCGAAGCTATTGCTATGGATTTTCAAAAAAATTTACCTGCTCCCAATATTCCGACCAATGACGTGTATTATAGAAGACAACTGATCTCAAACTCATTCAATATTCATGTATTGTCAACAGGAAGTGCTACATCCTGAAACCATAGGAGGCAAGGGCTCAAATGAAGTCGTATCATTTCTTCAACTTGACGCAAAGTATAAGGTACCTCCACATATTCTGTGATTCATGTGGAAGTCAAAACAAAAACTTCACCGTGTTCCGCTATCTTCATTATGTCGTTAATGTTACGAAGAGACTAGACAAAATTGAAGTAACGTTTCCAATAAGAGGGCACTCTCATATGGGGTGCGATCGAGTTATGGGAGTGATCAACCAGAAAATTAGAGCTGAACTTCCAGAAGACTGGTACAGGGAAATCCGATCATACAGAGTAAAACCCGATCCATTCAACGTCATAGAAGTTGATCAATCACTTATACGAAACTGGTCTCACATGTTGGACAGCATGTACGTGAAAAAACCGCCTCTTAAGTCAAGACCAATCAGAGAGCTAAGAATATCAAATGACCATCCACGACTTTTGGAACACAGAGATACCTATAATGGACACTGGAATTCATCGATTATCCGCCCACGCTTGACGACTTCTGATGAGTTGCAGCTTCCAGAGAGAGAGTTTGTTTTACCACCAAAGTGTATCCTGGTAAGTTTGCTTTATAACTCAATCGTTTTCACCTTCTTAAGCATTTCTCCTTTTTCAGATCCAATAAAAATATCAAAGGAGAAATTCACAGATCAGCTCCATCTCAGCCAGTTCTGCACTTCTGAAAAAGCCAGGTCGTTTTACCAAAGCTCCATAACCAACAACGAGGAGAAAAGGAAAAAATAGAAAAACGGTAGGGGTCTTTTTCATTATATAAACAGGGAACATTTCGCTTTTTTTCCGTGTAAAATTTGTTTTATATTCTTAATAAATTTTTTTTTTGCATCTTCAGATTTTTTAAAACTAGTAAACCATCAAATATGATACAAAACAGTACAAAGAATAAATTATATAAAAAAGATCCAAAGTTATTCTTATTCTACTATGCCAGTCAGTGCTCTAAAGTTTAAAATTTGATTTTCTCAAAACAACTCTCGATGGACATTTCGCCTTTCTTCCGTGGACTCTTCAAATATTTTCGGAGGTTTACCTATTTTTAAAAATTCGGATTTTGAAGCAACGATACTATTGACAAATTTCGACAGGCCCATTACCCAAGAAAATTAAGTTATGGAGTTTATGTTAATGAACTGAATTATTACTTGTGTTCCATATCCAAAATATAATGGAGAATAATGTGTCATAATGTATCAAACCAGTTTGAAATGAACTCGCCTCTTAGATAAATAAAGCAACTACATTTTACAAATCCTTAATCATGCACTTTCAGTATTGCAAATCCACTATATAAAAATGATTTGGCAAACTTCTTGTTCGAGATATCTCTTCTTCTGGAAATTTTGCTGACTGGTTAAACCAGAAGATGTTCAAGGCGAAATTTTCCTGGTGGTATGCTTTAACTAGACGTTTTCGCTGACCCTGGCTGACCAAATCTTATGAGGCACAGCAGATAAGGCTAAACGCATGAAATATAAAAAAAATCCCCTATTTAAATCAGTCTATAGTATGGTTAACTGGTTATTGCATTTTTCAGAATCTTGAAACGGCATACCCCACATTTGTTATTCATTTTAGTTTCGATCTAGAACGCTACGCATGACATTCACTTTCTGGACACAGTTGTGTCCATGTACCTGGAAGTTTTGAACAAAATTCTAGCCAATTATTCAGTTTTTAAAAATGCAACAGAGCTCCTGACAAGTGAGAGTTCTTATTTTGCAGTACGCATAGATCTGACCAATGAATAATTTCAAAGTATGGAGGATTTGATCACTATTTTGTCATTGGGTTTATATTTGTGCAATATCAAATATTAGCCTTTTCTGATAATCCGATTCAACCACGACATGTCCCCATATTGAGTTTAGTTATCATTATTCAGTTCTAAGTCGTTTTCCTATGAAAGCGTCATTTAGGGTAACCTATTCGTGTGAATCATCTTTCTCCAATATAAAGTTAACTAAGGAGGTTCGGTAGTGTTAGCAGGGGGAACTATAAGAAGAGCAAGCGAAGGGCGAGAGCGGAGGTCTGGCAACGCTGTAAATATTGCCGGTTGGAGTTGTATACATGAACACAGGTAAAAGTTATAATCGTATAGTTCTCGCCGACTTTTCGTATTCTTGAAAGTTATTATATTACAATTAATAATTGTCTACCTAAACCATATTTTCAGTTATTTTTTCATAGGAATAATTAGTGTGACTTGGTCCAATTAGCACAGAATATTATTGTAATAATGTTATTCCATTTAAAAGAAAAACCGTTTCTATCCACCTATTTTTTTTTATTTCAAGACATAACCAGGTCCCCTAAGTTTAAATGTTGAAATGTTGTTTTTTTGACTCGACATATTCAAAAAACGGTGTAGTGAAATCCTCCACAGAATTAGGTCTGTAAAAATTTCAAAAAATCTTATCATAAAAACTGTCTCTTCCGAACCTCCTCAAGAACGTATACGACTCATAAGTGAACATTTGGTTATCTGTATTCGAATGGCCTTATCAAACTATATTACAAACATGAAAAAAATTATCGGTAAAACTGAGTGTCAGCCTTCTCATTAAACATTAATTTCTTATCTGCATATGTGTTTCTTTGACGTGGAACGTTACTTTTTCCATATTTTTATTCACTCTTACTATCCTAATAGAAATAAAATAAGTAAAAAAATCTTGATGCTGCCATTGCATTGCATCAAAATTTTCACCCTTACCATAATTAGTAGGTATGTATATAATTGGTATCACCTAAGTGTGAGTTCATATTGATTGTTGAAGTTAATATGATTTTTTTCTCACAATCCATTGAACATTTTTGGACTACCAGTTTTGAGGTCTATAATTGCATCTCATCCTAAGGTATATATGAGAAATTGTATCATTATATATAAATGTTGTACCAGATCATGTGAACCATTGTTGCCGATTACAAGTTTATGTATTACTATAATAAAATATACATGTTTCCAGTAAGAAATTCAAATAGCTTCTTGAATTTCTCCACAATCAAATTACTCACTATGTTGGCACACTGCTAGCTATACGGAAGAATAGGGAAAGTGCACTCAGGAGAGGCTGTAAAACAGGCAATGTTCAACCTGCATCGGCTGTTCTGGCCGAAGTGGTAAGAAATCACTTACGTATTTTGCTCCTCGGAAGCGGCGTAGGTTCGAAACTCCAAGCGACAATGTCTTCGCAGGTTAGTTTGTTGAGCTTTTGTGTGAATTTTCCAAATTCTTATATATATTTGGGTACACTAGGCTAGTTAGTAGGTTATTAGAAAGTTAGTTGTAAAAGAAAAATCGATTTTGGAGTAAGGAATTTATATAACTGTACTATGTTGCATAATTGTTTCGATGTGGTTGCTAGTAGATATAGTCGTCAAGTTGGTCGAAAACCGTCAGCTGGAAAAGGAATTCTAGTGACGGTCTGTTTAATAATTCTTGTGACGGTCTGTTTAATAATTCTTGTGAACACCTAGTGAATGCTACCTTTAATATCATCTTCCATCTTCCCATGCGTGACATATTACAGTATGATCAGATGGCGACTCGTATCCAAGTAATACTTCATAATACACACTCATGTATCAAAAGAAAATCCTGTACAGATATAATATTTCCATTACTCATAGTTCTGACTATTTATCGGTATTGTCATATCTGCCAGTTCCTTGATTCAAATCTCTCACTCACCACTTACCAAATAAAGGAAATGTACACCCAGAATGTTTGCTAATTATTCTAGGAAATATGAAATTTAGTTTTGTACCTATTCACCAATTTTTTTCTTCGAATATCAATTACGTTTCTCTACATTGGTTACGAGAGGAAATATAATCAGTTTCATGAAAAGTATTTCAACTCTCCTTACTGACAAGTGAAGTTACAAGAAACATTATAAAACTGGAGAGTTTGAGTCACATTCACTGATGAAATTGAGACAATAATAATAATAATGTAAGTATTCGGTAATTCATCTATAATTACTGATCTGATATCAGGTAACCATCAAGCGAGGGCACACCCTCATGCGAGAGAGTATTCTCTATCATACCAACTAGTTTAACAAGTAACGATCAAGATTCCACTGCCTGAGATGAAAACATTAAAGGTATCCATCTTTCCGTCGTTGCGAAGGAAACATATTGATTTATGATTACTTATTTCCTAACTAGTACCCTATCCATATACATAACAATCTCCTACATCTTCAAATTCAAAATTTTGTTAATTATTTAGATTTTCATGTGGTGATGTAGCAACAGCTGGAGAAATATATCATGGACCATCTCTCAATCCAATGTTCTTGAAACTTCATATGAATATCACCACATAAATGTAGCCAAATGCCAGACCAATATGTGGGAATGTATATTTGGATTTCAAGTAGGTATCAAGATTTATTACATTGGTTTGACATTTCACAATAATAATATTGAATATTTCCAATACAGGAACGGTATCTGCAACAGTTTATTATAAATTGCCTAAAAAATCTGATTCAGATAAATACTGGATCAAGACCCAAAACTGAGCTTCTTTTTCGTTGCATAACTCCGAATGAAACGATACACTCAAGCAATAGTATATAGTGCAACTAGTGCGGAAAATATGTTATAATAAATAAAAAAATATTAATAACCAGTCTCCACACGAGTTATATACTATACTTTTTAGACGACCTTCCCGTGAAACGTTCATTTCACACTGTGAACTAGGGCAGACAATTACGTATTACGCACTAGTGCGAAATGAAATATTCAGCACAAATATCCTCGCTCTGCGAATGATCCGATTATCTATTAGGTACCTACCTATGCTCTAATTTGTACTCAACTATAGGCAGCTGTAACAATGACTGACTAATGTACTAATAAGTTGATCACATTATTGTGTCAGTGTGTTTGATTCTTTTACTAATTGTAAGGTAATTCAATGCATCTATCTAGGCACCCATTTAAAAGATGTACAAAGTTTTCTTGGCTGAGAGAAACATGGTATGCGAGACTCTACTCCCCCAGTCCGCGATTTAGTAAGCGAAACGACGATTGCTACCAGAAAAATTGAAACAGAAGTATGATGTATGAAATGTGATGTCATAGATAAAAAAAAAATTTTATCGTGTAATAAACCCTTCTAATATGCCAATTGGTTTGGTATAATTGGCGAAATATAAGTATAATGGAGTCAAGAAAAATTCTGTTTGTTCTACGAGTTGAGCCACGTATTCTTTGTCTCTCGTTTAAACGTATTTTCACAATCCACCATATTTTTTTTTAGAGTAGGTCGTCGGAAAAGTATAGTCTACCAACTTGTGCGGATATTGGCTATTCCATACTCGCCTATTTTTTGCATTTCTTGCACAATATGCTATTCCGACAACCTACTTGAAAAACATAGTGAACAGAAAATTACGCATTTCTCACATGAATATGTTTATCAGCTGGAGTAGAGTTCATTGCATAGTTTCCTCAAAATTAGACTTGAAAATGTTTGCTAGAGTAAAAATAAATGGTTAATATGAGTTTTATCCAGAATATATCTGTCATTAGTGTTCTGTATTCCTTGGTTGGAATATTGGGAAATATATTGCAATCATCAAAAAATACTAGCATACCATTTTTGGGATTGATTTGTTTATTTATTAGTACGGATAATTCTATTGAATTTAATTTTCAATTGTGATGGTTTTGAATTCACTATCTAGTTTCATGGTTGGGTTTAGAAGACACAAGAGGCCGTATTGGACCTGTGATTTTTAACGAACCCATAAAGTTTAGGGGCTGATGGATTAATATTAATTTATTTACGTTTTTCCAAACAATTTTGAATTAAATATTACTTCCTAATTAAAATTGTTTTGTTTATGGTTAAACTTAAACCATGGTATATTTTTCTATTTTCCTTAATTCTAAATGGATGAACGTGAACATTTTATCATCATAATCTTTCTCTGTAATGATAATCATTGCATTTGACTTTAGTAATGACAAGATTATCAACAATCATTCTTTCTTTAAATCGTGTTATTCTTTTAAAATCTGTTTTTTTAAGGTGTATTATTTGATGAAACTAATTTCGCTAAATCCAGTTTAATGAAATTTGAATTTTCCCAATTTTTGTTTCTGAATACTGTTTTTTCATAATTTGGAGGAAGTAATTTGGTTCTTTATTCAACATCCCAATCTCATAAGCTGTGAATTTAATATCTGAGCAATTGAATACTTCCCTAAACTCATTATTAGAAATTAGAAGAGTGGTTATTGTTAAATATTTATTGAATATAATCCGGGTTTTTGTTTGTTTGTATAATGGATTTGAAATAAATGAATGTACTCACATTATATTCAACTTAATCTACAAAAAGATTGAATCTAACATGGTGAAGTTTTAGAAGTGAGTTCTCAATTTTATAAAGGACCCCGCAAATTCCTCACGGGAATTGGGTCTGGGTGGACATTTCTGAATCTTTGATATGATACAGTCCATGTGATTGCGCCAACCCCCAAAAATGAACAGATTCTCTGCTAGGGGGGATTATATTTACATTTTACTCTTAATAGACTATTTATTGCTGAAGACGGGAACAATATTTCAACATGCTTCATTCTAGTTTATGTTGCATAATATGGTTCTTCTCCCATAAAAAATTTTGGAGCCCCACCCTAACCCCTAAGCCCCCTTAAATAAAAAAAATATACCTTTTTCTTGATCACTTCAAAAATCATTGTAAAATGTTTTAATAAGCTTAAATACGGAATCCGCACTTGTATTTCAAAAATCAACTCCCCCCCAAATGGGGGATGCACAAAAAATTTCGGTGGATTTTTCTGAATTTTTGATATGATCTAGTCCATGTTATTCTGAACAAATTTTTTCGATGCGCAAACCCCGAAAAATTAACAGTTTTCCCGCTAGGGAGGGTTATATTTACATTTTACTCATCACATACCTACTTATTCATTTCTGAAGGCGAGTACAAAATCCTTACATGCTTTACTCCAGCTAATGTTGCATAATATTGTTCTTCTTCCATGAAAGGATGTTGGAACCTCCCCTATCTCCCAACCACCACTTTTTAGAAAATAAAAAATACTAATTCCTGGGACACTTCGAAAACCATTGAAAAATGTTTAAATAAGCTCAGATACGGAAACCGCACTTCTGTATCATAATTGCGGCTGTTATCCACATTTTGCCGGATAACTATTTATATAGCTATTTGACGTTTATTTGCATTTTTGTAAGGCAGAAAGATGGTTTCAAATGATCTCGATTGAAATGGACGCATACGGCAATTCTTATGAGTCCTTCAATTTCTACGCTTGCTTGAACTACATTCGCTTCTTCATTCTGATGAACGCACGTTTATCAATTGCAATTAATTTAGAGGCGGCTATGAGCAATCTTTTATCTTGCCCTAAGAACTGTCAAACTTATGCACTGCGTCTTGTCATCTTGTTTATTAGTAGTAATTATTGTTGTGCTTTTCTGCATTATTGTAGTTTTATTTACTGGTTGTAGCTACTAAAAGTAATGACGTACCTAAATCGTGGGGATTGTTACGTATGCGAGAGATCTTTTCGCCCAGCGCAACTATCAAGAATTGATGATGTAGTAAACGCAAATAAACGTGAAATAGCAGTTATCCGGCGAAATGTGGAATACAGACCTCCTCTAAATGTGGATAACGGACGCAATTATGATACAGAAGTGCGGTTTCCATATCTGAGCTTATTTGAACATTTTCCAATGGTTTTCGAAATGACCTAGGAATTAGCATTTTTTATTTTTAAATTGGGGGTTTGGGGGGATAGGGGGGGCTTCAACATTTCTTCATGGAAGAAGAACAATATTATGCAACATAAGCTGGTGTAAAGTATGTAAGGACTTCGTACTCGCCTTCAGAAATGAATAAGTCTGTTATGAGTAAAATGTAAATATAACCCCCCCTAGCGGAAAAACCGTTCGTTTTCCGGGGTTTGCGCATGGATAAAATTTGTTCGGAATTACATGGACTACATCATATCAAAAATTCAGAAAAATCCACCAAAATTTTTTGTGCATCCCCCATTGGGGGGGGGAGTTGATTTTTGAAATACAAGTGCGAATCCCGTATTCAAGCTTATTAAAACCTTTTACAATGGTGATCCAGGAAAAGGTATATTTTTTTTATTTAAGAGGGGTTTAGGGGTTAGAGGGGCTTCAAAAATGTTTATGGGAGAACAACCATATTATGTAACATAAACTAGAATGAAGCATGTTAAAATATTGTTCTCGTCTTCAGAAATAAATATTCTATTGAGAGTAAAATGTAAATATAACCCCTCCTAGCAGAGAATCTGTTCATTTTTGGGGGTTGGTGCAATGATAACATTTTTTCAGAATCACATGGACTACATCATATCAAAAATTCAGAAATATCCATGGAGACCCAATTCCCGTAAGGAATTTTCGGTGTCTTTAGAATGAATTTTCATAACGAAATGGCTGATTCTGTCCAATTTTTGAGTTCTCCATTCAATAGCGTTGAATATGATCAATCACAGAATGTTTCCGAAACATGTTCCGAATTATGAGCAAAAACTATACATTCTCGTGGAAAATAACAAGACATAAAGATTATACAGAGCAAAATCTGCCATCGATATGAGTCCTTGGAATTTTCTCAAAGTACTTGGTTTTATTGTGAGAGCGCTGAAAAGCGCGCAGTAGCGTGAATATGGGTTCAAAAATATATACTTTCTCGATGTTTTCTTTCTTATTCAAAACAAAATATATGAATTATTCAAAATTAGGAAATTTTAGTACTTTAACATTTTAATGCGATTCAAATTTCAAATAACTGCTAACTTATATTTGTATATCTTTTATTTTTCCAATTTTTTTTAAGTCATTAAATTCACAAATAAACATTACCACGCGCAATCGCGGAAAATAACAAGTCACAATGAAAATGTTGAAGCAATGAAATTTTTAAAATTTGGAATAATTTTTATATTTTGTTTTAAATTTTGAAAAAATGTCGAAAAAGTATATATTCGTATACACATATTTACGTACTATGCGCTTTTCAGCGCTCTCACAAAAGAACCAAATACTACCAGTGGCGGCTCCTCGAAGGAGGCTAAGGAGGCTCAGCCTCCTCACCAATTTATCTTAATGATCATTCTCCATTTTATTTCCTGTTTCTCTGATACTTCTTTAAATTTTACAATTAATTCCCTGTTCTCAGTAGTTATTTTCAATCTGGCAACAGTGGCCAGAGGCTAGATTCTTTATATATCTCAAACGCTAAATAATCAAGTAATAAGTTTAAATTAACCGGTAGACAGAATATTGTTAATGTGATTGATTCTGCACGAACACGCGAAATCGAAAATCATAATAATACAGTTAAAGAAAACCGCGGAGTTAAAAAAAAAATCAATGATTTCTTATTGTAATTATCAATTCAAGATTTGGATTTTATAGGGCATGATGAAACTGAAAATTCAGTTAATAAAGGTAATTTTATGGAATTATTAGATTTGTTTTGTAAATACGACAGAAAGCTTCGCGATTTTATGACTAACGCGTCAGTATTTGCAGGCACCTCAAAACGAAATTCTTGATTCAATAAATTATGTCCTCCGAAATCACATAGAGAATGCATTATTGAATGTCCCTTTTTTTTCGTGGCAGGTTGACGAAACAACTGATATAACGTGTAAATCACAATTATCAATAATTTTTAGATTTGTAAAAAATGGACAACTAGTGGAAAGATTTTTAGGGTTTTACGATGTTAGTTCGGGAAGAACAACGATCAATTAATTTAATTTCTTAATGGAAACATTTCAACGATTTGACTTTGCGAATAAATTAATAGCTCAAACCTACGACGGCGCATCTGTAATGGCGGGACATTTAAACGGTCTTCAAACAAAAATAAAATCAGTTTCGCCTCAGGCTATTTTCACCCATTGTTACGCTCACAACATGAATTTGGTTTTAAGTAATGCATGTAATTCCATTGAGGAAGTTAGAATTTTTTTTCCAACTTATCGTCATTTTCAAATTTTTTTAGCAAATCCAGAAAACGAACTGAAATTTTGAATAACATAGTAGGGAACAGAATTCCCTGTAATGCTCCAACTCGATGGAATTTTACATCACGTGCAGTGTTTACCATTCACAAAAATAAAGACAAATTAATTGAAACATTTGATTTTATATTAAACAGTGATGACTTTTCGACAGATCAGGTTTCATTAAATGCTGCTGTTGGTTTGAAATCTTATTTAGAAAATGAAGAATTTTTGTTTTTTCTTGATACTTTTAAATTAATATTTGAACAAACTGATCTTATTTTTCAAATTTTACAACATAAATTCACTGATGTAATTTATTCAAGAGATCGTTTGAAACATCTCATTGATAAAATTTCAAGTTTCCGTAAAACACAATTTCATTTTAATATTTGAGTTGGAAATTTTTCAACTGATGAGGCTCCTCCCGCGAAAAGGAGGAAAACATATAATTTGGTAGACAAGAAACTACATTATAAACAACTCTTTTATGAAATTTTAGATACTATTAAAGGTCAAATTGAGATTCGATTTTCCGATTTACATGAATTGAAGTTTTTCGACTTGACGAATAGAAGATTTTTCGAATCTTTTTCAAAAGAGTTTCCCAATACACTTTTAGATAACTTAGTTCTCAAATATAAATTTTTTGATAAAATAACACTGCACAATGAATTATGCGTTATATCCTCGGATAAAGATATTTTAGGCCAGTACGACTGTCACGCCGATATGATAAAATATATGATAGACAATGATTTGCAACAAGTTTTACCTCAGTTTTATAAACTACTTTGTTCGACAGTCACCATTCCTGTCACGTCGGCATCGGTGGAGAGATCATTTTCTAAATACAATGGACCAAAATCGTTCATACAATGTTAGTTTGATATCTATTGAAAAAGATTTAATAAAACACTTAAAACAAAATGATACATTTTATGATAACATTATTGTTCATTTTTCGCATACTAAAGACCGTAGAATTCCGTTAATATATAAAAAAGTTAATAAAATTAATAAAAATAAAACAAAATATGAAAAATTCGAAAAAAAAAAATATCAAAAATCCAAAAAAAAAATAAAAAACAAAAAACGAACAAAAAAATTTTTTGCCAAGAGAAACTCTACACCTCTACGTTGGTTCTTGCTGGGCAACAATTAATTTTGTCACTGAAGTAGCTGGTACGGTCGCTGTGCAAAAGATGCTTAGTTTTCTCGGGAACGCGAAAAACGGCGAAAAAGGCCCTAAAACTGTATATATATATATATATAAGTATATATCTCCGAAATCCCACCTTCTAATTACTTCGGGTTATCACAGAAATGTTTCTGATACCAAAACCTACAACTTTGACTAGGTATCCATATTGTTACAAATACTTTGGACGAAAACTCCTAATTCCGGTTAACTAACTCGGTGGAAAATGAGAACCAGCATCAATTAAGCGTGAGGTGTGAGGTGTCTAATGTTTTTCTTATACAATTTGTTCTAATTGAACCTAACTGCGTTTATTATTTTCTAAGTGCATAACAATTTTATGCATCATTCAGCAATTATAATTTACAGCTTAGGTAGTTGAGACCACCTGAGTCCTTCCTAAGTGTGGAATGGCATTCTGCTAATTGGAAATATAATTCAAAACAATACCAGTAACGTTTATTTTATTCAACAAATTGGATCGGTTTGGAAAACGGTAACCGCTGAGAAGTATATTCATTACATCAGTTTTAATTAGTACACCACTTCTTAGTTAAAATGATTATATTTCATTTTCAAGGATAGAATAATAATACTGTGATTATTAAATATTTGATGTTATAATTTTGCATCATGATGCTGGGAATTTTAACACTCCGCCGTTGTTTGATATTATTAAAGAATAAGTCATCAATATTACGTTTTGTACAAGATGTCTCTGGTAGAAAGACTGACGGAATAGGTGTAGAAAAAGAGACACTGAAGATTGTCTGACAAAGATGCTGCTGAATCCTCTACGAGGGCAAGGTGAAAAGTCACTGAAGAATGAAACATGTAACGTGTAAATTCCACTTTACGGCTTAGAAATGGCCGTTGTAGGACAATCGGTTAACTCCTGTGACGTCAGCTATGCTGGACCATATATTCGGTATATTCTAAGAGTCATGGTCCGTATATTCTAAAAGTCATGGACCGTATCTATATTCTAAGGGTCTTGGTTGCTCGGTGTCAGTTAACGCTTCTCTTCCGAGGGTGTTCTCTGAGACACCGGAAAGGAAGAGAAAATAGCACTTCTGGTCTATTCGTTCGAGTGAAAAGTCGATTTCTAGGTTATTCAACAGGGAGGTGATACCAAGCGTGGTTGGAACCAATTTATGGGAATATTACTTCCGTTGAAAACAAAAACATCAATTACTGATTTGGATTGGAATCATTGCGATTAATAGGGTAATTAATGTGCCTTCGGGGAACCGAGCCTAGTTTCGACGTGATTAGTTGGGAATGATAGTAAAGTTGTCTTTTGAAGGAAAACCCTATCGTGTTAGAGGTAAATATCTTTGTAATTTGATTTGATTTATTCACTAAATTCAGGAATTAATTGCCTTCATAGGTGGTATCTGACAGAACATAACCTAGTTCTAATTTGTTAACAATTGTTGTGTATTTGGTTCATGTCTGTCTGCTGACGACATTAGAACAATAGAGTTTCAACATTTCGTGATTTCAGGGTTCTACTTCTAGTTCTACTTTACCTTTTTATTTTTCCATTTGTCTACGTTGTGGAAAATTCAACAAGAAGTGTGTTGAGGGTTGGCTTGAATCTACTGTGGAAGATACTTAGGAGTCGTTGATTTATTGGTGAAGTACAATCGTGGAAACGATATGTGTGACAGGGACCCCTACATGAAGTGGAGTAATTAAACATCATCAAGCAAGTACAACATCCAGCTCTTAAGTCAGGTTATCGATTTTGATTTTATGTAACATTTGTTAATAATCATTGAGAATCGTATATTGTGTAGATTCAACTGTTCATTGTGTTATTGATTTAGAAGTAATTAACTTCATCCATATTTGCTATTCATTCGCTTCATACCTCATTAATATAAGTTCTGTCTCAATTATTTCAATATTAATATCTCAAAGTAAATTTCAATCATTCTGGGAATAAGTCTTTTATTTTCTCTCTTTCAGGGTAATTTAACCTGGGGACTTGAGTATTTGCATCCCCTAAGTATATACCAATTCATTGGTTGGTTAAAATACTCTGGCGCCCTAATTTTTTTTACATCCAAAATATAACCTACGACCATCTCCACTGTAGCTGTCGGCAACCAAGTGATGAAATAGGACTTAGCTTATCCTTTAGTAACAGTAGATAGTAACCTTTACAATATTGAATTCTGAGAGTTTAGGGTAGTTGCAAATTGACGCCCAACGTTTTGAGCAGTTACAATTTTGAGTAGTTACAAACAGGAAATGATTTATTCGGTCAAAACTTATATTATTCCTCAACATATTCTTCTTGTAGCCCGATATACGTTGTCCAACGTTTTTCCAATTTTTTGATTTCTTCTAAATAATACGGCTTCGGCAATCCTCCAGAATAGGCGTTTGTTTCAGCGATGACCTCATCGTTGGAGCTAAATCTCTTTCCGCCGAGCCTAATCTTCAAGTTCGGAAATAGATGAAAATCGAAAAGGGGCAAATCTGGAGAATATGGTTGATGACGAACCAATTCGTAGCACAATTCATGCAATGTTGCCATTGCGAATGCGGAGCTGTGCGTCGGTACGTTGTCCTCATGGAAGATCACTTTTTTCTTTGACAAATGCGACCGTTTTCGCTTCAACTCGGCGTGGAATCGATCCAACAGCTACGCATAATATACGCCGGTGATCGTCTTGCCCTTATCAATGTAATCGATATGGACGATACCGTGTACATCCCAAAAAACTGGTTCCGATTCGCCAGTCCACTGTTTGGACTGTTCTTCCTGTCTCTGGTGTGTTGTGATGGATCCATGTTATGTCCACGGTTACGAAGCGGCCTAAAAAGTCCTTCTCATCGCTCTTGATCATCGCCAAACACTCCTTTGAAGTTGTCACATGGTCGCGTTTGTTGTCAACAAAGAGAAAATGCGGCACCCTTCTAGCAGATACCTTTCTCATATTTAAAAATGTATGCACAATGTTCCGTACCCATTTGGTGGGAATGCTCATAGCTTCAGCAATTTCGTGCACCTTGACTCGCCGATCATCCAATATTCGACGAGGACCGAGATAGGAATATGAAGGGAAAACGACGCATTTTTCAGAATTTTTTTTCGTACCGAGACACATCTAGGAATCTTATCATTTCAATACCACAGTTCGAGAAAAAATATTGTTTGTGGCTAATATTAGGTAAAATTTTCCGAGTTTCCCAGCAAAGGGGTCGGATTTTCCATTTTTCGATTCCGGATTTGGGTTGAGTGAACCAAAAAAAAACCCGCTATCAAATTTCAGAAACTTTGGATTGGAAGAGCCTGAGATATTCTATTTGTTATAAAAGACATTCCATTTGTTAATTCAAAATAATTTTCCATTTACTGACTAACGGTGTGTAAACCATCCTGTATACGATGCAAAAAGCATTTCGCATTTTCGTGCAGTCTATAAAATTTTATTAATGACCCCTATTTTTCCACACTTTTGAGTGGACTAAGTTCATAGAGTCGATATATAAAGCTAAGTCAAACCGTATGTGAGAGTGAAATCGATTGGTGATAGTGAATCAAGCAAGATATTGTTCGTTTGTACATGCAACCGAATACACATATCTTTTCATTTCAAAAAGTAGAATTCATATAAATCCAAGATGATTCTTTGCTAGTTCCAATTAGACGTTTTAGAGAAACTATAATTAGGATATGAAAATTATTTATATATCGTGTTCGAATATTGACCAGTTGATCTAAAATATTCAGAGCATACAGTCATTTATGGTTCTACCGGAAGTAGACTCTATCATGATTGATCTTTGAGGTGGTTCCGTTAGTATCCAAGCACTGCCGCCTAAAGGCATGCTTGTCTGCTTATGATTACTTATTTGCAGTATCAACTCTGTCTCCTGGAAGAAGTTCAGCATCTGTATAATTTTAAATTCTCTGAGTTTCATTGATGTTATCTCAGTGTCACCAACATGTTTTCTCCTGCTGTGATCCAGCTCGGAATATTGGGAAATTAAGTGTATATACGAGAACAAGGTGAAAAATATCTGAAAAATAAAACAGATGACACCACAATCCAAAATCCCATATGACGTTTCTGATGTACCATCTTCAACTAGAACGCATTAAAATTTTCAGAATAATACATTCAGCTCTGTTTTGACACCCATCAGGAGCAAGCAGCCTTGAAGATTTTTGGAAACATGGAAAAAAGTGAATTTGGCGTATCGATTAAACATTATTCTTGCATGGAAAAAACATATGCAAACCAATGCATCGCTTGTTAAGCATTATGGAGACTCTTCACCATCGATTGGAACGATGCACAAGTGGCTCACTTG
This sequence comes from Endomychus coccineus, assembly GCA_958510875.1. NCBI lineage: Eukaryota > Metazoa > Arthropoda > Insecta > Coleoptera > Endomychidae > Endomychus > Endomychus coccineus. The sequence goes on along the minus strand of OY294068.1, from coordinate 60,042,229 downwards.
TTGTCGTTGTGGTAGTATGACTACAAAGGACGCCGAACGTTCTGGTCATCTAATTGAGATTACAACGTCAGTAATTGTCGATAAAATTCATGGTATGATATTGGACTATCGGCGAGTTAAATTGCACGAAGTTGCTGAAGCTATGAACATCTCAACCGAATAGGTACGGAACATTTTGGATAAATTTTTGAATATTTGGCTATCTGCCAAATGAGTGCCGTATTTGCTCTCTGTTGACATTAAGCGCGACCGTGTGACAACTTCAAAGGAGTGTTTGGCGATGTTCAAGCGCGATAAGAAGGACTTTTTGCGTTGTTTCGTAGCCGTGGATGGAACATGGATCCATCACAACCCACCAGAGACCAAAAAACAGTTGTTACGTGTTCCATAACGGCTTAGGAATGGCCGCTGTAGTACAATCGGTTAACTCCTGTGACGTCAGCTATGCTAGACCGTACATTCTAAGGGTAATGGTTATTCGGTGTCAGATCCGTAGTTACCGTTTCTATTTCGAGGTTGTTCTGTGAGACAACGAGAATCCGGAAAGGGAGAGAAAATGGCGTTACTTCTGGTCAAATCGCTCAAGTGAGAAGTGCGTTGCTAGGTTATTTTCAATAGGGAGGTGATACCAAGCTTGTGTTTGGAACCAAATTCTGGGAATATCCTTCCGTTGAAAACAAAGACATCAATTACTAATTTGGATTGGAATAATTGGGATTAATTGAGTAATTAATGTTCCTTCGGGGATCAAAACATAGTTTCAACGTGACTGGTTGTGAACGGAAGTAAAGTTTGTCTTATTGGAAGGAAAACCCCATCGTGATAGAGGTAAATATCTTTGTAATTTCATTTGATTTATTCACTGACATCAGGAATTAAATTGCCTTCATAGGTGGTATCTGACAGAACATAGGCTAGTCCTAATTTGTTCAACAATTGTTATGCATCTTTTTCATGTCTGTCTTCTCAGGACAATAGAACAATAGAGGTTTAAACATATCCTGATTTCAGGGTTCCTTTTTTTGCCTATGTTGTGGAAAATTCAACAAGAAGTGTATTGAGATTGGTTTGAGTCTGCTGTGGAAAAGATTACTTAGGAGTCGCTGATTTACTTGTGATGTACAATCGTGGAAACGGTATTACAATTGTGGCAGGGACCCCTACATGAAGTAAAAGTATTAATCCATAACCAAGCAAGTACAACACCAGCTCTCACCAGGTCAGGCTACCGATTTGGTTTTATGTAATTTAAATAATCATTGAGTATTGCATATTGTGTAAATTTAACTGTTCACTTGTTTTAATGATTTAAGTAATTAACTTCATCCATATTTTCAATTCATTCGCTTCATATCTCATTAATATAAGTTCTGTCATAAACTGTATCAATATTAGTATTTCAATTACTAGTAAATTTCAATCATTCTGGGTAAAGGTCTTTTATTTTTTCTTTCAGGGTAATTTAACCTGGGGACTTGAGTATTTGTATCCCCTAGTTATATACATAATTCATTGGTTGGTTGAAATACTCTGGCGCCCGAATTCTTAACATCTAAAATTATAACTCACGACCGTCTTCACTGTAGCTGTCGGCAACCAAGTAATAGAATAGAGCTTCTAGTTTATCCTTAAGTAAGAGTGAATCGGAACCCTTACACAGTCGAAACAGTGTACTTGTCCTGTCGAATCGAAGCCGAAAAAGCCAAAGTGGATTTATTGGCCAACTACAGTTTTCTGGGATGCACATGGTATCGTGCATATCGATTACTTTCATAAGAGCAAAATGATCACTGGCGTATATTTTACAGAGCTGTTGAATCGATTCGACGCCGATTAGAAGCGAAATCGGTCGCATTTGACAAAGAAAAAACTTCTCTTCCACCAGGACAACGCACCGGCTCATAAGTTTGCACTCGCATTGGCAAAATCGCATGAATTGGCTCGTCATCCACCATATTCTCCAGATTTGGCACCCTGCGATTCTAGCTATTTCCAAACTTGAAGGAATGGCGCGGTGGAAAGAGATTTGGCTCCAACGATGAGGTCATCGCTGAAACTAACGCCTATTTTGAAGGATTATCGAAATCGTATTATTTAGAAAAATTAAAAAAACATTGTACGACGTGTATCGGGCTACAAGGAGATTATGTTGAGAAATAAAATAAGTTTCGACTAAATAAATTATTTCTTGTTTCATTTTCAGTGACTTTCCATCTTGCCCTCGTATATATTCATTCTTCATGAATGAATGAAATACATTGTGTGCACATTTAACCATATCTGATGATATTGTGCACATTTAACCGTATATGATGATCATTCTTAACCGTAGATTCGCTAAAGACTTACAACCATTACTTCATGTTTGAATTCATCTATTCTGTTTCATCATAAGTTTCTAAATTTCTGTGCTGACTCCTTATTCCGAATCAAGTTATGATTGATTACTATTATTCTCTAGTGGCAGTAGGTAGTTGCCATCAATATGTAAGAATCAAAGATCGCCATGAAATGTCCATCCGCCTACATCGTGCTAGAATGTACTGTAATGAATGACAATATGCTGATTTGAAACCTAAAAAGCATGAGAAATTTTGCAATAAAACCACTCCTGTAATTAGAAGTACTGATTAGGGGAATTATGGAATTTCCAAGACACATACATGTAATTGAATAATGTGATCGTAGTAATAAAATACTCATTTATTGAATTTGTCTTAATTAACACATATAAGCATAAATTGCAATTAATACAAGACCATAGGCATACTTGTTTGTAGAAGTAGAAATTAATATGTGACATTTCACTTCTAATTGAACAAGTGCGAATATTAAATTTGATATTTATATGGTACATGTACCATAAAAACTTCATAATAACGAGTACCGTAAAATCATGATATGCGGCAAGATGTGAGAACTAATGTCTAATAATCTTATTCTACGTTGAAATAATTATTATTGGAATATCTGTTATTTTGTTCTGTACAATTAAAAGTCCATAAATTGTTAAATAATTGATTCAAAACTAATTAATTAATTATTCGTAATGAGGGATAATGACTTTGGATAATAATATTAATCAATACATTTGAGGTCTTAAGGTGTATTACAATATAACTTAAACAAAATAACTATTATTAGTTCGGTTTTTGCTAGTTTAATAAATAACCGTAACTATAGTTTCGCTAACACAGTAGCTCCAGTTTATTCAAATTACGGCCCGCGGGCCAAATCTTGCCGGCCAGTGTCATGAATCTGGTCCGCGACAGCTAATGGAATATTGTTGTTACTGTTGTTGTGATAACTTCGATAAAAAGACACAGAATGATGATAACTCGATTTTATTTACTTGCTAGGTAAAGCTTAATCACAAGTATAATATGCAGAAAATTTAACTTAAGCATAATAACTCACAAGTAATTGAAATAAATCTCACTAACATTATAAGCATTATAACAATATAATACTAATGAGATCAACGTAATTGTGATATTTCACTGATAATAGTTTGTAGTTGTGGACCAATTTTACTTGTACCAATTATTAAAACAGATTTAAGATGCTCATCGGTTAACATAGATCTGTGAACATTCTTTGCGCCCTTCATTTTCCAGAATGTTTTCTCACACAAGTAAGTAGTACCAAAAACAGAAAACAGCCCACAGCAGTTTTATGCGAATTATCAAATTATACCAGTGGAAGACTTATAAAATTTCAACAAAGATGAATTTTGATATTCGTTCTTAACTATATCACTGCACTGTAAATCAATAATTTTCATTCGAAATTCCGGGACTATGGTTTCATTGTCAGTATCAAAAGGATTTTGAATAACCTTAATTTCATCCGCAACGTTTTAAGGAGTTACACACTACTTTATTTCACAATCTAGAAGCAGAACCTTCTCGAAATAAAGAAATTTCAGCGAATGTTTAATTGTTACTGCGCTCTCGAAAGTACTACTAGCGCAATCTGTTAGTGATTAAAGGTACAACTACCTATTTTCGCGTGTGACCATCAGGTGTCGTCAAGTATTACGGTAGTAATAATAAAGTACAGTTAGTACACAATGCTAATTGAACTAGCGAATTTAGCAATCGTATGCTCGCTCAGGGCGCGTACTTTGTGACTAGTCTAGAAATTATAGATAATGGCAAGAAAATTAAAACGGTTTTTACCCTTGGAACTTACTAGAGTAAACAGTATGATCCTAAGGCTGGAAAGTTCAGAGACCCCTACCGTAGCTTCTTCAAATAAATATTACAAACTATTAACCTACTACAAAAGAGTTACTCAATATATAACTTTGAAGATAATCTTAGAATATTTGTTTATTAGAATTTTATCTAATTGGGTTGGACCCATTGATTGGAAGATTGAACGACAAACTGGTATCAAACCTAATTATACAAATTTAACAAGGGAGAATTTGTTAAACGTTCAATAGGATATGGGAACTGTCATACTTAATATGTAAAATCTTGAAATTGTTATTGTTTCCATGATTAAATGTTCCGCAAAAGTTGAATCCGATTTATTATTAATGAAACTAAGCCCATGTTCCTTGATCCGTTTTTTTGAAGGTCCTTCCTATCTAACCTATGGCAATACCCTACTCTACTTTAGTATTAATAACCAGAATATGTTGAGCTTGAAATTTTATTTCGACAGCAGATTTGGAAGAAATATTCTAGTATCAAGAATAGTTATAAGAAAAGCTGCCAACTCTTAACAACCATAAAGTGCCATAATTACACGGATCGTTACTTTTCCAATACAGTTTGGGCACAAAGTAGGGTAACTGGATCTCTTACCTCTTACACAACTTTCTCTCCACTCAAGTGAATGAAGTTTTGTATGTTCTATTTGCTTCCAATATTTGAGAATATCCTTGGCTGAGCAAAAACATTAACTATGTTCATCACTACCTACAGACACACAAACACGACCTATAAGCGCCTTGCCCTCTCTTCGAACTCCACACTCAGATTCAAAGGAAGTATCTGCCTCTATTTCAGAGATGATCCGTCTTATCACCGACAGGAGAATCTAGAACTACAATAATTCGAGGTAATGTGGTTCAAGCTTGATGACCATAAACAGACAACAATTTCTCTTTTCATTTATCACCATAAGAACAAGCTCTTTGAATTTTTTTCTCTGGAACTCGACCTCATTCAGCAAAACCATCCAGCATCTGAAATTATCATCATAAAGGCTTGGCTCAAGTTCTCAAACAAGACTGCTGACGCAGGACGACAGGCTGAAACCTTCGCCATAGCGTTGATTGAAGTAGTTGAGTTAGGATAGGTTATACTTATTGTTTCGAGCAACTAATTATTAAACCAATACAGATCCCTGATAAAAACTATCATTATGCAATTCCGGGGAAACCGAAAGAGTTATAAAAAACTACTTCGGTATAGCTGAAAGTGAAGTTTCATGAGTCTACTCAATGTGCCGATGTTGAGAAATTAATCTCAAAGAATATAGAGGAAAAGGGGGTGTACATCAGCCTTCTACACCTTGTATATACCGGAGACTTGGCACAGGTTCGAAGGTCGGAGGAAATAAATACAATGTTGGCAAAAACATTTTGATACATGTTCTTAAATCATTTCTATCCATTTGTGAAGAGCTTGAACGAAAGCTATTAAAACATCTCTGGATTACGCCGACAAGTTATACTATCTAAGAATAAACTGAATCGACAAACTTGCAATTTCACATGCTTGCTACTGGAAAATTCGCATTAATTTTTTCTTCTCATTATTATTGATTTCAATGATAATGATATAAATCTCTTAAGCGGTTGATGAATGTACTTGTTTTATAAATGAAATCGGACTGCACTGGTCCATCCATATAGCGACAGGCAAGAGTGACGACCCTGCTTAGGTCGCTATCATGATAACTTCTTGGAGTGCAATCGTAAATCGCTCAGCAACTTGCAGATCCCGCGGTTTGGTTCATGCATGAATGATCGCCCACTTTTTAGTGTTTAACTGTGATGTGAACCGCATATTAAAGTAATATATTTATGACGTCAAGGATCACTTTTAATTTCAAATGTTGGACCAAACGGCATGATACATTAAGGGTCTTTCATTCACCACAAATTTCTCACTATATTGCAATTCCATTTGTTCATGAATATTCGAAACCAACAGAAGGATGAGATCTTTTTCGTCCTTTTTTATCACATCACAGCAACTGGATTTCAGAAGTTGAAAATTTTCAGTGAAGACCTTAATGATACTTTTATTATGGCTAAAGTTTGTATAGGCAAAATGCATAATTGGCATATATTGTCATCACTGTATATATTTTTTTGAAAGCTGCATATTATAATAAAAGACAAACAATCTTACAATTACCCTATTTATCAAGTGTCTGTGTAATTTTTTTCTTGATAGATGCCTTACCTATATATAAAGTTTTATTAATGTTAACAGACGCAGAGACATGCATATGGGCAGAGCTATACTTGCTTAGCCCCGGCAATTAACCCAAAAAATATAAAATCAACATTCTCTGGTAGATGATCTTTTTATTTTCGTGAAAAGAATTGATGCTGCAATTAAAAAAAAAACTACCAAATATTTCACTTCCACCAGGGCCGGTAACAACAAGGTGTGGAACGTGATTACAGTATGCATTTTTTATTTTAAATATTTCGATCAGATCGATGAAATAATGTTCATGTTTGACGATGAAACGTTAGATCCTATGAGAATACGAAAAATTATTAGGTTGTATTTAAAACAATTACGCTAGTGAATAGTCGAGGCAATCTTAAGGCAGAAAACGCACGCCACGTCTTTAAACGAATCTACGAATTTAGTTACACAATCAAAAAAAATCTGTATTATCAACTGAAGGTAAAATATAATATCTAACAACTAAGAATTCGAGTTTCCAGACTTTATTGCAAGTATTTGAGGTTTTACTTGGTGAAAATTCCTACGAATTATCTGTCACAAAACCTGAATTAGTCTCATGTCTGAAATCTTGCTTATAAAAACATTTTGACTGATAGGAGACGATCATATGGAAAAATACTCAATTTATGTTATTATCAAACTATTTTCAATTGCTTGCAAATTCTATTATTTTATTTTATATTTAAAAAAAACTGTACTTGCAATTTTTAATTTTTTTAATAAATAAAACTGTTAGTTGATATTCTTTGTTTTATTCTGCATGAGTTTGCATATTTCCACAATCTTCCGCATATTCTGGATAAAAAACGATGCCTTTACATGCGCATTTTCAGGCAATCGATTCTGCCTATTATCCGACCCTTAGTTATAACAGTAGACATTGTAGTGTTTCACGGGAAACGAAGAGGAACTGATCAAGATCCATAATATTCATTCTAAAATCAAATTGATGTTAGAGATTGGAGAATAATCAAAAGTTCAATTCCTAGACCTTTAACTGAACAATTACTATTATGGAAGATATTTTTTGAAAACTCACATTTATCGATTTTACTATCTCTTCAGATTCAATACACTGATCCAATCGCGTAGCTTTATACTCCATGGTACATGAAAATTTTCGATCCCACTCTATAAAGTCGCCTGAATAGAATACAATAGCAATCAATATAATAGGTTTGTTCTAACAAAACTTCCACCATCGTTCATAATAACTATGAGTAATTGAACTAGAAAATAGTCTTGCATGAATAACAATAGTTAACTCACAGTACATAATCGAAATAGGTGTTTTGAGGTTCAAGAACCAGAGAGAAACCTATAATTTTCGAAAAACATCGTGTCAGCCAGCAGTGGATTGTAGGGAGAGGAGATAGGCATTCGTATTTATCTTGAAGATTTGCAGGTTATAATAGGCATTAGAAAAGACCTCACTAGGTGAACAGTTTCACAACTTGTTCGATAAAGAAAATTAACTCTGTTAGGGAGAAGTTCGGAATGTCTCTAGCTTGACAGTGAAGTTGTTACTGGTTTGAGCTCGTCTAGTCCGCCTATCTGGAATCTACCGTGGTGGAACTGCAGACGAGAATTCTGATGAACACCGACCGTTGGAAATATCTATAGAGGAGGGAGAGATCTCTCACCTTTCTACGATGTTCTAGGGAGGTCAATGAAGTCGTAAGTGTGACATCGTCAGTCAAACCAAAATCACTCTTTTCGGTAGAATACAAGAGCTTCAGCATATGTTTGGGAGCGGAACTTCAGACATGTTAACAATCAGGACAAGTCGAATCTGTGCTTTGTACATTATGAAGAGCTGCTGAGATGTAAAGTAGCTCTTGGTAGGGAATAGAAAACCAAGTTTTTGTGGAGTGGTTCTCGCAATGGACCTCACATGATCGTCACATGAAAGGCTGTTGTTGGTGGTAATCCCGAGCATTGTTGTGGAAGATTCCATAGAAATAGTTGTGCCTTACATAATCGTATCAGGGATTGTGAGATCCGTCTTTCTGGAGGAGACGCAATATTGAGTTTCGATTGCATTGAACTCAACTAGATAATCGGATCCCCATTTCAAAATCTTTGCCAGATACTCAATAATTGCGTCAGTCTGTCCCTGTCCCACTCGTCTGTATTAATAGGATGGTATAGAGGCTCTAGATGAGAAAATGAATGTACCATCATCTGCAAAGCTGTGAACGGGACAGGTGGTCACTTCCAACGTGTCGTTGATATGGAGCAGAAACGAAGTTGGTGCCTAGACAGATGCCTGTGGAACACCAGCGTTGATAGCCATTGTATCGGAGATTACTCCATCAACCACCACATGTAGTGATCTATCTGAGAGAAAACTAGATAGTAAGCGACAAAGTTAAGGAGGCGAACCATATGGAAGTTTCCCGAAAAGGCTTTGGTGCCAGACTTATTGGATGCTTTGGTGATATCCAATGATGCAGTAGAGATTACCCATGTTTTCCAACAAATTCCTGCCATACATGTGTTATGTAGGCAAGCAGGTATCCCTTTGATCTCTGCTAACAAAAGCCATATTGCTGGTCTTTCACGATTTTGCAGCTCTGTAGGTATTCGATAAGCTCGATGTTGAATGCTTTCTCCATCGCTTTAGAGTTCACAGATGATAGTGCAATTGGTCTATAATTATTAGGAAGGGTCTTCACTCCTTTTTTGGAATTGATTGCTGTCTTCCAGCTGGAAGGAAACACAGCAAGTTTGTATGAAAAAGTAAACAACCTGCAGAAAACTGGTGTTAATTCAGGCTAACACATCTTGAGAACGACCGGTAGAATTCCATCTGATCCCTTAGACTTTTTGGTATTGAGATTGAGCAGAATGCGTCTATTTGTATGCTGACGAAAGACAATTTCAGACATATGGCTGTCGATGGCAGCAATATTAGGAGGGTCCTTCCGTTGTGGATCCAAAATGTAATTTCCTGCAAACATATCAGATTTTGTTCCGTGCGCAGGGCCGGATTTCCTGAGGAAACCCGTTTTGAACGTTCATTCAGAGAGTTGGAAGGAATAAAAAACCTACATCGATCCTGTTCAACTCAAAACCCAAACTAGAGTGTAAAAACACTAAACCAGGGAGCACATTTTCTCAAAAAATTGAATTACGATGTGATCATTAATTCATTTGCACCAGCCAAAACAAGAAACGCATACTACAAAATTATTAGTTTCATGCGCATCATTAGAGTTAATAAGAAAAAAACTTGTCATATGGCAAATTATACAGATATTTATACCTTACAAGTCAGAATAAGATTTGTATTAAATTCGTATTTCTTGAAACTATCATTTTGATCACTGTGTATATAATGTATTGGGGCTCCACTCATAATGTTGAGAGGGTTTTCATTGCGCAAAAGAGGGCTCTACGATATATGGCAAAAGCATCAGGTAGAACACACTGTAGGAATATATTTATAGATTGGGGTATAATGACTCTTCCATCACTCTACATATATTCGCTACTCATATATTATGTTAAAACCAATAATTACTGGGAAAAATGCTCTGATATACATGATCATAACACCAGACAAACAAATCTTCTGCATCAATCGATGGCTAAATTAACAGTTTGCCAACAAAACCCGCTCCACCCAGGGGTAAAACTCTATAATAAACTTGTAAGGAGGCATCAATATTTTTTTAGACATACACATTATCAAAATTTCGCAAGATATTAAAAATATTTCTAATAAGCAAAGGTTTCTATGCAATGGAAGAATTTCACAATATGTAAACGTCTGTATGCATTTTGTTCTATATTTGTATCATATATGTTGTATAAATTATGCTATTCTTTGTATTTGTAGTTGTGTCTTAGATTAAGTTTTATCATGATATATCTCTCTAATTATGTCTTGTCCCATAATTTTGCACTTAAATCTTATGTTACTTGTACAATTTTACGGACCTACAAATCTTATCTTATCTCATCTTATTCTGTTCTAAGATAAATTTATAATTGTGTGGCAGGAGAAAAACACTCCCATCAAACAGAGGGGAAAGATAGTAGGTTACTACTCACGGACCCCTATTTTCCCTCGACAGCCCTCACTGTGCAAAATTATCAAATCAGTCAACTTATAATTATTAGTTAATTGCGGTTGCCACACGTATTTACATATCATACGGCATAAAATGCAAACAATTCGAATTTTGGACGAACATCATTTGTTTTATTGAAGTTTTGTACAAAAGTAATGTGATGATATTTTGATCGGTATTTACATTCATCCTCAGGATAAGTGGAGGAGATTAAAAGCACTTAAAATGTCAGAAGTGTAGCCTAACTAATGAAATGGAGTAGTTTTTCTATATTTTGTCTACACGAGAGGAAAATCTATAATGTTCGAAGAACATCATCGTGTAAGCCAATGGTGACGTTATAAGCATAGGGGAAGAGCTCAATAGGAAAAGGGTTCTATAACGTCGCTGTTCGATAGAAAGATGAATTCTGGTGGGAAAAAGTTCGGCAGGTCTCGAGCTTCACACTGAAGGGGTGACTAGCTTGAACCTCTATGGAATCTCTCGTGGTGGACTAACAGGTGAAATTTTTGATGAACACCGACCATGGAAATATCCATAGGAATAAGGGAGATCGTTCACCTTACTACGATGTTCTTGAGAGGTCAATGGATTCGTGAGTGTGGCATCATCAACCAGATGAATATTTCTCTTCTGGATAGAATCCAACAGTATTAGCGTATGTTTGGGAGCTGAACTTCGAGCCAGGACAGGTCAAATGTGTGCTTTGTAGATTCTGGGGAGCGCGCTTGGATGTAAAGTAGCTTTGGAAAGGGTATAGAAAACCAAGTTATTGCGATGTGATTTCGCAATGGACGCAAGAGAGGGTGCTGTGGTTGTGTTCCCGATCATGGATATGGAAGATATAGAAATGGTTGTATCTGACATCATTATACTAGGGATTGTGGGATCCGCCTTCCTGGAGGAGATGCAAGGTTGAGTTTTGGTTGCCTTAAACTCTACTAGATTATCAGATTCCAATTTCAAAATTGTTGCCGTTTCTGTCTCGCTCTTCTGAAATCATTGGCTGGTAAAGGGCCTCTAGACTAGAAAGCGGTGTGAAGTGTACCATCATCTGCAAGGCTGTGGTTTCTCTCAACATATCGTTGATATGCCACTGTATCGGAGGATACTCCCTCAACTACCACATGAAAAGATCTATATTAGAAAAAACTCGATACTAAGCGACAAAGTTTAGGTGGCAAACCGTATGACGAGAGTGTCACAAGGAGGCTTTGGTGTCAAACTCGGTCAACTCCTTTGAAGATATGCAATGCTACAGTTAGAAATTCCCCATATTTTCCAACAGACTTCTGCCATACTCACATTACGTAGGCAAGCAGGTTTCCCGTTGAACTCTGCTGGCGGAAGCCATATTGCTGGTCATTTACGATTTTGGAACTCTCTAGGTATTGGACGAGCTCAATATTGATTTATTTCTCCATCACCTTAGAGTTCAAAAATTATAGTGCATTGGGCATGTATGTCTACTTTCACGACTGTTGTTTCTTGCTTCTGAGCAGGCATACTTCGAACCGGAATTTTACTAATAAACTATAGGGAGTTTACACTATGAATAAAATATAACACTATAAATAAGAAATAATCACTCTTATCCACTACAAATATTGTTGAAGTACTGAGGACTTTCCAGCTACCAAGTACCAAGCTACCACATCATCAGAGTACTAAATTGGAAATAAAAATACTATTATAATTCGCAGTGTGGGTAAGAACCAACCGTGAGCAGGTTATAAGTCTGAATTCATCAAATTGCTTTCTCGCTTATACAATTCCATCCCTTCAGAATTATCTAATAGATATTTGTCATTACTGTTTTACAAGAGTGATGAAGTTTCTTAAGCAATGTTGGGACTGTTTTACCATTAGTTGTGGTGAAAAAACTCTTCACAGCGATTTAAAATGTGCCTTCTAGTTTGATTCACATACCATTTTGAACACGACTCACAATCAATTTTGTGAAAGTGGGAAATTCCATCGAAGGTGTTGCCTAGATGGTTCTTCAGTCGTGTTCAAAATGATATGTGACCCAAATTAGAAGGAACGTTCTAACTCGATATGAAGTATATTTTGCCCACTTCTCAAAGTAGTTTTATCACTCTTGAAATAGTAATGACAAATATCTGGGTAATTCAGGAAGGATGAAAATGTATTAGAGAAAAAGCAATTTAATGAATTCAGATATCTCGAGCTGGGGGTGATCCCTCATATACCCTACTAATTACAAATAATAGTCAAACAGGCAAATTTCGATTTCATATTTAATTTACTCTGATGATGGTTAATTGCTGGCTGGAAGGTTCCCATAACTTTTTTGGTGGATAAGGATGATTGTATCTCACTTATAGCATTATAGTGTATTAACTAACAGTGTGAACTCTCTTATAGTTTATTGATACATTGCTACTTCGTTTACTTGCTAAGAGTGTCTGCAATAATTATTAACGTTATATTTTACAATATTCTTAGAAAGAATTTCAGTTCAAATAAAGTTAATATGTACCGGGATATCAAAAATTATCTTGGTCAAGGGTGGTTGTGGAATCTAAAACGTGTGTCTTACTTTACGTTTGAAATAATTATGTCACTGTCACACTGACATCATCAATAACCTACAAATTTCATACCCATTTATTCCAGTTGTAAAACAATGATGAACTACAAATTAAAAATTATCTTGGTCAAGGGTGGTTGTGGAATGTGAAACTTGTGTCTTACTTTAAATTTTTGAATACGTTTTGTTGTGTCAGAATCTGTTAAGTCATTGTACTGAAATTTTCTAATCCAGTTTTTAAATCCTGCCTCTTACCACACAGCACAAAATTCTCATGATTGAAGCCTATTTTCGAACGGGTGCGCTAGTTATTGGAAATTGGCAATACAGTCAACGTTTGTGTTTGGACAATTTTCGAGAGCACTTCCCAAACGTGGCAATATTACCGGACAATTTTTATGCGTGCCCTACAAATTGTGTTGAAGTGTTTCGCGAAACTGGTTGTATGACTCATAAAAGAGGTGCTGGTAGACCAAGAGTTCGTACAGAAGAAGTTGTCAATGACGTTCGTCAACGTATGGAAGAGGAGCCTGCAAAACCTTTGAAACGTCTTTCTCATGAAATTGGACTTTCTTATGGAACAAGTAAGAAGATTTTAAGGAAAGACTTGAACATGCATCCATATAAGATGCAAAGCACATCAAGCTCTTCTGCCCGCCGACCACCACAGACGCCTTGCTTACTGCCATTGGTTTGTCGAAAATTTAATGAATGACGATCTTCTGGACTGAACTTTTCTTTCTGACGAAGCGTGGTTGCACCTTTCGGGATGCATCAATACTCAGAATATGCGAATGTGGAGCAATGATAACCCTCATGTTTTTACTGAATCGCCACTACATGCTCAAAAAATCGGTGTTTGGATGGCAGTTTTTCGCAGAAGAATAATTGGGCCAATTTTTTTCGATTTCACCGTCAACGCAGAAAGGTACAGATACAACTTTTTGGCTGAATTTGTGCAACAGCTAAACGATGATGAACTCCGGTACGGTTATTTTTAGCATGACGGTGCAACAGCACATACTACACGAGAAAATGTTGCTTTCCTCCGCAAGTTTTTTGATGACCGGCTGATAAGTTTGCCTGCAGAAGTTGAGTTTCCTCCGAGATCACCTTGTTTGACAATTGTAGACTATTTTATATTTCATTACTTAAAAAACAAGATTTTCGCAACTCCGACAAATAATTTGCAAGAACTTCAATAAAGAATAGTTCAGCAATGTGCAACCATAACGCCAGAAATGCTGCAAAAAGGTTTTCACAGTATTAGGATGCGCGTCAAGTTGTGCATCGAACAAAACGGGGACATTACCAACAATTACTGTAATTTGATTTTTCTTGTTACTGAAACCGTTATTTCATAATTTGTAGTTCATTATTGTTCTACAACTGAAATAAATAGGTATGAAATTTGTAGGTTATTGATGATGTCAGTGTGACAGTGACATAATTATTTCAAACGTAAAGTAAGACACACGTTTCAGATTCCACAACCACCCTTGACGAGGATAGTTTTTGATATCCCGGTAGAATTTATGTTTTTGGCACTTAGCCTCTTTGAAATTATGTTCAGTCTTCAACTGAGGAATAATTCTATATTTACCATCTCCAATGATCGCTGTGAACGTTAATATGTAACTGCCAATAGTTTTGAATTGCAGAATGAAATCGAATCTGTGGAATAGGAATGTTAATTGTGGAAACATTCGACAAAAAGCACGAAATCTTTGTCAAGAAGGAATATTGCAATTATCACGGGAGTCGTTTAACTATATCGCGTTGTTAAGGAAGAAGTATACAAGAGACAACAATTTAAAAATCAGTATGTCAGTCATGCACTGAAATGTAACAGAAGTGTTACAAAAAGTTGATGCACAACAACGACTGTCAATCGAGTCTTTACTACTACTGTTAATTTGTTTTGTTGAGTCCCTTGCTGCACGTTCGAGAGAAACAACCTCTTCGTTTGTGACATAACTAAATACTTTATGGTATGTGGAAACACATAGGAGGTTGGTAGCGCCGGCTGGGCTATGACAATAATCTATCATTGACAGTTATCATTCTCCACTCTACTAAAATCACATGATGATATTTTTGTTATTATGATTGTAAAATTGATTGTATAAGTTATCATTTACTACCGACCATTGCAACAATTACAATATTCTATTATTTAATCAATTAAACATAACTGTATATCAGCGTCTAATCAACACTCAAAATCACAAATTAAATGCGAATAATTTCAATCATTTCAATATGTTGATTATATGGAAGAATAACTACTTTGTTTTTATACCACTTTTATTAATAATAACGTGAATACGTTACTATAGTTGCTAATTAGCTAGCACTATTAGCAGAAATTTTTATGTCTGACCTGGAGGACAAAATAATGAACTGCACATTAGCAAAAAAACGTAATCAATTTTGGTATAGCCTTCTTCAAAGGCACATCCAGACAATTAAATTCCTTTCTTTCATTTATTAACCAACTTCACCCAAAACTTGAATTCACGTTAGAAACAGAAAAGGATAGAACAATACACTTTTTCGATTTAACACTAATACGAGACCATAATAAAATAAACTCCAATATCTACAGGAAACCCACTTGTACAGACATCACTATTCCGAACTCATCGTTTAGCCCTCTCGTAGCCAGTGGCGGAACTTCAATTTTTTGACCCCCCGCAAAATATTATTCGGGCCCCTACTACAAAAGAAACACAAATTTTTATAGATATTTTTATTAAAAAATAACAAAAAGGAACAAAATTGCATTATTAACAATTAAAAATTAACAAAAGAAAATATATTTAAAATTAAAATCCTTCCTCCTGGATTTCAAATTTGCAAAATCTCTAATCACATCTTTTATTCCCATATTTGAATTAAAAAGTAAAGCTGAAAATATAACTTACCTACTTTCACAGTTCACACTTAATATTTATTTAATATTTTGTAAAGAATTCGAGTTGAATGCAAATTTCAAAGTTACCCACACATTCACAAGATATAGGTATCTTAAAATTAACAAACTTAAAATCTAATAGAAAAGTAGAAGAGGGTGGAGTTTACAAATTGGTAAGTTCTTATTGGTAACAGGAAGGAAGTGGTGGAAAACATGCTATTACTGAGGAATGTGTAAGAAGAAAGGTTTAAATACTTCAAATGGAAAAACCCGAATTGTCGATGCGCTAAGAAATGGTCATAAATAAAATCTGGAGAGGAATCATAAATAATAAATATTTGGGTTTGTATAGTTCTGAAAACATGAAACAAATGAACGTATCTACCGGAGGGGACGAGACGGTTGTAAAATTGGGAAGTACATACATAATTGAATAATATAAAATAATATATAGTGGCGTTAATTAGCGACGTAACACTGTCACTGATCAACCTACCCAAACAATTTTCGACAAGTGCTCTGAAGAGTGTCAGAGAGGGGCCTTTTTCTTTGTTTTCAGGCAGCCGAGTCAGTTCGTCAAAACAGAGTAATGACAAACAGATGTGGGAGGTTGCAATACTTGCTAAGGGTTTTAAGATGTTTTGTATTAGAATTGTTTGTTTTTTTTTGCGTTTGCTGGTAAAGTCGGTTATCAGTTTCGAGAATGTTTCACTCTTTTCATGATGCATTTGGGCCCCTATAGCTCTGCCCCCCCCTCGCGTTGCGGGGTTCCGAGCATTGTAGTTCCGCCACTGCTCGTAGCCATAAATTAGCAGCACATCACTCAATGATCCATTTTCGACACCATTGTCAATAGAACACCTCACTATTGAGTTGAACACTATCAAACGAATAGCCATCAATGATGGTTTTCTGGTAGATCAAATAGTTAAACTAATAAATTGCAAACAACAACAAATATAGAAAACCTGGAGTTCATAAGATGATTTACCCAGACTGTGATGACTTTTATATAGGTAGAACTTGTCGTAATTTCAAATTAAGATAGAAGAACATTTTCGCTCGTTTAGACTCAACAAAACTGACTCAACCTTTGCTAACAATTTTTTACAAACTGGTCATAATTTCCCTAATTTAGATAGCCTAAGCATTTTACATAACCAAACCAGAGGTTATAAATTGAATACATTAGAATCAATAGAGATTTAAAAAGGTGTCAAAAACTCTAATAAAAATATCCTCAAAGATCAGTTAGACCTATATCAAAGTGATCTTTTCATGTGTCTTTCAAACCGCTCTTGACATAATTCTTAGAATATTAAATTATAATCACACTAATTCACAATTTGTTGCTTTGTTCACTATGTAATACTGTACTTTCCTAGGATCTACCTGTTTTTGGAATTTCCGTTGATCCCTTAATCTCAACCCTACTTTACTCTACTCTACTTATACTTGAACTGTTTCATTGATTTCTTCATAATTTTCTAATTGTTTGATAATGGCACTTCGGTGTTGAAACTATAGTAACGTTTTCACGTTATTATTATTAAAAGTGGTATAAAAACATAGTAGTTATTCTTTCATATAATCAAAATGATGAATTACCATAAAGTAACGGCTTCCTCCATCGATTTTATTTCAATATGTAATTATATCATATTTCGAATTAAATTTTTAATAGAACACAAATTTACACTCGAATAACAATATATCGACAACTTTTTCACCTCGAACTAGTAGATATCCTCGGTTTATAACTAATTCTGAGAATGCTGCTGTTTCGAGAAAATATGTCAGTGCCCTGATATTCGGGTGTAAATTTCTGATTCATTCTCTCATTAATCCATGCATACTGTATTTATTATAAGGCAGACCTATTTCAATTGTAACAGAAATTCTTTTATATTGTTTGCAGAGGAAATCTTTTGTAATTTTAACTTGAATACTTTTTCATGTTTTTACATACTCATTCATATTTGATAATTTGTCGGTAGAAGATTGTCTCATAGAATAACCCATAAATCATATGACATGCTAGGTGTCAAATTTAACAGAATGGGTGCTACAGATACTATCAACCAAAAAAAAATGTGGAAGTACCCCAACTTTATTATTGAATATAAAAAAATATATTTGCAAAAAAAATACCCAAGACTCTACTTCATCTGAAAGACAATTAATGCGTACAAATAAGGGTTTTTATCAGTGCAACTGGTATGCTCACAGAGTCTGCACTAGATCCAGTCTTCGTCGCTATGGGTATATGGGCCAGAAAATACTAAACGGAATTTCTCCTCGTCTTTCTCATCCTCTCAAATGAGTTGCTCTCGTGAAGGATTTTCTTTTCCTTACCACTTCTAGGTTCTGTATCATCATCCAGTTATTTATTATTAGCGATCACGTAAATTACAACAATTCGAAATAAATTCACCACCTGTGTCGACCGTGCTACAGATACTAAGGAATTATTAACTTATTTCGGCTGGTTTCTTATTGCGGGTCAACGTTCCAAACGTACACTACTTGGCGTCTAAGTTTTTTTAGACCATCTGTTCGATGTAAACAACTGTATCACGCGAATAGATATCCTGATTTGTATTATATTATAAGCTTCCGATTATTTAATTGTTGCGAATTATCTCGACTAGGTCATATACAGGACTTAATTATTTAAAGTAATTTTATGAAATTGTTGTTCATTTAGAGTAGATGTAAATATTCATTTTCTTCTGTACATATATTTTCGATAATCCATCATTTCCTTTGATAAACTGTATATATATATATAAGCATCTGTGATTTACTGGTGAGGAATCAATCAATTCATATCTGTCAGATTTCATTCAACGGGAAATATACGACCCTGGACCACTCATCCCGGTGGTGACAACTTTCTACTTTTCCGTGTAACAAGAAAACATATCTTTTCCCGAGAAAATCGGTCACACTGCAAGTCGATCCGCCTTTCTCATAATGGTATCCTGCTTTATAATAAATGGCGAAACCAATGCAACTAGGTGTTGAAACAGTTCATCCATTCTTAAAAAATTCTTGTAGTCATCTGGCTTACTGTTGAGTCCTCGAAGCAATTCCCCATATCCATGACTCGTACGTCTATTTAGCCAGCTTTTTGTCCACACTGTTCTTTGCCTTCCTCTTTTCCTCTTCTTGAGGACCAAAGCAGACGCGATTAGAACCGGTAGATACATCTTCCCTGACTGCACAATTGAAACTGACACTTTATTGATCAATATTATTGGATCGTGTGAGGGCTACCGTTTTTTCACCAATACTTCGTCAATAATATTGCTTCAATAATATTGACCGTGTAAAGTACGCTTTAAGCTTCCATCAATAACTGCTTCTCAGTATAAATTATCGTTTTTCTTTAGCTCTCCTCTCCTTCGTAGATTTCTGAACGTCAGCTTTGGGAAAATATCTTATGCTATCTGATGTTGAATGATCGATTGTTGATTTTTCGACCAATGTAGACGAACGTTTTTGAACTCCAGTTCCATTTCAACTTATTTAGGCTGGGGAACTGAAAAGCTTGTTTTCGCAGAACTTTCGTGCTTAATCTAAAATAGGGTTAAACCGAAGTTATCAGTGGCAGCTCGCTGGGGTAGGCAAGGTAGGCGCTTTAGAACAAGTATAATACATAAAAATACATTTCATAATAATTAATACTAATTCAATATTATTTTAGTTTCATCTTTTATATTATATACCGCTGGGCGGAGCTTATTGATACACACACGACTGAAATACAACAGCGTTTCTTACAGCTGGCCCAAGTATCGCAACCTTACTAGAAGACTAGGCGATCTATATAAAGGCAGTTTCATTTGAATGGTAGAAATCTTCAAATTACAAACCACTGTTGCATAATTAACAATTATTGATATCATATTTTTTTCACTGCAGTCTTCAATCAATTTAGCATTGGGACACGGAAGTGAAAACAGAATTGCATTGAAAAACTATCATTTTCGATTGAAGTTGAAAGAATTGAGCAAAATGTTGCGGTCAGGTACAAAAGCATAAAAATGGAAAACCTTGTTCACATCACGAAACAACGGAACATGAGGTAAATTTAGGATCCCTAATACCCTATAACACATACAGGATGTTCCATCTCAGACGAGCCACCCCGTATATTTCTTATCCCATAGTGAGTGGAAAAATCTCCCGAAACACGTCGAATGATTTCGTTTGGGGGACATCTTTTGACGTATATTTGAGGCTTGAATGAGCAACCCCCTAATAGGCGGCGCTTCAACCCCTCAAAATTGAATAGGGGAGAGGGGTTGAGTGATACGTCATTTGAAAGGTCTTGGAAGCCACTTCACAACGGTGTATGTAAAACGTAAATTTGATGAACCGTTTTCGCCAAAAATTAATTTTGTTGCTCGAATGCGCCACCTTGAATATTTTGGGTATTTGTACAATGTACAAGCTCATTTTTATTAAGCCTTTTTTACAAACTTAAACAATCTTCAAAAAATCACATTCGTAAAAAAATTGAATTGTGTTGTCATGCTTACAATGAAAAAAACTAAATTTGCTTGTTTAAATCAAATGTTCAAATTGTCCTCCATTGACTTCCATACAATACCGTCTCTAACATGGTTCAGCATAATTGGAGTTATTTGACGACACTCATTTACAATTCGTTGGCGTAGTTCGTCCAAATTTTCAGGCTGAGTCACAGAAATCTTGGACTTAAGATGTCCCCACAATAAGAAGTCCAGAGGGTTCAGGTCAGGAGATCGGGTAGGCCACTCCATAGGACCTCTTCTTCCAATCCAACGACCGGGGTATTGCAAATTGAGGTATTGTCGAACTGGTGCGGCGTAGTTAGGTAAAGCTCCGTCTTGTTGGAAATGCAATTGTTGTTCAAGTAGTAGAGGATCGTTTTCTAATTGTTCAGTTATTAACGAATCAATCGCATTTTCCAACATTTCAAGATAAATTTCGCCATTTAAATTACCAGGAATAAACAGCGGTCCAATTAGGTGGTCTCTCAAAATTCCTACCCAAACGTTTAGCTTTTCCCGATGTTGAGTGTGAGCTTCTCGAAATACATGAGGATTTGTATCGCTCCTAACCTCTCCATTGAGTAAAAAAGTGCATTCGTCAGAAAAGCAAACGTAGTACAAGAAATTTGGGTTATTGTTGATACGATCGACCATAATTTCGCAAAACTCTTGCCTTCGATCCCAATCATCATCACTTAATTCCTGAATTAATTTAATTTTGTACTGATGGAACTTGTGTTTATGTAAAATTCTGAAAACGTTAAATTGGCTAATACCGGAAGCTGCAGATAGTTGTCGTACAGATTGCGTGTTTGGCATAAGTTGGACATGTCCCAATACCGCCACAGCTGCTCCTTCATCATTAACAATTCCAATGAGTGCCCTTTTTTTATCCATTACTGAACCCGTCTCCACAAATTTTGAAATCAATTCCATTACGTA
The DNA here is from genome assembly GCA_958510875.1 of Endomychus coccineus. Lineage (NCBI taxonomy): Eukaryota > Metazoa > Arthropoda > Insecta > Coleoptera > Endomychidae > Endomychus > Endomychus coccineus. The sequence goes on along the minus strand of OY294068.1, from coordinate 60,020,750 downwards.
CTTATGGCGAACGCTACGTTCAGGATGGTTTTCGTTAAATATCCTTGCAGCCGCTCGGGCATAATTTTGATTTTGGTAATAAAGGCTAACAACCAGCTCAACACGTTCTTGCAATGTGTACACCATTTTTTTGAAATTTTTAACAAATCAGCAAAGTAGTAACTCAACAGATTGATTAAAATCATGAAATGATCGAAGAAACGTTAAAACCAGATAAACACCTTCTAAGAACAAAAAATGAAGGCAACATAAGGAAATGTTTTGCTGATTTTTTATTTATTAGTTTGAGAGAATGTATTATTGTATGGAAGTCAATGGAGGACAATCTGAACATTTGATTTAAACACGCAGATTTAATTTTTTTCATTGTAAGCATGACAACACAATTCAATTTTCTTACGAATGTGATTTTTTGAAGATTGTTTTAGTTTGTGAAAAAGACTTAATAAAAATGAGCTTGTACATTGTACAAATAACCAAAATATCCAAGGTGGCGCATTCGAGCAACAAAATTAATTTTTGGCGAAAACGGTTCATCAAATTTACGTTTTTCATACATTGTTGTAAAGAGGGTTCCAAGACCTTCCAAATGACGTATCACTCAACCCCTCTCCCCTATTCAATTTTGAGGGGTTGAAGTGCCCCCATTAGGGGGTTGCTCGTTCAAGCCTCAAATACACTAACAAATGGTTCCTCTAGGTTCTGGTATGCTCGTATCTCTACAATTCCACATACAAATCTTCGGGTATGGGTACTGGACGTCGGCTTGCTGGTCTTGGCTAGTGGGTTGGTGTGTCCCTGCTTCGCGGTTATCGGAGAATTTGGTGTTGGTTTGTTGGAAGCTGCCTGATTTTCCGACTGATGGAGGATACGAATGCTCCTGCTGCCAGGTCCCAAACACCAGACGTTCTCAAGACCCAGAGGTCATGACAGAATTTGAGTTGGGCTGGTTGAAGCTTCCTGATTTCCCGACAGAAGAAGGATGCGATAGAGCCTGCTGCCAAGTTCCAAATCCAGACGTCCTCAAAGCCCAGAGGACAGCCTGGGAGAACAAGGACTTCAGAACAATTCCACCAGAGAGACTCGTGTGGTTCACAGACGAGTTCAAAGCTGCAAGCGGAGCCGTAGTCTACTCCTGCACGCCCAGGGTGGAACTCCCAGTTCCCCCTAGGTGCTCACATGAATGTTTTTCAGACAGAAGTCTTTGCAATCCGCAATATTATGTTAACAGGTATGTGGCCCTTTGGGCATCAACCAGTAGTTGGTATCTGAGCTAGAAATTGGAAGCATATTTGATTTGGGAGTTTCCTTGAGCCCTCACCAAATAGGCATTCAACGGAGTTCATATTCTCCAAGAACGCCTTACCATGCAAAACCCAATGGCATGACACCTGAGAGCGTATCAAATAGAAGAAGGAGACCTAACCTGAAATCGTCCGACTTCCCGAACTTCCCATGATATGATTGGAAAGGGACGCAATAGATTCATTGTGGTCCCATTGTGCAGATGTCCCCAAAACATACACAATACACTACAATACCAAAGTTCATTACATAAACTGAACAAAGTGGTCAAAATAAATTTGAATCTTCATATCGCGAACCTATTTCAAAGAACTCCTAAGCTTGATCTTTCTACCGAACAAGACCAAATTTTAGACTCTCTCCTCTCTATTAGTTTCTTACTGGTGAACGGTGAATATAATATAATCACCCATTCTGTGTGTAAAAAAAGATTCAATCAAACGTTACCATCCTGCAGAAAGACCATGGACATCGCGATGAGATTCCAAAAGTTTGAGTTAATATCTTCAAAAAACTTCCGGACACAGCATTTGTTTCTCTTACTGAAAATGTGAATGATTCCGAAGATTGTTTGAGGTTTTAGTATCAACAGTGTCGGTGCATGAATGAAAGAAATTGAAAATCGTGGACTGTATTATAATGATTTGACATAAGTTTTTCCGAATTTAATGAACAGTTTTCTTCTTTCTAGATAAAATTCCAACACACAGCGGCTCAATAACAAGGAGTGCACTTATTCGATGACTTATTGATTCACCAACGTTGAATTCACTCATTATGTTTGGTATATTCGAGACCTCTACCTCACAACTTCTGGTGTTAAATCGCCGGATAATCCTTATCAAACACGCAAAAACGCATCAACGCATGCACTCTGCGTGCACAAAGTTTGTATATAAACCGCTGTGTGCTGCGCGGGGAATTATTCAATTTTAGTCAACCTTTGATTCATGTATGCATGAACAGACAGCTCTTAAAAATAAAATCTTTTCAAATATCACAATATTTGAAATATAAAATATCTTTAACTTGACGTTTATTTTCATCACCGTATTCATGAATGACACACTCCTAAATGATAAAATTCGATGCGTTTTAATGAAAACTCAATTACCTGTTCATCGATTCTTATCATATTTTTTCATATCGAGTATATATAAATCCATCAACTTTATCGTACAATCAATTTTATCTATGAAAACTCATTCACCTGTCCTAGTGATGACCTGGTGACCACGACACCTTGGCCTTCAGGTATATTGGGGAATTTTTTCAATAACAGAATCGTGTTCGGCGACCTCGAAAACCCCCGAGGAAACATTTTCATTATATTTCCGAGCAAATTTCGGAAAAACCTCGTAGATGACCCTCACAAGCAAGACTTCCTGGTCCACAGGTATATCATAGGGACTTTTCGACATCATATTTATCATCAGCGACCCCAAAAACCCCTGAGTAACCAAATTCGTTGCATTTACATAAAAAGACGCGTAATTGTACAGGAGACGACATAGACAACAAGGCCACCCTGGCGTCCAGGTATATTGTGTGAATTTTTTCAATATCAGAATCGTGTTCAGCGACCTTGAAGACCCTCGAGTAAGCATTTTGGTTCAATTATCAAGCAAATTTCGAGAAAACCTCGTGGATGAGCCTCACAACCAGAACTTCCTGGTCCCCAGGTACATTATATCGTTTTTCTGACATCATATTCGTGTTCAGCGACCCCAAAAACCCCAGAGTAACAAAATAGGGTTGATTTTCACAATGTATTACCGAATAATGAATTTTTTTTATTTACTTCTGAAATTGCACATGCAAAAATGAATTTTTTCGATGCACAAATGCAGTTTCTTATTTGTATACGATTTAAAAGCGGACAAATGGAGTGAATGCATCAAGGAATCGGATGCAAAAAACCGCAACTCGATCCATCTTACTGCACAGGTTTTCGGACCTTTGCCCTATTTTTGTGTTAATTTGCCTCGACTATAACTGTACAATCGTTTTGTTGTGTTGTTATATATCAAATTTTGTTGACTTTTATGCAATATGTATCCATCATTTAATTGATTAACGAGTTCAACTGGTAATTCTTAGTCACCTGTTAGCGGATACGACCTTCAGAATGTACGCTTGAATAGATATAAATAATAAAGATTCTTGACCCAGTATGAATTACATATAAAAATTCTCGGGAAATAGGTCACATTAACACTTTGTTTTAAATATTCGTCTTTACGTACCTTTCGGTCTCACGACCATCATCAGAAGACTCACTATGTCAAAAAAGGGGTTTATTAAAACTAATTATAGCACAAGCGTCCATATCGCACAAATTTGATTTCAATCAAAAGAGCCCACGCCGTCGAAACGAACAGAACCACGTATAATCGAAATTGTATCGCTTGTGCTATAATTGGTTTTAATTAACCCCTTTTTTGACTTAGTGAGTCTTCTGATGATGGTCGTGAGACCGAAACGTACGTAAAGACGAATATTTAAAACAAAGTGTTAATGTGACCTATTTCCCGAGAATTTTTATATATAATAGATATGAAGATATAATTGTACGTAATTCGGCGCAGTCCCTGGGTAGAGATCAAGGCATCGTAGTGAATTACCAAAATGGGTGCCACCCAGTTTAATTGGCCAAAAACTGTTTTTTTGGTACTTTTTTGTTTTATTTTTTTTAAGGCCTTAGAGATTTGGCTCAGGTTTGGGATTGATACCTTTTTATTCTGGGTGTCAGAAGAATCCATTGGTTCAAGGTTTTTGAAAATCGGTTTATGTCCCCTCTCACAATATAAATATATAGACAAGTATTTTGGGAAAAAATCCAAATTGATCAGCAAGAACCAATAATCGATCAATTCAGCTGAAAATTTAAGTGAATGTAACTCTTTCCAAAAATAAGAAAATGGTTCTAGGTTTGTTCGAAAATTTTTGATGGTTTTCCCTAAAACTCAATTTTAGTCCATTTTTTCCGAAAAATTCAAATCCAAATTTCTTTTGTCATTTTGGTGTTATCGAGATCTACTTGGTCTCAAATGAAAGCGATTTGTATGTAGTTTAACTTATGTGCGTCATCCATTCATTTCCAAAAATTGGACTAATTTTTGGACATTCATTGTTGTAATATATTTTGGATATGATTTATGATTTTTATGGCGCCATTACGCTTACATTTGCATATAAATACATATACATACTTATATGTATGCATATTGAACACAAATATATATTAATTTACATTGGTTATGTATAGGTGTCCAATAGATCCATGTCCATCCGATCTGGACTACCTCATTTTTTACTAAAATGGACATGCGATTTATGAACTTCGAAGCAAACTGATATTTAAAAAAAAAAGAAAAGAGTGAAAAATTTAGGTTTGAAAGAAAAACATTGTTTTTTTATTTCTTATCAGTATTATTCTATTTTTTGCAAGCAAATAAGATATAGATATACATTTAAGTATTTTCATTCATATATATATGCTAAAATATAATAAATCGCCAAAAATTCCAAAAAAATTACTTTATTCTCAAAAAATATGCAATAAAAGTTGAAAATATCATTTTGCTTCGGAATTCATTAGTCGCATGCCCATTTCAGTGAAAAATTGGGTAGTCCAGATCCGATAGACATGGGTCCATTGGACACCTATACATGACCTATGTATATTAATATATATTTGTATTTAACATGCATAAATATAAGTATGTATATGTATTTATATGCAAATATAAGCGTAATGGCGCCATAAAAATTATAAATCATATCCAAAATATATAATAACAATAAATGTCCAAGAACTAGTCCAAATTTTGGGAATGAATGAATGACGCCCATAAGTTAAACTACGTACAAATAGCTTTCATTTGAGACCAAGTAGATCTCGATAATCTCAAAATGACAAAAGATATTTGGATTTGAATTTTTCGGAAGAAATGGACTAAAATTGGGTTTTAGGGAAAACCATCGAAGATTTTCGACCAAACCTAAAACCATTTTTATGTTTTTGGGAAGAGTTACCTTCACCTAAATTTTCAGCTGAATTGATCGATTATTGGCTCTTGAAGATCAATTTGAATTTTTTCCTAAAATACGTGTATATATATTCATATTGTGAGAGAGGGCATGAACCGATTTCCAAAAATTTTGAACCAATGAGTTCCTCTGACACCCAGAATGAAAGGGTATCAATCCCAAACCTGAGCCAAATCTCGAAGGTTTTCAAAAAAGAATAAAACAAAATAGTACCCCTCAAAGAGCGTAATAAACAGTTTTTGGCCAATTAAACTGGGTGGCGCCCATTTTGGTAATTCAACTTTTTAGTATGTTGTTTGGGCCTTCAATACGAACAATTTGACCTGAGTCCCGTTAACGAGCGCGAAAATTGCTCAAAAATTCATAACTGCCCTCCACTATACGGGGATCAACTAAGATATTTGATACCCAGCAGGTTCCAACAAATAATTATCAATTCATATAACACGTCGATGAGGTGTTAACGCTACGTGGAATAATAATACCCAGACGACTGTTACAATTTGTGGATCAGCAGTGAGAGATAAGTTTTCAAACCTACTCACGTGCCTGTAAAATTTAATTTGGAGTTGACAAAAACATTATAGCTCCAGAAATCAGAAGTTTCGAAAGCAGGGTTAAAACTTGCGCTGGGTGTGTTACTTGTTCGGAAGTAAGGGCATAGAGCGGCTGGTTTCACATTGGAACTGCTGGAAGTTGATAACCTCAGTTAAACAGTATTTCAAATTTGGTAAATATACGCTTGGCACTGTTACAATACTATAGAAACAATACATCTGTTCTATTCCACAGATGCCAAGTTTCTTCAACAATGTTTAATTAGAATAAAATAAGTAACTAGTGGAATCCATGAGTTCGCAATCAAAACAAATATTTATCCTTCTGGATTAGCGAATGGTTGTCATGAGAAAACAGTATAATTGATTTGGTTTCAATATCACATCTAAAATGAGTAATCCATGCTATGAAAAACCTTGACTTTTCTGGATAACTGTATATGGTATTTGCCTTTATAGGCAATAAACTCATATTTATCCTTCAACAATAGAATTTTATTGCAATTTGAGTAAAGTGAGAAGACAGTTCATTTTAACTCCGAACCACTGAATCAATATGTAGCAAATATAACAGGATGAACATCTTCTCTTTGATTCTCAATCTGAGCTAGATCCATTCTAGACATGATTGATTACAACTTGAATATAGTAATAGAATAGTAATAGAAAGGAATATAAACTGATTGATATATGTTGCCCTCGCTTATAAATTATTATTGATCATATTCTAACATATCCTTCATTTGCATATTATTTTGGAGACATAATACGGTAGCATCATCTAGTAGGTATAGCTCGTTTAGAAAGTACGAATCTTGTCGTAATAAATCCGTTCAATGGAAGAATTGACGAGCTATTCATTCGCCGCATATTTTGTACTTTTGCAGTCATTAAGAATCAATTAACGTATGAGCAAAACGTAAGTATTCTCCACACATGGTAGTCAAGGCGCCACTGGTTGACTGATGGTCCACAAGAGGTCGCGCTTACCGTAGACAATAACACTTTAAATCACTGCGCTGTGTCTTTACTGTTCCTTACTAAAACGGGAGAGGTTAATTAGTCACTCATTGTATAATCTGTGGATAGCTGAATTTGTGTAGTTCGTATTCAGTTATTTCCTTATTGATAATAAATTACTTGTAATGTTGTTGCCGAATGCCACTATCCAATAAAAATTATACAAAATGCAACCGTCAAAACATAAAACTCGAACTACTGTCAAAAATTGACATTTCACGAATATGGTAGCAGTTCTAAAGTCTCACTATTTTGTACTTATTTGTCAAACTCACTTCCCAGCCGCATTTATTTCACGGCCGCATTCACTTTCCAGCCCCATGGGCATACCTTTTATGTAATCATCAATTACACAAGGACATTCCAATATAATGACGACAACGAATGCCGCACGGTTTCTGTCAGGGATAATCAAGTTCCACAATAATTAAGAAATAGTAGTTTACGTAACAAGTCCCGAAAGTGGTCTTTTACTGGACGAGTGGGCAAATTGCAGGGCGAGCCGCAGGCGAGTCCTGAAAGCCTGCGAGTCCAGTAAAAGCACTTTTGGGACGTATTACGTACAATATTTTTTTTAAAACAGACATTGTTGTACCATAAACTTCATATTATTCAGTTTATATTTTTATAACAAGAACTCTTTATTAATTAACTTTTCAAAAATTTGGTATGTTTGTTCATATCGTATCCGGGACTTCGACGGTAATAAATCTAACGTTGCTTGGGTGGCCGCCTTAACAATTCATCTGGTATAATTTCATCTTCCATTAATTCACAATCATTTTGAATATCCATTTTATAATAAATGTCACGTTTTCAACTAAACGTCAAAATATGTCAAGTTATTTTATAGTTTTAAATAATACAAAACTCGGTTACTATAGAAACCAATTGACCGCTATCTTAGACTAACTATTTTATTATTTTTTTCATTAGATAGGCCGGAAAGTAAATAAAAATGAGTCCGGTAAAAGCTTTTACCGGACTATCACAATAATTTTCTGGCTCGGTCCGACAAAATGAGATTTTCTGACCTAAAAATAAACCGGAAAGTACTAATTTCTGGCCGGTTTAAAAAAAAAATTAATAATGAACTGTGATCAGTATGAAGTGACTTCCCCCATTTTTGTTATTAAAATATCTTCCGGGCCCTCCTGTGGGTAAAATAAATGTGAATGATTGTAGGGACAGAAAATGTATTGGAAATGATTTTGAAACCGCTAATGCAAGTCGTTATAATATAATTTATGTTACATTGGCATTTTATTCAAATGGTCTACATAACGTATTTCAGAGTTTTATACTGACACTTGCTGTCAAGTTGACTCGTAATTATTTACACTATAATACTGACACTTAGCTGTAAGGGAAACTTTCAAATAGAATGAGAACACAAATAGATTATGATGTCATATCGATGACGTCGCTGGAATCTTAAAATAAGACAGACACACACTTTTGCAGACATCATGTCAGAAATAGTCTAGATCGATTCAGTAATGCTCAAAACGGATATATCTGCGAAAAGCCGAGGACAATACTTCATTGACACTATAAAGGGTGTATGTAAATAACACCGAAAAATGTAAGGGATGATTTTCTGATGAAAATTAAGAGTGCAGTTGGTATAATTTAATTTGAAAAAACCCTCCAGAAAAGTTACGCCACTTCAAAAGATTCGAAAAATATTATTTTTCTTTTTATCTCCCCTTTATATTAAGCTCAAGAAACGAAACTCGGTGAACATTATCTGTCATAAAACTACTTTTTGACATTTTTTCAACCCTAAAGTATTTTTGTAAGGAGTAGTAATTTTTTCTTGGAACTTTTTTTCGATGAAATCCTTTGAATATTTGCATATGGGGATATCTGAAATAGTTGGTCTATTCAAGCCCAGTTGAAAATATCGATGATCTGCGAAGCCACATTGTACCAGCGTGTGAAGACACGAAAATCACCAGCAATATTTCAACACATACGCAATTCTATTAGAAAAATAGTAGATGCTTGTATTCAACATTTTTTGTAGATTGTATTGTCAATAGTCGACATGTTTGTATTGGGTTAACAAAGAATTGCACAGAGGAAACACTTCTTTGGGTAATCAAACAACTTTTCGGATGTTGCCGGTCTTTTCCATGCCCTTGCACATAAAAGAATTAGGGCTATCATCTCAACGATAATTGATAGGAGCAACCTATCTTTGGGATATATCCCTCAAATCTGGAGTATTTCGAAAGTGGTCTAACATTTTTCATGTTGAAAACACTGGAAAAATAGAGGATGATTTTATCAGAAACTCGCCATTGAAACCCCTCTACCATTGCCAACATGCGAGAAGATCAACTGGAATAAGCTGCCAGGTGAACGGAACATCGTGCTAGAAAAGAAAGAAAATATTGACTTAATGAGTGATGAGGAATACAGATTTTTCAGAAAAGTGAAGAAAACACCGACTGCGGAGCTACACTTCTCCGCAGAAGCTAAAACTTCTGAACATACAACATGACCATAGCGGAAAGTAAATCATTGATGCAGGGGAAATCTCCTCAACGGATCTGAAGCACACTACTATACTAAAACCGTACCCAAAGTATTTATTAAAGACTCAATGTTTATTCTTGTTGACACATATTTATGGCATTACAATCAACATTAAATTGTCATGAATCACATTAAACAATATTCGAATAAGTCAGTTTTTAGATTCACAGAATGATGGAATAATCTTCAACACCCTCACTGAGTCAAATAACAGATTACCGATTACTTCCTGTACAATTATGATTTACATTTTTTTTTTCCAATTTATATTCCCATTCCTAACTTTCTAGTACAGAATGTATGTTTTCAATTATACACTGAATAAGTATGTCTGCAGGCATTTCTTCTGTGTATGAATATACAACAGATATTTAATTATTTTCAGATAATGATATCTAATGGAGATAGGTATAGGAAACATAGACCAAGATCGGTACCTTTCAGATATCTGGGGATTCTCTTTGCAACATTCCAATGTTTTGCCCCGAAACAATTGTTGATTTGGCTGAGAGAACTCACTGCAAAAGATATATCTGGATTTGTAGATACGGATCAATACACAAATGCTCCAATAAGTTCATGATATTGAAATGTCGAATCCTTTTCAGTTTTCTTTCCTAGTTCCTCCGCGTTTGTCTTCTTCCATCCCAACACTTGAATATACTTTTTTTGAATAATTCATACCATTTTCTTTCTTCTGTATCTCGAAACGTCCATTTCCGAACATTCTATGATTTCCCCCAGATCTTTCATTTTGAATTTATTTGAAATAGCTTTCTTCAACTATCAAGTTACTTCTATATCACTGGAAAAGATGTATGAATCGTCAACATGGAGGCCTACGATACCTATATTTTCAGCATTCTTCTAGAAATGTAGAAATGGGTCATTCTAAAAGGAATGAGTGAATTCTTCTTTCCGATGATCTAGCTGATTTCTTTAAGTGATATATTGCCTTTTTCAATTTGCAGACCTTGTTTCCTGATATGTTGAATCCTGGCGGTTGTTCGATAAAAACCTATTCGTTCAAGTCACCATTCAAAAACGCTGTTGTTATGTCAATATTGTCCACTTCTGGATCTAGTTCCAACGCAACTCCAACAGTAATCTATTGATAGATGGTCTAACAACGGATGCAAATGTCATAGTCTTCTCCATATCTCTGACAGAACTCTTTGGTCAACAACCTTGCCTTATATAGTTGAATTCATCCATCTGCTCCACTAATTTCTATGTCTCATGATACTCCATCGCATTCAATTTTTCTTCCTTAACAGCATTCCATAGCTCTCAGCCTGATCTTGGTAATGCATCATTGACCTCTTCTGGATCTGAGTATGCACTTGCGCTAGGGAAAAAGAAACATTCGTCCGAATCAAGGTTATACATTCTTGACCTCATATTATACCTACTTCTTTGAACTTTCATTCTTCGTTGGCTTTCGATGACTTCTCACTCAGTAGTAGTATCTGCTTGACTCGAACTTGATATATAATTTTCGTCCCCTGGTAACGTTCCACTTACCTCAGAGTATGATGCAAATATCCTGGTATCTGGTTTTTCTTATCATCAACACTGATATCTGAATCAGATTTCATATCTAAGAGTACCATCTCTTTATTTTATGACTTTTGTGTTATTCTTAGTATCTAACAAACGATATACTTCTCCACAGCAGCCTACCATTTTATATTTTGATGACTTCGTGTCGAAATAACTTATATCCAGTATTTTTTTCCCAAACAAACAGCATACATCTAGCATTTTCTGCTGAATATATCCTTCTTTTCAGCGAATCCATTCTGTTGCTGAGTATATGGACAAGAAAGTTTGATGACGAATGTCATATTTTATCGGAAAACTTTCAAAACTCATTAATTATATATTCCTTACCATTATCACTACTCAAACATTTAATTTTCTTACTCTTTTGTTCCCTATATAACCCATTGCTTTCCTACTGATATCACCGATGAAGATTAGGCAGTATCTTGCACTTCCCCATATGGGTTTTGCTATATCTGTGTGCACCAGCACTAACAAATCTTCTACTCTGTGAGCTTTATCTTTTGGGAATTTTATTACTGTCTGCTTTTCTTTAAACAAATTATGCACGGTTGATGCTCTTCTTTGGCAAAATCCTAGTTGTTTATTATTTGAAATGCCTGCAACTTGGCACCAACGTCACTTCAGTGATTGTCTTATCATAACACTGCTATCATTTTGATAAGCTCCGTGTTGGTCTTCCCCATTATTTTGGATGTGATTTTCTCATTGTTGGCAATTATAATTTCTTCAGCTTTATTTCTTTGTCTCTCGACATATGTGAAGTTGCATCTGAGTGGACAATCCATTCCGACGAAGCTGTGCAGCTGAACATTGCAATCATCATCAAAGTTATGCTGTTTGATTTCTTCCGTTTGTTGCAGAATAAAGTTGTCCATTCATCTCCTTCCTCTTGACAGTACAGCTTTATATGCCTCTTTTCACAATAGCACGACTTGATGCCGACGTTTCGCCAACCATTACAGGTGGCATCTTGAGGGCAGGCTTGAGGCTTGAACTGAAACTGATTTCACTGGCTTCTGTAGCCGTATTTATTGTAGGAGAAAATTCTTTACGCTATACAGATCTGGCACCTGTCTCTGTCGTTGTGTGATTATGTGCCAGGTGGAATTTTGGAGGATGTGTTACCAAATGTTGAGAAGATAATATCCTCACGGTTTAGATTATTTGTAAGTTTTTGATTTCTATAGCTTCAAGGATTTCTCGTTGATAGAAGTTTGGGGCTCGGACTAGGATTTAAGTATTTTTGAAGAGGATTTGATGATTAGTGTCAAACTTGTGTTCCGCAAGTGCAAATCTACTGGTGTCATGAAGCCTTGTACAGCGCTCATGTTCTTTCACACGAGTAGCTACTGTCCGTCCTGTTTCACCAATGTAGGTTTTACCACAGGAAAAGGGAATGCTATAAACTACTTCTAAGTGAAGAGGAGGAAGGAGACCTTTGATAGGCTTGTGAAACTGAGATCGTTTTGGAAGTGTGGAAAACGAGTATAAATATCATGCTTCATGAGAATTTTGGAAATTCGATGTGTTATATTTTCAATATATGGAAGATAGGCAGTGGATAAAGCAGAAGAAGGGAGGGTGTTCTATAGACAAAGTGGGATCTTTTGGTACGATTTTATAGGAATTAGTTTGGAGATGTTGCAGGATTTTGTTATCATAATCTGAACGATTCATGACAAAAGTGGAGTTTGCTTTATTAGCTTCCAAAATAGCTGAACAGGATTTGTTTTGATTAAATTAATATCATGGGCTAAAGACTTAGGACGTTTCGAAATGAATTTCATCTGCTGCGAGATGGATACCTTATTGAGGGATGCTTCTACATAGAATAGAACTGATTGTTCGCCTTCAGATATGAAAATAAATAAACCACAGTATTTACAAGAGGAGTTGATCTGGAAGGTTGGTGCTGAGGGTGTTGGGAGGCAAGAAACCTATTGAATTTTTTAATATGACTTTTGGAATTGAAAGTAAGAATTTGATCAGCTTGATCATAAGTAATTAGGTCGAGAACCAACCAATCGGATGCTAATCCTACAATATCTCCAAACTGATTGCTATAAACTTATACCAAAAGATCCCACCCCCTCTATATAACATTCAATTTCACAAATTATCCGTCATTCTTCCCTTCTTGTTCCAGATAAGGAATTTCTTATCCCCCATTTTCCAAGAAGCCCTGTTTATATGGTTTGCCTAAAATTAATAAATCCTCAGTTCCCCTGAGACCAATTGTCAGCACTATCGGATCACCTATTTATAAGCTCTCTCGATATCTGTCATCTATTCTTAAGCCTCTTGTATGTAATTCCAACAGTCCTATCCTAAATTCCTTTCATTTCGTTGAAAAACTCCAAACGCTAAAAATTGACCAAGGCGATTTGCTTGTCAGCTTCGACTCAGAATCACTCTTTACCAATGTCCACATTCCAGACATCCTTTCCATAATTTCTCAACTGTTAACTGCCAAAAACATTCCAATGGACTTACTTTCGTTAATTGATTTTTTGTCTATCTTCCGCATACTTTCTGTACGATGGCAGTCCTCAGGAGCTGCCATGGGTTCCCTATTTTCTCCGATCATAGGTAATATCTTCATAAAACTTTTGAGCGAGATGCTATTGACTCATCTGTTCTCAAGCTGAAATGTTGTTTTAGATATGTCGACGACGCTTTTGCTATTTGGCAACATGGTCGCGAAAATATTGTTCTCTTCTTCAATCATTCAAATTCATCACATCCCAATATCCTCTTCACCATGGAGGTTGAATCGAAAGGTGCCCTCCCGCTCCTAGATGTATTAGTTAGTCGACAGACTGACGGTACATTAGGACATTTTGTGTATCGGAAACCCACTCACACCGTGCCCAAAAGCAGTTTGTCAAAAACTCCATAGAGCTGTCAACTTATCTCAACTCCAATCCTTGAAATTAGAATTAAAACATCTTTCACCTGTTTTATCATCAAATAATTTCTCCCATTATAACATCCAAAAATCCATAAAGAAATACGCTTCGCATAATATTCCAAATTAACCTGAGCCACAAGCAGCCTGCCTGCTTCATTCACTGCCTATCTCCCATATATTGAAAATATATCAGATCGAATTTCCAAAATCCTTAAAAAACATAATATTTCTACTCGGTTTTTCCACACTTTCATAACTATATCAGTTTTTCAAACCTATCAAAGATCTCCTTCCTCCTGTTCATTCAGAAGTTGCTTATGGCATTCCCTGTCCTTGCGGTGAAGTCTACATTGGTGAAACAGGTCGTACAGTAGCTACTCGTGTGAAATAACATGAGTGCTGTACAAGGCTTCGTGACACCAGGAGATCTGCTCTTACGAAACACAAGTTTGACATTAATCATTAAATTCTCTTCGAAAACACTAAAATTCTGGCCCGAGCCACAAGCTTCTATCTGCGAAAAATCCTTGAAGCTACAGTTCTCCTAATACATCCAAATAATCTAAACCATGACTCGAAATATTACCTTCCCAACATTTGGAAAACCCATCCTCGAAAATTCCACTTCGCACATGATCACACAACGACAGAATTAGGTGTCAGAACGGAGTTAACCACCGTAATGAAGGCAGTAAGCTGTGTAGCGTGAAGATTTTTTTTCTACAATGAATACGGCTACAGAAGCCAGTGAAATCAGTTTCAGTTTAAGCCTCAAGCCTGCCCTGAAGATGGCACCTATAATGGTTGGCGAAACGTCGGCATCAAGTAGTGCTATTGTGACGCGGAATCCATGCGGAAGGCAAGATTTTTCAAGATAAACTATTGCAGCTTGATGTTGTGAGTGGTTCATATTGCGTAAAAGTCAATGTTTTATTAAATCTCGATTTATTGAAAACGCAATCTTTATTATTGTTATCAGGAACAGCATGAAAATATTTCATAATAAATGAACTCATCGATGTAATGTCTCTGCAAGATTTAAACAATGCACTACCTGATACGAATTGAGAATGAATGAAGAGTTTTTGCTAAAATTAAAAATAAAATCGAATATTCTTCTCAGTGCAAGAGAGTTAGAAACAAATGAGTATATGAACACATTCAGAATATATGAATATGCTTATGTATCTAATGTTGGCTTTTGCCAGATAACAATAACAATCTGTTGTACTGATGAGCTCTATGAGAAGAGAGCTATGAGATAGAACAGCTTTCTGGAACTATAAGTTTGTGACGTTTCTGATCGATCTGGACTAGAAAGACCTCATCATTGTCATTCTTCTCAGTGTTAAATGCAAGTTGATAAGATGATAATAGTAATAATTTATTTCCAGAGATAGTGAATATATCAATACATCCATAAGTACAGGAAATAAGAATATTCTATTGAAATCGTGCGTAGTATAATTTTATAATTCACTGAAATAGATATTTTGAATGCAGTATAATTAATATAATATATAATCAGTATAACACATATTTTGTATATTTTGGATAATTCGTCAGGATATGTGTGAAGAATATTTTGCAATGATGAAATATGTCTTCTCATATGGTGCTTTTCTTTGGTTTTTTTTACGTAATAATCAACATGAAGACTTCATAATATCTAGACTATATAGGAGTATATACAGGATGTCCTCGAACTGCGTGGCCAGAATAGAACCGAAGATTCTTTGATTCGAAAAAAAGTTGATGAGCCTTTTCACTTTTGCCTCAAGTGTCTTGTTTACCCGGTAGAGGGCTTCAAAATTGCAAAACTAATTTTGTTTTTTCGGTATAACTTGAGTACGTGATGAAGAACTTTCACAATATTCAGCAGGTGAGTTACTGTCAATAATGGCCATTTTTGAGAGTGGAGCACAGAGCCTTAGAGACCATAGAAATGGCCCAAACTTGAGGATGTAACGGGAAAAGTGTCCAGAACTTTTTTGTATTCAATGTAATTCACTCGATATTTTTTATTTAGATAGCTTATCTAACTTGAAAACTTTTCTTACTCTTAAAAAATTTTGATAAAATCAACGGATTAGCTTGAAAAAATTAATTTTCGAGTCTCTGCAATTTTGGCTTACTAATTTTACTTGATTAAAATACCTTAGTTGCCTTTGCTTTTCTGATGTCATTTTGGCATTTGAAGAATTTATTCTCAAAACTGTCAGTTTTAACTTTGCTTTCCATAAAATTATGGCTCAAAATTTCACTAACACTGAAATGGTTGATATGTTATTGATTTATGGACTTTGTCGTTGCAATGGCCGTAGAAGGGAAAGATATCCGCATCGCAGAATTCCAAATCGGCAAACCTTCGCGAAACTGGCAAATTTGGAGCAAATCGCAGAGAAACTGGACGCAGACGGACAAGAAGGACGTTAGAGCTTGAAGAAGCGATACTGGAAGCGGTTAAAACTGAACCTGGGATAAGCACACTACGTTTGGGACTTCGTATTGGAGCCTCAAAATCAGTAGTTCATAATATACTGAAAGAAGAATTGTTGTATCCCTATCATATTAAAACAGTTCAAGACTTATTGCCCATGGATCCAGGTCATCGGCTAGATTTCTGTCGGCTTATTGTCCAAAGACAAAACGCAAACCCCAATTTTTGTAGAAGAATTCTGTTCACGGACGAAGATACTTTCACGAGATGTGGTCTTTTTAACCTCCATAATGAACATTTCTATGCTGATGAAAATCCTCATGAAACGGAAGTTACATATTTTCAGAATCAAACTAAAATAAATGTTTGGGTTGGAATAGTGGATAACTTTATTATTGGCCCTACCGTTATACCCGATCGATTGAACGGGGAGAACTACTTGAACTTTTTGGAACAAAGGCTACTTGAACTGTTGGAAGACTTGCCCTTACACATTCGTCGTGGCCTGGTTTATCCATGATGGTGTACCTCCTCATTTCACATTAGCTGTGAGGCGACATTTGAATGTGGAATATCCAGATCGCTGGATAGGTAGAGGACACCATGCACCAGTGAACTGGCCGGCCCGCTCCCCTGATTTGACGCCCTGCGACTTCTTTCTATGGGGCGCTTTGAAGTCGAAAGTTTATGCAGCTCCAGTAAACACACGAGAGGAATTGTTGCAACGAATTAATCATGAAGTGGATTTATTGAAGAATGATCCTGAAGTACTAGCCAGAGTTCAATCCAATTTCTTGAAACGAATTAATTTGTGTATTCAGGAAAATGGGCAACGTTTCGAACAATTGATGCCTTAGCGATTTCCCAAAAAGTTTTGTTGTTTCTTTCAATTTAGCATTTGTTTTTCCCAAATAATCACATCATTTCCCCATTTCTATTGTTTTTATTATTCGTGTTTTACTGAGATATTAACCATTTCAGTGTTAGTGAAATTTTGAGCCATAAGTTTATAAAATTTTTACGGAAAGCAAAGTGAAAACTGACAGTTTTGAGAATAAATTCTCCAGATGCCAAAATGACATTAGAAAAGCAAAGGCAACTAAGGTATTTTAATCAAGCAAAATCAGTAATCCAAAATTGCAGATACTCGAAAATTATTTTTTTCCAGCTAATCCGTTGATTTTATCAAAATTTTCTAAAAGTAAGAAAACTATTCAAATTAGATAAGCTATCTACATGAAAAATAAAAAGTGAATTACATTAACCACAAAAAAGTTCTGGACACTTTTCCCGTTACATCCTCAAGTTTGAGCCATTTCTATGGTCTCTAAGGCTCTATGCTCCGCTCTCAATAACGGCTATTATTGACAGTAACTCACCTGCCAAATATTGTAAAAGTCCTCCATCACGTTCTCAAGGTATACCGAAAAAACAAAATTATTTTTGCAACTTTGAAGCCCTCTACCGGCTAAACAAGACACTTGAGGCAAAAGTGAAAAGGCTCATCAAATTTTTTTCGAATCAAAGAATCTTCGGATTTGTTTTAGCCACGCAGTTCGAGGACACCCTGTATATTGAACATTACTCAAATTGAATCTAACAGACTTTCTATAGTATAAGTTATTTGGGGAGTGTTCAGCCATTTCTTAACATCTTTTCTGAGTTCATATTTATTCTTACATTCTTTTATGTTATTAGGTAGAAGACAATATGTGTAAGTAGCTATGTAAGAGAAAAATCTTTGTCCCAATTTCATGTGAGCTCGTTGCATAGTAGTAATATGGTGTTTTTTGTAGCGGGCTTCTTAACTATGAGAAATGTTTGTAAAATAATTTTTCATTTTGTATCAGTATGACCTAATAGATATAAAGATGTCTTGGCTTTAATACTTCAGATTCTTCATAAAGGAGTTTAGTTGGAAATGTTCTGTTTTTATTTAACATTATTTTCAAAATTATTCTCTGGTTGGTTCTAGGCTCTCCAAGTGACTTTTATATAAACCTCCCCAACCTGTTATGCCATATTGTAGAAGCACCCACTATTTCTCTGTGACTGATGCATATATTTATCAAAATAACACCAATAACATACATTTCAGGTAGCCTTCACAGAATTCACAGTAACAATAATTTGAAGTAACATGCCCAATAACGTAATCAGTGAGTTGTGAGATTGCATTTAAACAGGATTAGTGGTTGTATATCTAGATGATAAAGGTACAATAGCAGTAGATTGTACCATCAGAACATCATTTACATCTTATGGATAGGAGGTGAACATGTATATTTGGACATTAAACTCCATAGTGAAGTTGTAAGTAAAATTATGTACGTTGACTGAGAATTTGATTAGTTAATTGCGTAACATCTTTATGAATTGAATGTAATTTATTGTGGTTGTTAGATTTTATGATACAATGTCGTTAAAAGACATAAATGTAAAATAAGTAAGTATACAATTCATGAGTTAACTCAAACTCATAACGTTTATGAACCTACAATAATTACAGTTTCCATATTACCGCAGAACAATTTCGATAGAGATAATAAAAACGTATTAATATTTTTTTCAAAAACGAGCAAAAACACTGTGATGCGTGCCAGATTATAGTTTCATTCGTTGGATTTTCTGGTTATAAACTTCTCTCACATTTTAATTCCATAATGTAAAATTGTATTATGACCTTGCGGAACGCAAAGACAGTCTTCATCAAAAATAGAAAAAAGAATACCTACTTTGACCCTCTATGCTCAAATCATTTCGATGTATCAGCCTTACATTCTGAAGTTTATCCTGATGAAT
Organism: Endomychus coccineus; assembly: GCA_958510875.1. Classification (NCBI taxonomy): domain Eukaryota; kingdom Metazoa; phylum Arthropoda; class Insecta; order Coleoptera; family Endomychidae; genus Endomychus; species Endomychus coccineus. The sequence continues at coordinate 60,001,549 of OY294068.1, read as the reverse complement.
TATTTGTCAGAAAATACGTGTTGCGTTAGAACACGACATAATTTTATTTCCTCAATTATCTTATGCTCACCAATGGACTATTGGGTTCCGTAATATTGGAAATATTTTCTCCCTTCACTGGTTTCAATTGGAAGAACACGAAAAAGATTCATTCTTGCATTGTTCCAGAAGTGATTTGGTCTCTTAAATTCGAATTTTTGAGCTTGAATGATCAAACGAGGAATGTGAATGTTGTGGCGACTCGTTGCATTACAAGTTTCTTCTGTTCAAATTTGTGGGCATGTCCCAGTTGAAATGCCAAAGTCCTTTTTTAATTTCTGCATCGTCATTTGTCGAGTTCAGCACATCGAACGGTTGAATTTTCTAACATAAGATTCGTATATTGAAGTTGATTATTTCACCTTGCCAGGATCATCATCAATCGGCTTACGATCACTTTCGAATTACCCAAATCATGCATAACACTGTGTACGAGTCAAAGAATGTGTGAGGAGAGGAGATGTCCCATCGAAACACTGTTCTCATGAATCATCAACATGGTAATTGGCAAACCAACAGCTAACGCAAAAACACAACAAGATCAAACCACAAACCAAGAAATTGAAGTTATTCGTTCGATCACACCAATCATTTGTTCAAGACATATGAATAATAGTTTGTACAGGGACATTTTGTGAATAAAATGAACACATATGGTGTAAGACGAAATGCTGCTAAGTGGGTCAAATCACATCTGTCCAATATGATACAGCTTGCGAAATTGAATGGGAAGGACTCATTGCCATAATAATACGGAAGTAACTCGAGGAATATTGCAGGATCAATTCCATTTCCAATTTTCATAAATGTTGTGTGTGAAATAACGGAAAATCTAAAGGAAAATGGTAACATAGCAATTTTTGCGGGTGATACAAATTTGGCCATAGAAGCAGAAGATAAACAGAAGCTTCTGATCGAGGCAACACATCTTCACACAAGGGCAATGAACAAGTTTGAACAAAACACACACATTTTATTACGGATAAAACAGAGATGAAAATTTTTAGTTCATATCACAGTGAGAAATGAGAACAATAAACATTATTATAAGTTTACCAGTCTTGTAGACGATAACAAAAAATTCACAAATTCCGCCGCCACTCTTACAACATTCGAAATTCTTAATGGTGTAAAGGAATTTTTTCGAAATAACTGGGGATTTAACCCTGGTACCCTGCGGCGGATGTACATGGCAACAGTTAAACCAATCATCACATATGGGGCAGTGTTCTGATTATTTTCCAAAAAATTTGTATTTTCTACAGTCGCGCTTTTTAACTTTTTTGAGAAGAAACTGGTGATTAAAATACTTGCTTCACTTTTAGACATTTCGATAAATTTAACTTATCGTTCTGACAAGAAAAATTGAAATGTGTGTACTACCAATATGATATACTGAACTATAATAATTTAATTACTATATTATGTGGAGCATTTTTTTAAGCTCTTGGAAGATGAATCTTTCAAAAGAGGCGGGATGTTGCTTTATTATTCCAATGTCCTTGGGACAAAGCTTTATCAGGGTTCAAACCTCAGAATTTCCAGCGGTCGGTAGTTCTTCGTTCACATTTTAATCATCTTGTTTCTCTAGTAAGATAGTTGTAAATAGTGAGAAGTAGCAGTTAGGTTTAAGAGTCATTTATTCGGCAGATATTATAAGATCATTATTGATTAAACGAAAACGTTTTGAAATTGTGAGTTTAATAAAAGGTTGTGTGATCCCTCGAATTCACACTGGTCCTTCGAAGAAGTGGTACAGCAGTACAAACCTACACACATGACATTTCAATATGATAGGTACAAAATTTCGGGGGGTGGGGACTGCCCCTTCTGCCCCTTGCTGGCTTCGTACCTGCATTGCCAGAGCAATGATAACTCACGATGAATGAAAAATTCAATAGTAGTGTTCGGGAAACCTTGGATATTTTATCAAATTTAATCGAGGTTCCGAATCATTCGTTTACATAAGAGCGGCAATTTCTGGGATACGATGGAAGAATTATTATTCGTATCGAGGTTATTTTAAAGAACTGTGTTTATGTATTCCCGCAATTTTGTAGAGTAATATATTGATGCTAGGTAAGCCTACTCTCGCCAGCACATCAAAAACTGTACAGAACTACTTAATTGATTTGATTAGTGTTATTCTGTGTGAGAAAACTGAAGAGGAAATTACTAAATCATCCTTCTTTCATGGCAAGTTGACAAAACGACGAAAATCAGTTAACATCGCTGTTATGTTATTGGAGATATACTAGGAAACATCATTTAAAATTAAAAATTATATCTAGTGAGGATAAGCTATCAAAATCTGAAAAAAAATTTGGCTTAGATCCCTCAATATCGCTATTAATAATAAGGGTGGAAAACGTTTCCTCACCATATTTTAGTCTCACCACCTATATGTCAGGAATTGTCTTCCGTCAGCGCACAATCAGGTGCATTCTGCTTGATCTCAGTATAAAAAAGTCTATGAGCCAGACGAAATTCCATCTCCCATTCTCAAGGAGTGTGCGCCTGAATTGACACCAGTTTTCTGCAAGTTGTTCACCCTGTCATACAAACTTAGTGTGTTTCTTCCCGGCTGGAAGACACCTAGAGTGCAACTTATTCCAAAAAAAAGAAAGAAGACCCTTCCTATTAGTTAGATACCCATTACACTATTATCTGTAATCTCCAAAGAGCTCATCAAATACCTAGAGAGCTACAAAATTGTGAATGGCTTTCTTCGGGAGAGATCAACAGAAATCTATTGAAAAATATGAGGAGTCTCTAGCTGTATTATTGGATATCTCCAAAGCATTTGCCCGAGTCTGGCATCAATGCCTTCTTGGGCAACTTCCGTCACATGGTTTACCACCCCAAATTTGTCTCTTACTATGGAGTCCTAGATGTATCACTCCATGTGGTGGTTGGAATAGTATCCTCCGATACAATGGCTTATCAACGCTGGTGTTTCACAGGATTCTGTCTTGGCACCAACTTTGTTCCTGCTCCATATCAACAATATGCTGGAAGTAACCACCTGTTCCGTCCACAGCTTTGCAGATTATGGTACACTTCATACTGCTTTTTCATCTAGAGCCCCTGTTCCATCCAATGAAGCCAGAGGAGCGAAACAGGGACAGGTTGACGCAATTAATGGAGATCTGTTGAAGGTTTTGAAATGAGGATCTGATAATTTAATAGAGTTCATTGCAACCAAAACTCAAGCTTGAGCCTTCTCCCTAATATGATGATGTCAGGTGCAACTATTCCTATGAAGTATTCCATAACAATGCTCCAGATCACCACCAACAGCACGCTCTTATGGGACGATCATGTGAGGTCTATTGCAAAAACCACTTCACAAAAACTTGGTTTCCTATTGTGTGCCAAGAGCTATTCTACATCCCAGCAGCTCCTCATAATCTACGAATAACAGATTCAACCTGTCCTGAAGTACTATTCACATGTTCGGAGTTTGGCCCCCAAACATACGCTGAAGCTCTTGGATTCCATCCTGAAGAGACCTATCAATTTGATTGATGATGTCACACTTACGAGTTCATTGACCTATCGAGAACATTGTAGAAAGGTGGGAGATCTCTCCCTTTTCTATGGATATTTCCATGGTCTGTATTCATCAGAAATCTCGTCTGTTGCGGAGATCTCTCCCTTCTCTATAGATATTTCCATGGTATATTGTTACATCACGAGAGAATTCAGATAGGCGGACTGGAGGGGATCAAACTAGTCACCACTTCACTGTCAAACTCGAGACCTGCGGAACTTCTTCCCACCAGACTTCATTTTTTATGGAACATCGGAGTTGTGGAGCTCTTCACCAAGTGAGGTCTTTTCCCAGGCCTAAAACCTGCAAACCTTCAAGAAAAATTCGAATGCCTATCTCTTCGCGCCACATTCCACTGCTGGCTCACACGATGTTCTTCGAACATTATAGCTTTCCCTCTCGTGTAGTCAAATTATTTGAGAAAAAAACACTGGTTAGGGATAGCTCAACATCGCTTGAGTAAAGACTTGCGCCAGCTCTCATTTCAGTTTAAGAGGCGCCAAATAAAGATAACATAATATATTGATTTTTTTTTAAATATGATTTATTCCAATTGGAAATATCAGGTCTTGAAGACTGGAGCTCTAAATTATTAATTTCAGAACTAATATTTATTTGCTTAGTGAAGCAATTTGTTATATTTAGGCAAAGAAATTTTTCGATTTGTTCAAAGAACATTTTCGGCATATTCAAAATAGACATAAATAAACATGATCATGCTCCATATTGATGACATAATTTACAATAAATCAAGGGAATCTTTTGTACATATAAGATTCAATGCATAGAAATAATATTATCAATTAACATGGTTGTTACTAATACAGGAAGAAAGTAAGGTGTATGATTCCAAGTGAACTTTTAAATATGCAAATACCTACTGCAATGAATGAAGATAAGTTTTATGTCAATTGGACATGTTCATAATGTGCGGGGCAATAAAAAACGATTTACTTAATTAAAGTAAGCTTGTTAAATTCTTAGAAAACGATGAATGGACCATAAAATTATATTGAATACGGTGGCTTTTATGGTGAACTTCTTGGTATTCTCTTGTAAGGGAAATGTCTACATCATCTATCAATAATAAACCACTTAGAACTATTTCGATTTGCATTTTATACACTAATCATGTGAAAGGAACTGCAATAATGATAGCATTCATTCTCGTAATATAACTTGAACAAAGGAAACTAGGATCTGGTCGAATGCTCTAACCATTAAACTTGAATCTACAACAAATTCTTACTAATTCTATCAAGAATTAATAAGCAGTTAAGCATTCGGTAGTAACAAAAAATATGGATTTTATTAACACAAGTATAATAAAACGATAATACATAATTATCAAGAGCCAATATAATTTGAGCTAGCGTTTCTCCTATGTAAGGTTACAAAAATTCAGTATTTTTAATGTTTAGATTTCCCTTCCTTCATTATTTGAATGAATTAACAACAGAAATGAACGAATACTTGTTTAATTTTATTCTTTGACATAAAATCAAGCGGCGCGGCGCATTGGCGAATATGTAATATTGGTGAGCTGGTGTGTTTGAAAAACCAAGGAATGAAGTAGTTCAGTTATTTGAAAATAAAAAAACAGAATATTACTAGGAAAAAATAGACAGGTTTGGGAACAATGGGCAGCAGATGTGGAAAACACTAAAAAAAACTAATTGATAAGAAGTTTCTGGAGTTTCCTGAATATATTAAATTCCAAAATGAGGATGGGTAGTTGTTCACGATGATTTAGAAATTGCTAATAATTTTATTGAATCTTTTGTAACAGTATTGCTAAAATTATAGAGCTTGATGATGACCGATCCTGGGGTAATAGTAATAGTAATCTTAACATATATCCCGAATTTTCAGAGTTCAAAATTATAACGCCTAGCGAATTGGGCAATATTATTTCTGCACTAGATAGTAAATGCAGCTTGAATGAGATCATCAGTCCTAAAATTTCGAAAAGCATATTTGAATATATTGGTCATGTCATCTTAAATCTCATTAATACGTCACTTTACATGTCGGAAATTCCAGATTTTTCAAAAGTTAGCACTATTGTTTCAATTGCTAAGATTACTAATACAGTTCATGAAAGCGAATTTAGACCTGTCAATACATTACCAGATATAGAACAAATTTTGGAAATTGTAGTTTAGAATCAATTATTAGAGCCCATCAATAATAATGTTATTGTGATTATTACCCAATCCAGTTTTCGTGAAAAGCATCCTTGCAACTTTCTATAACTAAGTTCAAAAATGACATAGATGATGGCAAATATGTTTATATCAATATGGAATTTGAGGCAAGGCACACAAATGGTTGGAAAGTTACTTGCAGAGGAGAAAGAAGAGAGTCAGAGTTAGGAATCCAACATCACGTGGAATTTGCAATAAACTTGGGGGGCCACAGGGACATGTCTTTTGTCCTCTCCACTCCATATTATATCTAAATGATATTGATCTTTTCGTAAACTGTGAATTCATAAATTTATTTGCACACCACACATTATTAGCATGTAGTGATGTATGCCTGAATACACAAGATGATAATGTTCTAATAAGTGTAACTAGATTTTTAAAAACCAACAAGCTTAAACTGAATGTTCCCAGAACCAAAGCAGTGATTATGTCAACTAATACAAATATAGACAGATGTGAAAATGTGGATGATATAGATATTTTGATTAATAACGAGCGAATTAAAATGGTAACAACTGTCAAGTATCTCGGATTTCAGTTGTATAATCTATTCCTCTCTTTGATGCATTTGCTATAAATCAAAAGAATTAAGTCCATAATGATTCCAAGTTGTTCCTGTTCTATGGGTCAGGATTTAACCCATTTGTCAATATAGTGAAAATAAAGTTGTACTTCCTTCATAAAATCATAATTATCATTTGAACATAGTTAAGTTTCTTCGAATATTTATTTTGTTGTATTGAATTGCTTTTTAAATATATTTATCATTATTATTGTATTTTGTTTTGACATAAAAGATATTTTCTCAAACTTAGTTATGCGGTTTAATGAAATAATTCAAATATTTTAACCATATTGTAAAAGTAAACGGTACTATGCTGATATCACTTTCATCGGTAACTTTCATTATTTAAGACTAGGCATAGGAAGGACAACATGGATTATTGTTATTAAGTTTTTTTCATTTCGAATAACTAAGTCAATGTTTTGTTCCTGCGATATATTTTTAATTAGTGGAAGACATTCTGAGCTGGGTATTTTTAAAAACCTACTAGAAACATCAAACGAAATGAGAATTGAATTGCTTGGGATGTGAATATCTTCAAGTTTGTGCGCCAGTTCCAATGATATTTGTATACTATGTTTTGATGGGAAATTTATTTTTCCCATGTAAATGATTGTAGGAACAGTGAATATATTGGAAATGATTCAGAAACAGTTAATGAAAGACGTCAAATTATTTATATTTTCTTTTTTTTTAGATTTTTTGATACCATTATCTTACTACCTAATTTTTGGACATGTTCTTGTTTTCTTCATTTTTCGTAGACTCGGTTTTCTTGTCTATCAGCATGCATTCCATCTCTTAAATTCCTTGATTTTCTTTTCCTATCTTAAATGTGTTTCTTCTATTTACCTACCTCGTTTCTATTGAAAGTAGCTTCCAGGGTACAATTTCATTCTTATTCCTTGATAATAAACCATATTTTGAAGTCGCTATTCATTCACATTGCCTTTTGCTAAATCTAAATTTCTCACATCAGAATGAGTTAGCAAATTCAACAGGCGTTAATTTCGAATTATAACTGAATATATAAACTTACCAATGATCAGGGTGCTTCAAAAATCTCGAACAGATTATTAGAGCCGACTCAATTCCAGGGCAAACTCAAATCCTATAGATGAGAAGAAAACCAAAAGACATTCCACAGTAAGCGAGTTATAGCAGTTTTGTTTATAGATACAAAGAAGTGCATTTAATTACGTTAGTCATTGCTTTACTCTATACGCTATCGATACATTTCAATTAAATTTATTGCTAATCCTTTCTTATTCTCGGCGTGGCCCCGAGTTTATTACTTTATAAATAAAACATTAACGACATCTGCATCATATTTCACTTACTTCTCTCACAAAGAGTTGAATACACGGCGACGTAATCAAGTATTGATTAATGCATTCACCTACTTCATTAAGATCTCACTCCTGATGTAGGACTTGTCCATAGCTGAAGCCACAAATAATACCAACGAAGAACAAACGTAATGTTAGGGGTTGAATTTCATATACGAGGACAAGCTGAGAAAACCCTGAAGAATAAAACGGATGACGCCACAATCGAAAATCCCATGTGATATTTGTAATGTTCTATCTTTTACTATAACGCATTAAAATTTAGACTGATACCTATCTCATTCTGTTCTGTTTTGACACCCATCGAAAGCAAGCAGTCTTGAAGATTTTTGTAAACATGGAAAAGTCTTGATTACACATTATCTTTTGCGTGGAAAAAACATTACGCAAACCAAAACATCGCTTGTTAAACATTATGAGGACTCTTCACTATCGATTAGGATAATTCACAAGTGGTTTTCTGATTTTCGTTGTGGCAGTATGATTACAAAGGACGCTGAATATTCTGGTTGGCCAATTGAGGTTACAACGCCAGAAATCGTCGATAAAATCCATGTTATGATAATGGATGATCGGCGAGTTACAGTTCACGGGATTGCAGAGGCTATGGACATCTCAACTGAACGAATACGAAACAGTTTGCATACATTTTTGACTATGAGGAAGCTATCTGCCAGATATCTGCCGCATTTGCTGTTTGCTGTTAACAAGCGCGACCGTGTGACAACTTCAAATGAGTGTTTGGCGATGTTCAAGCGCGATAAGAAGGACTTTTTGTCCCGTTTCGTAACCGTGAACGGCATATGGATCCATCACAACAAACCAGAGACCAAAGAACAGTCGAAACAGTGAACTTGTCCTGGCAATTCGAAGCCGAAAAAGGCCAAAGTGGGTTTATCGGCCGACAAAGTCATGGCGACAGTTTTTTGAGATGCACACGGTATCGTCCATATCGATTACCTTGAAAAGGGCGAAACGACCACCGGCCTATATTATGCAGAGCTATTAGGTTGATTCGACGCCGGATTAAAGCAAAAGCGCCCGCATTTTGCAAAGAAGAAAGTGCTCGTCCTCCAGGACAACGCACCGGTCGCAGTCGCAATGGCAAAATTGCATTAATTGAGCTACGAATTGGTTCGTCATCCACCATATTCTCCATATTTGGCCCCTTACGATTTTTATCCATTTCCAAACTTGAAGAAATGACTTGGTGGAAAGAGATTTGGCTCCAATGATGAGGTCTAGGTCATCTCTGAAACAAACTTCTATTTTACAGGATTGTCGGAATCGTATTATTTGGAAAGGATTGAAAAATTAGAAAAACGTTAGACGAAGTGTATCGTGCTACAAGGAGATTATGTTGAGGAATAAAATAAGTTTAGACCAAATGAATCATTTCTTGTTTAATTTTTTAGGAACATTTCACCTTGTCCTCGTAATAGCTTTGAAGTTTTCTTTGCTTCATCACGCTTGTGCAAAATTATGCATATCAATCCTTACGAGTTATGTTCGAGGTGGCTAGCATCATTTCTAGTGTCGTTTCTGGTTTTTAAGGACCTTGAGATTTTAGTTCAATTGGGTGAATTTTTTTTTAAATAAAAAATGACAAGGAAAATCTCAAATTTCCCGAATTTTCCCGCTGGAGAGAGTTTTTGGGGAAAATAGCAGCGGAATCGTGATCAGCTACCCATAACATCTACTAGAGGTCATTTTTGCAACAAAATTATACTCTGTTATTCATAACCGTCTCAGGAAAATCTCAAATTTCCCGAACTTTCCATCTGGAGAGAGTTTTTTGGGAAAAACAGCGAAATCGTGATCAGCGAACCAAAAATCTACTAGAGGTCATTTTTGCAACAAAACTATACTTCATTATTCATAACCGTCTCAGGAAAATCTCAAATTTCCCGAATTTTCCATCTGGAGAGAGTTTTTTGGGAAAAACAGCGAAATCGTGATCAGCGAACCAAAAATCTACTAGAGGTCATTTTTGCAACAAAACTATACTTCATTATTCATAACCGTCTCAGAAAAATCTCAAATTTCCCGAACTTTCCATCTGGAGAGAGTTTTTTGGGAAAAACAGCGAAATCGTGATCAGCGAACCAAAAATCTACTAGAGGTCATTTTTGCAACAAAACTATACTTCATTATTCATAACCGTCTCAGGAAAATCTCAAATTTCCCGAATTTTCCATCTGGAGAGAGTTTTTTGGAAAGAATAATCACGGAATCGTGGTCAGCGACCCAAAAAACTTACTAGAGGTCATTTTTGCATCAAAATTATAAATTATATATTTTATATATTATGGATAAATTTTCCAAATTTCCCATCTGGAGGGAGTTTTTCGAGAAAACTAACTGCGGAATCGTGATCAGCGACCCAAAAAACACACTGGGGGTCATTTTCGGCTCTTAATTCATTAATTTTCTAAACTTTTGGATTGTTTTCATAAGAATGCTCCTCTGAGGGGTTGAAACCCCGTTTTTGGGGGGGGGTAGAAATCTCGCCCCCCGCGGTCTTGATAGTTATGAATGATCTATGGGGTATTAGGAACAGAATGCAAATTTTGACATTCTAGCTTACTATATTTTTTTTTATTATGGCCTTCTTCCCGGCTTATTGCCTGGACTATCAGATCGAATTCTCAAATGGTTTGTTATCAAAACATTCGAATGTGAGAAAAACCCGAATTAATCGATTACTTATTTGTAAACTTTCGAACGTTGTTCCAATTGACTTATTAATTTGTCAATGACTGGAAGATAGACCTCAATTCTTTATTCCTCACTGTTCTGGAACTCGGTACCTTCTGTTACTCCATTGAAAAAGTCAAACGTGAACAACTCATTTTCTCATTTTGTATACGTATCGTTAAAGCTTGACAATATCTTACTCCAAATCGAAGTAATAGTTCCCTAGATATTGAGAATGACAAAAATTGTCGAGACATCAAGGGACACGAACCACTAAAAATACTCTTAAAGTAGGTACTGATTACCTTTCGGCCACCAAGTACCCATCATCAGAGTAAACTAAATTATAAATCAAAATGTGCTCGTTCAACTATTTGGGGATAATAATGTAAACAATGGGTTACCCTCAACTGGTGATCGAAATTTAATAGATTGCTTGCTTATTCTTCGTTTATACATCTCCATCATTTCTAAATTACCTACATGTTTGTCAGTACTGTGTTTTACAAGTGATAAGCTTTCTTAAGAAATGGTGTGACCTGTATTTAAAATATGTTCGGCTAACGTTGATTTTTCACCATTATTTTTCTTTCTATGCGCAAAATGCTGTTTATACCGAGTTGGAATGTTCGTTTTAGTTTGACCCACATAGCATTTTGAACACGATTCAAAATCGATTCTGTAAATCCTGGATTTGTCGAAGTCCGAAACTTTATCAAAGGTGATGCCTTAACGGTATTTTAGCTTGTTTCTGCATCTGTAAATTGGTTGTATTGCAAATTTAGAAAACAAATTATGGAATTTATTAAATACTAAATGATGATAAATTTGAATTTTATTGAAGTATTTGAAGGTAATGGCTCTAATTTGGTAAGTTGGTTGCGGTAATCACTTGGATTTTGACATATACAAAAAACCCACTGAAACAAATAAAAAAAAAAAAAACTCCTGCGGATTCAGCTACACCATTTAGATATAAAATTGTGATCCAATTTACCTTTTTGTTTAGAAATTGAATTATTGCAAAATCTAAATCTTTATTCAACAAACTCATTTCCGTTTCATTGAAATTAATATCGGTTTTATTGTGAGTAATATTTATATTCTTAGTTTCTTCTCTAGGAGTTTTCGGTAACAATTGTTGAAATTTATAGCTTATTGAGATTTAATTATTCTAACGGTTTTTGCCGAAACTGTGCTTAATTATTTTGAATAATAAGACTCGAATTAGAATACTGATGTTTCAAAAGTTTTAAATATAAGTTATAAGCCAAAATTTGTAAATGATGTAGTTTATGAATTTTTTACTGATTTTTGATTTTAACTATCTTTGTTTTAAAGAAAAAATGATTTCATCTATTTTTGCGTTCTTACACGTATATATTCTTATGAATTTTGGGAAAACGTTAGTGATACTGATCAATTAATTGATCAGTATCGTCTTTTTTATGTACCGGTATCACCTTACCGATACTAAGAGCTGTCGAATATACAGAGTCTTTTATACAACGATTTATGAGTTTGATAAGAGGAATAGTAATTTCATCGACTACTGCCATTAGTATTCTTTTATTCAAACCATATAGCTCGTCATTGAATATTCTCGATCAACTGATTATCTTTCATGAGATGAGGCAACAAGATAATCACCAGATATTCCAAGAGTGGACGGATAGAAGTTTTGTCAAGCTTATCAAATTTATATTTACATGTTGGAAAGTTTTGCCGATAAAAGAGGACGTAGAGTTAGCTTCAGGATCTTAGAACTAATAAGTTCTGACCATTTCTATCGTTTGTTGATAACGATACCAAGATCTGTCTGATTCTATAGGATTAATGTGTAGATCATTGCGGAACATATAAGAATAATATGTGTTGCTAAAGCCCAGATGAAGTGCGGTGCGTTTATCAAAATTGACAAGAGTATTCCAGTGTGTGGATATCACTCTTCAACGTTAACAATGTCTTATTGCAGATTATCACAACTAATCATAGGGTTTCCAAATATTTTGATATGGTCCACATAAAAAGCACGCTTACTTCGCAAGTATGAGAGTAATAAGTCAGTCATATACATAAAAATTAAATGAGGCTTGAGACCGACCCTTAGGTAACTCTTCATAATATAGCATCATGTTTTATGGAATAGCACAGATAATGTCCTGTTTGTTGGGAAAAAATTGTGAAACATGATTATATACGATGAAACAATTAAACCAAACACGATACATTTTCATTCCAATTCAATCCTTGTTAGCTTGCTATCAAATTCTAGTACATTATGCCTATTGTAGGAATATTCTATGTTATATCCATTAATATTTATTGAAATCCGGTCTTCCTACTTACATATGATAGACACTCAGTCTGCCTCGATGATGTCGACGAATCAATAACTTGACTTCAGGTCTAAATTATAGGTTACATTTATAGATTTGAAGCTACCATCGTTCGAGTCACTAAGGAAGTTCGGTTGAATAATTTTAGTTCATTCCATATGCATTTCTTTTATAACAAGTATCTTCAGAATATTTTTATATGATTACATCAGAAAATTATCATGAATACAAGGAAGCAGTAACTCATTCAATATCGCGTTTTTTATAACAAATAATAATTCACAGAGCTCCATGAATTATAATAATTATGTTAGCACGTAATTGCTCAGTTGTCTGTCTTTGAAGCGATGTATCTACTTATCTTATATACAAATGACATGTTGAATTGTTGACGACTTACTCCAAATTTGTATTTCGCACGGACTCTTGTATTGAATAAGCTAGGAGCAACGGGAAGCCCTTTCACATCACACATGTCCAATATGTACCACAAACTACAAACGATTCCCGACCTTAAAACCTTTCTAATGTAACCAAAACAAGCTTATATTTTCTCTAGGAAGGTGGATTACACGATCCCTAATATGATGATGTCAGGTGCAACTATTCCTAAGATGTATCATCCCCAATAGCACCCTTTCATGATACGATCATGTGAGGTCCATTACGAAAGCTGCCACACAAAAACTTGGTTCTCTATTGCATGCCAAGAGCTCCCATAATCTACAAAGCACAGATTCGACCTGTGATGGAGTACTGTTCAGTGTTCACACGTTTAGTGTTCAGCTCTCAAAGATACGCTGAAGCTGGATTCGGTCCAGAAGAGAGCTCACACATACAAATTCATTCACTTCTCTAGAAGTTAGTAAAAAGATGAATGATATCTCCATTCTCTATAGATATATACATTCGGTTGGTGACCATCAGATTGTCTGTTGCTTCAACACGAGGGATTCCAGGCGAGCTTGAGCTGGTCACCCCTTCATTGTCAAGCTCGAGACAAAAATGTTTCTATCAAACGCGAATTTGTAGAAGTCCTTGCTTAGTGAAGTCTTTCCTGATGCATATAACCTCCAAGCTTTCAAAAAAAACCTCAATTTCTTCTCTCCCAACATTCAACCGCTGGCTTACACCATGTCTTCCGAACATTATAGGAATTTCATTGCCGCGTGGCTAAATTCTATTCTTTCTACGATCGTTCGTGCATGGTAGTTAAAGGGTCTGAATTATTTATATATTAGACGAATATCAGAAACCGTAACTAGAAAAGGGCTTAGAACAATCCGTCGTCGCCGTACCAGTTCGTCGTTGGCCGATTCGTCGGCGGCCCGTTCGTAGTAGAATAATTATTTTTTCTTGGAGTCAACTAACTATCCATAAATTATCTTTATATCCTTCCATTATCCACAAGCCCTCCCCATAACCAAAATCTTCACTTTCAAAGATATTTCCAATTTGATAATAGAAACAGCGATGTTCAACAAAAGTTTTCTGTTTAGTGTACAAATGACGGAGAGCCAAATTGTTATAAGAAATTGTAAATCATCAGTTATTAAGACAAAACTTTTATTAAAATGATTATTCTGGTGATAAATGTTGAAAATTTCCATTTGAAACATCAATACAGATTCCAGTTGGCTTTCTCATTTGGATGACACGATATGGTACGCCGATGGAACTTTTTCTGCTGTCCCTTCTCTGCACAAATATATATGGTGATGGCAGTGAAAAACATTGGAGTACACCCTATTTTTTATTGCTACCTAACAAACTGCAGGCTACCTACATAAAAATGTTGGATATCATGAAAATATTAATTTCTTCATTGAAGACCCAACCATATACATGGCGATTTCGAGCAGGCCGCGTTTACAGCTATGAAGGATATTCATCCGGATGTACTGATATATGGCTGTTTTTTCCATTTGGCTTAGAACATGAGAAAGAAGTTGGGTTTGGTAACCTAGGTTCATTAAGACAGTACAATGACGACCCAGAATTATCTTTAAAAGCAAAGATGGTAATATATTTGGCTCTTGTTCCACCTGCTGGATGAAGCTGTTTTAGGAGATGCTTTACCGGAAGAGCTCCAACTACTTTTGGATTGGTTGGAACATAATTACATAGGACGTATAAGCAGGTATGTTTATTTATTTAAAGAATGTAAATATGTGGATGTTTATTATACGTAGCTCTATATTGTATACTTATTATGTGACACACGATACAACGGTCGACGTCCACCTATTTTTCCACATGAAATGTGGAATGTTTACCAGCGGAAAATAAATGGGGAAGATAGCACGAACAGCTATGCGGGAGCCGCTCATAGAAGACTCCAACTAGAGCTGGAAATGGACTAACCCACAATATGGAAGTTCATTGATGGCCTGGAAAAGCTCCGAAGAGAGATAGATGCGTTTTATGAGCAACTTGTAGCAGGTCATTCCCCTCCGTTGAAGCTGAAGAAGTATAGGGATGCAGATATACGTATCATAAGCCTTGTAGACAATTTTCGTAACATCAACATTTTAGAATACCTTAAAGGTTTAGGACACAATTACGATTTGTACATACATGTAAAAACATATATTACATGAAAATGTATCAGATTTGAAGTTCTCTTACTTATCATACGACGACGAATAGGCCACCGACGAACCCGACGACGAATCGGCGACGAAGAATTTTCTCATCCCCACTAGAGAAGATGAATGAATAAGCAAGATAAATTATCATTTCTGAAAAGATGTTCAACTATTTTATATTCCAATGATGAGAAAATCATTTATCCAGGTTTCGTTTCTATAACTGTATAACTTCAACATAGTTTCAATGAAATTCTACTATCAGCACTGGCGATACATATGTCTCACCATTTTTCTGAATTTCAGGTGGTACAATATTTGGTAAAGTACATGCAGTATCAATTAATGGGACAGAAAGTTATTTATTGATATATTGTTATATAAAAACTCTTTACTGAGTTTTTATTTTGATTTAATTTTTTTGAATTAATGAAATAATATTACTTTTAATTCTACCGGCTAGCTTTCCCTTATTTATTTTTAATTTATTTTGATTCTTATGTTTGTTTTGAATTGAATAATGAACTTTTACCTTTTTATTTTTATATGGAATTATATATGGAATTAAACACAATGTTCTTTGAATGTTAAAACTTTTATATTTAAATTTCTATGACTCTAATTTATCTCGGGTATCTATTTCACAATGTTATGTTCAAATAGATCTATGATCTAACCTCAAAATTATTTACTATTAATATTTTTTCACAAATTTATGATCTACAATCTTTCTTTCCGATTTACAGACAGATAATAATACAATGGAGAAATAATAAATAAACTTACGTTTAGTTTATATCCAAGAATATGTTTTAAAATGTAGGCAATGTTCAATTGGCTTAATCTTCTTATTAATTTGATAATTCACTTTAACCGTACACAATTTCTTTGCTATACACAATAAACACAGGTAAACTATTTTGATTACTTCTTTTGAAATCAGGAAGTGTTGAAAATTGTTAACTTAGTTTTATTCTTCTTATTAAAGATACAAAACTCTTTAATGATGTTCGGAACTTTATCGAAGGCTGGCTATCGTTCGATGCTACTTATGAATTGTAGGTTATTGTAACCTTTAAACTTTGTTCGGAGACTTGGAACACTACTTGACTTATAGAAATTATTTATTTGCTTCGGTTACTTTCAACCTTACGAAGATATCGGAACACTTGGGATCACCGATGTTTATCCAATAAACTAAGGTTATGGAAACTTTATGAGTTGCTTCAGTACCTTGACTCTTCAGATGTTGATGGCTAACTCCCTTGGCTTGTCTTCAGATGCCTTTTATAGGCCTTCAAAACCGACGCTACCTGATGTCATATTCAACCTATGAGGTGCTTTCTTTACCTATCAAGAATGCTTTGATGATTGTTGCAAACTGACATAAGTTTTACATTGTTATCAGTCTGACGTATATAATCCGTCTCGACCAATCAGAATTTAGTATTCTATAAATTTTGAATTATTGGAGATTTTCAACTTATTTTAAATGATGATGATTCCTTCTTTTTAAATTCATATTGCCTACATTTTTCCACACACTTTGGTATAAGATAACCTATGATTAGGTTATTATTAATATGATTATTCCAATAATTATTATAAATTTGGCAGTTGTCATTCTTAAAAACTAATACATAATATAATATATCAATAACATTTCCTTAACATTATATAACTCAAATTTACTAATCCTAACTTATATCTATAACATTTTTCAATAGTTTGTGCTATCTCATGATAGTTTTTGTAATCATTTTAATCATGATTTCTGCCTTCGTAACACTGTACGTTTATTCACTTTCACTGAAGTCCTTGTTTTACATTTCTAATTCTAATCACATTGTTGTTTATTATGTTTTACATTGTTTATTATATTATGCTAACTATTATTTAACTTTTAATATTGTTTTTAATTCCATATAATATCTTTTTATTAATCTTTTCTGATTTTCAATGTTCGGTAAGTTCTAATTTTTATCATTTTTGTTGTTCAGGAAATGAAATCATAACAATATATTCAACTTAGATTCAGAAATAATACATTCGGAGGGTAAAGCTTTGAGACTGAATCATTGACAATCATTAGAAATCAAAGCTGGTTTGTGCTACCCCACCCTCATTCAATTTGTTCAAAATGTGAGGTCTGTATGATATTTTAATGAAGTACTTTTCTTTCTCTCACCAACTTATCATTCTTTCATCATGTCAGTCCTCATTCTGGGTAATCCCTTCATTATTAGCTGTTGGAATGTTTATATAGCATTTGTAGTTGAATGAATCTGGGACAGCTAAGCCACTTTTCATAAGAGTGAATATATTTTCTTTTGTAATCATTGTAGCGAAAGGAGACTGGTGTCCAAAGGAAGCATGACTACAAATGACAAAACTAAATTCCATATTTTTCTAGAATGATAACCAAAAGTGATGCGTTTATTTTGGAACGTCTCTCAAATTACTATTAAAAATGCCATAATTGATGATTTGGTTAAGACATAATACATTTGGCTGCATTTCAGCAAATCTCTTCAACATTTCTTCATCTGCCATGTAGGCGACGTTGTGTAGTTTTATCAACACCTTACTTGCTATCAGTCTTTCTTTCCCAACATATAAGATAAGATAGCTTATAAAGTCCAGATTTATCACATTGCTTTGAAACACAACATAATAACAAGTTCATTGAAATAAGTTATTCGAATTTTCCCGGGTGTTTAGTATGTGGCGCCGTATTACAGATAAGTTTCTGGTTTTTTTACCTAACCTAACCTACTAACCTAACTTTGTTGATAGGATGCAAATATTGTAATTACGCTAATGATTACACTCATAATAAGCGATAATGATTGTTTATTGTAACCCCTTTGTTTCTGACCTAACCTAACCTAACTCAACCTGCTAGCCTAACTTTGTTGATATAGAATGTTGTAATATTGTAATCGCGCTAATACGTTAACTCTCATTTCTAAGAATTTTCTGAGAATTATATTGAAACCCGGAACTCAAATTCCGTAGTGTGATTTGTTTCAATTTACGTTGTATGATTTTATCAGTTGAACTGAATGTATGTAGGAATATGAAAATGGAACTGAGTTTATTTTTTCTGATCTGTTTAACCCCTTAATATTAGAACAAAAGCCGCGCGCCAGACGTATAGCGACCCGGGTAATAAAATTCGATTTCGCGCGTCGAACGCGTAAAATATAGATCTACTTACAATAAAAATTAAATACTTGTTAGTGACCTTGTGTTTGCCACGCGTGAAGCCAATAAATTCGGGTGAAACAAGAAATAATGGTAGAAAATGAGTAGAAATGTTTGTCTAAACTACTTAAAAATATATATGTGATAGTAGCAATTAGGTAGCAAGGATACTACTAATGTATGACTGCTCAATTATAGTCGTCATTTAAGGAATTTTTTTTCCGAATTTCCGCGAGGTCTAATTTTAGACTCTACTTGTGTATTTTGATACGCTGAACACGATGGTGTAGCTTAAATTTGGATTAACCATGTGCTCGCAAAACTATGGCCATTTTTTGAACTCAAAAATGACCATTTCTCGATTTTTTTGCGTTTTGAGGCAAAACTATGAGTTGAACAGAAGATGTTTTCACAAAAGTTGTTGAAAAAATAGATACGCGATTCTTAGCTCTGGTCCGAAGTTCATTCAAGGTCGTGGATCCAAGAGTTTTCGTTTTTTTGGTATTCTGTTCCAGTGAAAAATAGTATTTTTAATTCTCTTCTTTTGGTTTCTGGTGTTTTGACCTACCTTATTCTTTGAAGTCAAAATCGGCCATTTTCATTTCAGACGATTTAAACTCAACTTTATTCGGAAGATTTCATTACTCTGCACCTAATATCTGAAATTCAAGCATTTTGGTGCCACTTGAAAATTTTGCACCACTGAAAAATTTAAATTTTTTGGGGTTAGAATGGTTTTACGGAATCCAAATTCTAGGTTCTTTTAGAAGTTTTTATAACGAGTATTTTGAGTTTAACCAGATTGATTTGGCTTCAGTAGAAATTAAGCTATACAGATGAATGTGTTTTGGCCTTTAGAGGGCCCAATCTTGGGCCTATCGACGTAAACCTTAGAGCAAATTATAGAGACATACATTGGCTATTTATGTTCGAAACAGCGTACGGAGATTCGTTCATAATTTTGAGTTATAACGAATTTCATAATAAAAAACTAGCGTGGAATTTTATTCAGCGGCAATAAGCGAGGGTCGGTACAATAGGTTCCGAGGGCGAAATTATAGTTTTTTGTGTATTTTAAAATGCACCTGAAGGCATAATCGTTTCTTATGAATGTGTGAGTGTATGTAGACGTGTGAACGCGTATATGTGACAGTGGCATGATGTTTTTATAGGGTGTTACATAATAAATTTCAATATTTAAACAAAAAAAATAAGATTAATGAATAATTTTGTTTTTTTTTACATTTATAAAATTATCTATATGTCTAATTATTCACAAATAACCTAAGTTTTCGTTATCACTGTTAGCATATATTGTTAACGATGTAATACGATCATTATTGATATACGGATCATCGTGATCAGCTTCATCATTTGAGTTTGATAGAATTTGATCGTCGCAATTGTCATTGATAACATCATCGGTATCGTCATCATCTTCATCATCGTGTTCATTTTCATCCATACACTTATCAAAATCATCATCATCTAATGTACTGACTTCTGGCTCGGGGAAATTAGAACAGTCTTCACCTTCACAATGGTCACATATTTACAAGTACAATTTTTTTTACAACTACATGAGATTATTTTGATCAACTCATTGGGACGTGCCTTTTTTACTGTTTGTTATAGGAGTCCATTCTTGTTTAAATATTGAAATTTGTTATGTAACACCCTATAAAACATCACGTCACGGTCACATATATACGTTCACACCTCTACATGCACTCACACATTCACACAAAACGATTATAAGCATTCATTTGAAAAACTATAATTTCGCGTGCGGAATCTATTGTACCGACGGATCACATAAGTATTTCATCTGAAATTCATAAAATATGGATTTTTCAAAATTGCCGGTTTTGGAGTCAAAAAATGAGGTAGGTCAAAATACCAGAAACCGGAAGAAGAGAAATAAAAATACTATTTTTTCGCCGAAACAGAATATGAAAAAAACCAAAACTCTTTGACATATACTCAATTTTTCAATGTGCTAAAAAACACACTCAATGGGCCCTATCTTGGGCCATGACCTCGAATCGACTTGAGACCAGAGCTAAAAATCGCGTACCAGTTTTTCCAACAACTTCTGCCTAAACATTTTTTCATACAACCTATAATTTTGTCTCTAAACGCAAAAAAATTAAAAATGGCAATTTTTGAGTCGAAAAAATGGTCATAGTTTTTCAAGCACAGGGTTAATCAAAAATTTAAACTACATCATCGTGTTCAGCGCGTGGAAATATATAAGTATAGACCAAAATTAGACCTCGCGAAAATTCGGACAAAAATCGTTGATTTTCCTCCTTAAATGCCTGGACTATTAGTAGATTATTGAAATATATCAATGACTAATAATCTGTCGCTGAAATAATGTCTATTATTCCCTACAGCAGTTATTTTCAGTTTATAAAATTGATGAGTTTTTTGATTGAATTAGGAATAATAATTATAAATACTTATCCAACCGTCCTATCAAAAATGTGGTAGATATTCTGTAAAAGGAAGTGAATGAAGAATCTTGTCTTCCGGATGGATTCCGCGTCACAATAGCTCGACTTGATGCCGACGTTTCGCCAACCATTACAGGTGGCATCTTCAGGGCAGGCTTGAAGCTTGAACTGAAACTGGTTCTACTGGTTTCTGTAGCCGTATTTATTGTAGGAAAAATCCTTCACGCTACATAGTTCACTGCCTTTGTTCCGGTGGTTAACTTCGTTCCGGCACCTGACCCTGCCGTTGTGCGATCATGGCGAAGTGGAATATTCGAGGATGGCTTTCCAAATGTTGGAAAGGTAATATCCTGAGTCACGGTTCAGATTATTCGGATGTTTTAGGATTTCTATAGCTTCAAGGATTTTTCGCTGATAGAAGTTTGAAGCTCGGACTAGGATTTTAGTATCTTCAAAAAGGATTTGATGATTTGTGTTAAACTTGTGTTCTGCAAGTGCAGATCTACTGGTGTCACGAAGTCTTGTACAGCGCTCATGTTCTTTCACACGAGTAACTACTGTACGACCTGTTTCACCAATGTAGGCGTTTCCGCAAGAACAGGGAATACTATAAACACCTTCTGAGTGGAGAGGAGGAAGGGGATCTTTGATAGGTTTGTAAAACTGAGATAATTTTGGAAGTGTGGAAAAACGGGTAGAAATATTATGTTTTTTGAGGATTTTGGAAATTCGATCTGTTATATTTTGAATATATGGGAGATAGGCCGTGGATAAAGCGGGTGGGAGGGTTTCTGGCTCAGGTCGATTTTGAATTTTAGGTGAAGTGTATTTCTTTATGGCTTTTTGAATGTTGTTATGGGAAAAATTAAGTTAATTGATTTTTGTCTATCCTCCACATATTTTCTATACGATGGCAAGTTCTACGAGCAGTCCTCGGGAGCTGCCATGAGTTCCCCACTTTCCCCGATCATAGCTAATATCTTCATGGAAGCTTTTGAACAAGATGCCATTGACTCATCTGTTCTCAAGCCGAAATGTTGGTTCAGATATGTCGACGATACTTTCGTTATTTGGCAACATGGTAGCGAAAAGCTTGTTCCCTTCCTCAATCATTTAAATTCATTACATCCCAATATCCGTTTCACCATGGAAGTCGAATCGCAAGGTTCACTCCCGTTCCTGGATGTATTGGTTAGTCGACAGACTGACGGTACTTTAGGACATTCTGTGTATCGGAAACCCACCCATACCGATAGATACCTCAATGGTCTTTCCCACCACCACCCTGCCCAAAAGCAATCTGTCATAAACTCCCTGGTCCACAGAGCTGTCAACCTATCTCAGCCTCAATCCTTAAAATCAGAATTAAAACATCCATCATCTGCCTTATCATTAAACAATTTTTCCCATTACAACATTCAAAAAGCCATAAAGAAATACACTCCACCTAAAATTCAAAATTGACCTGAGCTATAAACCCTCCCACCCGCTTTATCCACGGCCTATCTTCCATATATTCAAAATATAACAGATCGAATTTCCAAAATCCTCAAAAAACATAATATTTCTACCCGTTTTTCCACACTTCCAAAATTATCTCAGTTCTACTAACCTATCAAAGATCCCCTTCCTCCTCTCCACTCAGAAGGTGTTTATAGTATTCCCTGTTCTTGCGGAAAAGTCTACATTGGTGAAACAGGTCGTACAGTAGCTACTCGTGTGAAAGAACATGAGCGCTGTACAAGACTTCGTGACACCAGTAGATCTGCACTTGCAGAACACAAGTTTAACACAAATCATCAAATCCTTTTTGAAGATACTAAAATCCTAGTCCGAGCCCCAAACTTCTATCAGCGAAAAATCCTTGAAGCTATAGAAATCCTAAAACATCCGAATAATCTGAACCGTGACTCAGGATATTACCTTCCCAACATTTGGAAAGCCATCCTCGAAAATTCCACTTCGCACATGATCGCACAACGGCAGGGTCAGGTGCCGTAACGAAGTTAACCACCGGAACAAAGTCAGTGAACTATGTAGCGTGAAGGATTTTTCCTACAATAAATACGGCTACAGAAATCAGTAGAACCAGTTTCAGTTCAAGCCTCAAGCCTGCCCTGAAGATGCCACCTGTAACGGTTGGCGAAACGTCGGCATCAAGTCGAGCTATTGTGACGCGGAATCCATCCGGAAGACAAGATTTTTCAATAGTAGCTGTCCGCGGAAGTGTACTATCCAAGATAAGGAAGTGAATCAGTTTCATGGATTTGAAAGACCACGTACATAGGTTCATAGGTATGTTCTAAGATCATTATTCACTAAATTTATTGTTCAAAATTTATAATATTGGTCGAAGTAAAATTTAAACCGATTGTATTTCAAGACATTACATACCACCCAATCAGTAACACACTTCTAACGGACAATAGATGCATGTAGTTTTAGTTTAAAATAATGGCATTTTCACCAATTGAAACAATAGATAATAGTCCACACAAACATGAGTAATATTCTCCACATACTACTGAGAGGAAACGATAAAAACGTATTGTATTACACGCTATCAATTTGTTGACACTTAATAAGTCAGGTATACCTATTGAAATGGAAACAATGAGAAATTCTTCCCGCCTTCAGCTGTGTTGGGCAATTTTTCACAAATCTCTAATTAGGGTTGAAATTTTAATGGATACACAGACTATGCGAAAATACTATTGCTTCCTGATACGGTAAAACTAGTGGCGCACGGACGTGAGGTGGTTTTGACCAAATACAGCGACAGTTAGTATTTAATTACACAATAATTCTTAGACTAGGAAGAACCTTAACGAGAAGGCAACTTGGCGTAGTAAAACTAGCGCACTGCGCATTAATATCTTGTCTATTATGTCTTAATCATTATGAGATGTCACGATACAAGTTATCGAACACAAATCAATATATTATACTCTTATTGTTCGTGCACAGAGAGTTATGTAGCAGCATCAATGGATAAATCATTACTGTACAAGTTTTTTCAATAATCGCCACTACGACATTATCATTCACCTGAGGACAAAAATTCTTAAATTATAGACTACCTTGGAACATACGGGATATAGAAGAATACAGAATTGATATTAGAGTCATTCCACGTCAGAACAGCAACGCTCAATGGGTCAACATCTCCGATTTCGTTCAAATTCTGGGGATAGGTTCTCATTACCGAAAAAATAAGATCCTGGAAATTTCAGGTCGATAGGAGATAAAATTTTGGTTATATCGGCCAATAATTTAATTTGGCTAATTTTAACGTCAAAAAATTCAAAATTAAATTTCTTCGCTATAAATGAGCTTTTAGGACCAAAAAATATTTGGAAAAGCCCGAATCGATAGGAAATTTTCCCAGGAATCCGATTAAATGAGAATATCTAGCGTATCTAGCTGACGCATGCGCAAAAAACTCGAAAAACTCAAAAATATCATTTTTTCTTTGAAAATTCATAACTCAGCTGCTGCCACTTCCATTTTTTCAAAATTTCCAGAAAAGGTAGCTGAAACCATGTACTTTCATGTAAAATCTGCGGATCCATGCTCTTCATATGAAAATTTTCGTCAAAAGACCGAAAATACGGAAATTTGATTTTTTTTATTTTTATCGTTATATTTAAGTACGATGAGCATTGTAGAATTCAACCATAATTCAATAGAATTAAAAAAATAGGTTAATAAAATTTGAAATTAATTTTATTTAAATAATTCAATTCAACAGAACGTGAAAAAAATATTGAAATCCAAGAAAAGTTGCAGTCACAGGTCTATAGATTTGATGTTTTAAAACTTTTCTAAATAATTTTCATATTTTTTTATTCGGTTTAATTTCCCACAGGAAAATTTATTTAACAATGTTGTGTGATATTATGAATACATTTAAAAATTCAATATCAATTTTTGTAAATAATCAAATGAACATTTTTTAAATTAACAATATCCTAATACAAGTGAGAAACAGTTGTGAGAGTAATAATACCCAACTTAAGTACAGTGAAATATAATGATCATATTAGTCACATAATTTATTTTTTGAAAAACTGTTCAAATTTACTTTTTGTTTGTCCGTATAATTTTATTTTAACATAATTCTTCACAGTTTCCACTGTGACATTTGACAGTATGAAATTATAACCAATATTTAAATTTCTATCGGAGTACATGTATTTATTTTTACCTATTTGGTCCATGATTGCTATTTCAGCTTCAAGCATATCATCCATCGTTCGTTTTGATAACGAAACCAAGGTTCCATGTTTTGTCAACTATAAAACTAACATATGTATTGGATACCCAATTGTAAATGTTTTTATTTAACAAATCAAAAATCAGTTCATTCTTTTCGTCATTTCCAATAATTTTACAAGCAATTATTCCATCTGACTTTGGAATGAATCTGTGAAAGCTTCTGGTACTTGGTATTGTTTGTGCTTCACTGATTTCTAAATTCCGGATGAGGTGGATTTCTGTTCTGTCAATCAAGAACGGTTCTATTGATTTCATATCATTTTTACAAAAATCATACAAATCTCTTGCTGTGAGGATTTGATTCGTCTTCGGACGTCTGCTTGTCTTTTTAAACTGCCACCAATACCATCACAAGCAGATTTACCATGCGATGTGGCAAAAAAGTTCCAATCTCCTGTCAGGCCATGGTTTTTTTTCTGACGAGTTAGACGTAAAAAACTCTTACAGTTTTTATATTGCCCAGCACATCCATCCGTGAAATATTCAAGTTATTTTTGGAAAATGATTTTCGATATAATCAATCACGTATTTAATAAAAGTTTGCACCATTGCATTGTCATGCTTCAAATCTTCTGTGAGAAAACAAAGAGATTTGTGATTAATAACACATTCGCTATTTTTTGTATATATCACGACTGGATGTACAGTACAAGTATTTCTGGCCCAGTAATGGCTCTGAACTTTTTCCTGGATAACGAATATATTATTTTCAGCAAAATCCATACCGACTACATTGTTAAATAAATTTTCCTGTGGGAAATTAAACCGAATACATAAATATGAAAATTATTTAGAAAAGTTTAAAAACATCAAATCTATAGACCTGTGACTGCAACTTTTTTGGATTGCAATATTTCTTTCACGTTCTGTTAAATTGAATTATTTACATAAAATTTATTTCAAATTTTATTAACCTATTTTTTTAATTCTATTGAATTATGATTGAATTCTACAATGCTCATCGTACTTAAATATAACGATAAAAATTAAAAATATCAAATTTCCGTATTTTCGGTCTTTTGACGAAAATTTTCATATGAAGAGCATGGATCCGCAGATTTTACATGAAAGTACATGGTTTCAGCTACCTTCCCTGGGAATTTTGATAAATTCGAAGTGGCAGCAGCTGAGTTATGAATTTTTAAATAAAGGGTTATATTTTTGAGTTTTTCGAGTTTCTTGCGCATGCGTCAGTTAAATCCGCTAGATATTCTGATTTAATCGGATTCCTGGAAAAATTTCATATCAATTTGGGATTTTCCAAATATTTTTTGGTCCTAAAAGTTCATTTTTAGCGAAGAAATTTGATTTTGATTTTTTTTACATTAAAATTGGCCAAATTTTTGTATTGCCTGATATTTCCAAAGCTTTATTTCCTATCGACCTGAAATCTTCAGGATCTTATTTTTTCGGTAATGAGAACCTATCCCCAAAATTTGAACGAAATCGGTGATGTTGACCCATTGAACTTTGCTGTAGCTGACGTGGAATGACTCATTAGTAAGCTGTGTTTTTATCGCTTCCAATTTTGATGAAACCTGGAACCAAATCAATAATGTAATCTCATCTCGAAATAATTATGTATGTAATAAGCATCACAATAAAGATCCTCATAGTGCTTATGGTATTAGCCGTGAATTACTATCAAGCGTTCACCAAGCCTTAACACGGCGTGTGCTTACGATCAGAATTATATTTAAAAAAACTGTGTCCTGGCGTTAATTCAAAATCAATTTCCATTCCATATAGAACTTCCTTGGTAGTAATTATTTTCAGAACCAATATCACAAGTACATAAAAAGTGTCCAAGAATTTGAGAAATTTGTATTTATGAAAGCATGAGTGAAAAAATCACGAGCCTGGTAGGGTGAGGGATTTTTTCTGGTGATATACACGATAGCTTTCATATCGGAAATTGATTGTAAAAAAAATGTCGCAAATTTTCTCAATAAATTTCATGTGAGAGACTCATGGCATTTCAATGAATATATATAAAATCAGTCCGTACCCGTAAATCATCAACTCATTTCCTTGGATGTTGTTTCTTTATTTACAAATATACCAGTCGTTTTTGACATTGAGTAGCATCAAAAAACTTTGGGCAGAGATTAAAAACCACACACCTCTAGATCAATCGGAGTTGATGAATGCAGTACAGTTTTGCTTAGAATGCACTTATTTTCAATACGGTGTGCAATATTTTGGACAAAGATTCGGCACAGCAATGAGATCTCCTATTTCAGCTACTATTGCTAACCTTGTTATGGAATGCCAAGAGGAATTTGTTATAAATTCAGTAGATTTTCAACACGTATTCTTCAAACGGTATGTAGATGATTGCCTAATGCTTGTTTCCAATGATGAAATTCAATACGTGATTAATAAATTTAATAAAATTCCACTGTTAACTTCAATTTACTTGTGAAATAGAAGTGAACAAAAACATGAAATTCCTAGATATGAACATTAGGCAAGATGCAGATGGAAAAATAAGAGCTACGTGGTTTACTAAAGAAATAAAATTTTCTCACGCAGAGGACCGTCCCAAAAATTAAAAAACTGTTCGTAACACACTGGAAATGAATGGCTACCCAGAAACATTCTTCAATCCTATCATAAAAGGAAGAATAAACAAAATCTATAATGGATCTTCATATATAAATAACATAAAAGGTAATACAGATAATTTTATAACATTACCATACATTCCGGAGACCTCAGAAAAAATTAAGAAATGTTTGAAAAAGTATGATATAAATGTCGCGCATAAGACTACTAACTGTGTTGGAAAATATTTCTCAAAACCTTTAATACCTAAAGATAAACAAACCCAGACTCCACACAGTATACAAATTAAATTATTGTTGAGATTGCGATGAGACTTATACTGGAATCTCTAAACAATATTTACAAAAAAGAATATAATGGCCATAAGTATAGCACAAGAAACAAAAACTTCGATTACACTGATGTTGATATTTTAACTAGGGAAACCAATTATTATAAAAGATCTATTCTGGAGATTTTTCACATAAGACGTGACTTCAAATCTGTAAATCATAGGACAGATATTCAGACACTAAGTCAGATTTATACTAACTTAATTGAATTAAACTCTTGCAAATTCCTACATGCGTCTTTATAATGTTAAAAGTATATTTTAGGTAGAATGTCAATAGTATATTTCCAATAACTGACAAACTTTTTCCTATCAGCTCGTATACCTAACATCTGATTTGAAAGTGGACCTTGGACCTAACGCTCCCGTTTCTAGTCATTCATAGACTTTGTTGACATCAATCCGCATTTATTAAGAGTACTGCTAACAGTGGATTCTTGATATATTATACTTATAACATTGGTGTTAAATTTCGATTATTCTTGGGTATTTCAATTGAGATTGGTGCGATTAGGACGCTTTGTGTGATACAATTAGTTTCGAGTAATCCAGTTTTAGACATAATGAGTCTTCTGATGGTCGTGAGACCGAAACGTACGTAAACACGAGAAAATATAAAGCATAAGTGTTAATGTGACCTATTTCCGGAGAATTAAGATATAATAAATATTCTTGCACGAGTGATATTTTAATAGAGAGTATCACGAGTGTAAATTCAATCAATCAATCAGAACGGGGGCGGACGAGTCCGGAGCACTTAGACCGCTTGATTGGGTCCATTGTGCGCCCCTTGATACGAGAATCAATCCAGCAGGCCCAAGGCCGTGCCAAAAGCTAAGATTTTGCCTGGACTGATATCTCTTATTGCTTCAGGCAGCATATATGTACTGCCGAGGTGTTGTAGCCTGAGAGAAACCAGTGCTGGATATTCTGCTAGGATATGAGAGGCAGTTTCATCCGCCTCCCCACATCTACTACAAATTGGGTCTTCGACAATGCCCATTGTGTGTAGATGTTTATTCAGATGACAGTGTCCTGTGAGGAGTCCTGTCACCAGTTTTAGGCCTTTCCTGCTCATAGAGAGTAGGGTTTTAGAGAGTTTAGGCGAGAATTCCCTGATGTGGAGCTTCGCCTGCCTCATGCCTGGGGAACCACGCCAGATCGAGAGCCACTGTCTGTCCAGCAGCTCCTTGAGGGCGTGGAGCCCGGTGGTCGATGAAATTCCGATCGTGGAGTCGGGGCCAGGGGCGCTCAAGGAGCCCCGTTTGGCCAATTCATCGGCCACTTCGTTTCCCTTCACACCAGAATGGGCAGGTACCCACACTAGCTGAAGTTTGTTTCTTCTGGCTAATTCAACCAGAGTTTCCCTGCACTCCAAGACAAGCCTAGAAGTCATTCTGTGGGCGCGAAGTGCGCCCAGGGCCGCTCGGCTGTCAGTGCAGATGTAAATCCGTCTACCTCGGTAGTTTAGTCTGAGGTTTTCCAGGGCACATGTCCGTATTGCACAGACCTCAGCCTGAAAAACGGTTGCGTGGCCACCTAGGGAAACTGAAATCTCCCTTCTGGGTGTGCGCGAGTAGACTCCGGCTCCGCTGAAACCGCCAGTCTTAGACCCGTCCGTGAACCACACGAGTCCCCCTGGCGGAAGCGGCCCAGAGTCCTTGTTCTCCCAGTCCATCCTCTGAGTTATGAGAATGTCTGGTGTTCCTCTGTCGGAGGATCGGGCAGTTCTCGGCTGCCCAATCCCAGATTTTGCCATGACCACGAGGCGTAGACGCACCGACCCACTGGCCCAGACTAGCCAGCCGATACGCCGTACCCGCAGCCACCGTTTTGATATGGAGTTGTAGAGGAACGATACCCACCAGAGCCTCCAGAGCCCTGGTGGGCGCGGTCCTCATAGCCCCCGTTATCCCCACGCAGACAAGTCGTTGAGCCTTGTCCAGCGCCAGACGGGACAAAGCCGTTTCTGTCGCCGGCCACCACACAACGGCTGCGTAGGTTATGATTGGGCAGATCATGGCCGTGTAGATCCAGTGCAGGACCTGTGGCCGTAGACCCCATGTATTCGCGAATGCTCTCCTGCATGCCCATAAGGAAGCAACAGCTTTCCTTACCCGGGTTTCCAGGTGCATTTTCCAGCTCAGTTTAGCATCGAGGATAACTCCAAGGTACTTCACTGAGCCTTTCATGTGCAGGGACCTTCCAAACAGGCGAATGTCTGGTAGCGGTCCCAGTTTCCGTTTCCTCGTGAAAAGAACCACTTCGGTCTTTTCAGGATTCACCCTGAGTCCCTCGGCCTGGCACCAGCGTGCAACGATGGCAAGTGCGGTATTTTGCAGCTCGCACAAGGTGGCCGGGTGTCTTCCGAGGGTCACAGCTGCCAAGTCGTCTGCGTAAGCTTGGGCGTAAAACCCAGCCTCATTCAGCTCGACCAATAAACTGTCCACCACCAGGCACCACAGGAGCGGAGACAGTACTCCTCCCTGAGGGCACCCACGGGTGACGTATGTACATGCGACGCTGCCATTATCGTGCGCCGTTATCAGTCTCTGCGAGAGCATGGACTTGATCCACCTAACCAAGGTGTGATCGATTCCATGTCTCTCCGCAGCATGACACATGGACTCGAAGGAGGTATTGTCAAACGCTCCTTCTATATCCAGGAAAACGCCAACGGCGCACTGTCCGAGGTTAATAGCTCCTTCAATCTGGGTTACCAGGTGATGAAGGGCCGTCTCGGTTGATTTGCCAGCCTGATAGGCGTACTGTCGACGGTGAAGCGGAAAGTCCGTTAGGGCACCGTCTTTTATATACCTATCAATCAACCTCTCCAGCGCTTTCAATAGAAAAGATGTGAGGCTAATAGGGCGGAAAGATTTGGCTTGAGTGAAGTCAGTTCTTCCCGCCTTAGGAATGAAAACGACTATGACCGATCTCCAAAGCCTTGGTATAAAGGCGGAGGCGATACAAAATCGGAATATCCGGAGCACCGGGAGGGTGATAAGCTCCAAGCCCTCTTGTAAGAGAGCCGGGAAGATTTCATCCTCACCCGGTGATTTATAGGGCGCAAAGCTCGAAATGGCCCAGCGCACTCTTTCATAGCTCACCACATTCGAGGCCATCCTGTAGTCAGTCGCTCTCGCGTTGACACGGAAGTCCTCGGGTGGTGTGCCTATGAGGTTGTCATCAGACCCGGGGAAATGCACCGACATTAGATGTCGTAGCGTTTCGTCCGGGGATGACGTGTACTCCCCGTTCGGCAGAATCACTGATCCTGTGCCAATCGAGGAATCCTTGGAGAGAGCCTTGCATAACCTCGCTGCTGACGGCATCTTATTGATGCCCTCACAGTAGGTACGCCACGAATCTCTTTTGGAGCTCCCCAGAGCTTTCTTATAGTTCCTTTGGGCGACTTTAAAGGTCTCCCAGTCTGAACTACACGACGTCCTCTTCGCCTTGTTGAAGAGTTTTCTTACCCGTTTCCGATGTTCCTCCACTTGGGAAGTCCACCAGGGGGTGTTATTGCCGTCCCTCCTTCGTTTGAGGGGGCAGCATACTTCATAAGCAGAGGTCAGGGCCTTGCTGATTCCACACACAGCGGCATCAGCCTCTTCCCGACCTCCTTGAAATGCAGGAAGATGAGAGAGCCTACCGCTTAGTTCCTCTCTGAATAGGTCCCAGTTGGTGGCTCTCGGATTCCTGTAATACTTGTCTGGGTTGGAATCAGATTCCAACTCAAACAGAATGTGTCTATGGTCCGAAAGTGAGACTTCCGTTGACACATTCCATCTTCGGACCCAACCCTTGATTGCTCTAGAGCTAAGGGTTAAGTCAATTATTTCCTGTCTGCGTGTGGTGAAGTAGGTAGGCGTTGACCCTCTATTGAGGACCTCCAGCTGAGTAGAAATGAGGAACTCAAGCAGCGCCGTCCCTCTCGAATTGACGTCCGAACTTCCCCACACCGTGTGGTGAGAATTAGCGTCGCATCCCAGAAGGAGTGGCACTCCCCGCCCCTCACAACGTCTAACTAATTCGACCACTTCCGCAGGTGGAGGGTTGCTGGAGCTGTAGGGAAAGTATGCAGAGCAAACTACCACCTCCGTTCGGACTCCTTTCACAAGGTGCCATATCCTAACCGCAACCAGATCCCTGTGACAGAATTCCGGCATCGGGAAGGCATCGACATCCTTTGTGAAGATGCACGCTCTCGGCATCTCCTCGGAGGTGCAGTAATGTAGCTTGCCTCCTCTTTGGCGTAGGCCTTTTACACGGCCGTGATAAGCCCACGGCTCTTGTATCAAGCATACGTTTATTTTGAGCTCAGAGAGCCTTTTCATCAACACTGCAGTCGAAGACTTGCCGTGCTGAAGGTTAGCCTGCAAAAATTTTATTTTGCCTGCCATTTTGAAATAATCCCGGCTAAAGAGAAAAGCCCTCAGCCTGGGCTCGTACGTTAAGAAAGGCCGAGAGGTCTCGGCCTTTCCCTATTCCTGAGAGGAGGGGTCAGTGCTTTTAGCTGGCCCCTGCTCTTTCGCAGAGAGCCCTAGTAATGTTACTTGGGCCCTCGTTGCTCTGACGAAAGGCTGGAAGTCCATCGTCCCTAAGTGGTCAATGGACTCCTGATCCAGCCAGACGATCAGTCTTAGCCCGTTGGGCTCTTCCTTTCTCTCGAGTATCCCCCAAGAGGTGGCTCTGAGCCCCGGGTTTTGTTTTTCCAGGGCACCTAAGGTATCCTGGTTTGTCGGGTGCCTTTTCCCAGGCAGCCACAACATCGCCCGCCATATTCTGGGAAGAGCTTTTGGCTCTACCGCCAGGAGGTTGACGTTTTCCCAAGGCTTTATGGTGGCTATCACTTGTGATAGCCAATCCTTGGAAGCGGAGTCCGCCGCTGTAATAAGCAGACAACGCTTCCACAGCCTTGTTGGATGAAAGCGTTGGGGCAGGGCCTCCTCCGTCAGCGCGGAGACCGCGTCCCCCACTGCGTCTGTGAACTCCAGGAGTTCATCGGGAGTGAAGCCTGCATCCTGCCTGCCCTCCCGAAAGACGGCAAGCTGCAGGATTCCTTCTCCGGTAAGAGCCCCCGCATAGCTGCCCGCCGCAGGCCCTTGAGGTCTGCGGCGTTTGACCACGCGGGTGCTCTCGGGAGTGGAAGCTGGAGTTCGGGGGCGTTTGATGGCCCCCAGACTTGGCGTCTTACTTCCGGAAGGCGCCGGAGGCGGCATGGCTACCGGGGGACCCGATTTAGCGGATTCCCCGGCCTCCCGCATCCTCTGGCGACGCTTCCTCTCGGCCCCACAAATGTTGGGCCGTTTCACTTTGACCCTGCCCAGTGCCCTGGACAAGGTATTTATCTCCTCGGGGTCCTCTTGCGAGATCCCCGGGGGGTGTTCGGTGGATTGGGAGTCGCTGGTAGGCACCGAAGAGGAGCCTACCTGCGAAAAGGAGGAAGGCACCAGTAAGGAGCCTTCCGAGGGTTGGGAGGAGGAAGGCACCCCTGAGGAGCCTTCTTCCAGGGAAGGAGAGGAGGAAGGGGATGGAGGCACCGGTACGGAGACTCCTTGAGTTTTAGGTTTTTTCTGTTGGTCTGTCATATGGATCCCACGAGTGTTGGGGAAAGGTTGGTCGCCATCCGCAGAGCCCCATACGGATGGAAGGTCTGCATACAACTGGGATTCGACCCGGTTTCCCAGAGGAACCGTTCGCGGCACTGTACCCCAGTGCCATTCAGCCCTCGACACGGTATCTCACACCTTGGCTTGGGTTTTTGGGGCATCTGGTCCGGGACCCCTTATTCGGTATATTCGGGGCTATCCAGATACAGACAAGTCTGTTCCTGGACATTCGGCTATCCGCCACCTGCCGACCCGCCTGGTAGCTGACACCCCGAAGCCTC
Organism: Endomychus coccineus; assembly: GCA_958510875.1. Taxonomy (NCBI): domain Eukaryota; kingdom Metazoa; phylum Arthropoda; class Insecta; order Coleoptera; family Endomychidae; genus Endomychus; species Endomychus coccineus. The sequence continues at coordinate 59,967,470 of OY294068.1, read as the reverse complement.
AGGGAGTGTAAATTAAATTTTATGCTAATCTGGATTATTTTATTTACACCATAATATAATACTGATAAGTGACTTTTTAAACAAACTAAGAATACATTAATGTATTAAACCTTTTTATCAAAAATGTAATCAATATAAAATGTACAGTTGTGATACTGATTGGGAGTATTTTCATTATGTATTTGATATATTTGACATCGAACTCAGAGGAACATGATTTTGCGACTTGAGACGTTTCTTGCAACAAACATGATTTGGCTTTTGACGATATGCTGTCCTTTGGGGTGACTTGAGACGTTTCTTGCAAGAAACGTGATTCGACTTTATTTGCGTTTTTTCGTTCCCGTCTTCTTTGATGCTCTTTTTTCGAAGATTTTCTATAATTTGTGAGTGGTATTCGTTATTCATTGATAGATAAGGTTTTACTCTATTTGTGTTAGAATGTCCTATTCTTTTGAAAAATTGTTCATCAATCCACGATTCGGCTAAGCACGTCACTGCTGTTGACCGGTTTGAATGATTTTGTTTGCGTCAAAACCCGATTTCAGAGCAGAATCTTTTGTCCAACTGGAAGAAGCATTTCTTCCTACGTTATACCATCGCAGAGTTTTCGTGAAAAATGGATTTGGACCTTCCTGTTTGAATACTGATCGGTCGCCTAATAACAAGCTTTCCAAAAGGCGAACTGGACAATGTTCAGGATCCTTGGTATTTCTTATTACCCATTCCTTATCGGCGCATCCTTTGGTGATTTTGGAAAATACAGGATTATAATCGATTCTTCCTGTAACAATAAGACATTAGTATTTTAGGAATTTACATAATATGCCATTGAAAAACCATAAGCATGAAATATTTTTTCAATTGGAAGAATAAGTTGTAGCAAAAATTATAGCGATCACCTGCAAATGATACGTCGTTGTATGTTTCCTTTTTGAAATCGGATATAAGGCAATTTCATGCTTCGCCGCCACGCCAGGCTAATTCAATAACAGCAATATGATACAATTTTCGTTGAAGCATCTCGTCGCGTTATTTTCTTTCCAGGAATTGGTTATTTCCAAGTAGTCATCATGTGAGAAGGAGGCTGAACTTTCTTTTTTTTACAACATTCCTTTGTAGAGTATGACGTTTAACATCGCGAGCTTTTTGGGATGACTCAAATGTTATGTCTATAAAAGGGTCAAATAATATGTTCCATTTCTTGAAGTAATATTCTTGAACCTGTTTTGCCATATTGTTCCACATTGTCGACCCTTTGTTATCATCTCCGTTCGTTTTCCTCATATTGAAGGCACACTGTGAGGATTCCATTTAGTTCGTTTAGAGAGGTGTGTTCTACTCCAAAATATAATTTCTGTTGTGGCAAAATAGTGAAAACTGCGTCCATACTGACAGTTTCGACTCTACTATATATATGGGAATACTATTTTCAGTCGCCCTATTAATTTGTGGTAGCTTAAAGTCTCCAAATGAAGCATTTTTGTCGCACATTTCACGTTTGTTTTAGCACTTTAATCGACGAAAAAGGTAGAATAGCATACTTTTAGTTTATTTAAAAAAATACTTGACATTGATAGCTAAATTATTGCGAACATTTTTTTGGCATATAAATTTTCACTCATTAATTTGATCAGTTGCCATGGTAAATTATCGGTGTGATTTGCACAAATGATAGTCTCAACCATAAACCTATTATCCTAAGGAGACGGAACATCTCATTCATTCATAAAACTTCATTTGACTTGTCGCAATGATTACATGCAGTATGACAAAGAAAACCAATGGACCTCTTTGTCGACGAGTCATAATTACTCCTTATTGGCAACGCTGTAACTATCATTGAAAACTTGGTACCACTTGTAAGGCAACACCGCTTCGAAATAGCTACGAGAAATAAGGAAACTGTCAAATTGCGTAGTACAGAACAAAGTCCCCATTCATAAAACGTGCGCGGCGTTGTCGCCTTCTGAACAAATGATGCAATAGAATGGAATAGTTCTATACAGGGTGTCCTCGAACTGCGTGGCCAAAATAAAGCCGAAGATTCTTTTATTCGAGAAAAAGTTGATGAGCCTTTTTACTTTTGCCTCATTGTTTACCCGGTAGAGGGCTTCAAAATTGCAAAAATAATTTTGTTTTTTCTGTATAACTTGAGAACGTGATGAAGAACTTTTACAATATTCAGCATGTGAGTTACTGTCAATAATGGCCATTTTTGAGAGTGGAGCACAGAGCCTTAGAGACCATAGAAATGACTCAAACTTGAGGATGTAACGGGAAAAGTGTCCAGAACTTTTTTGTGGTCAATGTAATTCACTCGATATTTTTATATAGATAGCTTATTTAATTTGAAAACTTTTCTTACTCTTAGAAAATTTTGATAAAATCAACGGATTAGGTTGAAAAAATTAATTTTCGAGTCTCTGCAGTTTTGGCTTACTAATTTTACTTGATTAAAATATCTTAGTTGCCTTTGCTTTTCTAATGTCATTTTGGCATTTGAAGAATTTATTCTCAAAACTGTCAGTTTTTACTTTGCTTTCCGTAAAAATTTTATAAAATTATGGCTCAAAATTTCACTAACACTGAAATGGTTGATATGTTATTGATTTATGGACTTTGTCGTTGCAATAGCCGGAGAAGGGAAAGATATCCGCATCGCAGAATTCCAAATCGGCAAACCTTCGCGAAACTGGCAAATTTGAAGCAAATCGCAGAGAAACTGGACGCAGACGGACAAGAAGGACGTTAGAGCTCGAAGAAGCGATACTGGAAGCGGTTGAAACTGAACCTGGGATAAGCACACTACGTTTGGGACTTCATATTGGAGCCTCAAAATCATTAGTTCATAATTTACTGGAAGAAGAACTGTTGTATCCCTATCATATTAAAACAGTTCAAGACTTATTGCCCATGGATCCAGGTCATCGGCTAGATTTCTGTCGGCTTATTGTCCAAAGACAAAACGCAAACCCCAATTTTTGTAGAAGAATTCTGTTCACGGACGAAGATACTTTCACGAGATGTGGTCTTTTTAACCTCCATAATGTACATTTCTATGCTGATGAAAATCCTCATGAAACGGAAGCTACATATTTTCAGAATCAAACTAAAATCAATGTTTGGGTTGGAATTGTGGATAACTTTATTATTGGCCCCACCGTTATACCCGATCGATTGAACGGGGAGAACTACTCGAACTTTTTGGAACAAAGGCTACTTGAACTGTTGGAAGACTTGCCCTTACACATTCGTCGTGGCCTGGTTTATCCATGATGGTGCACCTCCTCATTTCACATTAGCTGTGAGGCGACATTTGAATGTGGAATATCCAGATCGCTGGATAGGTAGAGGACACGATGCACCAGTGAACTGGCCGGCCCGCTCCCCTGATTTGACGCCCTGCGACTTCTTTCTATGGGGCGCTTTGAAGTCGAAAGTTTATGCAGCTCCAGTAAACACACGAGAGGTATTGTTGCAACGAATTTATCATGAAGCGGATTTATTGAAGAATGATCCTGAAGTACTAGCCAGAGTTCAATCCAATTTCTTGAAACGAATTAATTTGTGTATTCAGGAAAATGGACAACATTTCGAACAATTGATGCCTTAGCGATTTCCCAAAAAGTTTTGTTGTTTCTTTTAATTTAGCATTTGTTTTTGCTAAATAATCACATCGTTTCCCCATTTCTATTGTTTTTATTATTCGTGTTTTACCGAGATATTAACCATTTCAGTGTTAGTGAAATTTTGAGCCATAATTTTATAAAATTTTTACGGAAAGCAAAGTAAAAACTGACAGTTTTGAGAATAAATTCTCCAAATGCCAAAATTACATTAGAAAAGCAAAGGCAACTAAGGTATTTCAATCAAGTAAAATTAGTAAGCCAAAATTGCAGAGACTCGAAAATTATTTTTTTCAAGCTAATCCGTTGATTTTATCAAAATTTTCTATGAGTAAGAAAAGTTTTCAAATTAGATAAGCTATCTACATAAAAAACATAGAGTGAATCACATTGACCACAAAAAAGTTCTGGACACTTTTCCCGTTACATCCTCAAGTTTGAGCCATGTCTATGGTCTCTAAGGCTCTATGCTCCACTCTCAAAAACGGCTATTATTGATAGTAACTCACCTGCCAAATATTGTAAAAGTCCTCCATCATGTTCTCAAGTTATACCGAAAAAACAAAATTATTTTTGCAACCTCGAAGCCTTCTACCGGCTAAACAAGATACTTGAGGCAAAAGTAAAAAGGCTCATCAAATTTTTTTCGAATCAAAGAATCTTCGGTTTTATTTCAGCCACGCAGTTCAAGGACATTCTGTATATTAAAAAATTCAAATATTCTATAATTCGATGGTATATTCCAGGTTACCATAAATTATGTAACATTTTTCAGAGAAAACGACATTTCAACAGTATTGCTTCTAATATAACCAATAAATAATGCTATGGACCTCCTTATGATAATTAATAATTTCAATCCGGCACACACAACAACTAATCCGGCAACAGCACATTCCATACGGCCATACTTGTAATATACAGCGGTCTGAGTGGCCCGAAATTTGGCAATGTCTGATCGTATTTAAATGTAAACATTTCTGTCTCCTTAGGATAATAGGTCTATGGTCTCAACTGATATCCGAGTGGGTACCGTTGTTATGATTCACCTTCACGATATACTGTTTATGGTTTGTTTATAGTAATAATAATATTTTTTCTGATATTTTCTTCAATGGTTTTAAGCAACTTGATCGATTCGGCAAATGTTTGCCGCGAGATTGAAGAACTGACTGAAAACGCAATTCCTGCCCTTCTTCCAGAAAATTCTAAAAAAGTCTATGACCGGTACGAAGATTGGTGTAATCAGTAGAACATTAAGATTATAACACACGGAAAAATATTGGTAGGAACAAAAAATCATCAAGTTTATGGAGTCATTTACTTGATGATACGGAGTACGTTGTGAATTGGGAAAAAATTTGATATGAGAATCGACTGAAGAAAATATCACAAACTATTTGCTGGAGGCGGAAGATAACTAAATTTTCTTAATAAAAGTAGTAATGATAATCGGCATGAGATTTGAAAAATATAAAGACAGAAGATCCTCAGAGCGGAAGTGGGGTATTCAGAATTGTTATACCCCAACTCAGCGAAATTATCCCTCGACTTTTTATTTTGACACGTCAGAAGATTACATATCATATATCATGCAATAAGCACAAAAAAGATGCTCACTTTGCACGAGTTAAAAGGTTACCAGTACGAGTCGGAGGAGCAATTTATACATGTGCAAAATTGGTATTTTCTGCGAGTTACATGCTACATTTTTTAAACGACAACCTACTATATATGTTTAATATTCTGATGAGGTGTAACAATCATGACAGATATGGGTACTGATGAAATTCAACTATCCCGTCGCTAGTGTCATATTCTCAAAGCCGCCGTCGAATTAGCCACAACCTGCCCCCTAACACATAATGGTTCTTAACGCATCTGTTACTAGGCAAGTATCTAGGCAACAAATGCACTATGACCCATGACTGGTAAAATCTACTTTGCAAAATCATGATATTCTGTGTAATTTGTAGCTGTTTATGATTCATTTACCGTTTGATGGACTTATTTCGATGTGGTCGTAGACAATCTTTTTACATTACTAGTTGTTATTTTCCAGGGAATATATCGCCTTGTTGACAGATTTTGATGAGACCTAAAATAGATCGCAAAAATGTTAGTTAACTGTGATACTGTTTCTGTAATGAGAAATTATCGAGTATATCTATCCAACGCATAACGCAATAGAACAAGTGATAAGCTTGAACTCAAATATAGGTATTTCTTACAACGGGACCTAAGGATGGTGGAACCAGAACTACCCATATTCATTCAGAGAGGTATCCATAAGAAACATCAGAACTATATGGGTTAAATGGCGAATGATATTTCTAGTAATAGATTCATTGCATTGAAGGAACATAATGTATATGTTTGACATTTACAGATCAGCAATACTTTTTCAGTGCTCTATGACAAGGTACACGATAGGAAAACCTATAACCTTCATGGAATCTTGTGAGAGCGAGCGATCGAATGTAGGGAGAGGAGGTGAGGATTGGTCAGGTATTGTCTATGACAATGAAGGGATGGCTAGTCTGAGGTCGTCTAGTCTGTCTACCTGAAATCGCTCATGGTCAAATCTCAGACTAGACTCCCCAATAGCACCAACTTTGGAAATATCTTTCAAAAAGGGAGTGATCTCCACTTTTCTACGATATTCTAGAGAGGTCAATGAATTTGTGTGACATCACCGACCAGACTGAAGGGTCTCTTCTGAATAGTACCTATGAATTTCAGCGTATGTTTGGGAACAGGAGAACAAAACTTGGAGAAAGGTCGTATCTGTGCTTTTCAGATCATGAGGAATTGCTTGGGCGTAAAGTACCTCTTGGAATTGAAGAGAAAACCAAGTATATCTGTGAAGCAGCTTTCGCAATGAACCTCATACTCGTATGTTCGTCCCATGAGAGGGTGATATTGGTGGTGAATATTGACGAATTTATACGAATAGTTGCATCTGACATCGTTGTATTGGGATTGTGTTTAGATTGCATTAAGCTGTACTAGATCATCAGATCATCATTTCGAAAGTCTTGCCAAATCCTCATTCACTACAGCGACTCCTCTTCGTCTTGCACCTCTGGCTTCATTGGATGATATAGGGGATCTAGGTTAGAAAGCGGTATGAAGTGTACCATCATCCCCAAAGCCACAAAGGGGACGAAGGTAACATATCTTCAATACTGACCCTGAACATAGTTGGTGCCAGGATAAGTCCCTGTGGAACACTTCCATTCATGGTCATGATATGAGTATGCATAATCAATTATCACATGGAGTGAACTAACTGAGATAAAATTCGATAGTAAACAAAAAAGTTGATGAGGCGAAACTGTATGACCGAACTGTCCCAAGAAATCTAGACCCAGTCAAATACTTTGGAGGTATCCAATGCTGCATATCTCCTCGATTGTGGGGATACCACATGTATCTTTCCAAATTTTTCAATACAGTAGTAATGGATTCCTCCCAAACAAATCTGCCTACTGTACGTGTTTGAAATTTTTTTTTATAATTTGACTATACGAGAGGGAAACCTATAATGCTCAAAGAACATCGTGTGAGCCAGCAGTGGAATGATAGTGTGATAGAATTTGCAATAAATGTCGGTAACTTTTGCAGAATTCTGAGTTAGGAGAAAAAAATAGCCTTAAGTAGATAATTATGATACAAATTGGAGGAACTAAAATCGAACACTTTCGGATTGTCCAAAATGGTCCAAGAAAAATGGTAAAAATGACCAAAACCGGTTTTTCACTTCGGACATCGTCGGATTGGGTTAAAAGGAAAAAGGCTTTCACCAAACTTATGCGGCGTAAAAATACGGAAAAAATGAGCTTCGGATGAACCCGATTAGTCCAGCGGTGACCTCGCAAATTGCAAAAAACCATCGATTTTGCTCGAAATTCATAACTCTTATTCTTTCAAAGGTTAGGAGCTGAAATTTCGAAAGGTTGTAGCTTCTACCCCACCAAATATTACACAAAATTTCAGCAAGATTGGATGTACACTTTTTGCAAACCGCAGCTTAATGTAAAAAAAGCACTTTTATAAAATGACCCTAAAAAAGTTGTGGGCGGAACGTGCTATTCTTTTCACGACATCATCTTCTTCCATAATTCATGAGCAACTAACCAAATTTCCAACCTCTTATCTTCCGTAAAAATTGCTAAACAATTATTTTAAATAATGGTATTTCGTGCGCTTGGCTTATTGGCGCGCGTGGAAGGGAGAGCCGCCGCGCTAGGCTCGTAAAAAACAACAATATCTTGGGAACCCTTGCTCGAAAATCGATGTTTTTTTCCAATCCGTACTACCATTCAATAATACTATTCTGTCTCTTGATTATTACTCCCATCCTATTGTAATGTGCATTAATAATTTAATTGTATAATGAGAAATTATAAAATTACCATTACTCTCCAACAACATTATAATTACATTGCCTAGTATTCCAACATTTTGGAACTGGAGTAAATAACAAAATATTTTGTAATGTTTTACATGCTATAAGTAAGAGCAATTTCGTATATTACTACTTACATTCAATTTTTTAGTACAATATGTAATAAATACGTTTTATCAATATCACTTTTCAGATATTTTGTATTATTTTTCATTGTTATTTGATATATTACAATAAAAAATATGTTGAAATACCATACACATCCGAAAATAGCGAACAAATAGTAATAATGAATAGATCGAATAGCGCAATGTACTTTTTTAGAGTACTTCCTACATTACTAGAAGTTTGAAAATACGCTAAATCTTAATATTATTGAATGGTAGTACGTATTAGAAGAAAAAACATTTTTCGAGCAAAGGGTTCCCGAGATATTGTTGTTTTATACGAGCCTAGCGCGACGGCTCTCCCTTCCACGCGCGCCACACAGGCAAGCGCACGAAATACCATTATTTAAAATAATCATTTTCTACGGAATATAAGAGGCTGAGAATTCATTGAGTTGTTCATTGGAGAAGATGATTCATTGGAGAAGATGATTCATTGGAGAAGATGATCCCGAGGAAAAAATAGCGCGTTACCACACCACAACTTCTTTAGGATCATTTTACAAAAGTGCTTTGTTTTGCATTAAGCTGCGGTTTGCAAAAAATATAAATACAATCTTGCTGACATTTTGTACAGTACTTGGTGGGCATGAAAGCTACAACCTGTCCGAATTTCAGCTCTCAATCCTTGAAAGAACAAGAGTTATCAATTTTTGAAATTTCGAGCAAAATCGATGGTTTTTTGCAATTTGCGGGGTCGCCGCTATACCAATCGGGTTCATCCGCAGCTCATTTTTTCTATCCTTTCATGCCGCATAAGTTTGGTGTAAGATTTTTCCTCTTTAACTCAGTCCGACGATGTCCGACCCGAAAAACCGGTTTTGGCCATTTTTACCATTTTTTCCCGACCATTTGAGACGATCAAAAAATGTTCGATTTCAGTTCCTTCAATTTGATACTTTATCTACTTAGAGCAAAAAGCTAATTCTATCACACTATGATGGGCTCGATGTTGATTGCTTTCTCCATTACTTTAGAGATCACAGATAATAGTGCAATGGGTCTATAATCATTAGGAAGGGTTCTCTTCCCTTTTTTGGAATTGGTTTCACTCCAGCTGTCGTCCAGTTGGAAGGGAACACACCAAGTTTGTATGAAAGGGTAAGACCTGCAGAAAACTGATGTTAATTTAGGTGCACTTTCCTCTAGAACGGGGAATTCCGTCTGGCCCCATAGAGTTTTTAGTATTGAGGTCAAGCAGAATGCTCCTAGTTGTGCCCTGACGAGAAACAATTTCAGGCATTTGACTATCGGAGGAAGCAATATTAGGATGGTCCTTCCCTTGTGGATCCAAAGTTGAATTTGCAGCAAATATTCCAGCAGAAAGGTTAGCTTTCTCATGTGATGTAGTAGTCAGTGTGCCATCATCTTTGATTAGAGGAAGGAATGAACTAAAAGTGAAATTCCTACCAATTGCCTCAGTGAAGGTTCAAAAAGAACTTGAATCATTCGGGCATTCGATAAGCTTCGATCTTATTTTGGCCTCACATGCCTCTTTCGAAACGTTCATTGTTTCATTACACATATTCAACATATTTTGTTCATCAGATGACGGTGATCTGTTGGGATGAGGTATAAAAGTTTCCATTCCTATCCTGATAATATCCGAGATTTCTGAGACACATAACGTTGAGTCATGAGATTCAAAACATACGCTTCTCCAAGGAAACTCAGAGATAAACATGCGAAGACCGTCTCAGTCGGCTGAATTATAATGCCAAACTGTGCCTGAAATGAGCTGCCGTAGTTTGAAATTGCATTCAACTATTTTATAAATCCAGCAATATCCAACAAAATGATTTTAAATGTATTTATTAATGAACTGAGTGGCACGCATATTGCTTCAATTATGTGTTTTTTAATTCATGAGTAACTCTTGATTTCATTCATTAAATTTATAGAAATTGAATTTGAAATAGTTCTGCCATTAATCAATTTGGCTTATGATTGTTTTTATTTTATTGGCTAATGTTATGCCTATACTAAGAAAAAATTGTTGAACTCTTTTGTAATTTCAGTGTTTTCAATTGTTACAATTGTTATATGACGTTATACCACTTTGAACAATTAGTGGTAAAACCTAATCATCTATCTTTCGTAAGCTCTTAATGAAGAATGTGATCTATGCAAGATTTCGAGTTGTTTCGTGTCCTTGTCAAACAATTTATGTATGTTACATTTGAGCAATAGCCAACTGTGCCAGTTTCAAGTAAAAGTACTGCAATTTTTTTGAATTAATTGTGTATCAAGTCGCTTCCACTGCAAACATGATTGAAAAACCTGTGCAAATGCTTGGTGAAAGCAATCCTATATTTTTTCAAAATTTAGGGGTGCACGTTTTTTATGCTATTCCCCATAGGTCAAAGTAATCTACATTTTTGCTTTGGCAAAATAAATTTAATTCGTTCAGTGAAATATTTGATTTGTGAAAATACATGTCACCTCACTCCACGTTATCAATTATTGTATCCCTTTCTTATTTAATGATCAATCATTGGCGTTGATGACACATTAAGTGGTAGTCTCTAGCGAGCGATGAAATGTTGCGAACACAATTTACTTTGTCTACACAACAATATGTGTATTATATGTATAAGCTGTGTAAAATTTATGAATGCCTAGTTTGTTAGTCTGTGGCGTAGGCAATGAACACAACCATAAAGCTCCCATTACCATTGTTTGAGAACTGCAGGTGGTAATTTCAGGTGTTTCTGGACACAGGTGCAAGTCGATGCTAAAGGCAAGGCTGTCTATACGGCGGACCGTGGCCCCCTAGATATGCAACTGGACTCACGATAACCAGTTTACCAACGTCTTTCCCACACGCACTGTTCTCTCTCTTTACCCGCTACCCGAACATCTACCCTCGAGATGTTTACTTATTAATTAAGAATCTCATCATAAACACCTCACAAATTCTCGAACATTTATAGTAACCTGACGAAGGATATAATTCTGGTTTCTCTGATACCCTTTATAAAATACAAAAATTACAATTATGAACGTTCATAAAATATTTCAATCAAATGAACTGATACTTGATTCTATAATTGGAGAAAGTTCATCTACTATTGTGAATTTGCTATCTTTACATTTTGCTTTTCCATTTAGTAAACTCTGAAACTATTCTTATTTGTGTCACTTTTGAACTGCTTCACAAGTTCCAATTGATACGCATACATTTTATTTGACTTCAGGAAAGATAATGAACTATTAAAAAAAGAACACATGCAATCACCGTGCTGACAGAAGTGAAAACTGAAATTATGAAGTAACCAATTTATTTTGGGAATTTCATCCAAATTCGTATAATTTCACCAGTATCATCTCTTTCTACATGACACAATTTTCCGACAGTGCCATTGGACAATCCATTCCCAACATCTATGTTATTAGTTATTATGTATGGTCGGTTAAGAACTAAAATCAACTCGTATGGTAATCCACCCGTATCATCGGTTCTCATTTTATGCAACTTCTGCCGGACGAAATTTTGTTGCTCAGCATTATGACAACCAACGAAGACAACCGATGCCACAGATACTAGTGTCTACGGTGTTTAGTATGGAGTAGTTGTACTCGTAGCATCCGAAATTGAAATTTCATTATTTTTAAATGAAAATTAATATAATTAGTTTTTCTTTAGTTTTCACAACTGTCAGCATTTCAATCAACAATTATATACATTTTTATATTTAATAATAGAAAACGTATAATGAGCGGTACAATCCCTGTAAAGAGTATGAATGTAACTGTATAGTCATTATAATAAATACACATTATTTTATTTTCAAAACATATTATTTATTGATATTTACATCGATGTAAATGAAAGTAATGTTAAACAGCATTGGTCCAAATTGAAGATGTCTACGGATGGTGGAGAAAGAAAACATCTTCAATTCGAACCAATGAACAAATAATCTGAAAAGAAACGCAAAATGTAAACATATAAACATTTCCGTCAAATGTCAGTATGATCGTAAATAACACCACAAGTAATTATTTGAAATACAATTTTGGACTTTCGTATTAGTAGTATTAAAAATAACGTCGAGTATCCGACTCAGGTATGCACACGAGTGTAAGCGTATAGAGAGACTGCCTGACGCCTGACTCAAGTAGTTGCGCAGGCGGCAGTATACATAATACCTAATACATATCAAAGAGTTCTATATATAGAGTAGACAACTAAGCATTTCACTGGTATGTTAACGAACATTATGTTCTTCTTGAACATGTACTGCGCTCTCACTCGCACGGGGAGACAAGGCGAGTGAGAGCGCACTAACATGTGCGAAAAGGACAGAATGTCCGACTGAATACCAGCGCTACTCTATATATAGAACTCTTTGATATATACATATATGTATAGCTACAGCGTGACGGCATGTGAAGGACTCATGGTTTTACCCCCATCTGAAATAGCTCAACGCCCCTAAAAGAGTTTTCACTTCAAAAAAATGTTAACGAACGTTTTGAACCAGTTATGTGATTTCGATTAAATAATTATGTACAATAGTGAGAAAAACCACATGAAATTCTAGGTTTTGGTTATTCAAACGTACCCTCCGGCTATATGGAAATTTGAAAGACAATGTTGATGTACATCTTTTTTTTGGTCGTTGAGTATTACTGGAGTGTAGAGGCGCCAATCAACTATAATCATACGATATTGAACGGATTCTGAAGTAATTTTGGAGAATAATCATTAAATAATATAAAGTGCTCTTGAATACTAGTATGTTTCGGTTAATAAATGAATAATTATATCAAAAACTGAGAAAAAGCTCATGAAATTCTTGTATGTTCTGACCAGTACATGTACAGCGCTTTTGGGTATCAGTGTGTGCCTGTGTCGACATTTGAAGTAATTCATTAGGTCAGTTTCATTATGGCAGCGGATGACACTAAGCTCCTGAACTGAATCCGGTGACATAAGAGTACTGTACCCTCTATGGATGCAAGGCCTGAGCGGTGACTACAAACGAAAGTGTGACGTCATGAATAAAGCCTTGGAGTAGAGAAGCTTACGACAGTACCGTCAAGTATTAATGGCGCATGGCCAGTATTGTGTGTGACAGGTGATAAATATTAGAATCAAACAGAGTTTTACTTGTTTCTTTTTATACATAAAATTCTTGGGAAAAAGGTCACACTAACACACATGCTTACACGTACGTTTCGGTCTCACGATCATCATCAGAACCCGTATGAACGTATAAAACGTGATTTCTTAAAACTAATTGTATCACCACAAGGCGTCCTTATCGCACTTATTCCAATTAAAAATGCCCACGTCGCCGAAACGAACTGAAACACGAGCAATCGGAATTATAACACATTAATGTTTTGAATATAAATTAAGAATGCGCTGCTAAGCAATATTCTTATAAACTCTAAATTCATATCGAATCACAGTATGTGATATGGCTGACGGACTGCACTACAAATATAACGCTAAAGTATAATTATTGGTTTCCTTAGTTAAGATATTTACATTTTCCTCATTGTATTGATGGTTATAATCGAAGCCGTGTTTAGCAAGGGCCGTGGAATTTTCTAAGTTTTTGTTCCTTTTACCATACTTATGGCCATACATTCCTTTTTGTAAATATTGTTTGGAAATTCCTGTAAGTAAGTAAGTAAGTAAGTAAGTAAGTCCCATCGCAATCTAAACAATTTAATTTGTATAATGTGTGGGTTTGTTCATCTTTAGGTATTGAAGGTTTTAGATTCGAAAAATATCTCCCAACACAGTTAGTAGGTTTATGCGCGACATTTACATCATACTTTTTTTAAAATTTCTCAATTTTCTCTGAGGTCTCCGAAATGTATATACGGTAATGTTATAAAATTATCTGTATTACCGTTTATGTTATTGATATATGACGTTCCATTATAGATTTTGTTTATTGTTTCTTCAATGATGGGATTGAAAAATGTTTTTGGGTAGCCATTCATCTCCAGTATATTACGAAAAATTTTCACATTTTTGGGACGGTCCTCTGGGTGGGACGATTTACCAGCGCGATCCGTAAGGCTATTTATAACACTTTTTTATGACTTGTTGTGCAACGGAATTGAAGTGATGATAACGTTGAGACCAAACTTATTTAGTGAACCACGAAGTTTTTATTTATCCATCTGCATCATGCCTAACATTCATATCTAGGAAATTTATGTTATTGTTCACTTCTATTCCACAAGCAAATTGAAGTTTACAGTGGAAATTGTTAAATTTAATAATCACGTATTGGATTTCATCGTTGGGAACACATATTTGGCAATCATCTACATATACCGTTTGAAGAAAACGGGATGGAAATCTAAGGAGTTTATTACAGCTTCCTCTGAGCATTCCATAACTAGGTTAGCAATAGTAGCTGAAATGGGAGATCCCATTGCTGTGCCGAATAATTTGCTCGAAATATTGCTCACCGTATTGAAAATAAGTGCATTACGCTAAACTAAACTTTACTGCATTTATGAATGCAGATTGATCCAGAGGGGTGTGATTTTAATCTATGCTCAACGTTTATTGATGCTATTCGATGCCAAAACGATAGGTATATTTGTTTCTTGTGAAAAATTATATGTTGTACCTGTTTCCTAGGTGTTCTTGCGTTATTGGGAAGTATGTTCTTTTGTGATTAGAATATATTTTTACCTGTAAATAAGCGCGTATAGAAGTGTTATGCCGGAATAAAGTGCACTGAAAAAAGGCTTCCTAAGTGAATGTTTGTGATGGAAATTTGAAATTTAATTGTTTATCGGAACAGACTACACTCCAGACAACTTGCAAGGGAAGGTTTGGAAGATATTCTGCAATTTATATGATTTTATTCACTTTTACATTAAACTAGTCCAAAAGCGTATTAATTTCCCACATTAAGCAACTAATAAATTTTTGAATAAAAATTGAAATAAGATGATACTTTCATTTGGTGAGATCCAAATTCAGCCACATTTGGATTAGAAACCCGGAAATACTGTTGGTACGACTGGCAATACCATGTTACTTGCAACAATAGCATTTGTGCCAGTCATTGTTACGGTTAATTGAGTATTCAAAGAGGTTGTCCATAATTTCCATATTTCTTCTGTATCATAAATGAATCTTATTTTGAAATTAGAACAGATTGAATACAAAATATTCTGTATTCTGTAAGTGACAATAATGCACTCAACAGCTATGCCAATTTTTCTTAACATAAAAAGTTAAGTATAGTGTATCCTCATCCAGTTGATGTGTGAAGACCATTATTTTAACTGTTTCATTCGGTTCATATTCTCAGAATGCATAATTTGCTGATTCAAAACCAATGTAATTATTGAGTAAGTAAATATATACGAGGGCAAAATGAAAAGTCCCTGAAAAATGAAACAAGAAATGATTTATTTGGTCAAAACTTATTTTATTTCTCAACATAATCTCCTTGTAGCCCGATAAAATTCGTCCAAGGTTTATCTAATTTTTCGATCCCTTCAAAATAATACCATTTCGGCAATCCTTCAAATTAGGCGTTCGTTTCAGGGATGACTTCATCGTCGAAGCCAAATCTATTCCCGCCAAGCCATTTCTTCAAGTTTGGGAATATACAAAAATAGCAGGTGTGCGAAAGGAATATGGTGGATGACGAACCAATTCGTAGCGCAATTCATGCAAAATTTCTCCATTGCGACTGCGGACCTGTGCACCGGCCGGTGCGTTGTCCTGATGGGAGAGCACTTTTTTATTCGCCAAATACGGCCGCTTTCGCTTCAGATGGGCGTCAAATCGATTCAACAGCATAGCAGATAGCTTTCTCATATTCAAAAATATGGATTTCATCGACGATTTCTGGCGTTGTAACCTCAATTGGACGACCAGAACGTTAGACATCCTGTGTGGTATCACAACTAAAATCAGTAAGCCACTCGTGAATTGTTCCAGTCGATGGTGAAGAATCACCATAATGTTTGGAAAGCGATGCTTCGGTTTGGATAAGAAATAATAATTAACTAGATACGTTTTTACAATTATTTTTTTTGAATAAACTTTTATTTAAATACAATCAAATCAATCTTCAATTTTTGAATAGGAAGCGTGTTGGGAACAATTTCTCATTGCTAAAAGGCAGGATTATTTTCACTACACGAGAGTGGTACCTAAAATGTTCGAAGAATATCGTGTGAACCAATGGGGGAATGTTGAGAGAGGAGATGAAAATTGGAATTCGTCTTGAAAGTTCAGAGGTTATAGGCGTAAAAAAAGACATCATTAGTGAACCAGTTCCACAAGTTCACCTCTTGATAGAAAAATGGAGCCTGTTAAGAAAATACAAGAGTTCGCCAATGTGGAATCTCTCGTGATGGAATAATATACGAGATTTCTGATGAACACCGACCATGAGAATATGTGTATCACCTACCTTTCTAGGATATTCTAGAGAGGTTAATGGATTCGTAATGGTGAATCACCATTCATTTCTTCTAAATAGAATCTGAAAGCTTCAGCCTATGTTCAGGAGGTGAACTATGAACACGTCAACGAATTTGTGGTTTGTGAATCATGAGGAGCTGCTGAGATGTGAAGTAGCTCGTGGCACGGAATAAATAACCATGTTTTTTGAAACAGTTTTCGCACTGGAATTCATGAGATCATCCTATGAGAGGGTGCTGTTGGTGGAAATACCGAGCATAGATATGGAGGATTTCATAGAAATAGTTGTGCCATCATCATAGAAGAGATTGTTGGATTCACCTTCCTTAAGTTTTGTTTTCTTTAAACTCTGCTAGATTATAAGATCTCCATTTAAAAATTTTTGCGAGATCTCCATTAATTGCATCGACCTGAATCTGTTTCGCTGAGCTCCATTATATCATAATATAGGCTGTATATGAGAAAGTGGTATAAAATGTACAATTATCTGCAAATCTGTAAACGGAACTGGAGGTCTCTTCCAACAGATCGTTGATATGCAGCAGAAACAAAGTTGGTGCCAAAACTGATCCATGTAGAACACCACCGTTAATTTCCATTCTGTCAAAGGAGGCTTGGCCAACCACCACATGAATGGATCTATCTAAGAGAACTTCATAGTAAACTATAAAATCGAGGCAGCAACCATATGACGGAAGTTTTCAAAGAAGGTCTTGCAATCAGACTCGATCGAATGCTTTGGAAATATTCGATGCTTCAGCTGGAGATTTATCGGAAACCTAAGCTCACCATAGGACTCGATTGCAATATCCATTTATTCCTTTGCATTAAGGTGAGGTGTAGACATCAGGATTTTAGTAGAGATAGTGGTATTTTTGTTTGCGCCATATTTACCAGTGAATCTCAGTCTCTTAGAGACGGTGTAATTATCTCCCTGATGAAATCGACTCTGTAATCGAAGCACACCGGAAAAATCAAGGATGATGAGTAAGTGATTCTACATAATTCTCGTCTTGAACTTGTCCTTATTTATTCAAAGGAATATAATATAAACATTTTCCTCAAAGGTATCACTAATGCCTCAACCAAAGTAGATTGTTGATCCTATGAATTCTTCTTTCCATCATTACTTCGTCAAATTCAGAAACCCAAATCATAAGGTGGCTACTTGCCAATAGTTGATTTAAAAAGAGAGATAGCTATGTGGTTACATTAAATTATTATGTTGTTTAACTTTTCAGGAAGTTGTTCTCGAAGAAGTGCAGAAGTGGGAGTTTGATTCACGAGAAACCAACTTTTCCGTTGCCAAAACAAACGTTGAACAAAAAATAGAGGGCTATTAGATCGCTGAACGCTAGCGGGAAAGGTATGATTGCTCCAAAGATTATGTACTGCTGTGGGGGATGCCCTCGTAAACTTTTCTAACCTTCGTTATAATATTTTTTTACATACTGTATTCAATCTATGAACTTTTATAAGATTCAATATTATTCTTCGGTTTCGTTTGATTTAATTGCAATTTCATCCAAAAAGACTTTAACATGATCTAATTCATTCATAGTAAAAATATGGGGTGGACAGAAATCAGTATTCTCCAGGAGCTGCCTCGACATTTCTACACTGGTTTCTAATCCGAACTTGCTTATTGCAGCTTCATCACCTTTATGGTCTTTCAGGAATTTCGTGACATTACTATCTGGTGGTACTTTACAAAGCTTCTTCATCAAACTGAAGTCCATTGCTGATGTCATGATGTACATTCCAGGGATTATTCTAGCGTGAACACCATATTTTTTACATGATGTCAGGAAATGTAGATAAGATTCGTAATTGAATGTAGCCTGGGTCAATACATATTTTGCTCCAGCCTCTACCTGCAGATATAAAATACGTTAACAAATATCCATAAAACTAAAAAAACTTTCCATCACATTAAATAAATTCAAAACCAACCAATTGAATCAGTACATTAAAAATTTTGCGGATACGTTTATATTCGAACAGTTGGGGTTTGATGTTGGTTAGTAAGCATAGAATTGATTGAATTCTCGAAAATGTAAAATAATACTTGATATAATAACAAACTTCACACTCATATAAGTGATAAAAACCAAGTAATGTGTTTTATTATATAAATATTATATTATTACTTTAACCATCAATTTTTTAAAGATTATAATAATAATTATTATTTTTGTTAATATTATTATTGCTATAATTGTTGAAAAAAAAAGAGCTGAAGTCGCAATATTGATGTAGCTTAAGGAGTCCAAAACAAAAAATAATATATTTTTGAACACATCGAAGTATCTTGAATAGTAGACCGCGGATAGCTAATCTTGAAAAATCTTGGCTTGATGCCACTTGGCATCAAGTCGAGCTATTGTGACGCGGAATTCATCCGGAATTCAAGATTTTTCATATTATCGAAGATGCACTAACAAAAAATCGGATAAAACATTCCAGCGACAAAATATTCTATTAAAATAAATGTTCTGTTCTGATAAAATCCTGACGTATACCATCTTGAAAATCTATTACGAACCACTTTATATATTTTCTGAACCATAATACTTGTATTTATAAATTTTGGGTGATTGAACCCAGTTACATAATATAAATCATTCAAAATGGTGGACGGGTGCCATTTTGAAAGTTAATTTGGCGAGTGAAATCTCACTTGGAAGCTCGCATCAAGTCTCATTCTACGATTCTGACATGCTTGAAATGTATCCAGTTACTTATGACTTATAATTCAAAAACGAAAAAAATTTCATTACAAACCTTTCCATTACTTAATAAGTTGCCTCTCATATTTGCACCATTTGAGTATTCGGCATTTTGAATTAATTCACTCCACTTTCGCACTTAGGCAACTTGCTATAGGAGCACGGTTATACATTGATTACAGAAGTTTTAGTATCTCATAAGACTTTTCTGTTAATACTGAAATAATTTCATATCATTCACCTCAATTCAATCCTAGTTCATTACTATCTCCAGATAATTAGTTTATGCTTACCACACAACAACTTGGAATGAAATGAAGTATTCGGATGTAACATACATATGGTCCAGCTAGATATTTGTGGATTATATTATGATTTTACTTATGTTCGAAATGAAACCCAGTACAGAAGCGAACCGTTACTTTATTCAACTCGCCAAGTTACAGAAGAAAAATAGGTTAATGCACACGTATAAAAGCCCTGAATTATCTTTTCGATAATAAATACTGAAGTCGCATAAACCATATTTAACTCATCACTTTATTGTTTACGAATCACTCAACACATAACACTCACGGAAAACTGTTACTGTCGCGCAGACTATTCTCGTGCCTAGAAGTTGATCGTATTGCACTAGTGCACAAGTTTGATTTCTTCTCAATACTTTGACTACTAGAGAGGATAACCTTCGAAGTACATCATGTGAGCCAGCGCTGGAATGATGGGAGATGAGATGGGCATTCCAATTTTCCTTGTTGGTTTGGAGTTATAGGCATAGGGAAAGACCTCACAAGGTAAAGGCGTTCGATAGAAAGATAAAGTCCGGTAAGAATAAGTTCGAGCGGTTTCGGGCTTGACAATGGAGGGGTGACTAGCTTGAGTTTTTCTGGTCCTCCTATCTAGAATATCTTGTACTCGAACAACGAGATTTCTGATGAACACCGACCATGGAAATATCTATAGAAAAGGAATAGATCGCCCACGTTTGTACGATATTCTAGAGAGGTCAATGAATTCGTAAGTGTGACATTGATCAGACGAATAGCTCTCTTCTGGATATAATCCAAAAGCTTCAGCGTATGTTTGGGAGCTGAACTCCAAAACATGTGAACAGTACTCCAGGACAGGTCTAATATGTGCTTTTCAGATTAGGAGGAGCTGCTGGGATGTAAAGTAGATGTTTGCCCGGAATTAAAAACCAAGTCTTGTGAAGAGGTCTTCGCAATCGACATGATCATCCCATAAGGGGGTGCTGTTGGTGATGATCCGGACTATGTATATGGAAGAGTTCGTAGGTACAGCTGTTCCTCTGCCTTCATCATATTAGGGATTATTGGAGAAGATTCAAGTTGGAGTTTTGGTTGCATTAGGCTCCCCCAATTCAAAACAATTCTCCAGATCTCCATTAATCGCATCAACCTGTCTCTGTTTCGTTCTTTGGGCTTCATTGGATGGTATAGAGGCTCTAGATGGGGAAGCGGTATACAGTGTACCATCATCAACAAAGCTATGGACCGGACAAAAGTGGTCACTCCCAACAGATCGTTGATATGGAACAGAAACAAAGTTGGTTCCTAGACAGATCCCTGTGTAACATCAGTGTTGATAGGCATTGTATCGGAACCACCACTTGGAGTGATCTATCTGAGAGAGAACTCGATAATAAGCGAGAAAGTTGAGACGGCAAACCATAAGACGGAAGTTTCTCAAGAAAGCTTTGATGCCAGACTCGATCGAATGCTTTGAAGATACATGTGTTGTATCCTGTTGATATCTGCTGACGAGAGCCATATAGGCGGTCATTCGCGATTTTGGAACTATCTATGTATTGGATGAGCCCCTGATTTAAAATGAACTTCAAACTGTCGTTCTTCATTTTTTATACGTGACTATATGGTTCTAGAATCAGCTCAAAAACTCTAGAACCTTCGAGATGGACGGTTCTCGATTATTCTATTATATTCACGGTATATTAGATTATCCTGTAATCCCCAGTAGAGTTCTGTGAATTAAAGTATTTCGTAACAATATTGTGAGTTAGAACAAACCATAGGCATTGTATTGGTTCACAAGACAGCGGAGTAAATCCCTACCTAATATGTAGAAGGTTGGACCTTGTCTCTGTCCCATGCAATCATTTCCCATATACAAGGTTAGACAGGATACAGTTTTTATTGTTCAAGGCTATCCACTCCATAATTATAATCAGTTATGAATTCAAATCAAGTCCTCATACTTCCGTTATTAATGGAAATTTGAGACATGTCCGTGTAGTTGTGAATATGGAGCTTCCGTCAAATATTCAATGTTCTTTTGCTGTAGAACGCTCATTGTAGTTATATCGATCACGCACCTTCTTTTGCATATCCTCATCTTTATTGAATCTTCATTTCAGTTATTAAATCTCGGTCTCCTGAATAATCGGCCCAGTTTGTAAATTTTGTTTTGTATTGTATTGTTCATCTTGGTTGTCCGCAAAACCTTCACCTCCCTCTCTGTTTATATGTACCATCTCACTGATATATTTGTAGGTAGGTAATTAGCTGCCGTATTTGGTTTCCAAATTACCATCATCGTTTTGGCAGCTTAGACTGTCGGTGTGAATGACAATTTTGTTGTTGTTGTCACGATCTGCTTTACCTACTTGCGACGTACTCAAGACACAGTGACTGTGTAAGAATTGTCTATAGTTTTCATAATTGAGAATCCTTGGTGTTTTGAGCAATCTACTCACTAACATGTTACTGAATTTAATCACTTTGCTCAACCAGACTGAACGGATATGTAGAAAGCAGAATGAGGACATTTGTACTGGATGGAAAATTGACAAACAACTGATCAAGTACTCCCCTGACCAAGGATGCGAAAATGACATGCCTAACTGATAGACTTGGTATTTGAGGTGAGAAATCGTTTGGAAACACCTTCGGCTATCCCGTCGTGACCAGGGTTCGGACCCAGATCACTATCAAGTGGATTTTCGTAACCTTGGATGCTGGCTCTCTTCACCAGCCACACTTTAGTCCCTAAGACCTCTTGCGCTATCCTTCAGGATGGTTCATAACCATTCTGTAGCTCTAGTCCTCTGGTTCTTTTCGGAAAATAGTCTAGACAGCCCGAATGTTGCTTGTCTTTGCGATTAATGCTTCGCATTATAGACAGTGTTTGGCATTCAGTTTCTTTGCCGCATAATCTACAAGGAAAGTCTCCATTGTACAGCCTCGTTATACGCTGGTGATCTCTCATTGAACAGTGAGAAGATTATCATTATTTAGGACGGGTTCCTATTCATGTTGACTAGCTGGAAATCGACTTTTGTCACTACGGGATCAGGTTCCGGTCCAATATATCACGCTGATGTACCCATTCTGACTGGTCCATCAGAATTATGTTGCCATCGATACAATAGTATCCTGAGATCCACTTGGATTTCATATTTTGTTGTGTTCTAGCCAAAAGTTGATCTTCACCGTATTCTCATACCAGTTTTTAAGATAATTTTGGGTTCAACAGTATCTTCATTAATGCTTGATAGTCTCTGCATATTGGGGTTCATGCGTTATGCATTTGCAGCTTCACATGGCCAAATATTCTGAATTTTAGTGTAGTTATGGCAGTGAAATGATTAAAAACTAAAGACAAAATATTATTTGGTACTCAAAATACATATTTCGGAAACTAAGTGTTCATCACCTCGCTAGCAAATCTGGAACAAACCAAATAGCTCAGTAATTTCGTTCCTTTGTTACAAATATATCGTATAACACGTTTCTGTCCAATGAATTTGCATGAATAATTGTGATGCACCTTCACACGGGCTGGGAGACCGCTCATTATAGCCTAGCGCATTCACCAATATGGGGTCTTATTCTTATAATCATTTCTTTTTGTCATAACATTCTTCTACGGTAGGAAAAATTCACTATTTCTAGATACCTATGGACTGGGAGACATTGGAAAAACAGAATTTTGCACATTTTCGCACAAAAATATTGCATAGTGTAGAAAATTCCAATAGCAATAGTTACAACCTTCTTGCTAGAGCTCTTTCGTGTAATTGCAGTTGTACAATTTTGCAACCTATTTCCCAGAAGATATTGATTTTCCAATGTATATGAGGGACATCACCATTCAGCTAGTATATACATACACGAAAACTGGTAATATTATTCAAGAAATGTCGGAAGTGAGTTTGCCCAATTTTGAACAAATAATATAAGTTCCAGTTTAGTAACTCGGTGGGTGGAAGGAATTAACAAAAGATTGAGTCATTTCGTTTGTTAATATTTTTTCGTGGATCCAAAGAGTATGGTTGTTGCATTTTTGAAATAATGCTGCTGGAATAGAAGTAACATAAACTCTCTTACTTCTCCCCATTCAATGAATTTCAGATGTATGAAGGCCTAGAGAGTTCTATTGAGGAAGGCCGTAGTCCAATTCTTGAAATATGGAACACTAGTACTACGTCTTTTGAAGAAATCTTACAACTAGTTTCCTACAATATATTGCAATGTTCATCTATTTCAATATGCGTGCAACTGCGTTTCAGGTTAGAAAATTATTTCAAAATCCATATTTACGATTTCCTGAAATAATATATTCTTGGTGAGTTTTCTGTAAAGACATTGGAACGGACAAGGAGGAAGCTAGGCTTAACAAAATACTAGCTCGAAATATGACCTCTTATCTTGGAGCCGGTCGGTTGGATACTATGTACCTCTCGGGTAGAGCTGAAATTCAAACAGAGCAGCTTGTTTCCAGAAGGGGTCTTTACCGAGACAACTTTTCCAGCCCCCTTCTTTTCTTCATCTCACTTTATCATGGCTTTCATCATATGTTATCCTCAGAAGATCTCATAGCTCCACTGAGGCACCCCTGCAGACCGACGGCATGGAATCAGCCATTCATTCTAGATGGATGACTTGAAGCTTTATGCCTCGGGTGAGATGAATTCATACTAATCTCTGAAGATGGAGCAAGTGTACATGCATGACGTTGGTATCAAATTGAGAATGAACAAATGTGTACTGGTTCAACTCACAAGCAGACGATGTGAAGAATTCGAAGAGGATGCGCAGATCGCTCATGGATGGAAGCATTCTACACCAGCTATATCCAAATAGACCTACCACCACCTAGGAACGCAACATCGTTGCAGTCAAGAGTTAGTAGAGGTCAAAAACGCTCTCTCAAACGTATCACCAGAAACTACGGCAGATATGGTCATCTGAATTGTCAAGGAAAAACGTTTCTGCTACTGACACGATTGTCGTTCCGATCCTTGCTCACTCCTTTGGTGTGAGTGGAGTTGAATTTCGAAGAGCTGCGACAACTCAACACAAAGACTCGATAAATGCGTGATGCACCTTCATCGAAGTTTGCACAACAGAATGGTACTAGATGGAGCCTGTAAAATCACCAGCAGTTCGGAATCCCTCCTATGCATCATCTGCCACCATGAGAGGTCAAAGAAGGGAGCATCTCTTTCCAGGGTACTTGCACAGCGGATGAACTTGGTCCCGTATTCGATCCTGAGCAGGAACTGCACATCTCTGTATCAGCGGAAAGTCCAAATTATATCTGCAGAAAGTAGTTTTCACAAGGATAAGACTCCACACGGGATTTTCCACAAAAAGATGGAAGACCTAGACTAATCCGGAAGATTGACCTTTGCAGGCCTCGGGTCAAGTGATCTACGTTTGGACACTGCGGGATGGTGTTTTCAATATCCTAGTTTACAGTATCTGCGAAATGAATATGAAGGTAGACGACATCAGATGCATGACTTGCCATGGAACGCATCTGATGTCCATGTGTTCGGCATACATGACGACAACCTATATACTTAGACACAACGCGGCGTTACGAATGTTGTACTACCATCTCCGGCAATTGTACGGTATTGTCGAAACACCAATGCTACCCTACGATCAAGAAGATATTCAATGTATTCTGGAGAAGTGGGAAATTTATTGAAAACACTCATTGCCCACCCTCAGAGTACATGTCAATAACCCTGATGTAGTTCTCCTAGACCACCAGCTAAGCATTATATTCGTGATAATTTTCAACTCCGTGCGAAAAGAGGAGCAAACCCGGACTACTACTACTCCCGGACTCTATGCAGACTATTCTGTCATGACTGTGGTTCTGATTGAAGGAGTCCTCTGTGTAATGATGTACACGTTGTTACTCTCCAATATCAGGATCAAACCATGCCGTAAGTTTGCAGAACTTTCAGCCAATCGCAAGCAGAAAGATGCCAGCTCAGGACTCTAGAACCCTATGATCTTTCACCTCACGGATGTGAGGAGTAATTATTGGTTCTCTCCAGTACGCCCGTTCGCATTGGTCGAAGTGTCAGGAACAGGGTGCAACTGTAATAGTAAAGAGCAAAAAATATTGATAATGATAATAATAATAACTAAATTAGTATCGTTATATCTCAGAATGTCTGAGTATACCGAGGGTGTCCTTCGCTGAGATAAAATTCATACCATATGTTATTTAGAAAATGTGTGATGTGCTTTGATTTCCAAAGGGAAAAGCCTCGAAACTTACCTTCTTCTTCAAATATTGCATACATTCACTCATATCAGAACATTCTGGGTGAGTATTTGGATAGCCCGTTACAACAATGTCAAAGTAGTCACGATAATGTTTCCTCACATGCCTTATTAATGAAGGGGGGTACGGAAATTCATAATATTCTTCATCTCTCTTGCATTCGGGTGAAGCTGTAATGATATTTATTACCATTAGCACTCAGTTGAAGTAAAACACAAATGCTGTCAGCTCAATTCGATTCAGGTATATTCTAGAAGGGCACGACTTAGCTTCTACTTGGGTTCGAGATCCCTCCTATAAAATGTTTCTATTTACATCAAAAGGTAAATAACATACGTTGTTGTCGGTTCTATTACTATTTCAAATGATATTTTTGAACCAAAAGAATCTCAAAAATTTGTTTTATTGATCGCAAGTTGATTTAGTAAAAGTAGAATTATGTCCGGGGCTTTATCCTTCCGAAAACACTCTGGAGACAGTTGGGCTAGAAATTGTATTACCTTGGGGAGCTTCAGTAGATCTCTTATGAGTGTTACCATTGACATTCATCTCCGAAATTGTATTACCTTGGGGAGCTTCAGTAGATCTCTTATGAGTGTTACCATTGACATCCATCTCCAGTCTTTCAAAAGGAACTAGGTATAGCATGTTAATGAACCATTATGATGACAGCAGTTTTTCAGTTATGAGAATATATATCATACGAGCACATTTACAAGTGTCCGGAATCCTTATTTTAAGATTTGAATTAAGTCACAATCACATCATCACAGTGTGATGAAACATAATTAGATTGAATCAATTACTTTGTGGTATTATGAGATTGAGATTGATTATGTAAATGAGTTTGACAATTCACGGGACAACGGAATATAATACCAGGATATCAGAAATTATCTTGGTCAATGGTGGTTGTGGAATCTAAAACGTGTGTCTTATTTTACGTTATCAGAACTTGTGTCAAATTAATTAATTTGAAGTTTATAAAAGTGAGAAATTTCGCAATTTTATGCCAATGTTATAACACTTCAGACTCCGGGATTCTCACGTGACCTATCGGAATTAGGAGGTTCGAGTTATATAAAAACACAATTGCATGAACGCCAGACGTCCTATGTAATTAGCTACGAACGTAATCATTTTGACATATGCCTCGAGGAGCTCGCTACGCGTCAGTAAGAGTTTATACTTCTGTGGGGATCAGCTCTTAAAGTCAAGCGGTTTGCCCTAAGCTGACCCGTGGTCCTGGTGGAGTCATAGGAATAGAAACACACACTTATAAAAAGAGTTACACTTCAATTAACGTAGAGCTCGACGCCATTATGACTTAATGTCTCGCTCTACATAATAACAATTTGTACATATACAAATCATTGACAATACCGTCAATAACGATTGATGACTATTATCTCTCTGAATGATGATGTATGAATATTGAATCTAACTGCCCTACATAAGTATATATATATATATATATATTATGTCATATACTGTTATTGTTATTGTCCTAGCTAATCTAGTCTAAGATGTCAAGGTAGCTAACAATATGTTTAATATATCGCATGAGTAAACATATTGTCAAGTGGGTCAGCTATGAGATCTAAACATTTACTTAATAACCTTACTAATTGAAATAAGGTCGCATTCTATAATTCAGGGATTTCAGGTAATCTCGTATAGGGATGAAAGATTCCTATACTACACTTTTTACCTCGATCTTGTTAATTCGGGGCCGTTTTATGCCCCGTGCGGCCAGCGCCAGTTGTAATAAAGTGTTTTCGGCTATAGGCCGCTAGCTTTTAACCGCTTTTGGGTATATTTTAGTAGCTAGAAAATTACCTTCGGTACGTCGCACGTTGGACGCGCGTAGCTGAGACCTGAGAGTACCTGTTTCTATTTTATTTAAAGGATACCGCACACTTCAGTAGGGAAAGTGGCCCCCTGTCGAATTGGCTGAATTTTTGATATGTTATAGTCCAAGTCATTCCGAACAAAAAGTTCAATGGGCACAACATTTTCTATAGGCTGGTTTTGGCGCTAGAGGCCAATGAAAACTTTCATTTGTTCTTCATTGTTAAACAACACGAAACGTTATCCTAGATAATAATTACTTTTCTGAATAATCGAAATCTAAACAGTCGTTACTATGAAAAACTGTTAAAAGTATTTTTCTTTGGTGTTGTTACATTTGGTCAATTATACAGTGTGTTCCAGCTACTTACAATTTTTGAAGTGCAATAATTCGAAAATGGTTACAAATCGTCCTAGGGATCTACAATGAAAAAATGTTTATGAATCCTATTCTACACCGTATTCTACATCACATAGTCAAAAAATATAAGGAGTGTTCCCTTTAAAAGAAATCGAAAGTTATATTCGAAAAGTTCCGTACCTACTGAAAAATATTGTTCGACCATCCTGAATAATTTTAGGCCATGAAAAAGAATGAGAAATATTACAAGTCTGTCTATAAAATGGCCTTAAAAAGATTTTCTTTCTTAATCTATCATCTTAACGTCAGTCATATTAATGACTGTTTAGATCTTGATTATTCAGAAAAGTGATTATTATCCAGGATAACGTTTCGTGTTGTTTAACAATGAAGAACAAATGGAAGTTTTCATTGGCCTCTAGCGCCAAAACCAGCCTATAGAAAAAGTTGTGCCCATTGAACTTTTTGTTCGGAATGACTTTGACTATAACATATCAAAAATTCATCCAATTCGACAAGGGGCCACTTTCCCTACTAAAGTATCCTTTTCCTATTTATTCGACATTTTGGGGCCCGAGACTATGCTATTTAGTTGGCCCCGTTCATAAACTAACGACATGGAGCGAAAACCGCATGCGGAAAGTCCTCGTAAAGACGTTCTATGTTCCGAAGTTTTGCACTTCTCTAACTCGCGAGCTACGCGCTCCTCACATGAACGTCATTCGATTTATCGAAAATTAACAATTTAAAACAGTTTTCGACCCCGCTTGTGGCTATTGCGACCTTGTAAAAGGTTCAAAATTAACATTTCGTTTAACATTCCACAACCACCCTTGACCAAGATAATTTCTAATTTGTAGTTCATTATTGTTTTACAACTGAAATGAATTTGTATGAAATTTGTAGGTTATTGATGATGTCTGTGTGACAGTGACATAATTATTTCAAACGTGAAGTAAGACACACGTTTTAGATTCCACAACCACCCTTGACCAAGATAATTTTTGATATCCCGGTATAACTAATTTTGGTGAGGTAGTAATAAGAAACAACCCTCACATCGTGTCAGACATCTTTGTTTAAAGTTTCATTTGTTCATAGTTCCACCGGCTGTTGTTCGTGGACTATGATCATATTCATGCCACAAGCTTGAAGACTCAATGCATATTTCGAATTAGTATAAAAAGCTAAAGGCGCGGGAAGACGTGAAATTATAATTCATTTCATATTGAAAGTTCATTTGATTTGATAGGGATATATCTATTTCACCTTTGTTTGTCACGAATAGGAACAGCTGAAGGCGTGGGAATACGTGAGATTATTCTATGTTATGGAATGATATGACGGACATTATGTGACTGTCAATGTAACAGCTGTCTGTCGTGTAAACGTTACCTGACAGCTATTGGGTTATGTGTTGTCAAGTCATAGCATAGACCATCTTGACATCCGAACAACTGGAGCTGGTTCCCATCCAGGAACCCTGGCAGTACAACGGGCACACCAAAGAACTGTCACGTAAAGATGGGACACTAGGCAAGAGATTCCTCGTGCCTGTGTACTGATTGGGAAAACACCTTGGTCTATGTGAATTCATGACGAGAGAACTGGCACCCATACAGATCCAGATAACCAAAGCTGGTACGAAAAAGGACATAGTTGAAGCCGCAGCGTACTTCTCAAGAAATGAGGAATAGCATCCCCCAAAGGAAGTGCAAGGATTGGTCAGTTATTGTGATAGCAGAAAACTTCCACTCCTTATTGGATGTGACGCTAACGCACATCACACGCAATGGGGTATTAAGGACATCAACAGGAGAGAATTTTTTGGGGAGGAAAAATTGATTGTATGGAATACTCTATCATTTGCAACTGAAGTGAGAGGAGAAATTTTGGACATAACTGTAAGTAGTATGGACCTACGCAATGGCATCAGGCGTAGTATCTGGAGAAGAATCAATGTCGGATCATAAAAAAATAATAAGTTACAAAGTCGAACCAAAGGGACAAACTCTCCACCCTCCAAAAACCACTGGAATACTGATTGTCAAAAGTTTAATACAATATTTGAATGTTATCTTGAACAAGCAACAATGAAAAGTACACCGAAATGGCATAATGAGCTGGAGCTTGCAGTAGAAGATCTAACGGATGCAATAATAGATGTATACGAATTCAGTTATTCTCTTAAGGCACCCGAAGGAAAACTTAACCATCCTTGATGCAATAAGAAATCCGTCAATATCAGGAAAGAGACCAGGAAGACATTTACAAGGAAAAAAAAAACTGTGTGTGTTAGAACTATAGGGAACTTCTTGAATCCGACAACCTTCGCAAAAAAAGCTTTCAAGCCTTCCGTGGAGAAATATCCTCCATTCCGACAGCCACAAGATCGCATAAACCAAAATAATATAAATGAGAACATGTGCCCTGATGGTATGCAGAAGGATTGCAAGGAAACATGGGGCTGTCCACCCAAAATACTGCTCTGGATGTTTATCATGATGATGAAACCTACACTCACCTATAGACGATAGCCTGGAGCGATAAAACCAAGCAAATTACTGAACAAAGGGAGTTACATGAGATCGAATGGCTCACATGCATTTGCATAATGATGGTTCCAAGATCTTGCCTTACTGCTAGCTTGAATAAAAAAATTCTGGCACTACCTCTCATCCATGAAGCCATACGTAGGATTGCGAAAAATGCTATGCTTAAAATGAGAAGAATCTCGGGGAGGTATTGAACTTCGATGGAAGAACGATATCTCTCTGATGAAAGAACTCCCAATACTCATAACACCAACACATTTCTTCACATAGGTGAAGTTACACAGAACTTCCAATCCCACCTTGAGAATAAAGAAGAGTGGAGACACGAGAACCCTCATCCTGTTAAGAAAGGAACAATCTGTTGGAATACCGATGGATCAAGAACTGAAGAAGTTACAGAGGTCGGAGTATTTGAGCCAAGAACCAAATGCCCAGGACCACTGACTAAGTACAACATTATCTTTCTAGAGGAAGTTCAGGCAATTGAGAGATGTTAGCAGCTCTATATGAACGAAGGATACAAAAAAAAAGAATATAGCCATCATGTCTGATATTCGAGCAGCTATAGAATCGTTTCGCTCAAACATCATTAGAACTGCAAAACAAACACTATAAGTAAGAAATGATCACCCCTGTTCACTAAAAATACTGTTGAGGAACTGAGGACCCTTCAGCTATCAAGTACTCATCATCAGTATAAACTAAGCTGAATACCTTGGGAGTGCAGAACAGATTCATCTTCCACTGGGTTCCAGGACATACAGGATAATGAACAGGCAGATGCCCTTGCACGCACTCTTTCAAGAGAGATAAAGCCCTCTGATAGGACCGGAACCCTTCTGCGGTATAGGCAAGCATACTATAGAAGAAATCCTCAAATCAGAAGAAACAGAACTGAGTACAAAGTACTGGAGCTCTCTTTCGGGAAACAAACAATACAAAATGCGCTTAGATGAATTGAGGAAAAAGGACGTTTTGGAAAGTTTAATGATAAGCAGGAAGAACTGGAGAACCATAACAGGATTCATGATCTAATCTAATCTAACTGTGATAATGATTCACTTAGTTATGGAACTGTCGTATAAACTGGACATGATTATATTGCCTTCCAAAAACGTCAAAATGCGTTCTTATCGGATGTTAACGTCGTATAAGGAACCTATCTGCCAAGTGTCAAGTCGGTCCGCTTGATAGTTCCAGAGATTTCGTTATGAGTGAGTGTGAGTTAGTCAGTCTTTTATAAGAGTTCAGGATAAAAAGGTCCTGGAAAATAAAACAAAAAATGATGTATTTGTTCAAAATTTATTATATTCCTCAACATAATATCCTTGTAGCCCGATACACTTCGTCCAACGTTGTTCAAATTTTTTGATTCCATCCAAATTATGTGATTTCGGCAATCCTTCAAAATAGGCATTTATTTCAGGAATGACCTCATCGTTGGGGCCAAATCTCTTTTCGCCAAGCCATTTCTTCCAGTTTGGAAATAGACGGCGATCCAGGGGTCAAATCTGAAGAATATGGTATAGATGACGAGCCAATTCGTTGCCCAATTCATGCAAATTTGCCATTGCGACTGTGGCCTGTGCGCCGGTGCGTTGTCCTGATGGATGAGCACTGTTTCTCTGCCTAATGCGGCCACTTTCACTTTAAATCGGGGTCGAATCGATCCAACAGCTCTGCACCAAATACGCCGGTGATCGTCTTACCCTTTTCAAGGTAATCGATATGGACGATACCGTGTGCATACCAATACTCTGTCGCCATGCCTTAGTTGGCTGATAAAGTCACTTAGGCTCTGATTTGCCAGGACAAATTCACTGTTTCGACTGTTCTCTGGTCTCTGGTATATCGTGATGGATTCATCTTCCGTCCATGGTTTCGAAACGGTGCAAATAGTCCTTCGTATCGCCCTTGAACATCGCCAAACACTCCCTTGAAGTGGTCGCACGGTCGCACTTGTTGTCAACAGAGAGCAAATGCGGCCCCCCCCTGCTGGCAGATTGCTTTCTAATATACAAAAATGTATGCGGAATATCCCGTTCCCATTCGGTTGAGATACCCATATTCTCAGCAATCTCGTGCACTTCAACTAGCCCATCGTCCAATACCATAACATGGATTTTATCGACGATTTCTCGCGTTATAACCTCAATTGGGAGACCAGAACGTTCAGCATCCTTTGTGGTCATACTACCACAACGAAAATCAGTAAACCACTTGTGTTCCGCAAGAAATAATGTTTAATCAAGACGCAGAATTCACTTTTTCTCATGTTTATTGAAATCTTCGAGGTAGCTTGTTTTCGATGGGTGTCGAAACAGACCTGAATGACATATCAGTCTGAATGCGTTCTAGTTAAAGATGGTACATTAGAAAAGTCACATGGTATTTCCGATTGTGTCGCCATCTGTTTTATTTTTCAGTAACTTTTCACCTTGCCGTCGTATATAAACAGCTAATACCTGTAAAAGAAGTCGTCCGCTTCTCCGCCGCGTTAATAATTCATCTCATGTGAAAGTTTATTTGAGTTGACAGGGATATGTATAATAGGGAATTGTCTTTGCGGAGATTTTGTTTCCGTCAATTACAGAGCTGCCAATGTATCAGCTGGCTGTCATGTAAACGTTACCTGTCTTGTTGATGGGTTATGTGTTGTCTGTCATGAGAATTGTACGTGGTTATATTAGTCAAGTTAAAATAATTAGAGCGAATGCGTTTGAGATTGAGTTTCGGAAAATCCGTTCTTACCTAGTTCCTACGTTATATGAGGAACATATCCGCTGAGTTTCAAGTCGGTTTTCGGAAATTTCGCGGTGAGAGAAAAAGTCAGTGACTGTGTGAGTGGTATTTGCCTTAATAAATTTAGATTTGAGAAACTGATGATGTATCCCCTTTGCAAATGGGCTACCGTGCTCCAAAGCAATACAGTTTTTCACCACATTGAAGCGGTTTGCAAAAATTCAAATCTATGCTATCAGTAGCAATGACGCAATCGTCTCCACATTGGGTTATGCACATACGCATTCAGGTTTAGGTTTCTTGTGAGTGGGTCAAATATCGATTCCTCCACGGCGCACAGTGTAGCTTACTTCTGATTTTAGTTCACTCAGCAAGTTCAGTCTTTCAATTAGGCCGGTGAATTTGCTGGTTTTGCTCAGATCTTTTGGTAGGAGATATATCCAACCGAAGATCTCTGAATATATTGTCCAACCAGCAGGGCTCTTAGAAAACGTGTTCAGCTATTTCCTCATCCTTGAGAGATGATCGACATTATGCGATTCCCACTAAGCCGAACTTTCGTAGCCATATGCGAACATAGACATCTTATCAAAAATACTCTAGATGGATTCAGAAAGGCTTGAAACGGAAATTTCAGAGAAAATCCGGAAATTAATTTTCTCATGCCGATTTCAATACTACTTTCCTCATACTACTTATAGTGAGAGCAGTGAAATGTTGCTTCTGATTTATGAAAAAAAATGTCGCATTGAGCGATGAAGGTGATTTCCATTAAAAGTATTTGAAAATAGGCAAATTACTTGTTTCCGTATGTACGTACATTCTGAAACGTCAGTAATCTTGCTCGAACTGGCACTTGCAAAGTGTTTGTCCATGTTGACTCTGCAGTCGATTGATTTCCGTAACACCATCTGCCACTTTGCTCTTTCATCTGAGGCTTTCCGTATTGTATCTGTTTAATCAGTATGGTATTCTTATCTTCACCTCATTGTTAATAACTGATAATGTTGAATATATCTATAATGTACTCTTAAGCTCCCACCTGATTGCAGATATTGAATTCGGAAATGTATACATGAATTCATCATACTGTGACAATATGAACATCCTCTTTATAACATACAGTTAGCTCAATTGTACAATATCAGAACGTATGCTTACCGCCTCGGACAATCATCAAATTCTTAAGTCCTATTCGAATGCAGTATTCTAAGATTCTTCTGACACTTTTCCTCGTTACACAACGTGCTGGTAAATGCAAAAGAACCGTGTAACCCATAGCAATTAACTGCTTGGCCATAATTAACGGTTCAATTTTATCTGGTTTGCACTCATATTTGCCTATCCATATTATAGAACAGAATGCAAATTTGATTTCTGATAAACGAACGAAATTTACTTCTCGTTTTGAAGACAATTCTAGAGAAAATATTCTCTCTTTACTCTTGAAGTGATGAGTTAGAGATGTCATATTGAATCAATATATAAGTTT
This sequence comes from Endomychus coccineus, assembly GCA_958510875.1. Lineage (NCBI taxonomy): Eukaryota > Metazoa > Arthropoda > Insecta > Coleoptera > Endomychidae > Endomychus > Endomychus coccineus. Next base: position 59,932,541 of record OY294068.1, on the reverse strand, counting down.
ACCAATGCATTGATGTTTGATTATTTAGTTATATCTTTTGACGTTTTGACAGCTTCTTTTTACAAACCATAAACCGAGACGTACTTCAATGTAGAAACCTGAACAAAGATAGGAAAGGCATTATTCTGTTTCCTTTTCCTTGACACAAGATGTCGGATTTGTTGGAACCACGGTCGTACATACAGGTCTGGGAACTCGAGGTTGTTTCCTATGTGAGAAGTGAGTCTGCTAAGCGTCGACTTTCGCGTAGTACCAAAAGACGCCACGTAAGAGTATTCTCTGACAACTGTCAGTTGACTCGTCAACACAAGAAAACCTGCGCTTTTAGAAACAAATTACGAAATCGTGCATTGTGCAGAAATGCAAAACGGGGTACAAAAGTATAAAGCAAGAAACTTCTGTTTTTAAAGTGCCGAAAGATGCGGAAATGCAAAAAAGTGGATGCTTGCGACTCCGGATAGAAATCGTGTTAACGAAGTCTTTTATGGAGTTATTTTTAAGGTGAGTTTGACAAGATTAACAGTTATATTCCTCTCTCAAATCAGAATAGTGAATATTGCGTTACGAGAAAAATTGGCAGTGTCAACATAGCCGAAATTTCCGGACCCGCTGAGTTTACAGTACCGGAGGTTTTAGTGTATAATGTATATGTTGTAAACATAATGGAAGACAGCATACTAAACTAGTATACATGTATTTTGATTGTAAACATAATGAAAGACAACATACTAAACTAGTATACATGTATTTTGATTGTAATCCTGATTTAATCAAAAAAATGTTTATATGCGATCGATTATTTTCAAACATTTACTTTTCAAATTACTACCAAAAAAAGCCTTGGATAATAAGTACATACTCCGGAAGGAATGTGATTTAACGAGGTCTTTTATGTGTGCGAAAAAGGGGGAGTTATTTTTAAGGTGAGTAATACATTTTGACAAGAGTAACAGTTATATTCCCCTCTCAAATCAGAATACTTAGTAACACTGCTTGCGATTCCGGGAAGGAATCGTTTTACCACTTCGTGATCCAAGCGCTAGCTGGTGGCTGAGAGAGGAACTACGAGTTTGGTGACGCGTAAGAGACTCATGTCAACCATAGAGTTTCCAGACCTGTATGTACGATCGTGGTTGGAACCTCAGAAATTCATAAAATGTTCCGTCTAGTTTCCTCACAGCCTATTGATTCGCTAAAACTATTCGATGAATTAATTTCACAAACCTAGTCAGTTTGTGCGGAAAACAGAATTTCATAGAATTCCCCCGCACTTTGAGGAATCATACAACGTGTCAAGGATGTCTAGCACAGGAATATCGGAAAACATAATGAATACTGTGAAAAATGTCAATGTTATGTCAAAGGTTTCTTGATTTGTATTTGAAATAATAAGAAAGTCAAGAATCTGTCATTTCGGAGTTGAATTGAATTTGTGTGAATATTTTATGAGAAGAGACATTTTTAACGGTTAGTTTGATTTAATTCTCTAACATTTGGTGACTCCGACGTGATTGACATTCGTGATGAGAATGCCAAAGAGCTGGAAGAGGAAGATGAACAGAAATTCTTCCAAGGACTCAGTCGGAATGATGATGGTAGGTATGTAGTGTCTATTCCATGCAAGGAAGATCACCCGCTTTTATCCAGGAATAGAGAGGCCATAAAGAGACTACAGTCAGCTACAAGAAAGTTGAAAGAAATTAGTTTATTTAATGTTAACTCAAAACTTTCGGGTGATTAGGCTGCTGAGGGATTTATCGAGAACGTACCCCTAACAAGTGAGTTAAATGAGAATATAATCCATTATGTCCCTCATCGAGCTGTCGTTAAGCTGAGCAGTGCCACTAGCCCTGTTCGATGTGTTTTTGATGGATCATTCAAAATTGGGAAGACTTCTTCATTGAATGACTGTTTGGAGAAAGAAAGTTATTATATACAGATGATTCACTTATATTTTGAGAAAAGAGGATTGGTTTTATCTCGGATGTTAGGAAAGCTTTACAGATGATTGAAGTAAGAAAAAAAGGATCGAGATTGTATGAGATTCCTCTGGTGGAAGGATATTCGAAAGGAGGAAATCATCGAGTATCGTCATGTTTGGAGCAACTGGTAGTCCTTTTATTTTAGGAGCTGTGTTGGAACATCACTTGAAGAATGTTCAAACATTAGACAAGAAAATCGCTAACAAACTGTTCGAGACATTATATATCCTTTAGAAAGGAAGTTGTTATATATAGATAATTCCTGATTCATTACTACAATTTCGAGGAAAGAGGATTGGTTTTATCTCGGATATTAGAAAAGCTTAGTAGATGATTTAAGTAAGAAAAGAGAATCGGGATTGAATGAGATTCATTTGGTGGAAGGATACTCGCAAGAAAGAAATCATCGAGTATCGTCATGCTTGGAGCAACTTGTAGTCTTTCTATTTTAGGAGCCAAACATCAGACAAAAAAGTTGCTAACAAACTGTTGGAGACTTTATATGTCGATAATTGTGTTCGCTCAGTAGATACCATGGAAGATTATCAGCAACTTAGAGAAACTTCGACGGAGCTATTATTGGAAGCAAAAACAGACCTTCGACTATGGATATCAAACGGATTAAGACAAAAATCTTATCGAGATAATCATCACTATTTCAGATGTGCAGCTGTACTTCCACATAAACATGACTTGGTCAAACAGTTGATTTTGGATAAACGTAAACTATGTTGTCATGCTGGAGTAGGATTCATGATGACCAAATTACGTGAAAATTATTGGATCCTCAATTCGAGAAAAACTATCAAATCTATATAGCTAATACCGGGAAAGGATGGAATGGTTCGAGCTGTGGAAGTTGATTTTTAGCAGAAGAGAAAATCGAATTGAAATGTGTATATGTCCATAATTCAATCGTGGGGGATGTGAAAATGTTAAATTTTTTTGATTTGTAATAGAAATAACAAAAAAGTGAAAAATCTGTCATCATCCTTGAGTGAATTTGTGTAAATATTTTACGAGAAGAAATATTTTAAGCGATTAGTTTGATTGGATTTTCTAGCAAATACGGTTTTGGTTAAAAGGGGACATGTTACGTTATTGAAGGCTCATTCATATGAAAGTATGAAATTCCCAATATCTATCTTGATTTCAAAGTTATTCTGGAAAAACTGAATTTCTTGATTCCCAATTTTATTTCTGGTTACCTTCAGAGATGAAACAATAAAAAATGAGCAGCTGTTTATAAGTATTCTAGTTTTAATGTCAATTTGAATATCCGACGTTTTCGATCAACCGTCTTGAGCTTTTTCCCTTAAACAATGGCTTCATATCACGTTTTGAGATTCTTTCAATCTACAGTTATTGTGGTATCACATGTGATTGCTCGATTTCAGACAAGTTTCACAACGCATTAAGAATTTTTTAAAAACCTGCATTGGAGAAATTGGAGATAATGGTTAAAGAGGATCAAAACTTTGAGTTGACTTTATTTATATAGGTAATTGTTTAAGCAAAAACGAAAAGGCAACGAACGATAAATTATATTTAATACTAGACTTGCGGAAGGCTAAAATTGAGAATTTTTGGCATTCAGATAATTAATTCCGAGTCACAGTAGCAGGACTGGTACTGGCGACTTTTCGCAAATCGTTACAGGTGGCTTCTTCAGGGCAGCTTCATTCTCGAACTGAAACTGATTCTTCTCGCTCCTGTAGCTGTTGATTATGTGAAAATTCCACACCTCATGGTTTGATGCCTTTGTTCCTGTGGCTGATGTTTTGTTTCTCAACTCTGTTGTTGTGATCATGTGCGGAGTGGAGTTTTCAAGGATGGGTTTCAAATGTTGGGAAGGTACTAACACAAATAATCTAAACCATGACCCAGGATATTACCTTTCTAACCTCTCCTAGAAAATCTCACTTCGCATACATGATCACACATCGGCAGAGCAGCAACCACCGGAACAAAGGCAGTGAACAATGTAGCGTGAAATTTTCACAAAATGAGTACCGGTACAAAAACCAGAGGAATTGTTTTCAAATCAAGCCTGAAACCTGCCTTGAAGATACCACCTGCAATAGTTGTCAAAACTTTGGGATCGAGCTATGCTACTAGGACGCGGAATTCTTCCTGGACCCAAAGATTTTCAAGATCTGTTGAATGCTAGTAGAAAAGATAATTTACTACTTTTTTCTTTTAACAATAACTATTGCTGGTTGCCCAATTTCTCTAATTATCCTCTAATGTAGACTCGTACTAAAAACTTTCTCAAAAAATCTTGATGAGTGTTGAAACTGATCTGAAACGTGATCCATCACATGTGATAGATCTATGAGTACTGGATGAAAAACAGCTTGAAATTTTGCATGAAAATAAGTTGTTTTCGAATAAGTGTCTTTTATTTTGTTTCATCTCTGACGAAAACACTTGTAAATGGACTACATAATGTGTTTAACAAGGGTCGATACTAGTACACAAGAGGGAGGACATGCTCCAAAATCTTGTTCACCTATTGCCGAGTTCGGCATTAATTGTTATAGTCGAGCAATGCCGAAAATAATTGTGAGTGCCTTACGACATGCCGAATTCTTATGGTACTTCTGATTCTTCATAGGTATTGCCAAGGCCATTGCCTTAATGCTGAAGATGATTTCTAATGGCCTTTTTAATGCTTCCTATTGTGCAGCAAGCTTTTGAAAATATGAATTATAGAAAAATATTGCCACGCGCCAGTTTTTTGGTATAGCGGAAGGTTTTTAAGTGAATATTGGTTTGGGAGCGAGAGGCCTCTTGTTTGAGATAAGTTAATTGTAATTTGAATCAAACTACATTGGTAGAACTGCTTCAATACAATTCATCAAAACAAATTAATAAATCAAACAAAATATGATAAAAAATAATCTGAAAACTATTCCGATTCGAATTGGCGATTGTGAATGAATTTATTGAGGTCAATATAACAGTTGTTTTCTGGCAATCAAAATGCACTTACCCTGTTGGTCTAATATTACAATTTCCGCTAGACTCCCTTGTAGAAGTAAGGCAGAGAGAATTAACATACTCGAGTTTTACTTCGGGTTGAATTATGGGTGTTATCTGCGCAGTCGACGCAACGACGCCACTGGACAAACTCCCGGATTCACGGTCTATGGTTACGACATCCTGAAACCAGGAAATTGGACGTCGTTCGCCACGCCGAAGCCGTTCCCGAGGACGCCGAGCATCGCCACAACCATGTTCGCCAATACCAGGCTCAGTATCAACGCCGATACGCCGGCCCCGATGATTTACTTATCAATCTCGAACCAGGAACCTAGGTCCTTGTTTGCGGAGGCTGGCGATCCGGTCTCGCGAAACGATGGGATTGTCCATATGGAATCCTGTTGCCTGCCGGAGAGCAATGTCATTGGATTGACATCGATGTACGTCCTGTCAAGCTGCACGTCAACGACCTGCGCCGTGCCTCGGACCCAGGACAACATATCCTAGCTCCTGATCAACCTGACGAGAATGAAGACGACCCCCAGGATCACCCCGCTGCCTGACCTGTGCGCGTAGTGTTCATTCGAGTTAGTGCATATAGTGTGAACATGATCCCCATGTTCATTATATGTATGTATATAATCATACACCACACAGCTTGTATATGCCAGGATGCCGAAGACCACCAGGATCAAGCCGAAGCCTCTCCTGTAAATATCCATAACATGTTCTATAGATTCATTCTTCATATAGGTACCACCAGGATCGAACAGAAGCAAGCATTGTATGTACCTATATGTTAATACTCTTTGTAAAAATGTAAATTTCTGTACATATGTCATCCTGTCCGGCCTGAGTTTCTGCAGTTCCTTAGGCCTTAGATTGAATGGTGGGCAGTTCTCCGAAGCCATGAAGGTCTTTTTCTTTTTTTTAAGCTCACATTTATTCCACGCATATAGCAACTAACGCAAGCAACCCAACGCAAGCAAACACACACACACACACACACACACACACACACACACACACACACACACACACACACACACACCATCAAACATCACCATTTTAAACTTCCAATCTCCCAATAAAGTCATCAACAGAGGGGACGACTGACACAAGCCTTAAAGTCAGTTATCGATTATAAACACGTTTGTCATCGATAACTCGACTGATTTCATTGTACCCCTCGGAAGTTGTCGGTATTTGCCGTCGACGACCGAAGAGTGAACTCATGCGCGGAGTTCTCAGCACTCGCGGGTTTTTCCCGGATTCTCACGCTGCAGGCTAAACCCATCTCTGGCTCCATATGCATAGTGATTTCGGCTCGACCAATCACAGGCAATATCGCGACTTTCTTCCCAGACTTTTTGAATAAAAGGCAACTGCATTTCTTCATCGGTATGCATCGCTAGCTTCGCCCTAGTCTGTGTATCAAGCTTTCTAAGACAGTGGCCCCTACCAAAGCAAAACCACCTGATTATCAGCCGGAGGCTATGCTCCCCAAAGGACATAACTCTGCGAATCGATTGTGCTCCGCCGTTAACATCGACTCGTCGCTCCGACTCGCTTGCTCTAGCTGTCTCGCCGTCCGGCACAGTCCGACTGATCATCGCCCCGCTATCTTTCAACGCTGCTTGCTCGTTCTAGCTGTGTTTACGTCCACGTGAGTGTTGTTTTATTTACTAAGTGAATTCCTAGTGCTTAGTTATTATCACGTCACTCTATTGTATGTCCAATTATACACGGCACTGCACTGATACAACTTACATTTGATTTTCCCTGAGCTTTACATATACCTCCAGTATATGGACCAGTGAAACAACCTAGTAGACGGTGAATATTGTGTTTTGTGTATATTTGAATATTAGATCTCTATCTCGCCCTACGCGCTTTCTATACCTGGTATACCAGTCTTAGCATCGCCCCATTTTATCGCCCTCTGTACGTATTGCCTATTTAACCTGTAGTAATAAACAGGGCACAGTGCTCCTGTCTTTTTTTATATTTCTGTTCCAGAGCTAGCTGCAGGACGCAACAACCCCAAAGAGCCCCCTTGCAGAGCCTCACATCACCAAATCACCCAGTGACTGACACCTTCGATATCACAGTGGCGCCTCAACGTGGGGCTTCATTCACCATCCACAACCATCACTCACCAAGTCGCAACATACCATCGATATCAATGCTCCAAACTACCACCACGCAAGCTACCTACAGCTCTGAGTTTTTTTCTTTTACAATATTACAAGCAAAATTTAACTCAGGTTGTGCCCATTGAATTTGAAGAATGTCTTCGTTGACTGTACACTTATATGAACACAACTTGATAAATTAATTTAATCTCTATCTAATTACTTGAATTTAATTTGTTACAATACTGGCATACAGGATATTAATTGATTCCAAAAAAATATGGTATTAGGAACAAACATTAACATGGATTAATTTATATTTGCCTTGACTAGAAAATTACTTACAACTTTATAGAGATATTATCTCAATAACAATCAAATCAAAATTAAAAGTATTCTGGTTACTCTGTATATTCTAGGTGAAATATATATGGCTTGAATCAATGCAAGCAATGGATTATTCTTTAGGGAGTGAACACAGACTGGTCAAGAAGTTTAGCTTATCGAATGAGTAGGTGGTGAAGAAATAACCTTTCTTCTAAAGATAACTCGTTTTTATGAAACCAGTGACGCTGGGGAGACCCCTCAAGCAAACAGAAAAAGTTCTAATTCAAGACACCGGGGGCAGACCCCACCCATATGTTATTAAAGCGACCTATAGGAATGAGACTAGGCGGAATAACAGTCCGTGAAAACTCTCTCCAACTACACGTGATTGACTTAGCTGAGCATATTTCCTTACGGAACATTACCAACATTTATTCTAATATTTGTAGGATATAACAAGTGAGTTCATTTAAAATTTCATCATTGTATAGTAGTATCTGAATGTTAAATTGTTATTGTAATCATGTATTAATTTTAAGGAAATTGAGGGTAACTTGAGAATTTTAAAGCATAAAGAAATTTGTAAGCATAGAAGATTTTAGTAGCATAAAGTTAATTTGTAAGTATTTGGAAGATTTCACATGATACAGGGTTCATAAATAAATACAATATAAAAGTATTAACTTTTCAATCAAAGTATTGTATTTAATTCCATATAAATTATTTAACAATTGGCGCCCCACGTTGGGCGCCAATTGATAAGATACTCTCTACTGAGTTTTTGAATTGCCACACGTTGTGGTGACAATTATTAACTGAACTCTTACTGAGTTTTGAATTTTCAATGAATTATATTTGTTGTGTGATTTTCTTTTGCTCCGGCTAGCTCTTTATTTATTTTCATTTTTACTTTGATTGAATTGATGTTATTATTATATTATATGGATTGAAATAAAAAAAACTATATTTAAAATGTTAAAACTTTGATTATTTATTATTTTATGAACCCTTACAATTATTTGAAATCTTTCAATATTTACAAATTAACTTTATACTACCAAAATCTTCTATGCATACAAATTTCTATTTTATGCTCTATAAAATTTTCTATGTTTCAAGTTAACCTCATCTCCTTACTTTAATACACAACTACAATAACAAATTTAACATTCAGGTGTTCTTGCACAATGATGAAATTTTAATTAGACTCACTTGTTCAATCCTACAAATATTGGAATAAATGTTGGTAATGTTCCGTAGGTTTTTATATCTTCTTATTTTATTTGGTAATCCACTTTTAAACACATTTACTGTGCTTTAAACTATGCACAGGTAGAACTTGTTGATACTTCTTTTAATTTAGGAACTTGTTGATATGTTGTTGATAATTGTTTTATTCATTTTTAAGATATAAAACTTTGTTGTTTATTACAAACTCGAACTGGAACAATTGGGATTTGGTTTCTCTCCGATGCAACTTAATTAAATAACTTCGGTTATGTTAACCTTTACTGACGTTGAAATGAAGATTTATGAATACTATTTGCTGCCTCGTATAGAAGTACTAATAAACTTCGGATATGTTAACCTAAATGAGTTGCACGAGAACCACAGCTTCTTTCTAGATGTTGATGCAAACTTTGGTTATGTTAGAACTAATTGAGTTGCCAGAGAAACACAGTCTCTGCTTAGATATTATTGCAAACTTGGATTATGTTAAACTAAATGAGTTGTCAGAGGAGCACAGCCTCTGCTTAGATATTGATGCAAACTGACTAGCTTTCCTTTGATTTTGCCTTTTATAGTACCAACAAAAGGAAGCTTGTTTTATGTAATTTCGACCAATCAGATAATTTTCTAAGTATCTAGTAAGCTATTCCCATTGTTGGGATGACAGTTCTTCAGCATTGTTGAATTTTGACACATCTTAATTGTTGTATCGACCAATAGGAATTTAGCATTTTGAAATTTTTGATATATTGAAGATTTTCAAGTTAATCAAAGTTATTGTTCATTCTACTATCTACTATTTGAATTCATGTTAACAACATTTCTTCCCATATTTTGATATATAATAACCTATGATTAGGTTCTAATTAACTTAATAATTCTGATCATTATGTCTATTTTGACAGTTGTCATTGCTCAAATCTAATACATGATTTTAAATATAAATAAAACTTATACAACTTTGTAGAACTGAAATGTCTTAATACTATCTCACATCTATTACTTATTCTCAATTTATTCTGATAGTTTGCTATTTTCAGATAGTCTTTAAATCATTTTAATTATGATTTTCTCTTTTCGTATTACTGTACGTTTATCCACTTTTCACTGTTTCTTCTATACACTCCTATAAACAATTTTACATTTGTGTTTTATAATAACACAATCTTTAATATCTTATTCTACTTACATATTTAACTCTAAATAATGTTTTTAATTCCATATTATATATACTTTTTAGACTTTTCTATTTTTAATGTTTCGGCAAATTCTTATTCTACCATTTTATTTTATATCGGAAATGAAATCATAACAATACAAATATCTTTATTTCATACTATTTTCTGGCTTATCACCATTAATTGACCCAAATATTGGGTGATTGAGTTATACATTAGCCTCAACTCGGGTCGACTTTTTTATCTTCAAGAACGACACATTCTTGATTCTGATAAGTTTATTCACCTACGATCCATTGAAGAACCTGATAAAAATGTTGTATTATTTATTAGTATTCGAGTTATATATTTCAATAAGCTATATTCGAAAGATTCTTTTTAAGTTGTTCTAGCTCATTCATAGTGAAAATATGAGGAGGGCAGAAATCTTCATTGGCTAGAAGTTTCTCCAAAATAGGTAAAGCAGTTTCTATACCAAATTTGGCAATGTTTGCCTCATCGTGTTCGTTTTCCTTGAGAAATTTCACAATTGCTTCATTTGGCTGTACTCTACAAAGTCTCTTCAATAGATGGAAGTCTAGTATTGTTCGAATAATGTATACTCCAGGTATTATCTTAGCATTGACCTTATACTTCTTACAATTTGCCAGGAAAGACACATACATCTCGTAGCTGAATGAGGCTTGGGTGATTATATATTGTGCTCCAGCTTGAACCTATCGATTGAAATAAGGTTCAAAACTTCTCAAAATCCTCTAACTAATATATAATTCCTGAAATGGCAGCTTCAGTATATTCCAATTTGAATTCTGTAGTGGAGGCTCAGATCTGAGCTCAATCGGAAATATGAAGTATGTATTTCAATTTGGATGACTACAATAGAATGAGACGTTTAAGGATGCTTCTATAGTTCGAAATCAGTCTAGATTTTTATAGTACAGTCATCCTGGAAAAAATTTGGGTCCAAAAAATTCCAATGGACTTTTTCAAAGTTTAAGGGGGTATTTCGGTGCGCTAAACACGATGGTATGGTCCAAATTGAGCTACCGGATACGGAACTTGCCGCAAATCGCCGATTTATGGTAATTTTTTGGCCATTTTCGGGTTTTTCAAAAATATAACAAAATCTATGCATTTTTATGAAAACAGTCAAGAAAGCAAAGTTGTATGCTTATCAACACTCATCATCTGGTTCAAACTAGATGGCGCTAGCGTTTTTAGAACTCAAAATATGGCCATTTTAATGTGGCGAAAATGGCATTTTTTGCGTTTTTCGAGAATAGGGCCGAATCTATGCATTTTTATGAAAATAATCAGGTGAGCAAAGTTATAGTAGTCAGAAATACCAGTAATCTGGTCCAAATAAGATGGTGCTAGCGGTCATGAAACTCAAAATATGGCCGTTTTATGACACCACATCCGCTTTTTATCGCATAGGTAAATTAAAGTTTTTTGATCTGAAATTTTTAAAATACAATATTGCTGGATTTTATGAATCCAATCCAGATATTAGAAAATGTTGGAATATCTATAATTCGCGATTTGTATGCACCAAATTTGTCGTAGATCTGGGCGTTCTTAGAAATATTTGCTTTCGCAAGTGAGCACAAAAATCGGATTGTGACTTAGAGAGTTTGCCGCCAACTAATGGTGCTGCAAAACAGCATATTTTCCAGATATATTACCAAATACAAATATGGCTTGGTAATGAAAATATTGATCCGGAAAAATGGGATTGCCAGAAAACAATAAATGGTTAAGTACCCGTCCAAATTGACAGAGAAGCAGCTCCTGAAGACTTATTGAAAATAATTTCTTGTAGCTGTAAAATGAAATGTACGAGCAAAATATGTACTTGCCGCAAAATGGGTTTACATTGCAGTCCATTATGTAAGCATTGTGAGGGAAAAATCTGCTCAAACTGTCCTGAATCAAACGTAAGTTTGTTTGATACAGACGAAACGAGTGATAGAAATGATCCAGAGCAAAATAATCCTGACGTCGATGATGTGGATGAAGATCTAAGGCTAATTACCTAATTAGAACCTAAGGTTCTCATTAGTCACTGAAAATATAGACGATCAAGATATTGAGAGTGAAATTAACAATGACCATATAACATCATCGGTCATGTTTGGGAGTAGTGACAGAGAGGACAACATCATCGACACATCGTGCACTTCTGATTGCACGACTGAGAGTAAAAGCAGCGTTGATATTCCAACAAAAAGAAATCGGAAGAGGAAATGAACTTCTCTTCATCAAATATTCAAAAAAAATAGTTTTAAGTTAGCATGTACTGTTTGTAGATCGTAATTTTTTAGAGATTTAGTTCAAGGTTTTGTAAGATCTTTTTTAAGATTTAGTTTAAGCTGTTTCATGTTAAATAGAGGAGAAAATTAGAAACTCAAATTGAAACTACTTTTTTGAATCGTTAATTGTTAATATGCCATTTTTTATTCTTTTTCTCTTTTCTTTTAATCCTTCCATTGATCCTCAATAAAATGCTGTATTTAATTTGGGCCTGCATTCATAAATAGGTGAAGAAGCATATGAAATCTCAGAAAAACAGATGAAACTGCAATTTGTAAAATAAAACCGCTATATTTTGAGTTCAATGACCACTAGCGCCATTTAGTTTGAACCAGATTATGGGTATTTCCGCCTACTATAACTTTGTTATCTCTACTATTTTTAAAAAAATGCATATATTTTGTCCTATTGTCGAAAAACCCAAAGAGTTATTTTTTTGACGCTTAAACGGTCATATTTTGAGTTTCATGACCGCTAGCGCCATCTAGTTTAGACCAGATTACTGGTATTTTTGACTACTATAACTTTGTTTTTCTGACTATATGCATGAAAATACGCAAGTTTTGTCCTATTGTGAAAAAAAGACAAATAGTTTTTTGACGCTAAAACAGCCATATTTTGAGTTTAATGACCGCTAGCGCCATCTAGTGTGGGCGGGTATTTTTGACTATTACAACTTTGATCCCCTGACTATTCTCATAAAAATGCATAGATTCGGCCCTATTTTCGAAAAAACGAAAAAATTGCCATTTTAGCCACATTAAAATGACCACATTCTGAGTTCCAAAAACGCTAGCGCCATCTAGTTTGAACCAGATGATGAGTGCTGATAAGCACTACAACTTTGCTCTTGACCATTTTCATAAAAATGCATAGATTTTGTTATATCTTCGAAGAAACCGAAAATGGTAAAAAAAATGGCCATAAATTGGCGATTTGCGGCATGTTCCGTATCCGGTAGCTCAATTTGAACCATACCATCGTGTTTAGCGCTCCAAAATACCCCCTTATACGATGAAAAAGTCCATTGGAATTTTTTGGATTTTTTTGCTGTACAAAATTTCCTAGGATGACTGAACTATTAAGCGATACGCTAAAGGAGACGAATAACTAACCACGTAACCTACAAATCTGCCAATCTTCAATTTGTCAAATATAATTCGAGTTTTCGGTCGCTCCGGGGTATCCACATCTTCCAAAAATTTTGTTGCACACAATATTATTTGCAATCAAAGTGTTTTCGAATTCCGTTAGCATAGAAATATTGGTTACGTTCATTTTTGGCAATGGATAGATTGAAATAGCAGACAAGGGAAATTCTGTGACATGTTGTTATGATTTGAATTGCGCCGGATCGAGAAAATTGGATAGTAAATGGTATACTATGACATTTACAGAATGCAATGAACACCGAATTGTTTGCTGACTCCTCAGTAGTATATTTGGGGTTGCTCTATGAGGACATATTATTTGTATTGGAGGGTTTAATTTTCATGGTCCTGCGCAGGGCATAATTATGAGGAATATTTCCTAGGTTCGTAATGAACCACTTGTCTTTACTACAAAATGGAGTATATATTGAATTAGATTGAACTCGAGTAACGGAAGTTACAAATAAAAATTATAATGAAACAGTAGTGAGTTCTACAATATGGTTGAATTATAACACTATAAATAACAAATAATCACCCTTATCTACTAAAAATACTATTAAGGTACTGAGTACCTTTCGGGGTCTCAAGATCAATTCAAATACCAAGAACATAGTTGTATATAATTTTATAAATTCTCGGCAAATAGATCACACTAACACAAACGCTTATCATTTTCGTCTTTACGTACGTAACGGTCTCACGACCATCATCATAAGACGTATCAATGTCTAGAACGTGATTTCTTGAGACCGATTGTATCATCACAAGGCGTCCTTATTGCACTAATTTCGATTAAAAATGCCCACGTCGCCGAAACGAACAGAAGCACGAGTGATCGAAAATGTGACACATCTTTTATGTATATGGATATGTATCAAGAATTCACTGCATAGCAATTTACCCATAAACTTAGAATTCATATCAAAACGGAGTTTTTTACACGACTGAAGGACTGAACCAAAAATATAACGCTCGAGTATCCAATTTCGAACCAGATGTTGAAGATTTATGAGCTTATAGGAAAAAGTTGTCATACTTTAATATTGCTATTTGAGTATTTTGCCCAAAATATACTTTTAACATTATACAGACGAATGCAGGAATTTGCAAGGGTTTTAATTAATTAAATTAGTATAAATCTAACCTAATGATTGATCGTCTGTTCTATGATTCACAGATTGGAGTAACGTTTTATGTGAGCCATCTCCAGAATAGATCTTTTATAATAATAGGTTCTTCCTTAGTTAAAATAACAACATTTTTGTAATCGAATTGATGGTTTCAATCAGAGCAGTGTTTAGCAAGGGCGGTGGAATTTTTTGTTTCTTGTACTATACTTATGGCCATACATTCTTTTTTGTTAATGTTGTTTGGAGATTCCTGTATGAGTCTCATCTCAATCTATAGAATTCAATTTATATACTTACTGTGTGCGTTTGTTTATCTTTAGATATCGAATGTTTTAGATTTGAAAAATATTTCACAACACAGTTAGTAGGCTTATGCGCAACATTTGTATCATACTTTTTCAACATTTCTCAATTTTCTCTGAGGTCTCCGGAATGTATGATAAAGTTATAAATTTATCTGTATTATCGCTTATGCTATTTATATATACATTTTATTTTAAATTGATGCGAAGACAAAAATAATAGTCATATGTGTTAGTGTGACTTTTTTATCGAGAATTTATATATAATTCATATGTGGGTCGAAAATAAATATTAAAATTGTATATAATATATATATACAAGGTGTTCCTGGGGTGGAAGGTACCTCCATAACTCCATTTCTATTTGAGATATCGAATAGCGTTTTCCTTTTCAACGGTACCTAGGGACCTTAAGCACAATTTGAAATTGTTTTCATCCACAGATCGTTACAGCAGGTACAGAATAGATCACCAAACTTATGTTTCCTTAATACAAATCCCCTATGTTTTAGCATGAATGTGAAGACCTTTTGATTTATTTCAGAATGGATTCGATGATAATAGGGAAATTATGAATCGTTTAGATTTTATGGCGAACAAAGAGGGAAAATGCGTAATATTTGAAAAATTAGTACGACTCCACTGTTGGAAATAAATCAGAGAATGAAGTATCTAGTGCTTTTCCGTGTTCTAAATTTTCATTGGAGTGCTTATTTATCAAATATTTTGAATTACCATATACACAGGCTATGTCGAAATGCTAACAGGTAATACCCTAATTCTTATCAAGTTTCTTGGATCTTTTTCTACCGTTCAATTTTTTTGATAAGCTTTCCAAAGATATAGGTAAGTGCATAGTCTATTTTGGAGATCTGAAGGAATTCATTGAAAAACGTTCGTGTTTTGTCCAAAACAAAATTTATGTAGGCTCTGTTATTGAATCTGACTTATTAGATTCACTTATACATTATGAAAATTAATGCCGATTTGAAAAATACACTATATTTTGAATAGATGAACAGCAATTCAACAATTTTGATTTATCTCCAGCTGAGGGAAATATTCAGAACCCTGCAAACGTGGTTAACTTTCAAAAACAGTTGAAAAACTCGAAATCAATACTATGTCCATGTATTATATCACAGATCGACCAAGATTCAAATGAGGAATCCAAAAATGTCCAAATATTATATTTGTTCCATTTATAATTACGAAATTTTATAACGTCCAGATGAAATGTGATATATGTGAGATAAACAAAAGTATTTCTTGTATAGGTATGCACCACACGATTCGTTACAACTTTGTTTTCGAAGTTTTCCCCTAAAGCTTATAATAATCATGTTTACATACATGGAAACACTATCATAACAAGTTTTGATGAACTCACATTTAGGGAATATCAGTCATTAGAAATAGACTAAATTTTCTGAATCAAGAAGATATCCAGATTATTTGACATATTATTGATGAATAAACGTAAGAATTGAACCATAGGTGGGATTCAAACTCACATTGATGAATAATGTCTGATCTAGCATTTTAATCAATTATACCATTGATTGTATAATTTTTTTTTTAATATTTGTTAATATAAACCTCTGAAAGGATAGTAGATCATTGGTGAACGTGGCGGTAGCCCGCTATAGATTAATTATTATGGACTATCAATGAATTTGGTATATATTATTTTCAAATTTATTAATATTCGAGTACATTCAATAATTGAAATTCATTAGAAACAATCTGAGACTTTCTAGTTCGTTCATAGTAAAAATATGAGGTGGTAAGAAATCATTATTATATAGAAGTTTCTTCAGAATAGCAAGACACGTTTCTGTACCAAATTTGGCTATTGCTTCTTCATTGTGTTTATTGTTTTTCACGAATTTTCTTATACTTTCATCTGCTGGTACTTTACAAAGCTTCGACAACAGAGCGAAGTCGGCTGATGATCGCATTATGTAGACTCCAGGTATTATCTTAGCATTCACACCATACTTCTTACAACATGTCAGAAATGACAAATAGGGCTCGTACGAAAGTGAGGCTTGGGTAACTATATATTGTGCTCCAGCTTCAACCTATCGATATAAAATAAGATTCAACACTTCTAGAAACTCGTGATAAATAAATGCAGTCGTGAGATACAAAAAAAATCAAAATGAATTACAAATTGTGTAATTTTCTATTACTATTTAAGTGAAAATAATAGTATTTTCCATGCCATTATCTTGATCGATCAGTTATGTCCATGACGTTAGCAGAATACATTGATCACGTATTCTTCTGATATGTAGTAGGTACTACTTGCTATTTCTGCCAAGACTCCTTCGACGTTGCTTCATGAGATCACAAGATATTTCAAGGAGAACTAACTATTTTGTGATTTTTAATTTGTTTCGTTTCGGCAACGTGGGCATTTTTCATTGAAATTAGTGCGATAAGGACGCCTTATGGTGATACAATTATTTTAAGAAATCACGTTTATACAATTATACGTCTACTGATGATGGTCGTGAGACCGAAACGTACGTAAAACCGAAAATAATGAACATATGTGTTAGCGTGTTATTACGGATATTTTGGATTGGTCTCATTTATTATGATACTGATACATGGGAATTATGTTTGGAATGCAGCATCATTCAGATGTATATTTCTACAAGAGGTCATTTGTTCAGTCATAGTTTCCATAGCTCACACACATAAGTCTGGTTGTATTTCGCCGATAATGCGATAATTATAATTGTTGCAGACTTATCAGCGTAGAAAATTTTAATAAAAGAACTGAGTACTTGATCTTGATAGAGGCCAGTTCATGTCACCACAACGAGAAATTTTACCAGCAGGGAACATATTTTAATACATCCCATGTTTCTTGTGTAGTTGGAATGGTAGCACCATCCTGGTGATACTATATGTTTTTCGTATTTATTTCGTTCAAATCAGGCCAGAAAAAATATGTTATCATATCACTATAGAGAATATCATTCACAGTCGAAGTAATCCCATCTAAATTTCCGAAAAAGCACGGTCCTATAACATCATCAGCGCACAAGGTACCCTTAAACTGATGTATTTATCTTCTCCAAACCACATGAGGATTTTAAACTCCCAATATCCTGCACTTTTGCTCTTTAACATGACCATCGAAGTGAAAACAAGTCTAGATACTTATGATGATTATTTTGAAAAACAATCTACTTGGATATTGAGATGTCTATGATCTCTAGATTCAAGTGAACGTGAAGTGGAAATTTTCTTCCAATATTCGCTCCAAAGGGGTTCTGATGTTGAATTGTCTGCAAAAATGGCGGGAAACTTTCTGTTGTATCACCCGTTACAGGGAAAATAGCAAAATCACATAAACATGACCATAATTATTTTTGGAATTATAAAATCGGTAGATAGGATGAACCAAGTATTAATATTGAAGTTCATGAGACAGAATATTTACTTTGAAGGTTCAATTTTAACACTTAACAAAATATCGTATGTGCACTCCTTGTCGACTCCTAAACTATTTACTCCTCCAGGAACCTCTCCAAATTTATTGTACGTTTTCTTAGTTCAGTCAATAATGATTTTCACCTCTGTTTTTGAACCGTCATCCATTCTTATAATACTTTGGGATGTTTTAGGGAATGTACTAGAATAAATTTTAACCTTCCCCGGGGTGCGCTTTTTCCCATGGTTGGTCAATCATAGGAAAATTGGACCTTGACTTACCAAAATTGGATGCTAATGACGTAATTGTTTTGAATAATTCCGCATAACTCTAGGCAAAGAAAAATGTTCAAGCTGCTGCTAAGAAGCTGACATCAAGGGTTAGCAATTACCTAAAAACATTCCATCTCAAATGTTGAGAGTTTATATTCTCGATATAGTTAGCGGACTTTTTTCGGAAATTGAACATCATGTTGCATCCTAAAATATAACATTCAAATTTGCTGATCTTTGCTGATCAAGATTCGTGATTGAAATGCATTTGGCTGCCAAGTAGAAACATCGAAAAAAAGAATTTGAAACTTGATAATGTAATCGGAGCACCTATTGATTCACTTATTATGAATTCAAATTGGAATGGAAGCTAATTTTTCAGAATAAATCTATGTGCTTTTCATTGTTAATGTTCCCTTTTCGTTTAGAGTACAGACAATACATTCATTGATATTATTGTATCATAGCGGGTAAATTTTGTAGACGTTGCCCTGTAGATGACAATATTTTATCTTAATGTTGTGCGACCTTCCCTAACCTAGTTGGAAAGTTCTATACGTCATACAGACCTTTTGTTGAAATTTATTATATGGTTTCCGCAGAAGCAAAGTTGAACTATTAATTCTGGAAGGTAAGACAAAGAGTAAGTACAAAGAGGAAAGGAAGGAACCAGTAACATTTCATTTCATCAACAGATGATACTCCTCACTGGTCACGTCTTTATATAGAAATTTGTTTGGGTAAGTAGGCTTCAAAAACTACCGTCACGTGTGGGATACACTGAATTTTCATTATTATGAGGACCAAGGCTATGGAATCGGCATTATTAACATCATCAGAAAAGCTGGAATTTACGGGAGGAACTAGATACAAGAACGGTGCCTAACCTCTTCAGGACACTAACCACATATCCAGACACCCGGTCTTGACTAGAAGTTGGACCGGTAGCTGTACGTTCACCGCGCTATTTAATTGAATGGTTCAATAAAATCTATTCAAGAGCCGTCGCCTGAAAACATACAGCATACCGTCACCTGTGCTGATAAAACTAAGCTACGCATAGTGCACTAGCTAAACTGGGAACATAAGAATCAAGTAATCCTCCGAAAGGAAAGAATATTCTTATGAATACGTGAGATATGGAAAAGAATACTGACACGGATAAGTGGATCATTCATGATCCAAAATGATCCAGAAGCACAGAAGATTCAAAAGTTTGAGGAGCGCTGACCTACACCAATATACAACAATTCGTTTGATTGCTCAGCATCCTCAAGAGATTCTCATAAAATTTCGATATACTGATGACGTATTTTGGAACTGTAAAAAGTGAACAAGTTTTTGTCAAATTATTTAGATTAATTTGCAAGACATCACTGGAACTCTAGGAATAATTAGTGTTGTCGTCAGTACGTTGATGAGATAGTCTTTCCTGAAATATACATGAACATTTTGAAGATCAAATTTCAGTCTCATTCTTGGATTGAAGAATTACATTGCCCGTAACGTAACATAAGTCGCCATTCACGTAAAAGGGGAAACACGACCGGGAAGAATACATGGTGCACTTCTCAGGAACATCAACGACTTCAGACATAACACGCAAGGTTTGAAGGTACACAGAACTGGAACCTCTCATATGAACCTCTAGGGAAAACTGGCAGGCCTCCAAAAAGGTGATAGGCATGGACAAAACGAAATGGGCAATGGATTCGTTCCAACTGTATAAATCGCCTGGATCGACTCCCCTAGGAATGTACCTTCTAGTATACAAAATATGCTTGGTATAGGGCCAGTCCTGCACCAGGGTATATACCAAAGACTCAAATAACAATCACGGTCTTCTTCATCCCCAAACCTTGAAAAACAAAACAGAATGGGGCGTCTTGTCAAAAACTGCTGGACAGGAATATTAGAGAATTATCAACCTTTACACAGAGATCTATGATATGCCTATACAGCAGGCAAATCTACAGAAATAGCACTGGACTACAGATGCATTCCTAAGCATTGAGGGAACATTCAACAACACTCTCGACTCCATCTGAAGAACATAGAGAAGAACAAGCATACATGAAACGTATCCATTTCTCTCTAATGGGTGAATAACCATAGTTCGTATGTGGTTGGATTATTAAAACTCAACCAGTTGATTATTAACTTTATTCAAGTAACCAACTCCATGACACTCAGCACTCATCGCAGTCTGTCTCTTCCTTGACTTTTATTACAAGCTAATACAAATCACTACACTAGCAGGTAAAAAAGGTATGAGGAAAGAGGATCCAGTTGAACATAGATGATGTATAGATCGTACATACTGTCCCCTTGAAGCTACCGAGTTTCAACAACTCATATGCAAATAATAAGAGATAATTTATATTGCATTGCAATTGCATTACAATAACTTGCCTATGGAAGAGAACTTATACAAGACAATGTTATAAATAATATATAAAAAGTTGAAAAATATTGGTAAATGTATAAACACTATTAATATACACGATTTAGAGATACATAATCGCATACGAAATCAATATTTATATATGTATCAATTATTTAACACTTCGAATATCGAAATACTCTGTCGGGTCACCATTTCAGCACCTGAACACTGTCATTATCACTGTACCGCAAATTGTTATCTAGGCGTGAGAGACACACCTTGAAGTAGCAGTATTCACGCTGATGACTCGTACATACTCATCAGTTCTTAGGTGGACATCGCAGAATCGTCTCATTTTCCATGATAGGTGAAGCAAGTTGTCTTCTACAAGAATCACCAAGGCACCCATGAGGTTTGAGCTTGTTGCGATACCATTTTTTGAGATTTTGTATACTGGTCTCTAGGGGCCGTCAAGGATGTAATTATTTCTGAAATCCGATTTCCAACGGAAATTTTTGATGAATGTGCATTTCTATTAATTAAGGCGAAAACGATACCTGAGTCGGTTCACAAAATTTTGAGTATAATATCAACTGATATATTTTGTCGCACCTTTGAAATCAATCGCGCCAGTAGCAGGGCCCCACATAATTTGGGTCGACATAGGGTGATGTGCTTCAATGGAGCAACTCACGGTTTAGAACACCTAAGCCGAATTTCATAATCCCCAAAATCGTCAAACAACCTTAAATATACGGCCGCATCATTACCTTGCTGGGGGCATGCGTTCAGTTGGCTACTTTAATAAAGTTTAATAATCAAGTGGTTGAGTTTTTATAATCGAACAATATTCGATCTGCAATCCATGGCCTTTCGACGCCGGATTCAGCATCCATTCAGCTAGCTCAACTCTATTGTGATTATCACCGGTGGAAGCAATATCGGAATGGGTGAGACACTATCAGCAAAAGTCACCACTGGCTGTCCACAAGGCAACCGTTTGCTCTAGAAGGTGGTGATCGAAGGTAAGAACTGAATTTCTGCGATTACAAAACACTATAAGACTAGGCCATAATAGTATTCAAAAATCGTGGGAACATTCTTGAAATAAAGCCAACGGACAGTTACTCCTAAATACTCCCTCAACGCTAACCTCGGGGTAATCATACAAGGATGAATGGAGTGGACAGATTGCAACATCAGAGGCAAACCTAGATACTGGACTTGGAATGTAGGCGGGCCCAAAACTAGGGGAGGAACTGGTGCTGAATTATACAGTGAGGAATAAGAAGAAGGAGAAACTCTCAACTGAGTATCTCACTTGCTAAAGCGGGGGCGCACTCGCTAAAGCGGGGGCGAAAAACCACTGATTGGACCAGAGCCAACCTGTGGCATTTATCATGCCAAGCGAAATCTGTAATCCAAAAATGGCTCGAAATAGAGCACCGTGCCTAAAGGTGAGAACTGCCCCGTATGTCGCACTCCAAGCGACTGATGGGAGATCTCCAGCAGCAACGAGTGAAAAATCTGCTGACGTTCAGCAGACAAGAAATACGGAATCTTGTTGCATTTCTGATCGGACCCGCCTCATGCAACAAACACCTCTACACGATGGGACTGGTAGATCAGCCCACTTGCAGGGGTTGCAGGGTGGGGAATGAGACACCTATGCTTGTGCTGTCAGTGCACAGCATATACGGTTGGTCGTCGGACATACCTCGCAGACGATAAGATTACACCCGAGGAAATCAGAAGTATTTCCTATATCAGGCTACTGAAATTCATAGAATAGACCGAACTGATGAGGAGGTGGAAGCAAGTGAGAGCACAATAGGACTATAATGACCGCAGTGCTGTGGGGCTCTCCTTAGGATGGAGAACCAACCTCACGGAGGAGGGGTCTTAGTCGGTAGGAATCCGGCACACCCGAAAGCACAGGCACCCGAGGCGTCTATGCAAGATTTCCCCTCCTCTACGCAAAACAAAAAAAAAATCTCACTGGGAATACACGTAATATATGCAATGTGTTGACAACACGTGAGGGAAACTATAATGTTCACGAAACATCGTGTGAGCCAGAGGTGGAATAATGGCAGAGGAGAAACCCATTGCAATTTTGAGGTATAAGGGGAAGACCTCACTAGGCAAAGGGTTCCTCAACATGTCCATACGACAGACAAATTGAGTTCGACAAGGAAAAGTTCGGCAGGTCCCGAGCTTGACAATGAAGTAGTGATCAGCTTGACTTCATCTAGTTCGACTACTTGTAACCTGTCGTGGTGGTATACCATACGATACATGGAAATATCGATAGAAAATAGACCTTTCTACTATGTTCTAGCTAGATCCATGAATTCGAAAATGTGGCATCACCAATCAGACGAATAGCTCTGAATAGGATCGGAGAGCTTCTGAGTACGTTAGGGGAGCTGAACTCCAAACATGTGAACAGTACCCCAAGACGTCGAATTTTTTTTGTAGTTTCTGCAGTATGCAAGATAAGATAATAATAAGGAAGATCCAAAAGCCAGGCTTACGTAAAGGCACTCTCAAATTCAAATGTGACATCGAGAAGTACGAGAATGCTGGCAGAACACAACAAAATGAATTTGATGTGGGTTCAGGACACTGTGGTACCCAGGGCATCGGAAAAGCTGATGAGCTAGCCAGAATTGGCTCATTATCCTCATACATTAGCTCATAACATATACAACTCCGCTTTCCAAAGATACATACGGGACCTGGGGCAAAAAAAAACGAGGGATCCTCACATGCGCCAGGGAAAAACATCAGAGGAACTACAAGGAACAGAACAGAAGTACTACTCCAGATGAGTAAAAACTGGAATCGAACAATGAAAGGTCTCCTTTCTGGTCACGTGCATAAATGAGGTGGTACAAAAGATACCTCTACTGCGGACAATTCGGAAAAGTGACGGAAACAGCCAAACACATACTGTCACAATGCTAATCATTATATGTCAAAAGATAAATAATATTTTGGTTGCCTAGACTATACCCCGAAGAGTCAAGAACCTGTACAGACTTTTTTCTAGTGAATAGAGTGACGGAGTAGCAATAACCATCCAACTAGAATGCGCAAGGATCCTGTTGACTGAAGTGTGGCTGGAGAGGAGGACCAGCATCCAAAGCAAAAAATCATAACAATTGAATATCAAAAGATTTTGATGATTTTGTAATCTTGTATATATACTTTATTGGTACGAGCATGATTAACCTAATTCCTTGAAAGCAGCTGGGTTGAAGTTCTGAATGGAGCATCAGCCACTATAAATAAGAAATAATCACCTCCGTTTACTAAAACTATAGACACTGGCGTCTCTACCATGAAAACCGCAGTAGAGAAATTCGATGCATGCAAAAAAATCTGAGACATAGCTGAGAAGATAAATATGAGGGAACTCCAAAACATATGCTACTCGATGCATATAGGCAACACGAAACATACCTTACCATATTTCGTTACTCAATGATCGGAACTTTCCAATAGAATCAAATGTACAGATGACTCAGACGCCTACTGGAGAATCTCCAAAGAGTGTAATGAGGGTCCTAGAGAGGACAATAATTTTGTAGTTGCTGGGTAGGGATTAATTAGCTGGGAGTTCCGAAATAGTTTTATGTAAAAAACAGATATACCATATTCAAAGTATAGCTAATGAGGAATAGTAAAAAATTTTGGAAATACTCTTATCATTGGAACTCGAGCTCCAAAGAGAATAACTTACATTAACATATCATGGTGACTCATGACCAAGTGGTAGAAAGCTATTCAAGTGGCTAATTCTAAGATAAGCAGGGTATTTACGTACAAGGTGCACAAAATACTATATTCCTTAATGTCCTTATTCTATAAATTATTAATCATGGGTATGGATGTTACTGTTATCACAAAGCCTGAGATCATTTTCCTATCCATACTGAGATGTGATTACGTGCCTTTAGTTTCAAATGTAACATGTCGTCTTCTTCGCCGGCTGACTCCGGATGAATATGAGGATATCCAGTTACAGCAATTTCGAAGAAATCCTGATAATGACTTTTAATGTATTTTATCAAATCCAGGGCATATGGAAAATCGTAAGTCTCCGCTGTGTTTTTGGTTTCCGGGGAAGCTGTAATAAGGATACTAATAAAAATTAGTCCGTCCAAGTCAATTCATGGATAACAAACAAGTAGGTGTAGATGAAAGACTATGATGAGAACTGCTGGATAAAATGGGAACTAGAGTTCATACTCTCCATGGATCACACGTACTAGTTTCTATCTGATTTTATTAGGATTCGACAAATTTATTATTTCATTCTTGATTCATGAACGGCAATTCAAATTTGAACATAATACATGAATTTTTCGGTTGTTTATTACGAGATAAACAAACTGAATACAATAAATCTCTAAATATGAATTTGAAGTATTACGTACTAAATGTATTATACTATTAGTCCAGGAGCTAGAGCGATATTGATGATCTGAACATTAACCCGATGGCACTATGGTTTATCATTAGAGTACGGTTCAATGATCAATTCATCTCACAGACCGAATTTTTCCCGACTGCTAGATCTCGAGATACAGCACCCGCATTATTTTTTTTTACTAGAGGTTAAGCCTTTAGAAGTTGCGGTTACTTGAAAAGCATGCCATTCTCATACATCTCCACCATGTGCCATCATTTTCCATCGTGCCCGTTTATCAGACCGACCAGTTCAAATTGAACCGAAAATGGACTGCTAGTTAACCCTCCCAAACCTGGTGGGAAATGTCCTTTGGTTTTGGCAATTGTTAACATACCCTATGCCATCAAAAGTTATCTGTCCATTTCCGAGTAATTGGCTATTATTTAGACCTAAAATGTTTCTTTTTATCATTTTGTGGCTAAAACTGGCAGGTCAAAAGATAACATGTTAAATAACTTTATTGGAGGTCAAATAAAGATTCGAAATTATTGCCATCACTCCTTGCCTATTTGAGCCCCCCAAAATCCCCTAAAACCACCCCCAAAAAAATATGAATAATATGGATAATATGACCAATTTGATCATGAATTAGTAAATTTTTGAGATTCTGGCTGGGTTTAAAATCGAAACGGCAGATTTCATATTTTTGTTTTGTTTTGGGGGGTGGTTTCAGGGCATTTTGGGGGTTTGAGTAGGCAAGGAGTGATGGCAATAATTTTAAATCTTTATTTGACCTCCAATAAAGTTATTTAACATGGTGCCATCATGTTATCTTGTAACCCGCAAGTTTTAGCCACAAAATGAAAAAAGAAACATTTTTGGTCCAAATGATGGCTATTTACTAGGAAATGGACCGATAACTTTTGATGGCATAGGGTATGTTAACAATTGCCAACAGGAATGAACATTCTCCACCAGGTTTGGGAGAGTTAACTGGCAGTCCATTTTCGGTCCAATTTTAACTGGTCGGCCTGATGAACGGACACGATAAAAAATAATGGCACATGATGGAAGTGTATAAGAATGGCATGCTTTTGAAGTAACCGCAACTTGGAAAGGGTTATCCTCCAGTCAAAAAAAAATGCGGATGCTGTATTTCAAGATCTACCAGCCGGGGAAAATTCGGTCTGTGAGATGAATTGGTCATTGAACCATCCTCTAACGATAAACCATAGTGCCATCGGGCTGATGTTCAGACCATCAATATCGCTTTGGCTCCTAGATATCACAGAGGTTGAGAAGTATCGAGAGCGTATGTCAACATATCGATATTCTCTGTCTCTATCATTGCTATTGAAATGCGATTCTGCGTAAATTTGGTATGAATTACTGTATTGCCACCATAATAGATAAACAAATGTCTTGTGTTAACAAATGTTGTGATCAATCGATCACAGACTTCCCTCACTTTTGTTACATCAATTCTCTGTTTACAAACATAGTCCAGTCTAAAGTGTGAAAAGCATCTTAAATTTTATAGACCGCACGAAAATGCAAAATTCTTTTTGCATCGTATTCAGGAAGGTTTACACATTGTTAGTCAGAAAAAAACAGGAGGGGCTCGTGATTATTATTATTAATAAACAATGAAAAACCGTTTTCAATTAACAAATGGATGTCTTTCATAACGAATGAAATATCTCAAGCCCTTTTAATCCAAAGCTTCCGAAATTTGGTATCAGGGGGTTTTATAGTTCGCTGAACACGAATCTGATGTCGGGAAATGGAGAATCTGACCCATTTTTTTTCACCATTTCACCAAAACTTAGCAAACAAACAACATTGGTATTGAAATAATAACATGCTGTGATGTGTCTCGGTACAATTTTCACTGAAAGAAGAATAATTGTGGAGAATTGGTGGAGGAATGCGTCGTTCTTCCTTCATATTCCTATCTAGGTTCTCGTCCAACGTTTCCAATTATATGTTTTCATGGTCGCTGAGTATTATTTTATAATTATTTATCATTTCTACACGACATACTTCAATTATTTTGTTCTTCGAAAACCTTTAGTCAGTGTTATTGGAACAATAAAATACAGTGATGGTTCTCGATACAAATTTCACTAGAAGAAGGAAAATTCTGGAAAACTGGCGGAAAAATGCGTCGTTCTTCTTTTATATTCCTTTCTCGGTCCCCGTTCAACGTGTCTAATTATATGTTTTCGTGGCCGCTGAGTATTATTTTATGATCAATTACCATTTCCCCTCGACAAACTTTAATTATTTTATTTCCGAAAAACTTTAGTCAGTGTTATTGGAATAATAAAATGCCGTGATGGTTCTCGATACAAGTTTCACTAAAAGGAGGAAAATTGGTGGAAAATTGCGTCGTTTTCCTTCATATTCCTGTCTCGGTCCTTGTCCAACGTGTCAAATTATAGGTTTTTGTGGTTGCTGAGTATTATTTTATGATCAATTACCATTTCCCCTCGACAAACTTTAATTATTTTATTTCCGAAAAACTTTAGTCAGTGTTATTGGAATAATAAAATGCCGTGATGGTTCTCGATACAAGTTTCACTAAAAGGAGGAAAATTGGTGGAAAATTGCGTCGTTTTCCTTCATATTCCTGTCTCGGTCCTTGTCCAACGTGTCAAATTATAGGTTTTTGTGGTTGCTGAGTATTATTTTATGATCAATTACCATTTCCCCTCGACAAACTTTAATTATTTTATTTCCGAAAAACTTTAGTCAGTGTTATTGGAATAATAAAATGCCGTGATGGTTCTCGATACAAGTTTCACTAAAAGGAGGAAAATTGGTGGAAAATTGCGTCGTTTTCCTTCATATTCCTGTCTCGGTCCTTGTCCAACGTGTCAAATTATAGGTTTTTGTGGTTGCTGAGTATTATTTTATGATCAATTACCATTTACCCTCGACAAACTTTAATTATTTTATTTCCGAAAAACTTTAGTCAGTGTTATTGGAATAATAAAATGCCGTGATGGTTCTCGATACAAGTTTCACTAAAAGGAGGAAAATTGGTGGAAAATTGCGTCGTTTTCCTTCATATTCCTGTCTCGGTCCTTGTCCAACGTGTCAAATTATAGGTTTTTGTGGTTGCTGAGTATTATTTTATGATCAATTACCATTTCCCCTCGACAAACTTTAATTATTTTATTTCCGAAAAACTTTAGTCAGTGTTATTGGAATAATAAAATGCCGTGATGGTTCTCGATACAAGTTTCACTAAAAGGAGGAAAATTGGTGGAAAATTGCGTCGTTTTCCTTCATATTCCTGTCTCGGTCCTTGTCCAACGTGTCAAATTATAGGTTTTTGTGGTTGCTGAGTATTATTTTATGATCAATTACCATTTCCCCTCGACAAACTTTAATTATTTTATTTCCGAAAAACTTTAGTCAGTGTTATTGGAATAATAAAATGCCGTGATGGTTCTCGATACAAGTTTCACTAAAAGGAGGAAAATTGGTGGAAAATTGCGTCGTTTTCCTTCATATTCCTGTCTCGGTCCTTGTCCAACGTGTCAAATTATAGGTTTTTGTGGTTGCTGAGTATTATTTTATGATCAATTACCATTTCCCCTCGACAAACTTTAATTATTTTATTTCCGAAAAACTTTAGTCAGTGTTATTGGAATAATAAAATGCCGTGATGGTTCTCGATACAAGTTTCACTAAAAGGAGGAAAATTGGTGGAAAATTGCGTCGTTTTCCTTCATATTCCTGTCTCGGTCCTTGTCCAACGTGTCAAATTATAGGTTTTTGTGGTTGCTGAGTATTATTTTATGATCAATTACCATTTCCCCTCGACAAACTTTAATTATTTTATTTCCGAAAAACTTTAGTCAGTGTTATTGGAATAATAAAATGCCGTGATGGTTCTCGATACAAGTTTCACTAAAAGGAGGAAAATTGGTGGAAAATTGCGTCGTTTTCCTTCATATTCCTGTCTCGGTCCTTGTCCAACGTGTCAAATTATAGGTTTTTGTGGTTGCTGAGTATTATTTTATGATCAATTACCATTTCCCCTCGACAAACTTTAATTATTTTATTTCCGAAAAACTTCAGTCAGTGTTATTGGAATAATAAAATGCCGTGATGGTTCTCGATACAAGTTTCACTAAAAGGAGGAAAATTGGTGGAAAATTGCGTCGTTTTCCTTCATATTCCTGTCTCGGTCCTTGTCCAACGTGTCAAATTATAGGTTTTTGTGGTTGCTGAGTATTATTTTATGATCAATTACCATTTCCCCTCGACAAACTTTAATTATTTTATTTCCGAAAAACTTTAGTCAGTGTTATTGGAATAATAAAATGCCGTGATGGTTCTCGATACAAGTTTCACTAAAAGGAGGAAAATTGGTGGAAAATTGCGTCGTTTTCCTTCATATTCCTGTCTCGGTCCTTGTCCAACGTGTCAAATTATAGGTTTTTGTGGTTGCTGAGTATTATTTTATGATCAATTACCATTTCCCCTCGACAAACTTTAATTATTTTATTTCCGAAAAACTTTAGTCAGTGTTATTGGAATAATAAAATGCCGTGATGGTTCTCGATACAAGTTTCACTAAAAGGAGGAAAATTGGTGGAAAATTGCGTCGTTTTCCTTCATATTCCTGTCTCGGTCCTTGTCCAACGTGTCAAATTATAGGTTTTTGTGGTTGCTGAGTATTATTTTATGATCAATTACCATTTCCCCTCGACAAACTTTAATTATTTTATTTCCGAAAAACTTTAGTCAGTGTTATTGGAATAATAAAATGCCGTGATGGTTCTCGATACAAGTTTCACTAAAAGGAGGAAAATTGGTGGAAAATTGCGTCGTTTTCCTTCATATTCCTGTCTCGGTCCTTGTCCAACGTGTCAAATTATAGGTTTTTGTGGTTGCTGAGTATTATTTTATGATCAATTACCATTTCCCCTCGACAAACTTTAATTATTTTATTTCCGAAAAACTTTAGTCAGTGTTATTGGAATAATAAAATGCCGTGATGGTTCTCGATACAAGTTTCACTAAAAGGAGGAAAATTGGTGGAAAATTGCGTCGTTTTCCTTCATATTCCTGTCTCGGTCCTTGTCCAACGTGTCAAATTATAGGTTTTTGTGGTTGCTGAGTATTATTTTATGATCAATTACCATTTCCCCTCGACAAACTTTAATTATTTTATTTCCGAAAAACTTTAGTCAGTGTTATTGGAATAATAAAATGCCGTGATGGTTCTCGATACAAGTTTCACTAAAAGGAGGAAAATTGGTGGAAAATTGCGTCGTTTTCCTTCATATTCCTGTCTCGGTCCTTGTCCAACGTGTCAAATTATAGGTTTTTGTGGTTGCTGAGTATTATTTTATGATCAATTACCATTTCCCCTCGACAAACTTTAATTATTTTATTTCCGAAAAACTTTAGTCAGTGTTATTGGAATAATAAAATGCCGTGATGGTTCTCGATACAAGTTTCACTAAAAGGAGGAAAATTGGTGGAAAATTGCGTCGTTTTCCTTCATATTCCTGTCTCGGTCCTTGTCCAACGTGTCAAATTATAGGTTTTTGTGGTTGCTGAGTATTATTTTATGGTTACAAAATCAAAGGCAACTATAGGTCTCCGGAAAATTTTGGAGAATTACTGTTTGATTAAACTTTAATTTTTTTTTTTCAGAAAATGGTATTGAAAATTCTATATAATAAGGATGATATTACTCGGTTATGTATAAAATACCCTCTCCTTTAGCAATATCAAAATCAACGTGTTTTGATACAAAATCTTGAATTTTTTTGAATTTGCCACAAACCCACGAGCTGTTCGTTTTGTTGTGGATTAGGTTTTTAAATTACTCAGCTGACAATTTTTTTCCGAATGGACATACACATTAACTCAATTTACATAATTTTTTTATTTCCAGTTACTAAGTTTTAATACAAACCGATATTTCATAGAGTTTTATAAATTAAAATAGAAAAAAGTACGTGATGTTACACCCGCATCTCAGATACTATTGCCAGCATGTCAGTTCCTTCCTTTCCACACCCAAAGACAGCTGCTGTGTTCTCCGTACGTGTTAATGTGTTAACGTCATAGAGATCTTGTGTATAGGATTTCTATGGTACACGTAGGTCGCATTATTATTGATGCTTCAAAAACAACTGTTATTTTTTTACCTGCTTTGGAAGAGGTACTGTACATATCATAATAAAAGATATTTGAAATTCTTCATCATAATAATTGTATAAATAATACTTAGCGACCGTGAAAACATATCATTTGACACGTTGGACGAGGACCGAGACAGGAATATGAAGGGAAACGACGCTATTTTGCAGGATTTCCCTCATTTTACTGAAATTTCTACCGAGAACTACCACGGTACTTCATTATCCCAATAAAACTGACTAAAATTTTACGGAAAACAAAATAATTGAAGTTCGTAGTGTGGAAAGGATAAATTTTCATTTTCATGGTTTTTCCGGAAAATTGTCGTCGGTTTTGATATTATGATCATAAAATAATACTCAGGTATCACGAAAACATATAATCAGACACGTCGGACGAGGATCGAGATAGGAATATAAATTGTACCAAGACACATCACGGCATCTTATTATTTCAATACCACAGACAGAGAAAAATGTTGTTTTTTGCTAAGATTTTCTAGGTTTTCCAGCAAACGGGCCAAAAAAATCACTGATACCAAATTTCACAATCTTTGGATTGAAAAAGCCTGAGATTTTCCATTTGTTATAAAACACATTCCATTTGTTAATTGAAAATGGTTTTTCATTGTTTATTAATAGTAATAATCACGAGCCTCCCTTTTTTCTAACTAACGATGTGTGACCCTTTCTGAACACGATGCAAAAAGAATTCTGCATTTTGGTTCGGTCTATAAAATTTTAGTAGTGACCACTATTTTTTCGTACTTTCGACTGAACTTCTGCGAGTCAAATGTATGATTATTGGAATTTGGGATAACATATAATTAAGAACAGCTAATGAAAGACATCAAATTATACTCTATTATTCACACTATCAATATTCTAGATAGTATGTAACCTTATCTTACGATACCACAGGCAACATATGGCAGGCAGGTCAAATGTGGCACGCGGAACGATTTAAAATATGTCCGAAAAATTGAAAATGAGCATAAAAGTATGTACAGTTATGCAACACTCTTGAATAGTAGTCTTCCGCGGATAGCTAATTTTGAAAATTCTTTCTATTGAAGACTCAAGCCAGCTCTGAAGCTGCCACCTGTAATGGTTGATGAAATGTCGGCATTAATTCATACTTTTGTGACGCGGAATCTATGCGACAATGTTTTTTGAGGTAAAAGACTAGGGACCGAGTAGATATATCGAAATTCGGTCTTGGCCAAAAATTACTCTCGTTATGCTCTTCTAATATTCGGTAAAAGTAGTATACCATATCTGATTTAAATATCTGCTTTGTTAAACAACACCCTCTAGTTACTGTACCAGAAATTACCGATCATCAAAAAATTCTCTTTCCCACGAATCACTACTTTCATAACTTTGGATAAAAGATGTGAGAGATACTACAGTTTGAAAATTAAATCACCTATCATCTTCCCCCACCCTTGCTATTGAGATAGGACAAAAGCTGCGAGCCAAATTAACACAAGCCTGATCGATTTTTTCGAATAATTTATCAAAGTGGTTCATTATATTGAATGTTTTTGGAGAAAAATTAGTTTTTTTCATTACCATAATAATATTTACGCCATCTTGTGATCTTTTAGAAACCCAAAAACTTTCACACGCAACGATTTTTTTTAACCGCTTCAGCTACGACATTTTTTTTCGCCCAAGTTTAGAATTTATAGTTTCTGAGAGATCTTATATCGCCACCCTTAGTAGGACACTTGTATATACAGTAATAATTATTATACTAGCAAGTAGAATAATTCTGTATCATAATTGTGATACTGTACTGCTGAAACGTTGCCAATCCCTGGAATAGAGTATAGTTCAATGTGGCATAGTAAATACATAAAATAAAGTATCACGAGCAGTTCTGCTGGTTAATTGTACGAGTGTGAAGTACAATTATTTGTGACCAGAAAAATATTTTTGTCACGATGGTTCAATAATATATTATAACTCCATTAAAAAACCTGAAGATAGATGTCACAAGAATCAATTGTAAGGGTCTACCGCGCGTCAAAATAAAACATAATATCCTATTTTCATCATTTTAAAGCGATTTACAAAATGAATTATAAAAGAATCCACACTGTGGATACACTGTAACACTACAAATAAGAAACAATACCCCTTATCCACTAAAAATACTGTTAATGTACTGAGAACCTATCAGCTACCAAGTAGTTATTTCCAGCACAAGATATTACTGGAAGAATTCTACATCGGCTTGCCTAGAATTATTTGGAGAAATATTGCTTTTAGTAATTAATATGTTCAATCGACAACGTTTTTTACTGATTTTTTGGAGGAGTTTGTTTCCCCGTGGTTGCAATACCAAACATCATTGCAAAACGTTGTTATATTTGGATCCCAGAGACGAGGCTAGGGTCATGTCCGATTCTATTAACTGTTTATTCATTACGATGAGGGAATCAAGGTTCAATTTTATTAATTTGACGTTAAGCCACTCCCAATTCTTTTTTTTTTCGATCGGTTCTAGTTCTTGTTATCTACAAGATTCAAAGTATATACAAGTTTTAGTCGATTCATCTTATGTTGATATAATGATAAGTACAATAAAACTCTTGATATCGTTTTCTAATTGGTCCTGAAATTACACGTAGTGTCATTCAAATCAGAATTTCTTATAGTAACAATCCACCTGACCACAGTACAGCTTATTAAAATCGCCCCTCTAGTTCAGTCAATAAAGAGGATCTAGAGGAAATGGTTGTGAACTGAATTTTTGACTTCAGGGCTGTTTGAAGTAGTTACGAGTTAACGTAGGAGGTCGGTGTTCGCTTATATCTCGAAAACTTTGCACTAGCAAATACTTACCCTTTTAAGAATAAAAGCTGACGATATTTTCTACAAGTAGCATATTATCAATATTCTATATAGCTCCCGAGATATCCGCTAGTGGAAATCACTTATTTATATAACAAATTTTTGTTTTGCCTTACGCTCCTTCAAATAACAATTTACGTGAAAAGGAATATCAACAAATAGTATGATGTCATTGCATTTCTGAAGAGGCGGTATGGAAATTATAAGCCTAAAAAATCCAGAATATTCACGAGAAGTAGAAAGATATTATTATATATTATCACAATTATTATATAGAGATCAATATTTCAAACACATTCTTGGAAATCTTTAAAAAACTCTCTAGCTTGCCTCCGGTTCATACAGATCATCTAGATTTTTGGTATCGTACAAAAATTCCTAATACTCTATCTAATCTAAACGTTTTTCAGCGAGAAAAATGGCTAAGAATGCTCGGTCGAAAGTGCTATAATCTGTTCGAGCTTTCAAAAGTTTTCTAGAGAAAATGCCAGCGAAAATCAATTATTGTTCCTCGCGTCCATAGACATGTTAATATTAGCTCCAGAAATAGATGTGCTGAAATTGTAACGTTGAATAGAAGCTATAATGTAATCATTGGGTCATAAATGAGTGGTCATAACTGGGAATTTCGAATGAAATTATGATAATAATTTACCATTCCAACAAAACTTTGTAATAGTTTGAGGGATGGAGAATGTGGGAAATTATCGATATCTGGGACTCGGTCTTCAGAAAAAAAGAATTCCATGTGAAGATATCTCTTGACCTTGATAAGTCTGTTTATCTATGCCGAAAATGCATTTTGATGATTAGATATTAATGCCAAAAGAATCTGTTCTGTCGAATAATGTGGATGAATGTTGTATTATGTTCTTTGTGATTTTTGTTTGCAACTAAAATGTCATCTATATAGCAAAATATGAAATCAAGTTTGAAATAACTCCATTCATGAAGCGCTGGAATATTTGTTAAGCATTCTTGAGTCCAAAAGGCATTATTTTGGAAGTAAAAAGTTGTAGGTAGTACCTAATTGCAGTTTTGGAAACATCTTCTAATACTACTGGAATCTGGTGGTAGGCACGAATTATTTCTAGTTTTGAAAAAATTGTGGGAAAATTTAAATTCATGTTAAAATTTGGATGTGAAGAAGAGGGTATCGGTGTGAAATGGGATCTGTATTTGATCGACGATAGTCTTCACAAGGACGCCAATCGTTCTAATTTCGTTTTGGAACCATATGTATCTGATGTTGATGACAAAATGACAAATAGTAACTTATTTTGGAGAAAATTTAAGAATGCTCTACAGTTTTCATGCTGATAAAATTGTTCTAAAACAAAGGACTGAGGAGCTGGAAGACAGAGCTTAACGGAAGACGTGAGGCAAAAAAAGGTTTTCGGAAATTTGGAAATATATCGGAAGCTATTGAGGATAGGAAAAATAAATAGTATCCATCTTGTAGAAAATTTCGTCAATTTCCATTT
This sequence comes from Endomychus coccineus, assembly GCA_958510875.1. Taxonomy (NCBI): domain Eukaryota; kingdom Metazoa; phylum Arthropoda; class Insecta; order Coleoptera; family Endomychidae; genus Endomychus; species Endomychus coccineus. Next base: position 59,896,760 of record OY294068.1, on the reverse strand, counting down.
TCGATGAGCTAAATATTTGCTGACGTTCACTGCTTACCTCGTAGCTTCAGGGACTTAAGTATGTTCACCTACCAACTACTCCAGTCATGATACATACCCCTCTCTCGAGTTATCGTTCATTGGACTACTTGCAACACCGGATGATAAAAAACTATTAAGTACACCAGGAAACTACTAGAGCATAATATTTGATATGATGAGGGTTTCCATGAACACACAAGAAGATAATACTAAGCTATAGTGATAACTTCTGTTCTTGGCACATGACCGAGTTTAAATTTCAACAAAGACTCACGCATTAAGGCCTGTTCAGCTTATGCTCAGAATTCTGACAGTCTAATGAAGGAAGCTCCAAATATACACATTGCTTTTTATTCGAGCCGAAATGAGTTTAGTTACCGAAATACGAAGAAAACTTACCTCCTCTCATAACAAGGAAATTCCGAATTCCTATCTGCTTGCAATAGTCCAAAATTTTTTTGATACTGTTCTTCGATACATTTCGCGCTGGTAGATGCAGCATGACATTGTAGCCCAAATCAATTAACTGCTTGCTCAACATCAGGGGTTCAATTTGGGAAACCTCTTTGTCATACATCCCTATCCATATTACTGAACAAAATCCAAATTTCATTTGTCCTAAAAGAGCAAAATTCACTTCTCGTTTGGATGAGAGTTCGAAAGAAAATACTCTTTCTTTCTTTCTAAAATATTGTGATAGAGGTACAGTTTTAGCTGCCATGTTAAGCCAAACAGATGTTAATCATTTTGAGATTCTTTCATCCTGCACAAATTGAAATTCATACCCATTTAAATATTGAGAAAACATGTTCTGACAAGCAGTTTTGACATTTCATTTATATCCTTCGTAATTTTCCTAGATTCTGTGATCTCAAATCAATAAATTTTGTAGAGGCTTAACGCATATAGTATGTATTGATAAGAGAAAATTATTAATAATTGGGAGTGTTTAGTGACTGAATGGCAGAAGTACTATCAATCCTGAAGGGGAAGGTCTTAATATGGATATTAGAAAATGTGAATGGATACTAGGATTGCGATTGCGCTTCCATGTGAATTTTGACGTGAATTAAAAGTATCTGGATTTGCAAGCCCAATTCTAGATGGAGAGCAATCAACATTGGCGAAACAAATAATTTCACTCATTGTTTTCTTTATATATTGAAGCAATATCAACTTTCTGAAGAAAATGGTATCGAATTTCACTTCCGTTCCTATACCTACGTAGTGTACGGGAAGTATTGTATTCGACGTAAATATAATTTCTCGCGTTTTCCTGGGAATATTCGATTAGAGCCTTCCTCAATCTGTCTAGACTATTTTTCAGATGATGTCTGTGTATACGTTTGAGCTTACGTAACCCACTGTGGAGACGGTTTTTCGACGCGGTAGCCCAGTATCCTTCATGATACAAGGCCTGAACGAGCGATCGTGACATCACAAATCAGAGGCTACGTTTAGTTGGTCATCTGTTCGTAATAAGGCAGAATACTGCAATACCGTCAGTAACACGAAAGATTTATTCATTCTTTAGGACTCACGTAAGGACCTGCAGTATGTGTCAATGTTGTTAATTTATTTAAAGACGAACTAGTATTACAACCAATTTATCAAATTTATCAATAACTGGATTTTAGAATAATCATCTACGTAACCTTTGACGATGGTCCCTGCGAAATGTCCTTGCCATTTGAGGTGCGTTTTTAATTCATTATTGTCCACCAAATTATTATATCTTGAATTTTTGGCTTCCGGATGGATACCATAACAGGCATCTTCAGGGCAGGTTCGAGGCTTGACCTGGAACTGATTCTTCTCATTTCTGTTGCGGTATTTATTGTAGGAAAAAACAATCATGCTACACAGTTCACTGCTCCTATTCCGGTGATTAGTTCCGTTGTGGTACTTGATTCTGCCGTTGTGTGAACATGTTGAGAGTCACGGTTTAGATTATTAGGTTATTTCAGGATCTCGCTTGAAGAATTTTTCGCTGATACAAGTTTGGAGCTCGGGCTAGGATCTTAGTATTTTCGAAAAGGATTTGATGATAATTGTCAAACTTATGTTCCGGAAGTGCGGATCTATTGGTGTCATGAAGCTTGGTATAGCACTCATGTTCTCTCACACGAGTAGAACGATTGGCCGGAATGGTTCATACGAAATTTTACGATTACCTCGAAGGCTCTCTTACAGCTTTTTGCCTATTAAAACATTTTTGAACAATTCAGCAATATCAGTTTTGAAAGATTTGTACAAGCTGTTTGGAATTCTTATATTTGTCGCATTCCTGATTGTAGACTATCTTCAAGTGTCCGAAGAAACCGATATCAAAGGGTTGAAAGCAGTGCAATGTGTAAAAGGGAGTATTATCATTTTTGCTGAAAAATTTGTATGAACCTAAGCTAGAGTGCGTTGAATGATTGCCAAGAACTAGTGAAACAGGGTCATCATTACTAGATTTTGTGTAAAATGAAAAGTGTCTCATCCATTCTGTGAAAAGATCTTCAGCTATCCACCTCGACTTAAAATATCTTACATCAGGCCGGCAGGAGTTATTTTTGAAGACCTTCTTTCACCTGCTCTCTTTAAAAGATAACCGTGTGGGGAACTTAATGACACGTTGCAGTGATGGTGGTAACAACAGTAACCAGCTGGCACCTTTCACTTCTTGTAATGGCACCGGTCCTAAAGAGCCGTAATTCGGCTAGGAATGTGCACGTTGCTAGTATAGATTTTATGGACTCTAAGAATTCAAATTTATTTTGCGATAGATTTTCTGAAGGTTATCGAGACGTCTTTCACTTTTTCCGTAGTCAAAGAGGCTCCACATAGGCTGAAAGATTCTGACTTACAAAAGCCTAATGGTGTGTAGGAACGTATAAAGCAGAGAGCACACTATTGCGGAATGGGACGGAATGGATCACTGCAGAATTGTTGCGATCGCTTGCTAAGCTAATTTCCACGGTTCCGCGTGTCCTTCCACTGGTCCTAGTCATGATACTCCAGCTCCCTTTTCTAGTACACCCACATCATCAGTGTGCATTAGAATCTCCCAAAGTCAGCCAGACAAGCCTACAAAGGTGGTGAAGTTTTTAGTGAGTATGCCTGGAATGATGACTCTCACAGTTGACCTTGAGACTCAAAGGCTCATAGCCTCCCCATGAAGGGTTTTCTTGACCTCCGCAACAAAAAAAGGAAACAAAAAAAAGATGTCTTCTTGCTGAAGTTTTGCAAAACTCTTAAAGAAATAAGGACACGTTTTGTGATAAGCTCATGGAACAGTGAGGACAATAATATGCCTAGCAAGTTTTGATTTTTGTTCAACGGTGAACACCTACTTTCTTACTAAATTGTATTTTTTAGGATCAAGTTCACCTCTTATTCTATCTTGCAAAGTTATGTATTGTACATCAAATATCTAAGCGGCCATTCTTATAGACTTAACTTTGTCTTTTATTACTTTAAAGTCACGCTGCATGTTTTCTTTAGACCATTAAGAACGATTACTCTTCCGCTTATATAGTCCACGAAGCATCTATCCAATATCAATCACAGTGATCGATATTAGCAGACATTAATAAGGAAGGAAAATGCATGTAATAACAAAAACTAGATTCGAATTTAACAATAATGATATCATAAATTAACATGTCCATTTTGTTTTGTGATGGAAATAATGAATCTAGATGTCATCATCATAACTCTGAATTACCTCGAATGAACCACTTTGTGATTTATAAAATCAGGCACAAAACCAAATAAGCTATCGATATCACACAAAAACTTCGCTACTAGAACACTAGACGTTATGGCCTCTTGCGTTCGCAAAAGTCGTACAAGATTGTCAGAAAGGGCTTGGTGGCTATTAGACTGCGTAATTCGTTGACATTCTCCTATATGCTCGAGGCAATAATAATTTCCCAATAAGAAGTGTTATTTTTCATGAAAATATATATTTTCTTTGCCTTGTACAGAACCAACATTTCTTTGACATTATGCAATTCATTTATACTTTGAATATGAGATGGACAAATGTTCCTAAATCTCCACTAATACCAAATGTTCTAATAATATATTCTTTTCCTTTATGATGGTGTATGACTTCCCCAACACTACTACTGCGCATAGTGCGGGAAACAAAAATATGAATCTGTATGTCGATGCATTTTTTGTGTGGTATTACTTATCTGACTGCATGAGATATATTAAATAATATTCAATTGATTTGGAAGGAGGTTGCGTTACACCTCAAGCCTGCCCTTAAGATGCCACCTTTAATGGTTGGCGAAACGTCAGCATCAAGTCGAGCTATTGTGACGCGGAATCCATCCGGAAGTCAAGATTTTTCAGGTAGTTCGTTATATAATATGGTGGATCTAGACAGGATCTGATTACTATATTCTGTATTATTTGCAACTTTTTCAGTTTTGTTACCATATATTCCTGCGCCATATGTGACGGTCTATCACAGATCCTCAGTTTACTCTTGGACTTACTTTGCCTTCGGTTATAGGAGGCCTTTTATCTTATTTGCCTTTTCCTTATGCTGTCTAGCGTTAAGCCCAGATATTTCACTTCTTTCATCCAAGGTATCTTGTCTCATATAGTTCAATACTTTTAGTCGGTTTGTATTTGATGTCTCTCGTTGAGAACATTATCGCGCTGTTTTATGGCATTCACTTCTATTGACCATTTATTGGATCATTCTTCAAGGTCGGTCTTTGAAGCTTCGCTTGTACGAATTTCATTTGGATGTGTTGGCATAAGGCGACTACGTCGTCTACAAATAGCGACAAAGCTACTCCTACGAATGCGCGTGAATAATTGATCTATGGCTGGGCATCGAGTCGCATCAGTTTTATCACCACTATTCTTTCAGAGGTACATATTCATAAGAATATAAGACTCTGGAGGGACCAAAGTGGAGTGCTCTGGGCTGGAAATCCAAAGATGTGGGCTCCAATCTTATGGTTCAATGTTTTACGTTTATTCATCTTGATAATCTCATGTTAAACAGTCTAAGTCTCCATTATTTAGAAAATGTAATTCTAATCTCTTAATGTACCGGCACGGAATGGTGGCACATTAGTAAAAGAATTGTAGGGAAAATATAGCATGATATTTAAGTTATTATATTCATGCTGAATATGTATATATTATTTAGAACAATTATTATTGATACACTAAGCAGTACGTCACCCGTGACAAGAGGGGCGAACGTTACCTTTCAGGTAACACTTACATTGATAGATATAGATGTCTCGATATTCTACCGAGAACGACATGGTACAATCCTGTCACGGGTACTATTGACTTAGTGATGTTTCTTATTGTGTATCAGTGAATAAACCACCTTACCACAACGTCATCTTTTATTCTGCGGTGTCCACGCAGATATCCCAACCTCATATAATCAAAAACCACCAAATGGCGATCCTGCAAACTGCTTCGTGATGCGGAATTAGGCCGGAAACTGGAGGCAAGTTCTGTGAAGCTAGGAGAATCTTCGAGTAAGGAAATATACTAATATACTTAACAAAATGGGTGGTTCTCAATCCAAAACGACGGAAGTTGTTATCAATTCAGCGGACTATCCCGGAATTATAGCCTTTGTTGGAGTAATTCTCATACTTGCAATATTGGGATATGAAAGGTGCAAGAAAAGGATACAGGCTAAACACTCAAGAAAGATTCATAGAAGTATGGCACTTCTTGATGCAACAGGCACATCGGAACGTGTTTAAGAATCAGTGACGGTCCAGCTGAGATTGGGAAGGACGAAAGGAGCATTCACGGACGAGGTCTAGGACGTCAGCAGTTCGCCGACCCGACCCAAGATTGAGCGCGATGGTTCAACGCCACGAAAGTCCCGAATCAGCAGAAAGTATCAACCGGTATGTTCACCATTTAATGAATAATGTTTAATTGTTTCATAATTTTGATGACATTGATATTCGTAATTAGAATAGAAATTGTAGCAATGTTTCGCAAATTTGTGCTATGAAAAACAATTTAAGTTCAATGAATTAACAAAATGTTGTATTTAATAGGTCACTTTATATAATAATTTATATATATTTATTATCTAACCTCTACTCATAGGCACTAGAAAAAATTATTCATGTAATTACCTAAATATTTTATTTCATTGGGACCTATATTTCATTGGCTATCGGTTTATGTATTAATTTTTTTGGGTTTGGTATTTGGTTTATTTATTCACATATGTTTATCAAATTGAGGTAAATGCCGCTATTGCCGGAAGTTGCTCAAATAAGGGTACAACTAGGCGAGATCAGAGCCGTAATTGTTAAATGTAACATAGAAAGGCGAGTAAATCATAATAAGGCAGTTGAAGCTAAATTATATTATCAAACTATAAAGGAATTTGAGGATAAGGTACGAAAAGGTGAGATTATTGTTAAAAAGGAAGATATTCCGATTTTCCAAGAGTCTTTGGAGGCAATTGATAAATTGTATTTGGAAATTGTTAATTTAACGAAGAAAGGGAAAGTGGAAACTGATACCGAAATTACAGATCAGTTTTTAATTAAGATGTCGCGGTTCGATTATAGAACAGCAGTAGAGTTATTACCAAAATTTGATGGTAAAGATGAGACGACAGAGCAACTCATCAACGCAATTGAGTTTTACGAACAAGATTTGACTCAAGCTGTGGACAAACAACGGCTGATCGATTTTGTCTTAAAAACAAGATTGACCACCAGCGCGTTGGCACAGATTAACAGACAATATAATGTTGTGGCGGTTTTGGTGCGTGATATGCGTATGCATTTAATACCTAAAAAATCACACGCGGCTTTGGAAGAGAAGTTGTCAAGAACAAAACAAGGATCCAGGACAGTTGAAGAATTTGGAAAAGACGTACAGGAACTCTTCCGCAACTTGACAATCTCCCAGGCCAATGACGACGACAATGCATATGCGATCTTGCAGCCACTCAATGAGAAAACTGCAATAAGGAAATTTACTTCGGGCTTGAATAACCAGTCCTTAAGTATAATTCTAGCTGCAAGAAATCCAACATCCCTAAAAGAAGCGATAAAAGTAGCGCAAGATAATGAAAGTCTAACGAAAACGTCTGAAATAAATGCCATGGGAAAAAGCCGTAACGACAATGATGGAGGATATCATAAATATAGAGGCGAAATTTCGAATAGGAGAGAATTCAGAAATAATTATAGAGGCCGTTCTAACAGAGGAATATATCAAAATCAAAATTACCGAAATAACTACAACCACAACTACGGGAATAATTATACAAAACAAGCTAATAATTACAACCAAGAGAGTAAGAACTGTAGTAATTATAAACGTGGACAGTATAGGGGTTACAATAACCACGGTCGAGGACAGTTTAAGAATTTAGCTCGAAATACGCAAAATAGACGGTATCAAGGCAATGTGTATTGTGCGCAAGGAGATGAAAGTAAGAATGTTGAGGATGAAAGTTCACTGCAGCAGTTTTTTCGAGAGAACTGAGCGTGATTGTATATATGAATGTATTGGTATGAATCGAGTGTATTTCAATGTAAATGGAAAGAATGTAACATTTTTAGTGGATACAGGTGCATCCTTGTGTGCTTTAAAGTATGAAAGATTACCAAAAGACGTGTGTATGACAGAGAATAAATTGAAAATTAAAGGAATAGGAGGTATGTTAGTAGCAGAAGGATGTGTTGATTTAAATTTGGAAGCGAATGCACAAATGTTTAATGAACGATTTTATGTGTTTAAAAATTTAGCTTGCGATGCTGACGGAATAATCGGTCAGAATTTTTTAATTAAGTATTGTGGATTAATAAATTTTGAACTTAGTACACTCAGTTTGAAAAATGAAGTTGGATCAACAAAATTAAGTTTATATACATCTGGTAACAGCCAGTTGATGATTATTCCGCCTAGGTGTGAAAGAATTCAATATGTAGAGACAAAGTTAAGGGATGACTGTGTAATAATAGCGAGAGAGTTATGTGAGGGAGTTTTTATGGCAGGATTGATTGTGAAGCCAAAAAACGGAATGATTCCAGTGAGAATTTTAAATACAAGAGATGAGTCAGTAAGTTTAGAAAGTTGTATTCCAGAAATTCACAGTACAAATGAATATGATTGTTTCGAATTTGAGAAAGTGGACAAAAATGTAGAACGAGTGAAAAGAATGTTTGCGGAAATTGATTGGAAGGATATGATATTAGAAGAGAAGATCCCTATTGAGAACATCTGCGCCAAATACGCAGATATCTTTCACATACCAGGAGATAAGCTGACAACTACAAATCTAGGTCAACAAGAGATTAAAATTAAACCTGAAGCCAAGCCAGTTTATAAAAAACCATATCGTATACCGCACGCTCAAAAGGCAGAGATAGAGAAACAAATAGGAGAAATGCTGGAAAATGACATCATTGAGGAAGCCGAAAGTGCTTGGTCATCACCGTTGTTGATTGTTCCCAAGAAAATAGGTCAAGACGGAAAGAAACGATGGCGTGTCGTAATTGATTATCGTCACCTGAACCTTAATATTGTCGATGATAAATTCCCATTACCAAATATAACTGAAATTCTAGAATCAGTGTCAGGCTCAATGTATTTCACACATTTGGACCTTGCTCAAGGGTACTATCAGGTCGAACTAGAACCAGGAAGTAGGCCGTGTACCGCTTTTACATCAGGTCGCGGAATGTTTCAAATGAAGAGGCTACCAATGGGCCTAAAGATTAGCCCTCCAAGTTTTTCTCGAATAATGACAATAGCCATGGCAGGTCTCAATTATGAAAGATGTTTTGTATATTTAGACGATCTGATTGTGTTTGGAAGAAATCTGAGAGATCACAATGCTAATCTGATCAAAGTGTTTGAGAGGTTAAGGAAAGTCAACTTGAAACTGAATCCTTCAAAGTGCGAATTTTTAAAAAAGGATATCTTATATTTGGGGCATGTTATAACATCAGAGGGCATCCTACCTGATTCGAGCAAAATAGCAGCCTTGCATAATTATCCGGAGCCAAAGTCGGCGGATGAGGTTAAGAGGTTTGTTGCGTTCGCTAACTATTATAGAAAATTTATCCCAAATTTCGCGAAGCGAACTTGGTGTTTAACTCAACTGACCCGGAAAAACGCAGCATTTATTTGGACGAATAATTGCCAAATATCATTTGAAACAATAAAAAAGGCTTTGATGTCCCCACCAGTACTAGATTTTCCAGATTTTTCTGCTGAGAACCAGTTCATCGTACACACTGATGCGTCAGGAAAAGCTTTGGGTGCAGTACTATCTAATGGAAATGGAAAACCGATTGCCTATGCCAGTAGAACACTTAACAAGGCAGAAAGTAACTATGCCACAATAGAAAAAGAGTTACTAGCGATAGTATGGGCAACACGACATTTTCGGCCGTATTTATTTGGTAAGCGATTCAAGATCATGACAGATCACAGGCCGTTGATTTTTCTTTTCACACACAACAATCCCTCAAGCCGTCTGACAAAGTTTAGGTTATGCTTAGAGGAATACGATTTCGACATTGAATACATTAAAGGTTCTGACAACGTAATAGCTGATGCCTTGTCTCGAATTTCGATTGAAGAGCTTAAGAGCATAAATCAACACAGCATAGCAGTTGTTACAAGGGCACAAACAATAACTAAAGAGAAAGAGGAAATAGAAACTAAAGTGAGGGATAATAATCAGGTTATCGAACGAAATTCGGGTGCGCAACCGAAAATCGTTGAGATCCTTAAAAAACCCAAACAATGTACGCAACTAACAATAATGAATAAGAAATTGAAGAATAAACTAATGAAAAACGATGATAGAGTAGCTACTGAAGATGAAAAGTTAATATACATGCCCTCTATGAAAACGATCTTTATCGATCCAGATGATCTGGCAGCAAAACCGCTACGCCGTTCGTTGGGACATTTGGAAACATTGTGTGATGAAATCGACATAGAAGAGGTAGTAATAATGAAAGAAGATAGCAATATTGCATTTTTGAAATCGTTGGCCAACGAACTTAATAAAAATGAATATAAAAATTATGATGTACCTAGGATATGCATCGTTAATAAAAGAAAATGTATTGAGGATAAAGAAATGCGTACAGTTATTCTAAATGATTTCCATCTATTGCCGTCGAGTGGACATGCAGGTATTAGGAGAATGACAAAAAAAATACAGAAATATTATTTTTGGCCAGGCATGACTAACGACATTTACAAATATGTAGCGAGGTGTGACCAATGTCAGCGGAATAAACACGATAGACATACAAGACAACCTCTAGTAGTCACAACAACTGCGGATCGAGCATTTAGAAAAGTATTTCTAGACATTGTTGGACCACTAGACAAAGACAATGATGATTTTACATACATACTGACGTTGCAGTGTGATTTAACTAAATTCATAGAGGTTTATCCACTTAAATCAAAGGAGGCCAATGTTGTAGCTAGAACATTTGTGGAGGATTTCATCCTAAGATATGGGACGCCTACGGAAATTTGTACTGATCGTGGGACAGAGTTCATGTCAACAGTTATGTGTGATGCAGCGAGGCTCCTGAATATCAACAAATTAAACAGTACAGCATATCACCATGAAACAATTGGGGCGCTGGAAAACACCCATAAACATTTGAAAGCTTTCTTACGTATAATGACGGGGAATCAACCTGAAAATTGGAGCTCGTGGCTTCGATATTGGTGTTTCGTGTTTAATACTACAGTTCATACTGAGACTGGTTACACCCCGTTTGAGCTAGTTTTTGGTTTTCTGGCAGCATTGCCATCTAATTTGATAAACATTGAAAAAACTGATCCCATTTATAATCATGATAATTATCTAAGCGAATTGAAATATAGGTTGCAACGAGCATGGTTGGATGCTCATCAGAATTTGGTGTCGAGCAAGGTAAAACGTAAGGAACACTACGATAAGAATTGTTATCCTAGGTCTTACAACAAAGATGATTTGATATTAGTTAAGAGTGAAACGGGAAATAAACTTACCGAAGTGTACGAAGGTCCTTATGTTGTGATCGCGGAACGCGAACCGAATGTTCTGTTTCTAAAAGGAGGAAAAACTATTGAAGTGCACAAAAATAGAACAAAGACCTATCGGATTTAAGTGCGCGACGATTTAATTCAAAAATGCTGAACTATGCACAAAACGGGATGTGTTCGAGAATGCATCGCAACAACCTTGAATTACATAATTTTAGTAGAGCATTGATGTTTTTATAAGTAGCTGTGAACTTGACACTTATTTTATGTTTACTATATTATAGAGCTTACCTTGAAAAAAAAAACAATCGACATCAAATATTTCATTTTATTATAAGAATTTGTAAATTATTATATTTATTGGTATTATGTATCGTATTACACTTACTCATATTAGCACCGATGCTGGAGAGAAAAGAAAGATTTTAGAATCCAAATTTATGATAGGAGTGTTATTGTTGTTTTGACGAATTTATTCACTTTAGACATAGCAAATAAATTCTTTTCTCTGCAGGGAAGGTGTAGGGAAAATATAGCATGATATTTAAGTTATTATATTCATGCTGAATATGTATATATTATTTAGAACAATTATTATTGATACACTAAGCAGTACGTCACCCGTGACAAGAGGGGCGAACGTTACCTTTCAGGTAACACTTACATTGATAGATATAGATGTCTCGATATTCTACCGAGAACGACATGGTACAATCCTGTCACGGGTACTATTGACTTAGTGATGTTTCTTATTGTGTATCAGTGAATAAACCACCTTACCACAACGTCATCTTTTATTCTGCGGTGTCCACGCAGATATCCCAACCTCATATAATCAAAAACCACCAAATGGCGATCCTGCAAACTGCTTCGTGATGCGGAATTAGGCCGGAAACTGGAGGCAAGTTCTGTGAAGCTAGGAGAATCTTCGAGTAAGGAAATATACTAATATACTTAACAAAATGGGTGGTTCTCAATCCAAAACGACGGAAGTTGTTATCAATTCAGCGGACTATCCCGGAATTATAGCCTTTGTTGGAGTAATTCTCATACTTGCAATATTGGGATATGAAAGGTGCAAGAAAAGGATACAGGCTAAACACTCAAGAAAGATTCATAGAAGTATGGCACTTCTTGATGCAACAGGCACATCGGAACGTGTTTAAGAATCAGTGACGGTCCAGCTGAGATTGGGAAGGACGAAAGGAGCATTCACGGACGAGGTCTAGGACGTCAGCAGTTCGCCGACCCGACCCAAGATTGAGCGCGATGGTTCAACGCCACGAAAGTCCCGAATCAGCAGAAAGTATCAACCGGTATGTTCACCATTTAATGAATAATGTTTAATTGTTTCATAATTTTGATGACATTGATATTCGTAATTAGAATAGAAATTGTAGCAATGTTTCGCAAATTTGTGCTATGAAAAACAATTTAAGTTCAATGAATTAACAAAATGTTGTATTTAATAGGTCACTTTATATAATAATTTATATATATTTATTATCTAACCTCTACTCATAGGCACTAGAAAAAATTATTCATGTAATTACCTAAATATTTTATTTCATTGGGACCTATATTTCATTGGCTATCGGTTTATGTATTAATTTTTTTGGGTTTGGTATTTGGTTTATTTATTCACATATGTTTATCAAATTGAGGTAAATGCCGCTATTGCCGGAAGTTGCTCAAATAAGGGTACAACTAGGCGAGATCAGAGCCGTAATTGTTAAATGTAACATAGAAAGGCGAGTAAATCATAATAAGGCAGTTGAAGCTAAATTATATTATCAAACTATAAAGGAATTTGAGGATAAGGTACGAAAAGGTGAGATTATTGTTAAAAAGGAAGATATTCCGATTTTCCAAGAGTCTTTGGAGGCAATTGATAAATTGTATTTGGAAATTGTTAATTTAACGAAGAAAGGGAAAGTGGAAACTGATACCGAAATTACAGATCAGTTTTTAATTAAGATGTCGCGGTTCGATTATAGAACAGCAGTAGAGTTATTACCAAAATTTGATGGTAAAGATGAGACGACAGAGCAACTCATCAACGCAATTGAGTTTTACGAACAAGATTTGACTCAAGCTGTGGACAAACAACGGCTGATCGATTTTGTCTTAAAAACAAGATTGACCACCAGCGCGTTGGCACAGATTAACAGACAATATAATGTTGTGGCGGTTTTGGTGCGTGATATGCGTATGCATTTAATACCTAAAAAATCACACGCGGCTTTGGAAGAGAAGTTGTCAAGAACAAAACAAGGATCCAGGACAGTTGAAGAATTTGGAAAAGACGTACAGGAACTCTTCCGCAACTTGACAATCTCCCAGGCCAATGACGACGACAATGCATATGCGATCTTGCAGCCACTCAATGAGAAAACTGCAATAAGGAAATTTACTTCGGGCTTGAATAACCAGTCCTTAAGTATAATTCTAGCTGCAAGAAATCCAACATCCCTAAAAGAAGCGATAAAAGTAGCGCAAGATAATGAAAGTCTAACGAAAACGTCTGAAATAAATGCCATGGGAAAAAGCCGTAACGACAATGATGGAGGATATCATAAATATAGAGGCGAAATTTCGAATAGGAGAGAATTCAGAAATAATTATAGAGGCCGTTCTAACAGAGGAATATATCAAAATCAAAATTACCGAAATAACTACAACCACAACTACGGGAATAATTATACAAAACAAGCTAATAATTACAACCAAGAGAGTAAGAACTGTAGTAATTATAAACGTGGACAGTATAGGGGTTACAATAACCACGGTCGAGGACAGTTTAAGAATTTAGCTCGAAATACGCAAAATAGACGGTATCAAGGCAATGTGTATTGTGCGCAAGGAGATGAAAGTAAGAATGTTGAGGATGAAAGTTCACTGCAGCAGTTTTTTCGAGAGAACTGAGCGTGATTGTATATATGAATGTATTGGTATGAATCGAGTGTATTTCAATGTAAATGGAAAGAATGTAACATTTTTAGTGGATACAGGTGCATCCTTGTGTGCTTTAAAGTATGAAAGATTACCAAAAGACGTGTGTATGACAGAGAATAAATTGAAAATTAAAGGAATAGGAGGTATGTTAGTAGCAGAAGGATGTGTTGATTTAAATTTGGAAGCGAATGCACAAATGTTTAATGAACGATTTTATGTGTTTAAAAATTTAGCTTGCGATGCTGACGGAATAATCGGTCAGAATTTTTTAATTAAGTATTGTGGATTAATAAATTTTGAACTTAGTACACTCAGTTTGAAAAATGAAGTTGGATCAACAAAATTAAGTTTATATACATCTGGTAACAGCCAGTTGATGATTATTCCGCCTAGGTGTGAAAGAATTCAATATGTAGAGACAAAGTTAAGGGATGACTGTGTAATAATAGCGAGAGAGTTATGTGAGGGAGTTTTTATGGCAGGATTGATTGTGAAGCCAAAAAACGGAATGATTCCAGTGAGAATTTTAAATACAAGAGATGAGTCAGTAAGTTTAGAAAGTTGTATTCCAGAAATTCACAGTACAAATGAATATGATTGTTTCGAATTTGAGAAAGTGGACAAAAATGTAGAACGAGTGAAAAGAATGTTTGCGGAAATTGATTGGAAGGATATGATATTAGAAGAGAAGATCCCTATTGAGAACATCTGCGCCAAATACGCAGATATCTTTCACATACCAGGAGATAAGCTGACAACTACAAATCTAGGTCAACAAGAGATTAAAATTAAACCTGAAGCCAAGCCAGTTTATAAAAAACCATATCGTATACCGCACGCTCAAAAGGCAGAGATAGAGAAACAAATAGGAGAAATGCTGGAAAATGACATCATTGAGGAAGCCGAAAGTGCTTGGTCATCACCGTTGTTGATTGTTCCCAAGAAAATAGGTCAAGACGGAAAGAAACGATGGCGTGTCGTAATTGATTATCGTCACCTGAACCTTAATATTGTCGATGATAAATTCCCATTACCAAATATAACTGAAATTCTAGAATCAGTGTCAGGCTCAATGTATTTCACACATTTGGACCTTGCTCAAGGGTACTATCAGGTCGAACTAGAACCAGGAAGTAGGCCGTGTACCGCTTTTACATCAGGTCGCGGAATGTTTCAAATGAAGAGGCTACCAATGGGCCTAAAGATTAGCCCTCCAAGTTTTTCTCGAATAATGACAATAGCCATGGCAGGTCTCAATTATGAAAGATGTTTTGTATATTTAGACGATCTGATTGTGTTTGGAAGAAATCTGAGAGATCACAATGCTAATCTGATCAAAGTGTTTGAGAGGTTAAGGAAAGTCAACTTGAAACTGAATCCTTCAAAGTGCGAATTTTTAAAAAAGGATATCTTATATTTGGGGCATGTTATAACATCAGAGGGCATCCTACCTGATTCGAGCAAAATAGCAGCCTTGCATAATTATCCGGAGCCAAAGTCGGCGGATGAGGTTAAGAGGTTTGTTGCGTTCGCTAACTATTATAGAAAATTTATCCCAAATTTCGCGAAGCGAACTTGGTGTTTAACTCAACTGACCCGGAAAAACGCAGCATTTATTTGGACGAATAATTGCCAAATATCATTTGAAACAATAAAAAAGGCTTTGATGTCCCCACCAGTACTAGATTTTCCAGATTTTTCTGCTGAGAACCAGTTCATCGTACACACTGATGCGTCAGGAAAAGCTTTGGGTGCAGTACTATCTAATGGAAATGGAAAACCGATTGCCTATGCCAGTAGAACACTTAACAAGGCAGAAAGTAACTATGCCACAATAGAAAAAGAGTTACTAGCGATAGTATGGGCAACACGACATTTTCGGCCGTATTTATTTGGTAAGCGATTCAAGATCATGACAGATCACAGGCCGTTGATTTTTCTTTTCACACACAACAATCCCTCAAGCCGTCTGACAAAGTTTAGGTTATGCTTAGAGGAATACGATTTCGACATTGAATACATTAAAGGTTCTGACAACGTAATAGCTGATGCCTTGTCTCGAATTTCGATTGAAGAGCTTAAGAGCATAAATCAACACAGCATAGCAGTTGTTACAAGGGCACAAACAATAACTAAAGAGAAAGAGGAAATAGAAACTAAAGTGAGGGATAATAATCAGGTTATCGAACGAAATTCGGGTGCGCAACCGAAAATCGTTGAGATCCTTAAAAAACCCAAACAATGTACGCAACTAACAATAATGAATAAGAAATTGAAGAATAAACTAATGAAAAACGATGATAGAGTAGCTACTGAAGATGAAAAGTTAATATACATGCCCTCTATGAAAACGATCTTTATCGATCCAGATGATCTGGCAGCAAAACCGCTACGCCGTTCGTTGGGACATTTGGAAACATTGTGTGATGAAATCGACATAGAAGAGGTAGTAATAATGAAAGAAGATAGCAATATTGCATTTTTGAAATCGTTGGCCAACGAACTTAATAAAAATGAATATAAAAATTATGATGTACCTAGGATATGCATCGTTAATAAAAGAAAATGTATTGAGGATAAAGAAATGCGTACAGTTATTCTAAATGATTTCCATCTATTGCCGTCGAGTGGACATGCAGGTATTAGGAGAATGACAAAAAAAATACAGAAATATTATTTTTGGCCAGGCATGACTAACGACATTTACAAATATGTAGCGAGGTGTGACCAATGTCAGCGGAATAAACACGATAGACATACAAGACAACCTCTAGTAGTCACAACAACTGCGGATCGAGCATTTAGAAAAGTATTTCTAGACATTGTTGGACCACTAGACAAAGACAATGATGATTTTACATACATACTGACGTTGCAGTGTGATTTAACTAAATTCATAGAGGTTTATCCACTTAAATCAAAGGAGGCCAATGTTGTAGCTAGAACATTTGTGGAGGATTTCATCCTAAGATATGGGACGCCTACGGAAATTTGTACTGATCGTGGGACAGAGTTCATGTCAACAGTTATGTGTGATGCAGCGAGGCTCCTGAATATCAACAAATTAAACAGTACAGCATATCACCATGAAACAATTGGGGCGCTGGAAAACACCCATAAACATTTGAAAGCTTTCTTACGTATAATGACGGGGAATCAACCTGAAAATTGGAGCTCGTGGCTTCGATATTGGTGTTTCGTGTTTAATACTACAGTTCATACTGAGACTGGTTACACCCCGTTTGAGCTAGTTTTTGGTTTTCTGGCAGCATTGCCATCTAATTTGATAAACATTGAAAAAACTGATCCCATTTATAATCATGATAATTATCTAAGCGAATTGAAATATAGGTTGCAACGAGCATGGTTGGATGCTCATCAGAATTTGGTGTCGAGCAAGGTAAAACGTAAGGAACACTACGATAAGAATTGTTATCCTAGGTCTTACAACAAAGATGATTTGATATTAGTTAAGAGTGAAACGGGAAATAAACTTACCGAAGTGTACGAAGGTCCTTATGTTGTGATCGCGGAACGCGAACCGAATGTTCTGTTTCTAAAAGGAGGAAAAACTATTGAAGTGCACAAAAATAGAACAAAGACCTATCGGATTTAAGTGCGCGACGATTTAATTCAAAAATGCTGAACTATGCACAAAACGGGATGTGTTCGAGAATGCATCGCAACAACCTTGAATTACATAATTTTAGTAGAGCATTGATGTTTTTATAAGTAGCTGTGAACTTGACACTTATTTTATGTTTACTATATTATAGAGCTTACCTTGAAAAAAAAAACAATCGACATCAAATATTTCATTTTATTATAAGAATTTGTAAATTATTATATTTATTGGTATTATGTATCGTATTACACTTACTCATATTAGCACCGATGCTGGAGAGAAAAGAAAGATTTTAGAATCCAAATTTATGATAGGAGTGTTATTGTTGTTTTGACGAATTTATTCACTTTAGACATAGCAAATAAATTCTTTTCTCTGCAGGGAAGGTGTAGGGAAAATATAGCATGATATTTAAGTTATTATATTCATGCTGAATATGTATATATTATTTAGAACAATTATTATTGATACACTAAGCAGTACGTCACCCGTGACAAGAGGAGCGAACGTTACCTTTCAGGTAACACTTACATTGATAGATATAGATGTCTCGATATTCTACCGAGAACGACATGGTACAATCCTGTCACGGGTACTATTGACTTAGTGATGTTTCTTATTGTGTATCAGTGAATAAACCACCTTACCACAACGTCATCTTTTATTCTGCGGTGTCCACGCAGATATCCCAACCTCATATAATCAAAAACCACCAAATGGCGATCCTGCAAACTGCTTCGTGATGCGGAATTAGGCCGGAAACTGGAGGCAAGTTCTGTGAAGCTAGGAGAATCTTCGAGTAAGGAAATATACTAATATACTTAACAAAATGGGTGGTTCTCAATCCAAAACGACGGAAGTTGTTATCAATTCAGCGGACTATCCCGGAATTATAGCCTTTGTTGGAGTAATTCTCATACTTGCAATATTGGGATATGAAAGGTGCAAGAAAAGGATACAGGCTAAACACTCAAGAAAGATTCATAGAAGTATGGCACTTCTTGATGCAACAGGCACATCGGAACGTGTTTAAGAATCAGTGACGGTCCAGCTGAGATTGGGAAGGACGAAAGGAGCATTCACGGACGAGGTCTAGGACGTCAGCAGTTCGCCGACCCGACCCAAGATTGAGCGCGATGGTTCAACGCCACGAAAGTCCCGAATCAGCAGAAAGTATCAACCGGTATGTTCACCATTTAATGAATAATGTTTAATTGTTTCATAATTTTGATGACATTGATATTCGTAATTAGAATAGAAATTGTAGCAATGTTTCGCAAATTTGTGCTATGAAAAACAATTTAAGTTCAATGAATTAACAAAATGTTGTATTTAATAGGTCACTTTATATAATAATTTATATATATTTATTATCTAACCTCTACTCATAGGCACTAGAAAAAATTATTCATGTAATTACCTAAATATTTTATTTCATTGGGACCTATATTTCATTGGCTATCGGTTTATGTATTAATTTTTTTGGGTTTGGTATTTGGTTTATTTATTCACATATGTTTATCAAATTGAGGTAAATGCCGCTATTGCCGGAAGTTGCTCAAATAAGGGTACAACTAGGCGAGATCAGAGCCGTAATTGTTAAATGTAACATAGAAAGGCGAGTAAATCATAATAAGGCAGTTGAAGCTAAATTATATTATCAAACTATAAAGGAATTTGAGGATAAGGTACGAAAAGGTGAGATTATTGTTAAAAAGGAAGATATTCCGATTTTCCAAGAGTCTTTGGAGGCAATTGATAAATTGTATTTGGAAATTGTTAATTTAACGAAGAAAGGGAAAGTGGAAACTGATACCGAAATTACAGATCAGTTTTTAATTAAGATGTCGCGGTTCGATTATAGAACAGCAGTAGAGTTATTACCAAAATTTGATGGTAAAGATGAGACGACAGAGCAACTCATCAACGCAATTGAGTTTTACGAACAAGATTTGACTCAAGCTGTGGACAAACAACGGCTGATCGATTTTGTCTTAAAAACAAGATTGACCACCAGCGCGTTGGCACAGATTAACAGACAATATAATGTTGTGGCGGTTTTGGTGCGTGATATGCGTATGCATTTAATACCTAAAAAATCACACGCGGCTTTGGAAGAGAAGTTGTCAAGAACAAAACAAGGATCCAGGACAGTTGAAGAATTTGGAAAAGACGTACAGGAACTCTTCCGCAACTTGACAATCTCCCAGGCCAATGACGACGACAATGCATATGCGATCTTGCAGCCACTCAATGAGAAAACTGCAATGAGGAAATTTACTTCGGGCTTGAATAACCAGTCCTTAAGTATAATTCTAGCTGCAAGAAATCCAACATCCCTAAAAGAAGCGATAAAAGTAGCGCAAGATAATGAAAGTCTAACGAAAACGTCTGAAATAAATGCCATGGGAAAAAGCCGTAACGACAATGATGGAGGATATCATAAATATAGAGGCGAAATTTCGAATAGGAGAGAATTCAGAAATAATTATAGAGGCCGTTCTAACAGAGGAATATATCAAAATCAAAATTACCGAAATAACTACAACCACAACTACGGGAATAATTATACAAAACAAGCTAATAATTACAACCAAGAGAGTAAGAACTGTAGTAATTATAAACGTGGACAGTATAGGGGTTACAATAACCACGGTCGAGGACAGTTTAAGAATTTAGCTCGAAATACGCAAAATAGACGGTATCAAGGCAATGTGTATTGTGCGCAAGGAGATGAAAGTAAGAATGTTGAGGATGAAAGTTCACTGCAGCAGTTTTTTCGAGAGAACTGAGCGTGATTGTATATATGAATGTATTGGTATGAATCGAGTGTATTTCAATGTAAATGGAAAGAATGTAACATTTTTAGTGGATACAGGTGCATCCTTGTGTGCTTTAAAGTATGAAAGATTACCAAAAGACGTGTGTATGACAGAGAATAAATTGAAAATTAAAGGAATAGGAGGTATGTTAGTAGCAGAAGGATGTGTTGATTTAAATTTGGAAGCGAATGCACAAATGTTTAATGAACGATTTTATGTGTTTAAAAATTTAGCTTGCGATGCTGACGGAATAATCGGTCAGAATTTTTTAATTAAGTATTGTGGATTAATAAATTTTGAACTTAGTACACTCAGTTTGAAAAATGAAGTTGGATCAACAAAATTAAGTTTATATACATCTGGTAACAGCCAGTTGATGATTATTCCGCCTAGGTGTGAAAGAATTCAATATGTAGAGACAAAGTTAAGGGATGACTGTGTAATAATAGCGAGAGAGTTATGTGAGGGAGTTTTTATGGCAGGATTGATTGTGAAGCCAAAAAACGGAATGATTCCAGTGAGAATTTTAAATACAAGAGATGAGTCAGTAAGTTTAGAAAGTTGTATTCCAGAAATTCACAGTACAAATGAATATGATTGTTTCGAATTTGAGAAAGTGGACAAAAATGTAGAACGAGTGAAAAGAATGTTTGCGGAAATTGATTGGAAGGATATGATATTAGAAGAGAAGATCCCTATTGAGAACATCTGCGCCAAATACGCAGATATCTTTCACATACCAGGAGATAAGCTGACAACTACAAATCTAGGTCAACAAGAGATTAAAATTAAACCTGAAGCCAAGCCAGTTTATAAAAAACCATATCGTATACCGCACGCTCAAAAGGCAGAGATAGAGAAACAAATAGGAGAAATGCTGGAAAATGACATCATTGAGGAAGCCGAAAGTGCTTGGTCATCACCGTTGTTGATTGTTCCCAAGAAAATAGGTCAAGACGGAAAGAAACGATGGCGTGTCGTAATTGATTATCGTCACCTGAACCTTAATATTGTCGATGATAAATTCCCATTACCAAATATAACTGAAATTCTAGAATCAGTGTCAGGCTCAATGTATTTCACACATTTGGACCTTGCTCAAGGGTACTATCAGGTCGAACTAGAACCAGGAAGTAGGCCGTGTACCGCTTTTACATCAGGTCGCGGAATGTTTCAAATGAAGAGGCTACCAATGGGCCTAAAGATTAGCCCTCCAAGTTTTTCTCGAATAATGACAATAGCCATGGCAGGTCTCAATTATGAAAGATGTTTTGTATATTTAGACGATCTGATTGTGTTTGGAAGAAATCTGAGAGATCACAATGCTAATCTGATCAAAGTGTTTGAGAGGTTAAGGAAAGTCAACTTGAAACTGAATCCTTCAAAGTGCGAATTTTTAAAAAAGGATATCTTATATTTGGGGCATGTTATAACATCAGAGGGCATCCTACCTGATTCGAGCAAAATAGCAGCCTTGCATAATTATCCGGAGCCAAAGTCGGCGGATGAGGTTAAGAGGTTTGTTGCGTTCGCTAACTATTATAGAAAATTTATCCCAAATTTCGCGAAGCGAACTTGGTGTTTAACTCAACTGACCCGGAAAAACGCAGCATTTATTTGGACGAATAATTGCCAAATATCATTTGAAACAATAAAAAAGGCTTTGATGTCCCCACCAGTACTAGATTTTCCAGATTTTTCTGCTGAGAACCAGTTCATCGTACACACTGATGCGTCAGGAAAAGCTTTGGGTGCAGTACTATCTAATGGAAATGGAAAACCGATTGCCTATGCCAGTAGAACACTTAACAAGGCAGAAAGTAACTATGCCACAATAGAAAAAGAGTTACTAGCGATAGTATGGGCAACACGACATTTTCGGCCGTATTTATTTGGTAAGCGATTCAAGATCATGACAGATCACAGGCCGTTGATTTTTCTTTTCACACACAACAATCCCTCAAGCCGTCTGACAAAGTTTAGGTTATGCTTAGAGGAATACGATTTCGACATTGAATACATTAAAGGTTCTGACAACGTAATAGCTGATGCCTTGTCTCGAATTTCGATTGAAGAGCTTAAGAGCATAAATCAACACAGCATAGCAGTTGTTACAAGGGCACAAACAATAACTAAAGAGAAAGAGGAAATAGAAACTAAAGTGAGGGATAATAATCAGGTTATCGAACGAAATTCGGGTGCGCAACCGAAAATCGTTGAGATCCTTAAAAAACCCAAACAATGTACGCAACTAACAATAATGAATAAGAAATTGAAGAATAAACTAATGAAAAACGATGATAGAGTAGCTACTGAAGATGAAAAGTTAATATACATGCCCTCTATGAAAACGATCTTTATCGATCCAGATGATCTGGCAGCAAAACCGCTACGCCGTTCGTTGGGACATTTGGAAACATTGTGTGATGAAATCGACATAGAAGAGGTAGTAATAATGAAAGAAGATAGCAATATTGCATTTTTGAAATCGTTGGCCAACGAACTTAATAAAAATGAATATAAAAATTATGATGTACCTAGGATATGCATCGTTAATAAAAGAAAATGTATTGAGGATAAAGAAATGCGTACAGTTATTCTAAATGATTTCCATCTATTGCCGTCGAGTGGACATGCAGGTATTAGGAGAATGACAAAAAAAATACAGAAATATTATTTTTGGCCAGGCATGACTAACGACATTTACAAATATGTAGCGAGGTGTGACCAATGTCAGCGGAATAAACACGATAGACATACAAGACAACCTCTAGTAGTCACAACAACTGCGGATCGAGCATTTAGAAAAGTATTTCTAGACATTGTTGGACCACTAGACAAAGACAATGATGATTTTACATACATACTGACGTTGCAGTGTGATTTAACTAAATTCATAGAGGTTTATCCACTTAAATCAAAGGAGGCCAATGTTGTAGCTAGAACATTTGTGGAGGATTTCATCCTAAGATATGGGACGCCTACGGAAATTTGTACTGATCGTGGGACAGAGTTCATGTCAACAGTTATGTGTGATGCAGCGAGGCTCCTGAATATCAACAAATTAAACAGTACAGCATATCACCATGAAACAATTGGGGCGCTGGAAAACACCCATAAACATTTGAAAGCTTTCTTACGTATAATGACGGGGAATCAACCTGAAAATTGGAGCTCGTGGCTTCGATATTGGTGTTTCGTGTTTAATACTACAGTTCATACTGAGACTGGTTACACCCCGTTTGAGCTAGTTTTTGGTTTTCTGGCAGCATTGCCATCTAATTTGATAAACATTGAAAAAACTGATCCCATTTATAATCATGATAATTATCTAAGCGAATTGAAATATAGGTTGCAACGAGCATGGTTGGATGCTCATCAGAATTTGGTGTCGAGCAAGGTAAAACGTAAGGAACACTACGATAAGAATTGTTATCCTAGGTCTTACAACAAAGATGATTTGATATTAGTTAAGAGTGAAACGGGAAATAAACTTACCGAAGTGTACGAAGGTCCTTATGTTGTGATCGCGGAACGCGAACCGAATGTTCTGTTTCTAAAAGGAGGAAAAACTATTGAAGTGCACAAAAATAGAACAAAGACCTATCGGATTTAAGTGCGCGACGATTTAATTCAAAAATGCTGAACTATGCACAAAACGGGATGTGTTCGAGAATGCATCGCAACAACCTTGAATTACATAATTTTAGTAGAGCATTGATGTTTTTATAAGTAGCTGTGAACTTGACACTTATTTTATGTTTACTATATTATAGAGCTTACCTTGAAAAAAAAAACAATCGACATCAAATATTTCATTTTATTATAAGAATTTGTAAATTATTATATTTATTGGTATTATGTATCGTATTACACTTACTCATATTAGCACCGATGCTGGAGAGAAAAGAAAGATTTTAGAATCCAAATTTATGATAGGAGTGTTATTGTTGTTTTGACGAATTTATTCACTTTAGACATAGCAAATAAATTCTTTTCTCTGCAGGGAAGGTGTAGGGAAAATATAGCATGATATTTAAGTTATTATATTCATGCTGAATATGTATATATTATTTAGAACAATTATTATTGATACACTAAGCAGTACGTCACCCGTGACAAGAGGGGCGAACGTTACCTTTCAGGTAACACTTACATTGATAGATATAGATGTCTCGATATTCTACCGAGAACGACATGGTACAATCCTGTCACGGGTACTATTGACTTAGTGATGTTTCTTATTGTGTATCAGTGAATAAACCACCTTACCACAACGTCATCTTTTATTCTGCGGTGTCCACGCAGATATCCCAACCTCATATAATCAAAAACCACCAAATGGCGATCCTGCAAACTGCTTCGTGATGCGGAATTAGGCCGGAAACTGGAGGCAAGTTCTGTGAAGCTAGGAGAATCTTCGAGTAAGGAAATATACTAATATACTTAACAAAATGGGTGGTTCTCAATCCAAAACGACGGAAGTTGTTATCAATTCAGCGGACTATCCCGGAATTATAGCCTTTGTTGGAGTAATTCTCATACTTGCAATATTGGGATATGAAAGGTGCAAGAAAAGGATACAGGCTAAACACTCAAGAAAGATTCATAGAAGTATGGCACTTCTTGATGCAACAGGCACATCGGAACGTGTTTAAGAATCAGTGACGGTCCAGCTGAGATTGGGAAGGACGAAAGGAGCATTCACGGACGAGGTCTAGGACGTCAGCAGTTCGCCGACCCGACCCAAGATTGAGCGCGATGGTTCAACGCCACGAAAGTCCCGAATCAGCAGAAAGTATCAACCGGTATGTTCACCATTTAATGAATAATGTTTAATTGTTTCATAATTTTGATGACATTGATATTCGTAATTAGAATAGAAATTGTAGCAATGTTTCGCAAATTTGTGCTATGAAAAACAATTTAAGTTCAATGAATTAACAAAATGTTGTATTTAATAGGTCACTTTATATAATAATTTATATATATTTATTATCTAACCTCTACTCATAGGCACTAGAAAAAATTATTCATGTAATTACCTAAATATTTTATTTCATTGGGACCTATATTTCATTGGCTATCGGTTTATGTATTAATTTTTTTGGGTTTGGTATTTGGTTTATTTATTCACATATGTTTATCAAATTGAGGTAAATGCCGCTATTGCCGGAAGTTGCTCAAATAAGGGTACAACTAGGCGAGATCAGAGCCGTAATTGTTAAATGTAACATAGAAAGGCGAGTAAATCATAATAAGGCAGTTGAAGCTAAATTATATTATCAAACTATAAAGGAATTTGAGGATAAGGTACGAAAAGGTGAGATTATTGTTAAAAAGGAAGATATTCCGATTTTCCAAGAGTCTTTGGAGGCAATTGATAAATTGTATTTGGAAATTGTTAATTTAACGAAGAAAGGGAAAGTGGAAACTGATACCGAAATTACAGATCAGTTTTTAATTAAGATGTCGCGGTTCGATTATAGAACAGCAGTAGAGTTATTACCAAAATTTGATGGTAAAGATGAGACGACAGAGCAACTCATCAACGCAATTGAGTTTTACGAACAAGATTTGACTCAAGCTGTGGACAAACAACGGCTGATCGATTTTGTCTTAAAAACAAGATTGACCACCAGCGCGTTGGCACAGATTAACAGACAATATAATGTTGTGGCGGTTTTGGTGCGTGATATGCGTATGCATTTAATACCTAAAAAATCACACGCGGCTTTGGAAGAGAAGTTGTCAAGAACAAAACAAGGATCCAGGACAGTTGAAGAATTTGGAAAAGACGTACAGGAACTCTTCCGCAACTTGACAATCTCCCAGGCCAATGACGACGACAATGCATATGCGATCTTGCAGCCACTCAATGAGAAAACTGCAATAAGGAAATTTACTTCGGGCTTGAATAACCAGTCCTTAAGTATAATTCTAGCTGCAAGAAATCCAACATCCCTAAAAGAAGCGATAAAAGTAGCGCAAGATAATGAAAGTCTAACGAAAACGTCTGAAATAAATGCCATGGGAAAAAGCCGTAACGACAATGATGGAGGATATCATAAATATAGAGGCGAAATTTCGAATAGGAGAGAATTCAGAAATAATTATAGAGGCCGTTCTAACAGAGGAATATATCAAAATCAAAATTACCGAAATAACTACAACCACAACTACGGGAATAATTATACAAAACAAGCTAATAATTACAACCAAGAGAGTAAGAACTGTAGTAATTATAAACGTGGACAGTATAGGGGTTACAATAACCACGGTCGAGGACAGTTTAAGAATTTAGCTCGAAATACGCAAAATAGACGGTATCAAGGCAATGTGTATTGTGCGCAAGGAGATGAAAGTAAGAATGTTGAGGATGAAAGTTCACTGCAGCAGTTTTTTCGAGAGAACTGAGCGTGATTGTATATATGAATGTATTGGTATGAATCGAGTGTATTTCAATGTAAATGGAAAGAATGTAACATTTTTAGTGGATACAGGTGCATCCTTGTGTGCTTTAAAGTATGAAAGATTACCAAAAGACGTGTGTATGACAGAGAATAAATTGAAAATTAAAGGAATAGGAGGTATGTTAGTAGCAGAAGGATGTGTTGATTTAAATTTGGAAGCGAATGCACAAATGTTTAATGAACGATTTTATGTGTTTAAAAATTTAGCTTGCGATGCTGACGGAATAATCGGTCAGAATTTTTTAATTAAGTATTGTGGATTAATAAATTTTGAACTTAGTACACTCAGTTTGAAAAATGAAGTTGGATCAACAAAATTAAGTTTATATACATCTGGTAACAGCCAGTTGATGATTATTCCGCCTAGGTGTGAAAGAATTCAATATGTAGAGACAAAGTTAAGGGATGACTGTGTAATAATAGCGAGAGAGTTATGTGAGGGAGTTTTTATGGCAGGATTGATTGTGAAGCCAAAAAACGGAATGATTCCAGTGAGAATTTTAAATACAAGAGATGAGTCAGTAAGTTTAGAAAGTTGTATTCCAGAAATTCACAGTACAAATGAATATGATTGTTTCGAATTTGAGAAAGTGGACAAAAATGTAGAACGAGTGAAAAGAATGTTTGCGGAAATTGATTGGAAGGATATGATATTAGAAGAGAAGATCCCTATTGAGAACATCTGCGCCAAATACGCAGATATCTTTCACATACCAGGAGATAAGCTGACAACTACAAATCTAGGTCAACAAGAGATTAAAATTAAACCTGAAGCCAAGCCAGTTTATAAAAAACCATATCGTATACCGCACGCTCAAAAGGCAGAGATAGAGAAACAAATAGGAGAAATGCTGGAAAATGACATCATTGAGGAAGCCGAAAGTGCTTGGTCATCACCGTTGTTGATTGTTCCCAAGAAAATAGGTCAAGACGGAAAGAAACGATGGCGTGTCGTAATTGATTATCGTCACCTGAACCTTAATATTGTCGATGATAAATTCCCATTACCAAATATAACTGAAATTCTAGAATCAGTGTCAGGCTCAATGTATTTCACACATTTGGACCTTGCTCAAGGGTACTATCAGGTCGAACTAGAACCAGGAAGTAGGCCGTGTACCGCTTTTACATCAGGTCGCGGAATGTTTCAAATGAAGAGGCTACCAATGGGCGTAAAGATTAGCCCTCCAAGTTTTTCTCGAATAATGACAATAGCCATGGCAGGTCTCAATTATGAAAGATGTTTTGTATATTTAGACGATCTGATTGTGTTTGGAAGAAATCTGAGAGATCACAATGCTAATCTGATCAAAGTGTTTGAGAGGTTAAGGAAAGTCAACTTGAAACTGAATCCTTCAAAGTGCGAATTTTTAAAAAAGGATATCTTATATTTGGGGCATGTTATAACATCAGAGGGCATCCTACCTGATTCGAGCAAAATAGCAGCCTTGCATAATTATCCGGAGCCAAAGTCGGCGGATGAGGTTAAGAGGTTTGTTGCGTTCGCTAACTATTATAGAAAATTTATCCCAAATTTCGCGAAGCGAACTTGGTGTTTAACTCAACTGACCCGGAAAAACGCAGCATTTATTTGGACGAATAATTGCCAAATATCATTTGAAACAATAAAAAAGGCTTTGATGTCCCCACCAGTACTAGATTTTCCAGATTTTTCTGCTGAGAACCAGTTCATCGTACACACTGATGCGTCAGGAAAAGCTTTGGGTGCAGTACTATCTAATGGAAATGGAAAACCGATTGCCTATGCCAGTAGAACACTTAACAAGGCAGAAAGTAACTATGCCACAATAGAAAAAGAGTTACTAGCGATAGTATGGGCAACACGACATTTTCGGCCGTATTTATTTGGTAAGCGATTCAAGATCATGACAGATCACAGGCCGTTGATTTTTCTTTTCACACACAACAATCCCTCAAGCCGTCTGACAAAGTTTAGGTTATGCTTAGAGGAATACGATTTCGACATTGAATACATTAAAGGTTCTGACAACGTAATAGCTGATGCCTTGTCTCGAATTTCGATTGAAGAGCTTAAGAGCATAAATCAACACAGCATAGCAGTTGTTACAAGGGCACAAACAATAACTAAAGAGAAAGAGGAAATAGAAACTAAAGTGAGGGATAATAATCAGGTTATCGAACGAAATTCGGGTGCGCAACCGAAAATCGTTGAGATCCTTAAAAAACCCAAACAATGTACGCAACTAACAATAATGAATAAGAAATTGAAGAATAAACTAATGAAAAACGATGATAGAGTAGCTACTGAAGATGAAAAGTTAATATACATGCCCTCTATGAAAACGATCTTTATCGATCCAGATGATCTGGCAGCAAAACCGCTACGCCGTTTGTTGGGACATTTGGAAACATTGTGTGATGAAATCGACATAGAAGAGGTAGTAATAATGAAAGAAGATAGCAATATTGCATTTTTGAAATCGTTGGCCAACGAACTTAATAAAAATGAATATAAAAATTATGATGTACCTAGGATATGCATCGTTAATAAAAGAAAATGTATTGAGGATAAAGAAATGCGTACAGTTATTCTAAATGATTTCCATCTATTGCCGTCGAGTGGACATGCAGGTATTAGGAGAATGACAAAAAAAATACAGAAATATTATTTTTGGCCAGGCATGACTAACGACATTTACAAATATGTAGCGAGGTGTGACCAATGTCAGCGGAATAAACACGATAGACATACAAGACAACCTCTAGTAGTCACAACAACTGCGGATCGAGCATTTAGAAAAGTATTTCTAGACATTGTTGGACCACTAGACAAAGACAATGATGATTTTACATACATACTGACGTTGCAGTGTGATTTAACTAAATTCATAGAGGTTTATCCACTTAAATCAAAGGAGGCCAATGTTGTAGCTAGAACATTTGTGGAGGATTTCATCCTAAGATATGGGACGCCTACGGAAATTTGTACTGATCGTGGGACAGAGTTCATGTCAACAGTTATGTGTGATGCAGCGAGGCTCCTGAATATCAACAAATTAAACAGTACAGCATATCACCATGAAACAATTGGGGCGCTGGAAAACACCCATAAACATTTGAAAGCTTTCTTACGTATAATGACGGGGAATCAACCTGAAAATTGGAGCTCGTGGCTTCGATATTGGTGTTTCGTGTTTAATACTACAGTTCATACTGAGACTGGTTACACCCCGTTTGAGCTAGTTTTTGGTTTTCTGGCAGCATTGCCATCTAATTTGATAAACATTGAAAAAACTGATCCCATTTATAATCATGATAATTATCTAAGCGAATTGAAATATAGGTTGCAACGAGCATGGTTGGATGCTCATCAGAATTTGGTGTCGAGCAAGGTAAAACGTAAGGAACACTACGATAAGAATTGTTATCCTAGGTCTTACAACAAAGATGATTTGATATTAGTTAAGAGTGAAACGGGAAATAAACTTACCGAAGTGTACGAAGGTCCTTATGTTGTGATCGCGGAACGCGAACCGAATGTTCTGTTTCTAAAAGGAGGAAAAACTATTGAAGTGCACAAAAATAGAACAAAGACCTATCGGATTTAAGTGCGCGACGATTTAATTCAAAAATGCTGAACTATGCACAAAACGGGATGTGTTCGAGAATGCATCGCAACAACCTTGAATTACATAATTTTAGTAGAGCATTGATGTTTTTATAAGTAGCTGTGAACTTGACACTTATTTTATGTTTACTATATTATAGAGCTTACCTTGAAAAAAAAAACAATCGACATCAAATATTTCATTTTATTATAAGAATTTGTAAATTATTATATTTATTGGTATTATGTATCGTATTACACTTACTCATATTAGCACCGATGCTGGAGAGAAAAGAAAGATTTTAGAATCCAAATTTATGATAGGAGTGTTATTGTTGTTTTGACGAATTTATTCACTTTAGACATAGCAAATAAATTCTTTTCTCTGCAGGGAAGGTGTAGGGAAAATATAGCATGATATTTAAGTTATTATATTCATGCTGAATATGTATATATTATTTAGAACAATTATTATTGATACACTAAGCAGTACGTCACCCGTGACAAGAGGGGCGAACGTTACCTTTCAGGTAACACTTACATTGATAGATATAGATGTCTCGATATTCTACCGAGAACGACATGGTACAATCCTGTCACGGGTACTATTGACTTAGTGATGTTTCTTATTGTGTATCAGTGAATAAACCACCTTACCACAACGTCATCTTTTATTCTGCGGTGTCCACGCAGATATCCCAACCTCATATAATCAAAAACCACCAAATGGCGATCCTGCAAACTGCTTCGTGATGCGGAATTAGGCCGGAAACTGGAGGCAAGTTCTGTGAAGCTAGGAGAATCTTCGAGTAAGGAAATATACTAATATACTTAACAAAATGGGTGGTTCTCAATCCAAAACGACGGAAGTTGTTATCAATTCAGCGGACTATCCCGGAATTATAGCCTTTGTTGGAGTAATTCTCATACTTGCAATATTGGGATATGAAAGGTGCAAGAAAAGGATACAGGCTAAACACTCAAGAAAGATTCATAGAAGTATGGCACTTCTTGATGCAACAGGCACATCGGAACGTGTTTAAGAATCAGTGACGGTCCAGCTGAGATTGGGAAGGACGAAAGGAGCATTCACGGACGAGGTCTAGGACGTCAGCAGTTCGCCGACCCGACCCAAGATTGAGCGCGATGGTTCAACGCCACGAAAGTCCCGAATCAGCAGAAAGTATCAACCGGTATGTTCACCATTTAATGAATAATGTTTAATTGTTTCATAATTTTGATGACATTGATATTCGTAATTAGAATAGAAATTGTAGCAATGTTTCGCAAATTTGTGCTATGAAAAACAATTTAAGTTCAATGAATTAACAAAATGTTGTATTTAATAGGTCACTTTATATAATAATTTATATATATTTATTATCTAACCTCTACTCATAGGCACTAGAAAAAATTATTCATGTAATTACCTAAATATTTTATTTCATTGGGACCTATATTTCATTGGCTATCGGTTTATGTATTAATTTTTTTGGGTTTGGTATTTGGTTTATTTATTCACATATGTTTATCAAATTGAGGTAAATGCCGCTATTGCCGGAAGTTGCTCAAATAAGGGTACAACTAGGCGAGATCAGAGCCGTAATTGTTAAATGTAACATAGAAAGGCGAGTAAATCATAATAAGGCAGTTGAAGCTAAATTATATTATCAAACTATAAAGGAATTTGAGGATAAGGTACGAAAAGGTGAGATTATTGTTAAAAAGGAAGATATTCCGATTTTCCAAGAGTCTTTGGAGGCAATTGATAAATTGTATTTGGAAATTGTTAATTTAACGAAGAAAGGGAAAGTGGAAACTGATACCGAAATTACAGATCAGTTTTTAATTAAGATGTCGCGGTTCGATTATAGAACAGCAGTAGAGTTATTACCAAAATTTGATGGTAAAGATGAGACGACAGAGCAACTCATCAACGCAATTGAGTTTTACGAACAAGATTTGACTCAAGCTGTGGACAAACAACGGCTGATCGATTTTGTCTTAAAAACAAGATTGACCACCAGCGCGTTGGCACAGATTAACAGACAATATAATGTTGTGGCGGTTTTGGTGCGTGATATGCGTATGCATTTAATACCTAAAAAATCACACGCGGCTTTGGAAGAGAAGTTGTCAAGAACAAAACAAGGATCCAGGACAGTTGAAGAATTTGGAAAAGACGTACAGGAACTCTTCCGCAACTTGACAATCTCCCAGGCCAATGACGACGACAATGCATATGCGATCTTGCAGCCACTCAATGAGAAAACTGCAATAAGGAAATTTACTTCGGGCTTGAATAACCAGTCCTTAAGTATAATTCTAGCTGCAAGAAATCCAACATCCCTAAAAGAAGCGATAAAAGTAGCGCAAGATAATGAAAGTCTAACGAAAACGTCTGAAATAAATGCCATGGGAAAAAGCCGTAACGACAATGATGGAGGATATCATAAATATAGAGGCGAAATTTCGAATAGGAGAGAATTCAGAAATAATTATAGAGGCCGTTCTAACAGAGGAATATATCAAAATCAAAATTACCGAAATAACTACAACCACAACTACGGGAATAATTATACAAAACAAGCTAATAATTACAACCAAGAGAGTAAGAACTGTAGTAATTATAAACGTGGACAGTATAGGGGTTACAATAACCACGGTCGAGGACAGTTTAAGAATTTAGCTCGAAATACGCAAAATAGACGGTATCAAGGCAATGTGTATTGTGCGCAAGGAGATGAAAGTAAGAATGTTGAGGATGAAAGTTCACTGCAGCAGTTTTTTCGAGAGAACTGAGCGTGATTGTATATATGAATGTATTGGTATGAATCGAGTGTATTTCAATGTAAATGGAAAGAATGTAACATTTTTAGTGGATACAGGTGCATCCTTGTGTGCTTTAAAGTATGAAAGATTACCAAAAGACGTGTGTATGACAGAGAATAAATTGAAAATTAAAGGAATAGGAGGTATGTTAGTAGCAGAAGGATGTGTTGATTTAAATTTGGAAGCGAATGCACAAATGTTTAATGAACGATTTTATGTGTTTAAAAATTTAGCTTGCGATGCTGACGGAATAATCGGTCAGAATTTTTTAATTAAGTATTGTGGATTAATAAATTTTGAACTTAGTACACTCAGTTTGAAAAATGAAGTTGGATCAACAAAATTAAGTTTATATACATCTGGTAACAGCCAGTTGATGATTATTCCGCCTAGGTGTGAAAGAATTCAATATGTAGAGACAAAGTTAAGGGATGACTGTGTAATAATAGCGAGAGAGTTATGTGAGGGAGTTTTTATGGCAGGATTGATTGTGAAGCCAAAAAACGGAATGATTCCAGTGAGAATTTTAAATACAAGAGATGAGTCAGTAAGTTTAGAAAGTTGTATTCCAGAAATTCACAGTACAAATGAATATGATTGTTTCGAATTTGAGAAAGTGGACAAAAATGTAGAACGAGTGAAAAGAATGTTTGCGGAAATTGATTGGAAGGATATGATATTAGAAGAGAAGATCCCTATTGAGAACATCTGCGCCAAATACGCAGATATCTTTCACATACCAGGAGATAAGCTGACAACTACAAATCTAGGTCAACAAGAGATTAAAATTAAACCTGAAGCCAAGCCAGTTTATAAAAAACCATATCGTATACCGCACGCTCAAAAGGCAGAGATAGAGAAACAAATAGGAGAAATGCTGGAAAATGACATCATTGAGGAAGCCGAAAGTGCTTGGTCATCACCGTTGTTGATTGTTCCCAAGAAAATAGGTCAAGACGGAAAGAAACGATGGCGTGTCGTAATTGATTATCGTCACCTGAACCTTAATATTGTCGATGATAAATTCCCATTACCAAATATAACTGAAATTCTAGAATCAGTGTCAGGCTCAATGTATTTCACACATTTGGACCTTGCTCAAGGGTACTATCAGGTCGAACTAGAACCAGGAAGTAGGCCGTGTACCGCTTTTACATCAGGTCGCGGAATGTTTCAAATGAAGAGGCTACCAATGGGCCTAAAGATTAGCCCTCCAAGTTTTTCTCGAATAATGACAATAGCCATGGCAGGTCTCAATTATGAAAGATGTTTTGTATATTTAGACGATCTGATTGTGTTTGGAAGAAATCTGAGAGATCACAATGCTAATCTGATCAAAGTGTTTGAGAGGTTAAGGAAAGTCAACTTGAAACTGAATCCTTCAAAGTGCGAATTTTTAAAAAAGGATATCTTATATTTGGGGCATGTTATAACATCAGAGGGCATCCTACCTGATTCGAGCAAAATAGCAGCCTTGCATAATTATCCGGAGCCAAAGTCGGCGGATGAGGTTAAGAGGTTTGTTGCGTTCGCTAACTATTATAGAAAATTTATCCCAAATTTCGCGAAGCGAACTTGGTGTTTAACTCAACTGACCCGGAAAAACGCAGCATTTATTTGGACGAATAATTGCCAAATATCATTTGAAACAATAAAAAAGGCTTTGATGTCCCCACCAGTACTAGATTTTCCAGATTTTTCTGCTGAGAACCAGTTCATCGTACACACTGATGCGTCAGGAAAAGCTTTGGGTGCAGTACTATCTAATGGAAATGGAAAACCGATTGCCTATGCCAGTAGAACACTTAACAAGGCAGAAAGTAACTATGCCACAATAGAAAAAGAGTTACTAGCGATAGTATGGGCAACACGACATTTTCGGCCGTATTTATTTGGTAAGCGATTCAAGATCATGACAGATCACAGGCCGTTGATTTTTCTTTTCACACACAACAATCCCTCAAGCCGTCTGACAAAGTTTAGGTTATGCTTAGAGGAATACGATTTCGACATTGAATATATTAAAGGTTCTGACAACGTAATAGCTGATGCCTTGTCTCGAATTTCGATTGAAGAGCTTAAGAGCATAAATCAACACAGCATAGCAGTTGTTACAAGGGCACAAACAATAACTAAAGAGAAAGAGGAAATAGAAACTAAAGTGAGGGATAATAATCAGGTTATCGAACGAAATTCGGGTGCGCAACCGAAAATCGTTGAGATCCTTAAAAAACCCAAACAATGTACGCAACTAACAATAATGAATAAGAAATTGAAGAATAAACTAATGAAAAACGATGATAGAGTAGCTACTGAAGATGAAAAGTTAATATACATGCCCTCTATGAAAACGATCTTTATCGATCCAGATGATCTGGCAGCAAAACCGCTACGCCGTTTGTTGGGACATTTGGAAACATTGTGTGATGAAATCGACATAGAAGAGGTAGTAATAATGAAAGAAGATAGCAATATTGCATTTTTGAAATCGTTGGCCAACGAACTTAATAAAAATGAATATAAAAATTATGATGTACCTAGGATATGCATCGTTAATAAAAGAAAATGTATTGAGGATAAAGAAATGCGTACAGTTATTCTAAATGATTTCCATCTATTGCCGTCGAGTGGACATGCAGGTATTAGGAGAATGACAAAAAAAATACAGAAATATTATTTTTGGCCAGGCATGACTAACGACATTTACAAATATGTAGCGAGGTGTGACCAATGTCAGCGGAATAAACACGATAGACATACAAGACAACCTCTAGTAGTCACAACAACTGCGGATCGAGCATTTAGAAAAGTATTTCTAGACATTGTTGGACCACTAGACAAAGACAATGATGATTTTACATACATACTGACGTTGCAGTGTGATTTAACTAAATTCATAGAGGTTTATCCACTTAAATCAAAGGAGGCCAATGTTGTAGCTAGAACATTTGTGGAGGATTTCATCCTAAGATATGGGACGCCTACGGAAATTTGTACTGATCGTGGGACAGAGTTCATGTCAACAGTTATGTGTGATGCAGCGAGGCTCCTGAATATCAACAAATTAAACAGTACAGCATATCACCATGAAACAATTGGGGCGCTGGAAAACACCCATAAACATTTGAAAGCTTTCTTACGTATAATGACGGGGAATCAACCTGAAAATTGGAGCTCGTGGCTTCGATATTGGTGTTTCGTGTTTAATACTACAGTTCATACTGAGACTGGTTACACCCCGTTTGAGCTAGTTTTTGGTTTTCTGGCAGCATTGCCATCTAATTTGATAAACATTGAAAAAACTGATCCCATTTATAATCATGATAATTATCTAAGCGAATTGAAATATAGGTTGCAACGAGCATGGTTGGATGCTCATCAGAATTTGGTGTCGAGCAAGGTAAAACGTAAGGAACACTACGATAAGAATTGTTATCCTAGGTCTTACAACAAAGATGATTTGATATTAGTTAAGAGTGAAACGGGAAATAAACTTACCGAAGTGTACGAAGGTCCTTATGTTGTGATCGCGGAACGCGAACCGAATGTTCTGTTTCTAAAAGGAGGAAAAACTATTGAAGTGCACAAAAATAGAACAAAGACCTATCGGATTTAAGTGCGCGACGATTTAATTCAAAAATGCTGAACTATGCACAAAACGGGATGTGTTCGAGAATGCATCGCAACAACCTTGAATTACATAATTTTAGTAGAGCATTGATGTTTTTATAAGTAGCTGTGAACTTGACACTTATTTTATGTTTACTATATTATAGAGCTTACCTTGAAAAAAAAAACAATCGACATCAAATATTTCATTTTATTATAAGAATTTGTAAATTATTATATTTATTGGTATTATGTATCGTATTACACTTACTCATATTAGCACCGATGCTGGAGAGAAAAGAAAGATTTTAGAATCCAAATTTATGATAGGAGTGTTATTGTTGTTTTGACGAATTTATTCACTTTAGACATAGCAAATAAATTCTTTTCTCTGCAGGGAAGGTGTAGGGAAAATATAGCATGATATTTAAGTTATTATATTCATGCTGAATATGTATATATTATTTAGAACAATTATTATTGATACACTAAGCAGTACGTCACCCGTGACAAGAGGGGCGAACGTTACCTTTCAGGTAACACTTACATTGATAGATATAGATGTCTCGATATTCTACCGAGAACGACATGGTACAATCCTGTCACGGGTACTATTGACTTAGTGATGTTTCTTATTGTGTATCAGTGAATAAACCACCTTACCACAACGTCATCTTTTATTCTGCGGTGTCCACGCAGATATCCCAACCTCATATAATCAAAAACCACCAAATGGCGATCCTGCAAACTGCTTCGTGATGCGGAATTAGGCCGGAAACTGGAGGCAAGTTCTGTGAAGCTAGGAGAATCTTCGAGTAAGGAAATATACTAATATACTTAACAAAATGGGTGGTTCTCAATCCAAAACGACGGAAGTTGTTATCAATTCAGCGGACTATCCCGGAATTATAGCCTTTGTTGGAGTAATTCTCATACTTGCAATATTGGGATATGAAAGGTGCAAGAAAAGGATACAGGCTAAACACTCAAGAAAGATTCATAGAAGTATGGCACTTCTTGATGCAACAGGCACATCGGAACGTGTTTAAGAATCAGTGACGGTCCAGCTGAGATTGGGAAGGACGAAAGGAGCATTCACGGACGAGGTCTAGGACGTCAGCAGTTCGCCGACCCGACCCAAGATTGAGCGCGATGGTTCAACGCCACGAAAGTCCCGAATCAGCAGAAAGTATCAACCGGTATGTTCACCATTTAATGAATAATGTTTAATTGTTTCATAATTTTGATGACATTGATATTCGTAATTAGAATAGAAATTGTAGCAATGTTTCGCAAATTTGTGCTATGAAAAACAATTTAAGTTCAATGAATTAACAAAATGTTGTATTTAATAGGTCACTTTATATAATAATTTATATATATTTATTATCTAACCTCTACTCATAGGCACTAGAAAAAATTATTCATGTAATTACCTAAATATTTTATTTCATTGGGACCTATATTTCATTGGCTATCGGTTTATGTATTAATTTTTTTGGGTTTGGTATTTGGTTTATTTATTCACATATGTTTATCAAATTGAGGTAAATGCCGCTATTGCCGGAAGTTGCTCAAATAAGGGTACAACTAGGCGAGATCAGAGCCGTAATTGTTAAATGTAACATAGAAAGGCGAGTAAATCATAATAAGGCAGTTGAAGCTAAATTATATTATCAAACTATAAAGGAATTTGAGGATAAGGTACGAAAAGGTGAGATTATTGTTAAAAAGGAAGATATTCCGATTTTCCAAGAGTCTTTGGAGGCAATTGATAAATTGTATTTGGAAATTGTTAATTTAACGAAGAAAGGGAAAGTGGAAACTGATACCGAAATTACAGATCAGTTTTTAATTAAGATGTCGCGGTTCGATTATAGAACAGCAGTAGAGTTATTACCAAAATTTGATGGTAAAGATGAGACGACAGAGCAACTCATCAACGCAATTGAGTTTTACGAACAAGATTTGACTCAAGCTGTGGACAAACAACGGCTGATCGATTTTGTCTTAAAAACAAGATTGACCACCAGCGCGTTGGCACAGATTAACAGACAATATAATGTTGTGGCGGTTTTGGTGCGTGATATGCGTATGCATTTAATACCTAAAAAATCACACGCGGCTTTGGAAGAGAAGTTGTCAAGAACAAAACAAGGATCCAGGACAGTTGAAGAATTTGGAAAAGACGTACAGGAACTCTTCCGCAACTTGACAATCTCCCAGGCCAATGACGACGACAATGCATATGCGATCTTGCAGCCACTCAATGAGAAAACTGCAATAAGGAAATTTACTTCGGGCTTGAATAACCAGTCCTTAAGTATAATTCTAGCTGCAAGAAATCCAACATCCCTAAAAGAAGCGATAAAAGTAGCGCAAGATAATGAAAGTCTAACGAAAACGTCTGAAATAAATGCCATGGGAAAAAGCCGTAACGACAATGATGGAGGATATCATAAATATAGAGGCGAAATTTCGAATAGGAGAGAATTCAGAAATAATTATAGAGGCCGTTCTAACAGAGGAATATATCAAAATCAAAATTACCGAAATAACTACAACCACAACTACGGGAATAATTATACAAAACAAGCTAATAATTACAACCAAGAGAGTAAGAACTGTAGTAATTATAAACGTGGACAGTATAGGGGTTACAATAACCACGGTCGAGGACAGTTTAAGAATTTAGCTCGAAATACGCAAAATAGACGGTATCAAGGCAATGTGTATTGTGCGCAAGGAGATGAAAGTAAGAATGTTGAGGATGAAAGTTCACTGCAGCAGTTTTTTCGAGAGAACTGAGCGTGATTGTATATATGAATGTATTGGTATGAATCGAGTGTATTTCAATGTAAATGGAAAGAATGTAACATTTTTAGTGGATACAGGTGCATCCTTGTGTGCTTTAAAGTATGAAAGATTACCAAAAGACGTGTGTATGACAGAGAATAAATTGAAAATTAAAGGAATAGGAGGTATGTTAGTAGCAGAAGGATGTGTTGATTTAAATTTGGAAGCGAATGCACAAATGTTTAATGAACGATTTTATGTGTTTAAAAATTTAGCTTGCGATGCTGACGGAATAATCGGTCAGAATTTTTTAATTAAGTATTGTGGATTAATAAATTTTGAACTTAGTACACTCAGTTTGAAAAATGAAGTTGGATCAACAAAATTAAGTTTATATACATCTGGTAACAGCCAGTTGATGATTATTCCGCCTAGGTGTGAAAGAATTCAATATGTAGAGACAAAGTTAAGGGATGACTGTGTAATAATAGCGAGAGAGTTATGTGAGGGAGTTTTTATGGCAGGATTGATTGTGAAGCCAAAAAACGGAATGATTCCAGTGAGAATTTTAAATACAAGAGATGAGTCAGTAAGTTTAGAAAGTTGTATTCCAGAAATTCACAGTACAAATGAATATGATTGTTTCGAATTTGAGAAAGTGGACAAAAATGTAGAACGAGTGAAAAGAATGTTTGCGGAAATTGATTGGAAGGATATGATATTAGAAGAGAAGATCCCTATTGAGAACATCTGCGCCAAATACGCAGATATCTTTCACATACCAGGAGATAAGCTGACAACTACAAATCTAGGTCAACAAGAGATTAAAATTAAACCTGAAGCCAAGCCAGTTTATAAAAAACCATATCGTATACCGCACGCTCAAAAGGC
This sequence comes from Endomychus coccineus, assembly GCA_958510875.1. NCBI lineage: Eukaryota > Metazoa > Arthropoda > Insecta > Coleoptera > Endomychidae > Endomychus > Endomychus coccineus. Next base: position 59,856,122 of record OY294068.1, on the reverse strand, counting down.
AGAGATAGAGAAACAAATAGGAGAAATGCTGGAAAATGACATCATTGAGGAAGCCGAAAGTGCTTGGTCATCACCGTTGTTGATTGTTCCCAAGAAAATAGGTCAAGACGGAAAGAAACGATGGCGTGTCGTAATTGATTATCGTCACCTGAACCTTAATATTGTCGATGATAAATTCCCATTACCAAATATAACTGAAATTCTAGAATCAGTGTCAGGCTCAATGTATTTCACACATTTGGACCTTGCTCAAGGGTACTATCAGGTCGAACTAGAACCAGGAAGTAGGCCGTGTACCGCTTTTACATCAGGTCGCGGAATGTTTCAAATGAAGAGGCTACCAATGGGCCTAAAGATTAGCCCTCCAAGTTTTTCTCGAATAATGACAATAGCCATGGCAGGTCTCAATTATGAAAGATGTTTTGTATATTTAGACGATCTGATTGTGTTTGGAAGAAATCTGAGAGATCACAATGCTAATCTGATCAAAGTGTTTGAGAGGTTAAGGAAAGTCAACTTGAAACTGAATCCTTCAAAGTGCGAATTTTTAAAAAAGGATATCTTATATTTGGGGCATGTTATAACATCAGAGGGCATCCTACCTGATTCGAGCAAAATAGCAGCCTTGCATAATTATCCGGAGCCAAAGTCGGCGGATGAGGTTAAGAGGTTTGTTGCGTTCGCTAACTATTATAGAAAATTTATCCCAAATTTCGCGAAGCGAACTTGGTGTTTAACTCAACTGACCCGGAAAAACGCAGCATTTATTTGGACGAATAATTGCCAAATATCATTTGAAACAATAAAAAAGGCTTTGATGTCCCCACCAGTACTAGATTTTCCAGATTTTTCTGCTGAGAACCAGTTCATCGTACACACTGATGCGTCAGGAAAAGCTTTGGGTGCAGTACTATCTAATGGAAATGGAAAACCGATTGCCTATGCCAGTAGAACACTTAACAAGGCAAAAAGTAACTATGCCACAATAGAAAAAGAGTTACTAGCGATAGTATGGGCAACACGACATTTTCGGCCGTATTTATTTGGTAAGCGATTCAAGATCATGACAGATCACAGGCCGTTGATTTTTCTTTTCACACACAACAATCCCTCAAGCCGTCTGACAAAGTTTAGGTTATGCTTAGAGGAATACGATTTCGACATTGAATACATTAAAGGTTCTGACAACGTAATAGCTGATGCCTTGTCTCGAATTTCGATTGAAGAGCTTAAGAGCATAAATCAACACAGCATAGCAGTTGTTACAAGGGCACAAACAATAACTAAAGAGAAAGAGGAAATAGAAACTAAAGTGAGGGATAATAATCAGGTTATCGAACGAAATTCGGGTGCGCAACCGAAAATCGTTGAGATCCTTAAAAAACCCAAACAATGTACGCAACTAACAATAATGAATAAGAAATTGAAGAATAAACTAATGAAAAACGATGATAGAGTAGCTACTGAAGATGAAAAGTTAATATACATGCCCTCTATGAAAACGATCTTTATCGATCCAGATGATCTGGCAGCAAAACCGCTACGCCGTTTGTTGGGACATTTGGAAACATTGTGTGATGAAATCGACATAGAAGAGGTAGTAATAATGAAAGAAGATAGCAATATTGCATTTTTGAAATCGTTGGCCAACGAACTTAATAAAAATGAATATAAAAATTATGATGTACCTAGGATATGCATCGTTAATAAAAGAAAATGTATTGAGGATAAAGAAATGCGTACAGTTATTCTAAATGATTTCCATCTATTGCCGTCGAGTGGACATGCAGGTATTAGGAGAATGACAAAAAAAATACAGAAATATTATTTTTGGCCAGGCATGACTAACGACATTTACAAATATGTAGCGAGGTGTGACCAATGTCAGCGGAATAAACACGATAGACATACAAGACAACCTCTAGTAGTCACAACAACTGCGGATCGAGCATTTAGAAAAGTATTTCTAGACATTGTTGGACCACTAGACAAAGACAATGATGATTTTACATACATACTGACGTTGCAGTGTGATTTAACTAAATTCATAGAGGTTTATCCACTTAAATCAAAGGAGGCCAATGGTATTAGGAACAAACATTAACATGGGTTAATTTATATTTGCCTTGACTAGAAAATTACTTACAACTTTATAGAGATATTATCTCAATAACAATCAAATCAAAATTAAAAGTATTCTGGTTACTCTGTATATTCTAGGTGAAATATATATGGCTTGAATCAATGCAAGCAATGGATTATTCTTTAGGGAGTGAACACAGACTGGTCAAGAAGTTTAGCTTATCGAATGAGTAGGTGGTGAAGAAATAACCTTTCTTCTAAAGATAACTCGTTTTTATGAAACCAGTGACGCTGGGGAGACCCCTCAAGCAAACAGAAAAAGTTCTAATTCAAGACACCGGGGGCAGACCCCACCCATATGTTATTAAAGCGACCTATAGGAATGAGACTAGGCGGAATAACAGTCCGTGAAAACTCTCTCCAACTACACGTGATTGACTTAGCTGAGCATATTTCCTTACGGAACATTACCAACATTTATTCTAATATTTGTAGGATATAACAAGTGAGTTCATTTAAAATTTCATCATTGTATAGTAGTATCTGAATGTTAAATTGTTATTGTAATCATGTATTAATTTTAAGGAAATTGAGGGTAACTTGAGAATTTTAAAGCATAAAGAAATTTGTAAGCATAGAAGATTTTAGTAGCATAAAGTTAATTTGTAAGTATTTGGAAGATTTCACATGATACAGGGTTCATAAATAAATACAATATAAAAGTATTAACTTTTCAATCAAAGTATTGTATTTAATTCCATATAAATTATTTAACAATTGGCGCCCCACGTTGGGCGCCAATTGATAAGATACTCTCTACTGAGTTTTTGAATTGCCACACGTTGTGGTGACAATTATTAACTGAACTCTTACTGAGTTTTGAATTTTCAATGAATTATATTTGTTGTGTGATTTTCTTTTGCTCCGGCTAGCTCTTTATTTATTTTCATTTTTACTTTGATTGAATTGATGTTATTATTATATTATATGGATTGAAATAAAAAAAACTATATTTAAAATGTTAAAACTTTGATTATTTATTATTTTATGAACCCTTACAATTATTTGAAATCTTTCAATATTTACAAATTAACTTTATACTACCAAAATCTTCTATGCATACAAATTTCTATTTTATGCTCTATAAAATTTTCTATGTTTCAAGTTAACCTCATTTCCTTACTTTAATACACAACTACAATAACAAATTTAACATTCAGGTGTTCTTGCACAATGATGAAATTTTAATTAGACTCACTTGTTCAATCCTACAAATATTGGAATAAATGTTGGTAATGTTCCGTAGGTTTTTATATCTTCTTATTTTATTTGGTAATCCACTTTTAAACACATTTACTGTGCTTTAAACTATGCACAGGTAGAACTTGTTGATACTTCTTTTAATTTAGGAACTTGTTGATATGTTGTTGATAATTGTTTTATTCATTTTTAAGATATAAAACTTTGTTGTTTATTACAAACTCGAACTGGAACAATTGGGATTTGGTTTCTCTCCGATGCAACTTAATTAAATAACTTCGGTTATGTTAACCTTTACTGACGTTGAAATGAAGATTTATGAATACTATTTGCTGCCTCGTATAGAAGTACTAATAAACTTCGGTTATGTTAACCTAAATGAGTTGCACGAGAACCACAGCTTCTTTCTAGATGTTGATGCAAACTTTGGTTATGTTAGAACTAATTGAGTTGCCAGAGAAACACAGTCTCTGCTTAGATATTATTGCAAACTTGGATTATGTTAAACTAAATGAGTTGTCAGAGGAGCACAGCCTCTGCTTAGATATTGATGCAAACTGACTAGCTTTCCTTTGATTTTGCCTTTTATAGTACCAACAAAAGGAAGCTTGTTTTATGTAATTTCGACCAATCAGATAATTTTCTAAGTATCTAGTAAGCTATTCCCATTGTTGGGATGACAGTTCTTCAGCATTGTTGAATTTTGACACATCTTAATTGTTGTATCGACCAATAGGAATTTAGCATTTTGAAATTTTTGATATATTGAAGATTTTCAAGTTAATCAAAGTTATTGTTCATTCTACTATCTACTATTTGAATTCATGTTAACAACATTTCTTCCCATATTTTGATATATAATAACCTATGATTAGGTTCTAATTAACTTAATAATTCTGATCATTATGTCTATTTTGACAGTTGTCATTGCTCAAATCTAATACATGATTTTAAATATAAATAAAACTTATACAACTTTGTAGAACTGAAATGTCTTAATACTATCTCACATCTATTACTTATTCTCAATTTATTCTGATAGTTTGCTATTTTCAGATAGTCTTTAAATCATTTTAATTATGATTTTCTCTTTTCGTATTACTGTACGTTTATCCACTTTTCACTGTTTCTTCTATACACTCCTATAAACAATTTTACATTTGTGTTTTATAATAACACAATCTTTAATATCTTATTCTACTTACATATTTAACTCTAAATAATGTTTTTAATTCCATATTATATATACTTTTTAGACTTTTCTATTTTTAATGTTTCGGCAAATTCTTATTCTACCATTTTATTTTATATCGGAAATGAAATCATAACAATACAAATATCTTTATTTCATACTATTTTCTGGCTTATCACCATTAATTGACCCAAATATTGGGTGATTGAGTTATACATTAGCCTCAACTCGGGTCGACTTTTTTATCTTCAAGAACGACACATTCTTGATTCTGATAAGTTTATTCACCTACGATCCATTGAAGAACCTGATAAAAATGTTGTATTATTTATTAGTATTCGAGTTATATATTTCAATAAGCTATATTCGAAAGATTCTTTTTAAGTTGTTCTAGCTCATTCATAGTGAAAATATGAGGAGGGCAGAAATCTTCATTGGCTAGAAGTTTCTCCAAAATAGGTAAAGCAGTTTCTATACCAAATTTGGCAATGTTTGCCTCATCGTGTTCGTTTTCCTTGAGAAATTTCACAATTGCTTCATTTGGCTGTACTCTACAAAGTCTCTTCAATAGATGGAAGTCTAGTATTGTTCGAATAATGTATACTCCAGGTATTATCTTAGCATTGACCTTATACTTCTTACAATTTGCCAGGAAAGACACATACATCTCGTAGCTGAATGAGGCTTGGGTGATTATATATTGTGCTCCAGCTTGAACCTATCGATTGAAATAAGGTTCAAAACTTCTCAAAATCCTCTAACTAATATATAATTCCTGAAATGGCAGCTTCAGTATATTCCAATTTGAATTCTGTAGTGGAGGCTCAGATCTGAGCTCAATCGGAAATATGAAGTATGTATTTCAATTTGGATGACTACAATAGAATGAGACGTTTAAGGATGCTTCTATAGTTCGAAATCAGTCTAGATTTTTATAGTACAGTCATCCTGGAAAAAATTTGGGTCCAAAAAATTCCAATGGACTTTTTCAACGTTTAAGGGGGTATTTCGGTGCGCTAAACACGATGGTATGGTCCAAATTGAGCTACCGGATACGGAACTTGCCGCAAATCGCCGATTTATGGTAATTTTTTGGCCATTTTCGGGTTTTTCAAAAATATAACAAAATCTATGCATTTTTATGAAAACAGTCAAGAAAGCAAAGTTGTATGCTTATCAACACTCATCATCTGGTTCAAACTAGATGGCGCTAGCGTTTTTAGAACTCAAAATATGGCCATTTTAATGTGGCGAAAATGGCATTTTTTGCGTTTTTCGAGAATAGGGCCGAATCTATGCATTTTTATGAAAATAATCAGGTGAGCAAAGTTATAGTAGTCAGAAATACCAGTAATCTGGTCCAAATAAGATGGTGCTAGCGGTCATGAAACTCAAAATATGGCCGTTTTATGACACCACATCCGCTTTTTATCGCATAGGTAAATTAAAGTTTTTTGATCTGAAATTTTTAAAATACAATATTGCTGGATTTTATGAATCCAATCCAGATATTAGAAAATGTTGGAATATCTATAATTCGCGATTTGTATGCACCAAATTTGTCGTAGATCTGGGCGTTCTTAGAAATATTTGCTTTCGCAAGTGAGCACAAAAATCGGATTGTGACTTAGAGAGTTTGCCGCCAACTAATGGTGCTGCAAAACAGCATATTTTCCAGATATATTACCAAATACAAATATGGCTTGGTAATGAAAATATTGATCCGGAAAAATGGGATTGCCAGAAAACAATAAATGGTTAAGTACCCGTCCAAATTGACAGAGAAGCAGCTCCTGAAGACTTATTGAAAATAATTTCTTGTAGCTGTAAAATGAAATGTACGAGCAAAATATGTACTTGCCGCAAAATGGGTTTACATTGCAGTCCATTATGTAAGCATTGTGAGGGAAAAATCTGCTCAAACTGTCCTGAATCAAACGTAAGTTTGTTTGATACAGACGAAACGAGTGATAGAAATGATCCAGAGCAAAATAATCCTGACGTCGATGATGTGGATGAAGATCTAAGGCTAATTACCTAATTAGAACCTAAGGTTCTCATTAGTCACTGAAAATATAGACGATCAAGATATTGAGAGTGAAATTAACAATGACCATATAACATCATCGGTCATGTTTGGGAGTAGTGACAGAGAGGACAACATCATCGACACATCGTGCACTTCTGATTGCACGACTGAGAGTAAAAGCAGCGTTGATATTCCAACAAAAAGAAATCGGAAGAGGAAATGAACTTCTCTTCATCAAATATTCAAAAAAAATAGTTTTAAGTTAGCATGTACTGTTTGTAGATCGTAATTTTTTAGAGATTTAGTTCAAGGTTTTGTAAGATCTTTTTTAAGATTTAGTTTAAGCTGTTTCATGTTAAATAGAGGAGAAAATTAGAAACTCAAATTGAAACTACTTTTTTGAATCGTTAATTGTTAATATGCCATTTTTTATTCTTTTTCTCTTTTCTTTTAATCCTTCCATTGATCCTCAATAAAATGCTGTATTTAATTTGGGCCTGCATTCATAAATAGGTGAAGAAGCATATGAAATCTCAGAAAAACAGATGAAACTGCAATTTGTAAAATAAAACCGCTATATTTTGAGTTCAATGACCACTAGCGCCATTTAGTTTGAACCAGATTATGGGTATTTCCGCCTACTATAACTTTGTTATCTCTACTATTTTTAAAAAAATGCATATATTTTGTCCTATTGTCGAAAAACCCAAAGAGTTATTTTTTTGACGCTTAAACGGTCATATTTTGAGTTTCATGACCGCTAGCGCCATCTAGTTTAGACCAGATTACTGGTATTTTTGACTACTATAACTTTGTTTTTCTGACTATATGCATGAAAATACGCAAGTTTTGTCCTATTGTGAAAAAAAGACAAATAGTTTTTTGACGCTAAAACAGCCATATTTTGAGTTTAATGACCGCTAGCGCCATCTAGTGTGGGCGGGTATTTTTGACTATTACAACTTTGATCCCCTGACTATTCTCATAAAAATGCATAGATTCGGCCCTATTTTCGAAAAAACGAAAAAATTGCAATTTTAGCCACATTAAAATGACCACATTCTGAGTTCCAAAAACGCTAGCGCCATCTAGTTTGAACCAGATGATGAGTGCTGATAAGCACTACAACTTTGCTCTTGACCATTTTCATAAAAATGCATAGATTTCGTTATATCTTCGAAGAAACCGAAAATGGTAAAAAAAATGGCCATAAATTGGCGATTTGCGGCATGTTCCGTATCCGGTAGCTCAATTTGAACCATACCATCGTGTTTAGCGCTCCAAAATACCCCCTTATACGATGAAAAAGTCCATTGGAATTTTTTGGATTTTTTTGCTGTACAAAATTTCCTAGGATGACTGAACTATTAAGCGATACGCTAAAGGAGACGAATAACTAACCACGTAACCTACAAATCTGCCAATCTTCAATTTGTCAAATATAATTCGAGTTTTCGGTCGCTCCGGGGTATCCACATCTTCCAAAAATTTTGTTGCACACAATATTATTTGCAATCAAAGTGTTTTCGAATTCCGTTAGCATAGAAATATTGGTTACGTTCATTTTTGGCAATGGATAGATTGAAATAGCAGACAAGGGAAATTCTGTGACATGTTGTTATGATTTGAATTGCGCCGGATCGAGAAAATTGGATAGTAAATGGTATACTATGACATTTACAGAATGCAATGAACACCGAATTGTTTGCTGACTCCTCAGTAGTATATTTGGGGTTGCTCTATGAGGACATATTATTTGTATTGGAGGGTTTAATTTTCATGGTCCTGCGCAGGGCATAATTATGAGGAATATTTCCTAGGTTCGTAATGAACCACTTGTCTTTACTACAAAATGGAGTATATATTGAATTAGATTGAACTCGAGTAACGGAAGTTACAAATAAAAATTATAATGAAACAGTAGTGAGTTCTACAATATGGTTGAATTATAACACTATAAATAACAAATAATCACCCTTATCTACTAAAAATACTATTAAGGTACTGAGTACCTTTCGGGGTCTCAAGATCAATTCAAATACCAAGAACATAGTTGTATATAATTTTATAAATTCTCGGCAAATAGATCACACTAACACAAACGCTTATCATTTTCGTCTTTACGTACGTAACGGTCTCACGACCATCATCATAAGACGTATCAATGTCTAGAACGTGATTTCTTGAGACCGATTGTATCATCACAAGGCGTCCTTATTGCACTAATTTCGATTAAAAATGCCCACGTCGCCGAAACGAACAGAAGCACGAGTGATCGAAAATGTGACACATCTTTTATGTATATGGATATGTATCAAGAATTCACTGCATAGCAATTTACCCATAAACTTAGAATTCATATCAAAACGGAGTTTTTTACACGACTGAAGGACTGAACCAAAAATATAACGCTCGAGTATCCAATTTCGAACCAGATGTTGAAGATTTATGAGCTTATAGGAAAAAGTTGTCATACTTTAATATTGCTATTTGAGTATTTTGCCCAAAATATACTTTTAACATTATACAGACGAATGCAGGAATTTGCAAGGGTTTTAATTAATTAAATTAGTATAAATCTAACCTAATGATTGATCGTCTGTTCTATGATTCACAGATTGGAGTAACGTTTTATGTGAGCCATCTCCAGAATAGATCTTTTATAATAATAGGTTCTTCCTTAGTTAAAATAACAACATTTTTGTAATCGAATTGATGGTTTCAATCAGAGCAGTGTTTAGCAAGGGCGGTGGAATTTTTTGTTTCTTGTACTATACTTATGGCCATACATTCTTTTTTGTTAATGTTGTTTGGAGATTCCTGTATGAGTCTCATCTCAATCTATAGAATTCAATTTATATACTTACTGTGTGCGTTTGTTTATCTTTAGATATCGAATGTTTTAGATTTGAAAAATATTTCACAACACAGTTAGTAGGCTTATGCGCAACATTTGTATCATACTTTTTCAACATTTCTCAATTTTCTCTGAGGTCTCCGGAATGTATGATAAAGTTATAAATTTATCTGTATTATCGCTTATGCTATTTATATATACATTTTATTTTAAATTGATGCGATGAGGACGCTTTGTAATGATACAATTAGTTTTAAGAAATCACATTCCAGACATTGATACGTCTTCTGATGATGGTCCTGAGACCGAAACGTATGTGAAGACAAAAATAATAGTCATATGTGTTAGTGTGACTTTTTTATCGAGAATTTATATATAATTCATATGTGGGTCGAAAATAAATATTAAAATTGTATATAATATATATATACAAGGTGTTCCTGGGGTGGAAGGTACCTCCATAACTCCATTTCTATTTGAGATATCGAATAGCGTTTTCCTTTTCAACGGTACCTAGGGACCTTAAGCACAATTTGAAATTGTTTTCATCCACAGATCGTTACAGCAGGTACAGAATAGATCACCAAACTTATGTTTCCTTAATACAAATCCCCTATGTTTTAGCATGAATGTGAAGACCTTTTGATTTATTTCAGAATGGATTCGATGATAATAGGGAAATTATGAATCGTTTAGATTTTATGGCGAACAAAGAGGGAAAATGCGTAATATTTGAAAAATTAGTACGACTCCACTGTTGGAAATAAATCAGAGAATGAAGTATCTAGTGCTTTTCCGTGTTCTAAATTTTCATTGGAGTGCTTATTTATCAAATATTTTGAATTACCATATACACAGGCTATGTCGAAATGCTAACAGGTAATACCCTAATTCTTATCAAGTTTCTTGGATCTTTTTCTACCGTTCAATTTTTTTGATAAGCTTTCCAAAGATATAGGTAAGTGCATAGTCTATTTTGGAGATCTGAAGGAATTCATTGAAAAACGTTCGTGTTTTGTCCAAAACAAAATTTATGTAGGCTCTGTTATTGAATCTGACTTATTAGATTCACTTATACATTATGAAAATTAATGCCGATTTGAAAAATACACTATATTTTGAATAGATGAACAGCAATTCAACAATTTTGATTTATCTCCAGCTGAGGGAAATATTCAGAACCCTGCAAACGTGGTTAACTTTCAAAAACAGTTGAAAAACTCGAAATCAATACTATGTCCATGTATTATATCACAGATCGACCAAGATTCAAATGAGGAATCCAAAAATGTCCAAATATTATATTTGTTCCATTTATAATTACGAAATTTTATAACGTCCAGATGAAATGTGATATATGTGAGATAAACAAAAGTATTTCTTGTATAGGTATGCACCACACGATTCGTTACAACTTTGTTTTCGAAGTTTTCCCCTAAAGCTTATAATAATCATGTTTACATACATGGAAACACTATCATAACAAGTTTTGATGAACTCACATTTAGGGAATATCAGTCATTAGAAATAGACTAAATTTTCTGAATCAAGAAGATATCCAGATTATTTGACATATTATTGATGAATAAACGTAAGAATTGAACCATAGGTGGGATTCAAACTCACATTGATGAATAATGTCTGATCTAGCATTTTAATCAATTATACCATTGATTGTATAATTTTTTTTTTAATATTTGTTAATATAAACCTCTGAAAGGATAGTAGATCATTGGTGAACGTGGCGGTAGCCCGCTATAGATTAATTATTATGGACTATCAATGAATTTGGTATATATTATTTTCAAATTTATTAATATTCGAGTACATTCAATAATTGAAATTCATTAGAAACAATCTGAGACTTTCTAGTTCGTTCATAGTAAAAATATGAGGTGGTAAGAAATCATTATTATATAGAAGTTTCTTCAGAATAGCAAGACACGTTTCTGTACCAAATTTGGCTATTGCTTCTTCATTGTGTTTATTGTTTTTCACGAATTTTCTTATACTTTCATCTGCTGGTACTTTACAAAGCTTCGACAACAGAGCGAAGTCGGCTGATGATCGCATTATGTAGACTCCAGGTATTATCTTAGCATTCACACCATACTTCTTACAACATGTCAGAAATGACAAATAGGGCTCGTACGAAAGTGAGGCTTGGGTAACTATATATTGTGCTCCAGCTTCAACCTATCGATATAAAATAAGATTCAACACTTCTAGAAACTCGTGATAAATAAATGCAGTCGTGAGATACAAAAAAAATCAAAATGAATTACAAATTGTGTAATTTTCTATTACTATTTAAGTGAAAATAATAGTATTTTCCATGCCATTATCTTGATCGATCAGTTATGTCCATGACGTTAGCAGAATACATTGATCACGTATTCTTCTGATATGTAGTAGGTACTACTTGCTATTTCTGCCAAGACTCCTTCGACGTTGCTTCATGAGATCACAAGATATTTCAAGGAGAACTAACTATTTTGTGATTTTTAATTTGTTTCGTTTCGGCAACGTGGGCATTTTTCATTGAAATTAGTGCGATAAGGACGCCTTATGGTGATACAATTATTTTAAGAAATCACGTTTATACAATTATACGTCTACTGATGATGGTCGTGAGACCGAAACGTACGTAAAACCGAAAATAATGAACATATGTGTTAGCGTGTTATTACGGATATTTTGGATTGGTCTCATTTATTATGATACTGATACATGGGAATTATGTTTGGAATGCAGCATCATTCAGATGTATATTTCTACAAGAGGTCATTTGTTCAGTCATAGTTTCCATAGCTCACACACATAAGTCTGGTTGTATTTCGCCGATAATGCGATAATTATAATTGTTGCAGACTTATCAGCGTAGAAAATTTTAATAAAAGAACTGAGTACTTGATCTTGATAGAGGCCAGTTCATGTCACCACAACGAGAAATTTTACCAGCAGGGAACATATTTTAATACATCCCATGTTTCTTGTGTAGTTGGAATGGTAGCACCATCCTGGTGATACTATATGTTTTTCGTATTTATTTCGTTCAAATCAGGCCAGAAAAAATATGTTATCATATCACTATAGAGAATATCATTCACAGTCGAAGTAATCCCATCTAAATTTCCGAAAAAGCACGGTCCTATAACATCATCAGCGCACAAGGTACCCTTAAACTGATGTATTTATCTTCTCCAAACCACATGAGGATTTTAAACTCCCAATATCCTGCACTTTTGCTCTTTAACATGACCATCGAAGTGAAAACAAGTCTAGATACTTATGATGATTATTTTGAAAAACAATCTACTTGGATATTGAGATGTCTATGATCTCTAGATTCAAGTGAACGTGAAGTGGAAATTTTCTTCCAATATTCGCTCCAAAGGGGTTCTGATGTTGAATTGTCTGCAAAAATGGCGGGAAACTTTCTGTTGTATCACCCGTTACAGGGAAAATAGCAAAATCACATAAACATGACCATAATTATTTTTGGAATTATAAAATCGGTAGATAGGATGAACCAAGTATTAATATTGAAGTTCATGAGACAGAATATTTACTTTGAAGGTTCAATTTTAACACTTAACAAAATATCGTATGTGCACTCCTTGTCGACTCCTAAACTATTTACTCCTCCAGGAACCTCTCCAAATTTATTGTACGTTTTCTTAGTTCAGTCAATAATGATTTTCACCTCTGTTTTTGAACCGTCATCCATTCTTATAATACTTTGGGATGTTTTAGGGAATGTACTAGAATAAATTTTAACCTTCCCCGGGGTGCGCTTTTTCCCATGGTTGGTCAATCATAGGAAAATTGGACCTTGACTTACCAAAATTGGATGCTAATGACGTAATTGTTTTGAATAATTCCGCATAACTCTAGGCAAAGAAAAATGTTCAAGCTGCTGCTAAGAAGCTGACATCAAGGGTTAGCAATTACCTAAAAACATTCCATCTCAAATGTTGAGAGTTTATATTCTCGATATAGTTAGCGGACTTTTTTCGGAAATTGAACATCATGTTGCATCCTAAAATATAACATTCAAATTTGCTGATCTTTGCTGATCAAGATTCGTGATTGAAATGCATTTGGCTGCCAAGTAGAAACATCGAAAAAAAGAATTTGAAACTTGATAATGTAATCGGAGCACCTATTGATTCACTTATTATGAATTCAAATTGGAATGGAAGCTAATTTTTCAGAATAAATCTATGTGCTTTTCATTGTTAATGTTCCCTTTTCGTTTAGAGTACAGACAATACATTCATTGATATTATTGTATCATAGCGGGTAAATTTTGTAGACGTTGCCCTGTAGATGACAATATTTTATCTTAATGTTGTGCGACCTTCCCTAACCTAGTTGGAAAGTTCTATACGTCATACAGACCTTTTGTTGAAATTTATTATATGGTTTCCGCAGAAGCAAAGTTGAACTATTAATTCTGGAAGGTAAGACAAAGAGTAAGTACAAAGAGGAAAGGAAGGAACCAGTAACATTTCATTTCATCAACAGATGATACTCCTCACTGGTCACGTCTTTATATAGAAATTTGTTTGGGTAAGTAGGCTTCAAAAACTACCGTCACGTGTGGGATACACTGAATTTTCATTATTATGAGGACCAAGGCTATGGAATCGGCATTATTAACATTATCAGAAAAGCTGGAATTTACGGGAGGAACTAGATACAAGAACGGTGCCTAACCTCTTCAGGACACTAACCACATATCCAGACACCCGGTCTTGACTAGAAGTTGGACCGGTAGCTGTACGTTCACCGCGCTATTTAATTGAATGGTTCAATAAAATCTATTCAAGAGCCGTCGCCTGAAAACATACAGCATACCGTCACCTGTGCTGATAAAACTAAGCTACGCATAGTGCACTAGCTAAACTGGGAACATAAGAATCAAGTAATCCTCCGAAAGGAAAGAATATTCTTATGAATACGTGAGATATGGAAAAGAATACTGACACGGATAAGTGGATCATTCATGATCCAAAATGATCCAGAAGCACAGAAGATTCAAAAGTTTGAGGAGCGCTGACCTACACCAATATACAACAATTCGTTTGATTGCTCAGCATCCTCAAGAGATTCTCATAAAATTTCGATATACTGATGACGTATTTTGGAACTGTAAAAAGTGAACAAGTTTTTGTCAAATTATTTAGATTAATTTGCAAGACATCACTGGAACTCTAGGAATAATTAGTGTTGTCGTCAGTACGTTGATGAGATAGTCTTTCCTGAAATATACATGAACATTTTGAAGATCAAATTTCAGTCTCATTCTTGGATTGAAGAATTACATTGCCCGTAACGTAACATAAGTCGCCATTCACGTAAAAGGGGAAACACGACCGGGAAGAATACATGGTGCACTTCTCAGGAACATCAACGACTTCAGACATAACACGCAAGGTTTGAAGGTACACAGAACTGGAACCTCTCATATGAACCTCTAGGGAAAACTGGCAGGCCTCCAAAAAGGTGATAGGCATGGACAAAACGAAATGGGCAATGGATTCGTTCCAACTGTATAAATCGCCTGGATCGACTCCCCTAGGAATGTACCTTCTAGTATACAAAATATGCTTGGTATAGGGCCAGTCCTGCACCAGGGTATATACCAAAGACTCAAATAACAATCACGGTCTTCTTCATCCCCAAACCTTGAAAAACAAAACAGAATGGGGCGTCTTGTCAAAAACTGCTGGACAGGAATATTAGAGAATTATCAACCTTTACACAGAGATCTATGATATGCCTATACAGCAGGCAAATCTACAGAAATAGCACTGGACTACAGATGCATTCCTAAGCATTGAGGGAACATTCAACAACACTCTCGACTCCATCTGAAGAACATAGAGAAGAACAAGCATACATGAAACGTATCCATTTCTCTCTAATGGGTGAATAACCATAGTTCGTATGTGGTTGGATTATTAAAACTCAACCAGTTGATTATTAACTTTATTCAAGTAACCAACTCCATGACACTCAGCACTCATCGCAGTCTGTCTCTTCCTTGACTTTTATTACAAGCTAATACAAATCACTACACTAGCAGGTAAAAAAGGTATGAGGAAAGAGGATCCAGTTGAACATAGATGATGTATAGATCGTACATACTGTCCCCTTGAAGCTACCGAGTTTCAACAACTCATATGCAAATAATAAGAGATAATTTATATTGCATTGCAATTGCATTACAATAACTTGCCTATGGAAGAGAACTTATACAAGACAATGTTATAAATAATATATAAAAAGTTGAAAAATATTGGTAAATGTATAAACACTATTAATATACACGATTTAGAGATACATAATCGCATACGAAATCAATATTTATATATGTATCAATTATTTAACACTTCGAATATCGAAATACTCTGTCGGGTCACCATTTCAGCACCTGAACACTGTCATTATCACTGTACCGCAAAT
Organism: Endomychus coccineus; assembly: GCA_958510875.1. Lineage (NCBI taxonomy): Eukaryota > Metazoa > Arthropoda > Insecta > Coleoptera > Endomychidae > Endomychus > Endomychus coccineus. Next base: position 59,840,228 of record OY294068.1, on the reverse strand, counting down.
TGTTATCTAGGCGTGAGAGACACACCTTGAAGTAGCAGTATTCACGCTGATGACTCGTACATACTCATCAGTTCTTAGGTGGACATCGCAGAATCGTCTCATTTTCCATGATAGGTGAAGCAAGTTGTCTTCTACAAGAATCACCAAGGCACCCATGAGGTTTGAGCTTGTTGCGATACCATTTTTTGAGATTTTGTATACTGGTCTCTAGGGGCCGTCAAGGATGTAATTATTTCTGAAATCCGATTTCCAACGGAAATTTTTGATGAATGTGCATTTCTATTAATTAAGGCGAAAACGATACCTGAGTCGGTTCACAAAATTTTGAGTATAATATCAACTGATATATTTTGTCGCACCTTTGAAATCAATCGCGCCAGTAGCAGGGCCCCACATAATTTGGGTCGACATAGGGTGATGTGCTTCAATGGAGCAACTCACGGTTTAGAACACCTAAGCCGAATTTCATAATCCCCAAAATCGTCAAACAACCTTAAATATACGGCCGCATCATTACCTTGCTGGGGGCATGCGTTCAGTTGGCTACTTTAATAAAGTTTAATAATCAAGTGGTTGAGTTTTTATAATCGAACAATATTCGATCTGCAATCCATGGCCTTTCGACGCCGGATTCAGCATCCATTCAGCTAGCTCAACTCTATTGTGATTATCACCGGTGGAAGCAATATCGGAATGGGTGAGACACTATCAGCAAAAGTCACCACTGGCTGTCCACAAGGCAACCGTTTGCTCTAGAAGGTGGTGATCGAAGGTAAGAACTGAATTTCTGCGATTACAAAACACTATAAGACTAGGCCATAATAGTATTCAAAAATCGTGGGAACATTCTTGAAATAAAGCCAACGGACAGTTACTCCTAAATACTCCCTCAACGCTAACCTCGGGGTAATCATACAAGGATGAATGGAGTGGACAGATTGCAACATCAGAGGCAAACCTAGATACTGGACTTGGAATGTAGGCGGGCCCAAAACTAGGGGAGGAACTGGTGCTGAATTATACAGTGAGGAATAAGAAGAAGGAGAAACTCTCAACTGAGTATCTCACTTGCTAAAGCGGGGGCGCACTCGCTAAAGCGGGGGCGAAAAACCACTGATTGGACCAGAGCCAACCTGTGGCATTTATCATGCCAAGCGAAATCTGTAATCCAAAAATGGCTCGAAATAGAGCACCGTGCCTAAAGGTGAGAACTGCCCCGTATGTCGCACTCCAAGCGACTGATGGGAGATCTCCAGCAGCAACGAGTGAAAAATCTGCTGACGTTCAGCAGACAAGAAATACGGAATCTTGTTGCATTTCTGATCGGACCCGCCTCATGCAACAAACACCTCTACACGATGGGACTGGTAGATCAGCCCACTTGCAGGGGTTGCAGGGTGGGGAATGAGACACCTATGCTTGTGCTGTCAGTGCACAGCATATACGGTTGGTCGTCGGACATACCTCGCAGACGATAAGATTACACCCGAGGAAATCAGAAGTATTTCCTATATCAGGCTACTGAAATTCATAGAATAGACCGAACTGATGAGGAGGTGGAAGCAAGTGAGAGCACAATAGGACTATAATGACCGCAGTGCTGTGGGGCTCTCCTTAGGATGGAGAACCAACCTCACGGAGGAGGGGTCTTAGTCGGTAGGAATCCGGCACACCCGAAAGCACAGGCACCCGAGGCGTCTATGCAAGATTTCCCCTCCTCTACGCAAAACAAAAAAAAAATCTCACTGGGAATACACGTAATATATGCAATGTGTTGACAACACGTGAGGGAAACTATAATGTTCACGAAACATCGTGTGAGCCAGAGGTGGAATAATGGCAGAGGAGAAACCCATTGCAATTTTGAGGTATAAGGGGAAGACCTCACTAGGCAAAGGGTTCCTCAACATGTCCATACGACAGACAAATCGAGTTCGACAAGGAAAAGTTCGGCAGGTCCCGAGCTTGACAATGAAGTAGTGATCAGCTTGACTTCATCTAGTTCGACTACTTGTAACCTGTCGTGGTGGTATACCATACGATACATGGAAATATCGATAGAAAATAGACCTTTCTACTATGTTCTAGCTAGATCCATGAATTCGAAAATGTGGCATCACCAATCAGACGAATAGCTCTGAATAGGATCGGAGAGCTTCTGAGTACGTTAGGGGAGCTGAACTCCAAACATGTGAACAGTACCCCAAGACGTCGAATTTTTTTTGTAGTTTCTGCAGTATGCAAGATAAGATAATAATAAGGAAGATCCAAAAGCCAGGCTTACGTAAAGGCACTCTCAAATTCAAATGTGACATCGAGAAGTACGAGAATGCTGGCAGAACACAACAAAATGAATTCGATGTGGGTTCAGGACACTGTGGTACCCAGGGCATCGGAAAAGCTGATGAGCTAGCCAGAATTGGCTCATTATCCTCATACATTAGCTCATAACATATACAACTCCGCTTTCCGAAGATACATACGGGACCTGGGGCAAAAAAAAACGAGAGATCCTCACATGCGCCAGGGAAAAACATCAGAGGAACTACAAGGAACAGAACAGAAGTACTACTCCAGATGAGTAAAAACTGGAATCGAACAATGAAAGGTCTCCTTTCTGGTCACGTGCATAAATGAGGTGGTACAAAAGATACCTCTACTGCGGACAATTCGGAAAAGTGACGGAAACAGCCAAACACATACTGTCACAATGCTAATCATTATATGTCAAAAGATAAATAATATTTTGGTTGCCTAGACTATACCCCGAAGAGTCAAGAACCTGTACAGACTTTTTTCTAGTGAATAGAGTGACGGAGTAGCAATAACCATCCAACTAGAATGCGCAAGGATCCTGTTGACTGAAGTGTGGCTGGAGAGGAGGACCAGCATCCAAAGCAAAAAATCATAACAATTGAATATCAAAAGATTTTGATGATTTTGTAATCTTGTATATATACTTTATTGGTACGAGCATGATTAACCTAATTCCTTGAAAGCAGCTGGGTTGAAGTTCTGAATGGAGCATCAGCCACTATAAATAAGAAATAATCACCTCCGTTTACTAAAACTATAGACACTGGCGTCTCTACCATGAAAACCGCAGTAGAGAAATTCGATGCATGCAAAAAAATCTGAGACATAGCTGAGAAGATAAATATGAGGGAACTCCAAAACATATGCTACTCGATGCATATAGGCAACACGAAACATACCTTACCATATTTCGTTACTCAATGATCGGAACTTTCCAATAGAATCAAACGTACAGATGACTCAGACGCCTACTGGAGAATCTCCAAAGAGTGTAATGAGGGTCCTAGAGAGGACAATAATTTTGTAGTTGCTGGGTAGGGATTAATTAGCTGGGAGTTCCGAAATAGTTTTATGTAAAAAACAGATATACCATATTCAAAGTATAGCTAATGAGGAATAGTAAAAAATTTTGGAAATACTCTTATCATTGGAACTCGAGCTCCAAAGAGAATAACTTACATTAACATATCATGGTGACTCATGACCAAGTGGTAGAAAGCTATTCAAGTGGCTAATTCTAAGATAAGCAGGGTATTTACGTACAAGGTGCACAAAATACTATATTCCTTAATGTCCTTATTCTATAAATTATTAATCATGGGTATGGATGTTACTGTTATCACAAAGCCTGAGATCATTTTCCTATCCATACTGAGATGTGATTACGTGCCTTTAGTTTCAAATGTAACATGTCGTCTTCTTCGCCGGCTGACTCCGGATGAATATGAGGATATCCAGTTACAGCAATTTCGAAGAAATCCTGATAATGACTTTTAATGTATTTTATCAAATCCAGGGCATATGGAAAATCGTAAGTCTCCGCTGTGTTTTTGGTTTCCGGGGAAGCTGTAATAAGGATACTAATAAAAATTAGTCCGTCCAAGTCAATTCATGGATAACAAACAAGTAGGTGTAGATGAAAGACTATGATGAGAACTGCTGGAGAAAATGGGAACTAGAGTTCATACTCTCCATGGATCACACGTACTAGTTTCTATCTGATTTTATTAGGATTCGACAAATTTATTATTTCATTCTTGATTCATGAACGGCAATTCAAATTTGAACATAATACATGAATTTTTCGGTTGTTTATTACGAGATAAACAAACTGAATACAATAAATCTCTAAATATGAATTTGAAGTATTACGTACTAAATGTATTATACTATTAGTCCAGGAGCTAGAGCGATATTGATGATCTGAACATTAACCCGATGGCACTATGGTTTATCATTAGAGTACGGTTCAATGATCAATTCATCTCACAGACCGAATTTTTCCCGACTGCTAGATCTCGAGATACAGCACCCGCATTATTTTTTTTTACTAGAGGTTAAGCCTTTAGAAGTTGCGGTTACTTGAAAAGCATGCCATTCTCATACATCTCCACCATGTGCCATCATTTTCCATCGTGCCCGTTTATCAGACCGACCAGTTCAAATTGAACCGAAAATGGACTGCTAGTTAACCCTCCCAAACCTGGTGGGAAATGTCCTTTGGTTTTGGCAATTGTTAACATACCCTATGCCATCAAAAGTTATCTGTCCATTTCCGAGTAATTGGCTATTATTTAGACCTAAAATGTTTCTTTTTATCATTTTGTGGCTAAAACTGGCAGGTCAAAAGATAACATGTTAAATAACTTTATTGGAGGTCAAATAAAGATTCGAAATTATTGCCATCACTCCTTGCCTATTTGAGCCCCCAAAATCCCCTAAAACCACCCCCAAAAAAATATGAATAATATGGATAATATGACCAATTTGATCATGAATTAGTAAATTTTTGAGATTCTGGCTGGGTTTAAAATCGAAACGGCAGTTTTCATATTTTTGTTTTGTTTTGGGGGGTGGTTTCAGGGCATTTTGGGGGTTTGAGTAGGCAAGGAGTGATGGCAATAATTTTAAATCTTTATTTGACCTCCAATAAAGTTATTTAACATGGTGCCATCATGTTATCTTGTAACCCGCAAGTTTTAGCCACAAAATGAAAAAAGAAACATTTTTGGTCCAAATGATGGCCATTTACTAGGAAATGGACCGATAACTTTTGATGGCATAGGGTATGTTAACAATTGCCAACAGGAATGAACATTCTCCACCAGGTTTGGGAGAGTTAACTGGCAGTCCATTTTCGGTCCAATTTTAACTGGTCGGCCTGATGAACGGACACGATAAAAAATAATGGCACATGATGGAAGTGTATAAGAATGGCATGCTTTTGAAGTAACCGCAACTTGGAAAGGGTTATCCTCCAGTCAAAAAAAAATGCGGATGCTGTATTTCAAGATCTACCAGCCGGGGAAAATTCGGTCTGTGAGATGAATTGGTCATTGAACCATCCTCTAACGATAAACCATAGTGCCATCGGGCTGATGTTCAGACCATCAATATCGCTTTGGCTCCTAGATATCACAGAGGTTGAGAAGTATCGAGAGCGTATGTCAACATATCGATATTCTCTGTCTCTATCATTGCTATTGAAATGCGATTCTGCGTAAATTTGGTATGAATTACTGTATTGCCACCATAATAGATAAACAAATGTCTTGTGTTAACAAATGTTGTGATCAATCGATCACAGACTTCCCTCACTTTTGTTACATCAATTCTCTGTTTACAAACATAGTCCAGTCTAAAGTGTGAAAAGCATCTTAAATTTTATAGACCGCACGAAAATGCAAAATTCTTTTTGCATCGTATTCAGGAAGGTTTACACATTGTTAGTCAGAAAAAAACAGGAGGGGCTCGTGATTATTATTATTAATAAACAATGAAAAACCGTTTTCAATTAACAAATGGATGTCTTTCATAACGAATGAAATATCTCAAGCCCTTTTAATCCAAAGCTTCCGAAATTTGGTATCAGGGGGTTTTATAGTTCGCTGAACACGAATCTGATGTCGGGAAATGGAGAATCTGACCCATTTTTTTTCACCATTTCACCAAAACTTAGCAAACAAACAACATTGGTATTGAAATAATAACATGCTGTGATGTGTCTCGGTACAATTTTCACTGAAAGAAGAATAATTGTGGAGAATTGGTGGAGGAATGCGTCGTTCTTCCTTCATATTCCTATCTAGGTCCTCGTCCAACGTTTCCAATTATATGTTTTCATGGTCGCTGAGTATTATTTTATAATTATTTATCATTTCTACACGACATACTTCAATTATTTTGTTCTTCGAAAACCTTTAGTCAGTGTTATTGGAACAATAAAATACAGTGATGGTTCTCGATACAAATTTCACTAGAAGAAGGAAAATTCTGGAAAACTGGCGGAAAAATGCGTCGTTCTTCTTTTATATTCCTTTCTCGGTCCCCGTTCAACGTGTCTAATTATATGTTTTCGTGGCCGCTGAGTATTATTTTATGATCAATTACCATTTCCCCTCGACAAACTTTAATTATTTTATTTCCGAAAAACTTTAGTCAGTGTTATTGGAATAATAAAATGCCGTGATGGTTCTCGATACAAGTTTCACTAAAAGGAGGAAAATTGGTGGAAAATTGCGTCGTTTTCCTTCATATTCCTGTCTCGGTCCTTGTCCAACGTGTCAAATTATAGGTTTTTGTGGTTGCTGAGTATTATTTTATGATCAATTACCATTTCCCCTCGACAAACTTTAATTATTTTATTTCCGAAAAACTTTAGTCAGTGTTATTGGAATAATAAAATGCCGTGATGGTTCTCGATACAAGTTTCACTAAAAGGAGGAAAATTGGTGGAAAATTGCGTCGTTTTCCTTCATATTCCTGTCTCGGTCCTTGTCCAACGTGTCAAATTATAGGTTTTTGTGGTTGCTGAGTATTATTTTATGATCAATTACCATTTCCCCTCGACAAACTTTAATTATTTTATTTCCGAAAAACTTTAGTCAGTGTTATTGGAATAATAAAATGCCGTGATGGTTCTCGATACAAGTTTCACTAAAAGGAGGAAAATTGGTGGAAAATTGCGTCGTTTTCCTTCATATTCCTGTCTCGGTCCTTGTCCAACGTGTCAAATTATAGGTTTTTGTGGTTGCTGAGTATTATTTTATGATCAATTACCATTTCCCCTCGACAAACTTTAATTATTTTATTTCCGAAAAACTTTAGTCAGTGTTATTGGAATAATAAAATGCCGTGATGGTTCTCGATACAAGTTTCACTAAAAGGAGGAAAATTGGTGGAAAATTGCGTCGTTTTCCTTCATATTCCTGTCTCGGTCCTTGTCCAACGTGTCAAATTATAGGTTTTTGTGGTTGCTGAGTATTATTTTATGATCAATTACCATTTCCCCTCGACAAACTTTAATTATTTTATTTCCGAAAAACTTTAGTCAGTGTTATTGGAATAATAAAATGCCGTGATGGTTCTCGATACAAGTTTCACTAAAAGGAGGAAAATTGGTGGAAAATTGCGTCGTTTTCCTTCATATTCCTGTCTCGGTCCTTGTCCAACGTGTCAAATTATAGGTTTTTGTGGTTGCTGAGTATTATTTTATGATCAATTACCATTTCCCCTCGACAAACTTTAATTATTTTATTTCCGAAAAACTTTAGTCAGTGTTATTGGAATAATAAAATGCCGTGATGGTTCTCGATACAAGTTTCACTAAAAGGAGGAAAATTGGTGGAAAATTGCGTCGTTTTCCTTCATATTCCTGTCTCGGTCCTTGTCCAACGTGTCAAATTATAGGTTTTTGTGGTTGCTGAGTATTATTTTATGATCAATTACCATTTCCCCTCGACAAACTTTAATTATTTTATTTCCGAAAAACTTTAGTCAGTGTTATTGGAATAATAAAATGCCGTGATGGTTCTCGATACAAGTTTCACTAAAAGGAGGAAAATTGGTGGAAAATTGCGTCGTTTTCCTTCATATTCCTGTCTCGGTCCTTGTCCAACGTGTCAAATTATAGGTTTTTGTGGTTGCTGAGTATTATTTTATGATCAATTACCATTTCCCCTCGACAAACTTTAATTATTTTATTTCCGAAAAACTTTAGTCAGTGTTATTGGAATAATAAAATGCCGTGATGGTTCTCGATACAAGTTTCACTAAAAGGAGGAAAATTGGTGGAAAATTGCGTCGTTTTCCTTCATATTCCTGTCTCGGTCCTTGTCCAACGTGTCAAATTATAGGTTTTTGTGGTTGCTGAGTATTATTTTATGATCAATTACCATTTCCCCTCGACAAACTTTAATTATTTTATTTCCGAAAAACTTTAGTCAGTGTTATTGGAATAATAAAATGCCGTGATGGTTCTCGATACAAGTTTCACTAAAAGGAGGAAAATTGGTGGAAAATTGCGTCGTTTTCCTTCATATTCCTGTCTCGGTCCTTGTCCAACGTGTCAAATTATAGGTTTTTGTGGTTGCTGAGTATTATTTTATGATCAATTACCATTTCCCCTCGACAAACTTTAATTATTTTATTTCCGAAAAACTTTAGTCAGTGTTATTGGAATAATAAAATGCCGTGATGGTTCTCGATACAAGTTTCACTAAAAGGAGGAAAATTGGTGGAAAATTGCGTCGTTTTCCTTCATATTCCTGTCTCGGTCCTTGTCCAACGTGTCAAATTATAGGTTTTTGTGGTTGCTGAGTATTATTTTATGATCAATTACCATTTCCCCTCGACAAACTTTAATTATTTTATTTCCGAAAAACTTTAGTCAGTGTTATTGGAATAATAAAATGCCGTGATGGTTCTCGATACAAGTTTCACTAAAAGGAGGAAAATTGGTGGAAAATTGCGTCGTTTTCCTTCATATTCCTGTCTCGGTCCTTGTCCAACGTGTCAAATTATAGGTTTTTGTGGTTGCTGAGTATTATTTTATGATCAATTACCATTTCCCCTCGACAAACTTTAATTATTTTATTTCCGAAAAACTTTAGTCAGTGTTATTGGAATAATAAAATGCCGTGATGGTTCTCGATACAAGTTTCACTAAAAGGAGGAAAATTCTGGAAAACTGGCGGAAAAATGCGTCGTTCTTCTTTTATATTCCTTTCTCGGTCCCCGTTCAACGTGTCTAATTATATGTTTTCGTGGCCGCTGAGTATTATTTTATGATCAATTACCATTTCCCCTCGACAAACTTTAATTATTTTATTTCCGAAAAACTTTAGTCAGTGTTATTGGAATAATAAAATGCCGTGATGGTTCTCGATACAAGTTTCACTAAAAGGAGGAAAATTGGTGGAAAATTGCGTCGTTTTCCTTCATATTCCTGTCTCGGTCCTTGTCCAACGTGTCAAATTATAGGTTTTTGTGGTTGCTGAGTATTATTTTATGATCAATTACCATTTCCCCTCGACAAACTTTAATTATTTTATTTCCGAAAAACTTTAGTCAGTGTTATTGGAATAATAAAATGCCGTGATGGTTCTCGATACAAGTTTCACTAAAAGGAGGAAAATTGGTGGAAAATTGCGTCGTTTTCCTTCATATTCCTGTCTCGGTCCTTGTCCAACGTGTCAAATTATAGGTTTTTGTGGTTGCTGAGTATTATTTTATGATCAATTACCATTTCCCCTCGACAAACTTTAATTATTTTATTTCCGAAAAACTTTAGTCAGTGTTATTGGAATAATAAAATGCCGTGATGGTTCTCGATACAAGTTTCACTAAAAGGAGGAAAATTGGTGGAAAATTGCGTCGTTTTCCTTCATATTCCTGTCTCGGTCCTTGTCCAACGTGTCAAATTATAGGTTTTTGTGGTTGCTGAGTATTATTTTATGATCAATTACCATTTCCCCTCGACAAACTTTAATTATTTTATTTCCGAAAAACTTTAGTCAGTGTTATTGGAATAATAAAATGCCGTGATGGTTCTCGATACAAGTTTCACTAAAAGGAGGAAAATTGGTGGAAAATTGCGTCGTTTTCCTTCATATTCCTGTCTCGGTCCTTGTCCAACGTGTCAAATTATAGGTTTTTGTGGTTGCTGAGTATTATTTTATGATCAATTACCATTTCCCCTCGACAAACTTTAATTATTTTATTTCCGAAAAACTTTAGTCAGTGTTATTGGAATAATAAAATGCCGTGATGGTTCTCGATACAAGTTTCACTAAAAGGAGGAAAATTGGTGGAAAATTGCGTCGTTTTCCTTCATATTCCTGTCTCGGTCCTTGTCCAACGTGTCAAATTATAGGTTTTTGTGGTTGCTGAGTATTATTTTATGATCAATTACCATTTCCCCTCGACAAACTTTAATTATTTTATTTCCGAAAAACTTTAGTCAGTGTTATTGGAATAATAAAATGCCGTGATGGTTCTCGATACAAGTTTCACTAAAAGGAGGAAAATTGGTGGAAAATTGCGTCGTTTTCCTTCATATTCCTGTCTCGGTCCTTGTCCAACGTGTCAAATTATAGGTTTTTGTGGTTGCTGAGTATTATTTTATGATCAATTACCATTTCCCCTCGACAAACTTTAATTATTTTATTTCCGAAAAACTTTAGTCAGTGTTATTGGAATAATAAAATGCCGTGATGGTTCTCGATACAAGTTTCACTAAAAGGAGGAAAATTGGTGGAAAATTGCGTCGTTTTCCTTCATATTCCTGTCTCGGTCCTTGTCCAACGTGTCAAATTATAGGTTTTTGTGGTTGCTGAGTATTATTTTATGATCAATTACCATTTCCCCTCGACAAACTTTAATTATTTTATTTCCGAAAAACTTTAGTCAGTGTTATTGGAATAATAAAATGCCGTGATGGTTCTCGATACAAGTTTCACTAAAAGGAGGAAAATTGGTGGAAAATTGCGTCGTTTTCCTTCATATTCCTGTCTCGGTCCTTGTCCAACGTGTCAAATTATAGGTTTTTGTGGTTGCTGAGTATTATTTTATGATCAATTACCATTTCCCCTCGACAAACTTTAATTATTTTATTTCCGAAAAACTTTAGTCAGTGTTATTGGAATAATAAAATGCCGTGATGGTTCTCGATACAAGTTTCACTAAAAGGAGGAAAATTGGTGGAAAATTGCGTCGTTTTCCTTCATATTCCTGTCTCGGTCCTTGTCCAACGTGTCAAATTATAGGTTTTTGTGGTTGCTGAGTATTATTTTATGATCAATTACCATTTCCCCTCGACAAACTTTAATTATTTTATTTCCGAAAAACTTTAGTCAGTGTTATTGGAATAATAAAATGCCGTGATGGTTCTCGATACAAGTTTCACTAAAAGGAGGAAAATTGGTGGAAAATTGCGTCGTTTTCCTTCATATTCCTGTCTCGGTCCTTGTCCAACGTGTCAAATTATAGGTTTTTGTGGTTGCTGAGTATTATTTTATGATCAATTACCATTTCCCCTCGACAAACTTTAATTATTTTATTTCCGAAAAACTTTAGTCAGTGTTATTGGAATAATAAAATGCCGTGATGGTTCTCGATACAAGTTTCACTAAAAGGAGGAAAATTGGTGGAAAATTGCGTCGTTTTCCTTCATATTCCTGTCTCGGTCCTTGTCCAACGTGTCAAATTATAGGTTTTTGTGGTTGCTGAGTATTATTTTATGATCAATTACCATTTCCCCTCGACAAACTTTAATTATTTTATTTCCGAAAAACTTTAGTCAGTGTTATTGGAATAATAAAATGCCGTGATGGTTCTCGATACAAGTTTCACTAAAAGGAGGAAAATTGGTGGAAAATTGCGTCGTTTTCCTTCATATTCCTGTCTCGGTCCTTGTCCAACGTGTCAAATTATAGGTTTTTGTGGTTGCTGAGTATTATTTTATGATCAATTACCATTTCCCCTCGACAAACTTTAATTATTTTATTTCCGAAAAACTTTAGTCAGTGTTATTGGAATAATAAAATGCCGTGATGGTTCTCGATACAAGTTTCACTAAAAGGAGGAAAATTGGTGGAAAATTGCGTCGTTTTCCTTCATATTCCTGTCTCGGTCCTTGTCCAACGTGTCAAATTATAGGTTTTTGTGGTTGCTGAGTATTATTTTATGATCAATTACCATTTCCCCTCGACAAACTTTAATTATTTTATTTCCGAAAAACTTTAGTCAGTGTTATTGGAATAATAAAATGCCGTGATGGTTCTCGATACAAGTTTCACTAAAAGGAGGAAAATTGGTGGAAAATTGCGTCGTTTTCCTTCATATTCCTGTCTCGGTCCTTGTCCAACGTGTCAAATTATAGGTTTTTGTGGTTGCTGAGTATTATTTTATGATCAATTACCATTTCCCCTCGACAAACTTTAATTATTTTATTTCCGAAAAACTTTAGTCAGTGTTATTGGAATAATAAAATGCCGTGATGGTTCTCGATACAAGTTTCACTAAAAGGAGGAAAATTGGTGGAAAATTGCGTCGTTTTCCTTCATATTCCTGTCTCGGTCCTTGTCCAACGTGTCAAATTATAGGTTTTTGTGGTTGCTGAGTATTATTTTATGATCAATTACCATTTCCCCTCGACAAACTTTAATTATTTTATTTCCGAAAAACTTTAGTCAGTGTTATTGGAATAATAAAATGCCGTGATGGTTCTCGATACAAGTTTCACTAAAAGGAGGAAAATTGGTGGAAAATTGCGTCGTTTTCCTTCATATTCCTGTCTCGGTCCTTGTCCAACGTGTCAAATTATAGGTTTTTGTGGTTGCTGAGTATTATTTTATGATCAATTACCATTTCCCCTCGACAAACTTTAATTATTTTATTTCCGAAAAACTTTAGTCAGTGTTATTGGAATAATAAAATGCCGTGATGGTTCTCGATACAAGTTTCACTAAAAGGAGGAAAATTGGTGGAAAATTGCGTCGTTTTCCTTCATATTCCTGTCTCGGTCCTTGTCCAACGTGTCAAATTATAGGTTTTTGTGGTTGCTGAGTATTATTTTATGATCAATTACCATTTCCCCTCGACAAACTTTAATTATTTTATTTCCGAAAAACTTTAGTCAGTGTTATTGGAATAATAAAATGCCGTGATGGTTCTCGATACAAGTTTCACTAAAAGGAGGAAAATTGGTGGAAAATTGCGTCGTTTTCCTTCATATTCCTGTCTCGGTCCTTGTCCAACGTGTCAAATTATAGGTTTTTGTGGTTGCTGAGTATTATTTTATGATCAATTACCATTTCCCCTCGACAAACTTTAATTATTTTATTTCCGAAAAACTTTAGTCAGTGTTATTGGAATAATAAAATGCCGTGATGGTTCTCGATACAAGTTTCACTAAAAGGAGGAAAATTGGTGGAAAATTGCGTCGTTTTCCTTCATATTCCTGTCTCGGTCCTTGTCCAACGTGTCAAATTATAGGTTTTTGTGGTTGCTGAGTATTATTTTATGATCAATTACCATTTCCCCTCGACAAACTTTAATTATTTTATTTCCGAAAAACTTTAGTCAGTGTTATTGGAATAATAAAATGCCGTGATGGTTCTCGATACAAGTTTCACTAAAAGGAGGAAAATTGGTGGAAAATTGCGTCGTTTTCCTTCATATTCCTGTCTCGGTCCTTGTCCAACGTGTCAAATTATAGGTTTTTGTGGTTGCTGAGTATTATTTTATGATCAATTACCATTTCCCCTCGACAAACTTTAATTATTTTATTTCCGAAAAACTTTAGTCAGTGTTATTGGAATAATAAAATGCCGTGATGGTTCTCGATACAAGTTTCACTAAAAGGAGGAAAATTGGTGGAAAATTGCGTCGTTTTCCTTCATATTCCTGTCTCGGTCCTTGTCCAACGTGTCAAATTATAGGTTTTTGTGGTTGCTGAGTATTATTTTATGATCAATTACCATTTCCCCTCGACAAACTTTAATTATTTTATTTCCGAAAAACTTTAGTCAGTGTTATTGGAATAATAAAATGCCGTGATGGTTCTCGATACAAGTTTCACTAAAAGGAGGAAAATTGGTGGAAAATTGCGTCGTTTTCCTTCATATTCCTGTCTCGGTCCTTGTCCAACGTGTCAAATTATAGGTTTTTGTGGTTGCTGAGTATTATTTTATGATCAATTACCATTTCCCCTCGACAAACTTTAATTATTTTATTTCCGAAAAACTTTAGTCAGTGTTATTGGAATAATAAAATGCCGTGATGGTTCTCGATACAAGTTTCACTAAAAGGAGGAAAATTGGTGGAAAATTGCGTCGTTTTCCTTCATATTCCTGTCTCGGTCCTTGTCCAACGTGTCAAATTATAGGTTTTTGTGGTTGCTGAGTATTATTTTATGATCAATTACCATTTCCCCTCGACAAACTTTAATTATTTTATTTCCGAAAAACTTTAGTCAGTGTTATTGGAATAATAAAATGCCGTGATGGTTCTCGATACAAGTTTCACTAAAAGGAGGAAAATTGGTGGAAAATTGCGTCGTTTTCCTTCATATTCCTGTCTCGGTCCTTGTCCAACGTGTCAAATTATAGGTTTTTGTGGTTGCTGAGTATTATTTTATGATCAATTACCATTTCCCCTCGACAAACTTTAATTATTTTATTTCCGAAAAACTTTAGTCAGTGTTATTGGAATAATAAAATGCCGTGATGGTTCTCGATACAAGTTTCACTAAAAGGAGGAAAATTGGTGGAAAATTGCGTCGTTTTCCTTCATATTCCTGTCTCGGTCCTTGTCCAACGTGTCAAATTATAGGTTTTTGTGGTTGCTGAGTATTATTTTATGATCAATTACCATTTCCCCTCGACAAACTTTAATTATTTTATTTCCGAAAAACTTTAGTCAGTGTTATTGGAATAATAAAATGCCGTGATGGTTCTCGATACAAGTTTCACTAAAAGGAGGAAAATTGGTGGAAAATTGCGTCGTTTTCCTTCATATTCCTGTCTCGGTCCTTGTCCAACGTGTCAAATTATAGGTTTTTGTGGTTGCTGAGTATTATTTTATGATCAATTACCATTTCCCCTCGACAAACTTTAATTATTTTATTTCCGAAAAACTTTAGTCAGTGTTATTGGAATAATAAAATGCCGTGATGGTTCTCGATACAAGTTTCACTAAAAGGAGGAAAATTGGTGGAAAATTGCGTCGTTTTCCTTCATATTCCTGTCTCGGTCCTTGTCCAACGTGTCAAATTATAGGTTTTTGTGGTTGCTGAGTATTATTTTATGATCAATTACCATTTCCCCTCGACAAACTTTAATTATTTTATTTCCGAAAAACTTTAGTCAGTGTTATTGGAATAATAAAATGCCGTGATGGTTCTCGATACAAGTTTCACTAAAAGGAGGAAAATTGGTGGAAAATTGCGTCGTTTTCCTTCATATTCCTGTCTCGGTCCTTGTCCAACGTGTCAAATTATAGGTTTTTGTGGTTGCTGAGTATTATTTTATGATCAATTACCATTTCCCCTCGACAAACTTTAATTATTTTATTTCCGAAAAACTTTAGTCAGTGTTATTGGAATAATAAAATGCCGTGATGGTTCTCGATACAAGTTTCACTAAAAGGAGGAAAATTGGTGGAAAATTGCGTCGTTTTCCTTCATATTCCTGTCTCGGTCCTTGTCCAACGTGTCAAATTATAGGTTTTTGTGGTTGCTGAGTATTATTTTATGATCAATTACCATTTCCCCTCGACAAACTTTAATTATTTTATTTCCGAAAAACTTTAGTCAGTGTTATTGGAATAATAAAATGCCGTGATGGTTCTCGATACAAGTTTCACTAAAAGGAGGAAAATTGGTGGAAAATTGCGTCGTTTTCCTTCATATTCCTGTCTCGGTCCTTGTCCAACGTGTCAAATTATAGGTTTTTGTGGTTGCTGAGTATTATTTTATGATCAATTACCATTTCCCCTCGACAAACTTTAATTATTTTATTTCCGAAAAACTTTAGTCAGTGTTATTGGAATAATAAAATGCCGTGATGGTTCTCGATACAAGTTTCACTAAAAGGAGGAAAATTGGTGGAAAATTGCGTCGTTTTCCTTCATATTCCTGTCTCGGTCCTTGTCCAACGTGTCAAATTATAGGTTTTTGTGGTTGCTGAGTATTATTTTATGATCAATTACCATTTCCCCTCGACAAACTTTAATTATTTTATTTCCGAAAAACTTTAGTCAGTGTTATTGGAATAATAAAATGCCGTGATGGTTCTCGATACAAGTTTCACTAAAAGGAGGAAAATTGGTGGAAAATTGCGTCGTTTTCCTTCATATTCCTGTCTCGGTCCTTGTCCAACGTGTCAAATTATAGGTTTTTGTGGTTGCTGAGTATTATTTTATGATCAATTACCATTTCCCCTCGACAAACTTTAATTATTTTATTTCCGAAAAACTTTAGTCAGTGTTATTGGAATAATAAAATGCCGTGATGGTTCTCGATACAAGTTTCACTAAAAGGAGGAAAATTGGTGGAAAATTGCGTCGTTTTCCTTCATATTCCTGTCTCGGTCCTTGTCCAACGTGTCAAATTATAGGTTTTTGTGGTTGCTGAGTATTATTTTATGATCAATTACCATTTCCCCTCGACAAACTTTAATTATTTTATTTCCGAAAAACTTTAGTCAGTGTTATTGGAATAATAAAATGCCGTGATGGTTCTCGATACAAGTTTCACTAAAAGGAGGAAAATTGGTGGAAAATTGCGTCGTTTTCCTTCATATTCCTGTCTCGGTCCTTGTCCAACGTGTCAAATTATAGGTTTTTGTGGTTGCTGAGTATTATTTTATGATCAATTACCATTTCCCCTCGACAAACTTTAATTATTTTATTTCCGAAAAACTTTAGTCAGTGTTATTGGAATAATAAAATGCCGTGATGGTTCTCGATACAAGTTTCACTAAAAGGAGGAAAATTGGTGGAAAATTGCGTCGTTTTCCTTCATATTCCTGTCTCGGTCCTTGTCCAACGTGTCAAATTATAGGTTTTTGTGGTTGCTGAGTATTATTTTATGATCAATTACCATTTCCCCTCGACAAACTTTAATTATTTTATTTCCGAAAAACTTTAGTCAGTGTTATTGGAATAATAAAATGCCGTGATGGTTCTCGATACAAGTTTCACTAAAAGGAGGAAAATTGGTGGAAAATTGCGTCGTTTTCCTTCATATTCCTGTCTCGGTCCTTGTCCAACGTGTCAAATTATAGGTTTTTGTGGTTGCTGAGTATTATTTTATGATCAATTACCATTTCCCCTCGACAAACTTTAATTATTTTATTTCCGAAAAACTTTAGTCAGTGTTATTGGAATAATAAAATGCCGTGATGGTTCTCGATACAAGTTTCACTAAAAGGAGGAAAATTGGTGGAAAATTGCGTCGTTTTCCTTCATATTCCTGTCTCGGTCCTTGTCCAACGTGTCAAATTATAGGTTTTTGTGGTTGCTGAGTATTATTTTATGATCAATTACCATTTCCCCTCGACAAACTTTAATTATTTTATTTCCGAAAAACTTTAGTCAGTGTTATTGGAATAATAAAATGCCGTGATGGTTCTCGATACAAGTTTCACTAAAAGGAGGAAAATTGGTGGAAAATTGCGTCGTTTTCCTTCATATTCCTGTCTCGGTCCTTGTCCAACGTGTCAAATTATAGGTTTTTGTGGTTGCTGAGTATTATTTTATGATCAATTACCATTTCCCCTCGACAAACTTTAATTATTTTATTTCCGAAAAACTTTAGTCAGTGTTATTGGAATAATAAAATGCCGTGATGGTTCTCGATACAAGTTTCACTAAAAGGAGGAAAATTGGTGGAAAATTGCGTCGTTTTCCTTCATATTCCTGTCTCGGTCCTTGTCCAACGTGTCAAATTATAGGTTTTTGTGGTTGCTGAGTATTATTTTATGATCAATTACCATTTCCCCTCGACAAACTTTAATTATTTTATTTCCGAAAAACTTTAGTCAGTGTTATTGGAATAATAAAATGCCGTGATGGTTCTCGATACAAGTTTCACTAAAAGGAGGAAAATTGGTGGAAAATTGCGTCGTTTTCCTTCATATTCCTGTCTCGGTCCTTGTCCAACGTGTCAAATTATAGGTTTTTGTGGTTGCTGAGTATTATTTTATGATCAATTACCATTTCCCCTCGACAAACTTTAATTATTTTATTTCCGAAAAACTTTAGTCAGTGTTATTGGAATAATAAAATGCCGTGATGGTTCTCGATACAAGTTTCACTAAAAGGAGGAAAATTGGTGGAAAATTGCGTCGTTTTCCTTCATATTCCTGTCTCGGTCCTTGTCCAACGTGTCAAATTATAGGTTTTTGTGGTTGCTGAGTATTATTTTATGATCAATTACCATTTCCCCTCGACAAACTTTAATTATTTTATTTCCGAAAAACTTTAGTCAGTGTTATTGGAATAATAAAATGCCGTGATGGTTCTCGATACAAGTTTCACTAAAAGGAGGAAAATTGGTGGAAAATTGCGTCGTTTTCCTTCATATTCCTGTCTCGGTCCTTGTCCAACGTGTCAAATTATAGGTTTTTGTGGTTGCTGAGTATTATTTTATGATCAATTACCATTTCCCCTCGACAAACTTTAATTATTTTATTTCCGAAAAACTTTAGTCAGTGTTATTGGAATAATAAAATGCCGTGATGGTTCTCGATACAAGTTTCACTAAAAGGAGGAAAATTGGTGGAAAATTGCGTCGTTTTCCTTCATATTCCTGTCTCGGTCCTTGTCCAACGTGTCAAATTATAGGTTTTTGTGGTTGCTGAGTATTATTTTATGATCAATTACCATTTCCCCTCGACAAACTTTAATTATTTTATTTCCGAAAAACTTTAGTCAGTGTTATTGGAATAATAAAATGCCGTGATGGTTCTCGATACAAGTTTCACTAAAAGGAGGAAAATTGGTGGAAAATTGCGTCGTTTTCCTTCATATTCCTGTCTCGGTCCTTGTCCAACGTGTCAAATTATAGGTTTTTGTGGTTGCTGAGTATTATTTTATGATCAATTACCATTTCCCCTCGACAAACTTTAATTATTTTATTTCCGAAAAACTTTAGTCAGTGTTATTGGAATAATAAAATGCCGTGATGGTTCTCGATACAAGTTTCACTAAAAGGAGGAAAATTGGTGGAAAATTGCGTCGTTTTCCTTCATATTCCTGTCTCGGTCCTTGTCCAACGTGTCAAATTATAGGTTTTTGTGGTTGCTGAGTATTATTTTATGATCAATTACCATTTCCCCTCGACAAACTTTAATTATTTTATTTCCGAAAAACTTTAGTCAGTGTTATTGGAATAATAAAATGCCGTGATGGTTCTCGATACAAGTTTCACTAAAAGGAGGAAAATTGGTGGAAAATTGCGTCGTTTTCCTTCATATTCCTGTCTCGGTCCTTGTCCAACGTGTCAAATTATAGGTTTTTGTGGTTGCTGAGTATTATTTTATGATCAATTACCATTTCCCCTCGACAAACTTCAATTATTTTATTTCCGAAAAACTTTAGTCAGTGTTATTGGAATAATAAAATGCCGTGATGGTTCTCGATACAAGTTTCACTAAAAGGAGGAAAATTGGTGGAAAATTGCGTCGTTTTCCTTCATATTCCTGTCTCGGTCCTTGTCCAACGTGTCAAATTATAGGTTTTTGTGGTTGCTGAGTATCATTTTATGGTTACAAAATCAAAGGCAACTATAGGTCTCCGGAAAATTTTGGAGAATTACTGTTTGATTAAACTTTAATTTTTTTTTTTCAGAAAATGGTATTGAAAATTCTATATAATAAGGATGATATTACTCGGTTATGTATAAAATACCCTCTCCTTTAGCAATATCAAAATCAACGTGTTTTGATACAAAATCTTGAATTTTTTTGAATTTGCCACAAACCCACGAGCTGTTCGTTTTGTTGTGGATTAGGTTTTTAAATTACTCAGCTGACAATTTTTTTCCGAATGGACATACACATTAACTCAATTTACATAATTTTTTTATTTCCAGTTACTAAGTTTTAATACAAACCGATATTTCATAGAGTTTTATAAATTAAAATAGAAAAAAGTACGTGATGTTACACCCGCATCTCAGATACTATTGCCAGCATGTCAGTTCCTTCCTTTCCACACCCAAAGACAGCTGCTGTGTTCTCCGTACGTGTTAATGTGTTAACGTCATAGAGATCTTGTGTATAGGATTTCTATGGTACACGTAGGTCGCATTATTATTGATGCTTCAAAAACAACTGTTATTTTTTTACCTGCTTTGGAAGAGGTACTGTACATATCATAATAAAAGATATTTGAAATTCTTCATCATAATAATTGTATAAATAATACTTAGCGACCGTGAAAACATATCATTTGACACGTTGGACGAGGACCGAGACAGGAATATGAAGGGAAACGACGCTATTTTGCAGGATTTCCCTCATTTTACTGAAATTTCTACCGAGAACTACCACGGTACTTCATTATCCCAATAAAACTGACTAAAATTTTACGGAAAACAAAATAATTGAAGTTCGTAGTGTGGAAAGGATAAATTTTCATTTTCATGGTTTTTCCGGAAAATTGTCGTCGGTTTTGATATTATGATCATAAAATAATACTCAGGTATCACGAAAACATATAATCAGACACGTCGGACGAGGATCGAGATAGGAATATAAATTGTACCAAGACACATCACGGCATCTTATTATTTCAATACCACAGACAGAGAAAAATGTTGTTTTTTGCTAAGATTTTCTAGGTTTTCCAGCAAACGGGCCAAAAAAATCACTGATACCAAATTTCACAATCTTTGGATTGAAAAAGCCTGAGATTTTCCATTTGTTATAAAACACATTCCATTTGTTAATTGAAAATGGTTTTTCATTGTTTATTAATAGTAATAATCACGAGCCTCCCTTTTTTCTAACTAACGATGTGTGACCCTTTCTGAACACGATGCAAAAAGAATTTTGCATTTTGGTTCGGTCTATAAAATTTTAGTAGTGACCACTATTTTTTCGTACTTTCGACTGAACTTCTGCGAGTCAAATGTATGATTATTGGAATTTGGGATAACATATAATTAAGAACAGCTAATGAAAGACATCAAATTATACTCTATTATTCACACTATCAATATTCTAGATAGTATGTAACCTTATCTTACGATACCACAGGCAACATATGGCAGGCAGGTCAAATGTGGCACGCGGAACGATTTAAAATATGTCCGAAAAATTGAAAATGAGCATAAAAGTATGTACAGTTATGCAACACTCTTGAATAGTAGTCTTCCGCGGATAGCTAATTTTGAAAATTCTTTCTATTGAAGACTCAAGCCAGCTCTGAAGCTGCCACCTGTAATGGTTGATGAAATGTCGGCATTAATTCATACTTTTGTGACGCGGAATCTATGCGACAATGTTTTTTGAGGTAAAAGACTAGGGACCGAGTAGATATATCGAAATTCGGTCTTGGCCAAAAATTACTCTCGTTATGCTCTTCTAATATTCGGTAAAAGTAGTATACCATATCTGATTTAAATATCTGCTTTGTTAAACAACACCCTCTAGTTACTGTACCAGAAATTACCGATCATCAAAAAATTCTCTTTCCCACGAATCACTACTTTCATAACTTTGGATAAAAGATGTGAGAGATACTACAGTTTGAAAATTAAATCACCTATCATCTTCCCCCACCCTTGCTATTGAGATAGGACAAAAGCTGCGAGCCAAATTAACACAAGCCTGATCGATTTTTTCGAATAATTTATCAAAGTGGTTCATTATATTGAATGTTTTTGGAGAAAAATTAGTTTTTTTCATTACCATAATAATATTTACGCCATCTTGTGATCTTTTAGAAACCCAAAAACTTTCACACGCAACGATTTTTTTTAACCGCTTCAGCTACGACATTTTTTTTCGCCCAAGTTTAGAATTTATAGTTTCTGAGAGATCTTATATCGCCACCCTTAGTAGGACACTTGTATATACAGTAATAATTATTATACTAGCAAGTAGAATAATTCTGTATCATAATTGTGATACTGTACTGCTGAAACGTTGCCAATCCCTGGAATAGAGTATAGTTCAATGTGGCATAGTAAATACATAAAATAAAGTATCACGAGCAGTTCTGCTGGTTAATTGTACGAGTGTGAAGTACAATTATTTGTGACCAGAAAAATATTTTTGTCACGATGGTTCAATAATATATTATAACTCCATTAAAAAACCTGAAGATAGATGTCACAAGAATCAATTGTAAGGGTCTACCGCGCGTCAAAATAAAACATAATATCCTATTTTCATCATTTTAAAGCGATTTACAAAATGAATTATAAAAGAATCCACACTGTGGATACACTGTAACACTACAAATAAGAAACAATACCCCTTATCCACTAAAAATACTGTTAATGTACTGAGAACCTATCAGCTACCAAGTAGTTATTTCCAGCACAAGATATTACTGGAAGAATTCTACATCGGCTTGCCTAGAATTATTTGGAGAAATATTGCTTTTAGTAATTAATATGTTCAATCGACAACGTTTTTTACTGATTTTTTGGAGGAGTTTGTTTCCCCGTGGTTGCAATACCAAACATCATTGCAAAACGTTGTTATATTTGGATCCCAGAGACGAGGCTAGGGTCATGTCCGATTCTATTAACTGTTTATTCATTACGATGAGGGAATCAAGGTTCAATTTTATTAATTTGACGTTAAGCCACTCCCAATTCTTTTTTTTTTCGATCGGTTCTAGTTCTTGTTATCTACAAGATTCAAAGTATATACAAGTTTTAGTCGATTCATCTTATGTTGATATAATGATAAGTACAATAAAACTCTTGATATCGTTTTCTAATTGGTCCTGAAATTACACGTAGTGTCATTCAAATCAGAATTTCTTATAGTAACAATCCACCTGACCACAGTACAGCTTATTAAAATCGCCCCTCTAGTTCAGTCAATAAAGAGGATCTAGAGGAAATGGTTGTGAACTGAATTTTTGACTTCAGGGCTGTTTGAAGTAGTTACGAGTTAACGTAGGAGGTCGGTGTTCGCTTATATCTCGAAAACTTTGCACTAGCAAATACTTACCCTTTTAAGAATAAAAGCTGACGATATTTTCTACAAGTAGCATATTATCAATATTCTATATAGCTCCCGAGATATCCGCTAGTGGAAATCACTTATTTATATAACAAATTTTTGTTTTGCCTTACGCTCCTTCAAATAACAATTTACGTGAAAAGGAATATCAACAAATAGTATGATGTCATTGCATTTCTGAAGAGGCGGTATGGAAATTATAAGCCTAAAAAATCCAGAATATTCACGAGAAGTAGAAAGATATTATTATATATTATCACAATTATTATATAGAGATCAATATTTCAAACACATTCTTGGAAATCTTTAAAAAACTCTCTAGCTTGCCTCCGGTTCATACAGATCATCTAGATTTTTGGTATCGTACAAAAATTCCTAATACTCTATCTAATCTAAACGTTTTTCAGCGAGAAAAATGGCTAAGAATGCTCGGTCGAAAGTGCTATAATCTGTTCGAGCTTTCAAAAGTTTTCTAGAGAAAATGCCAGCGAAAATCAATTATTGTTCCTCGCGTCCATAGACATGTTAATATTAGCTCCAGAAATAGATGTGCTGAAATTGTAACGTTGAATAGAAGCTATAATGTAATCATTGGGTCATAAATGAGTGGTCATAACTGGGAATTTCGAATGAAATTATGATAATAATTTACCATTCCAACAAAACTTTGTAATAGTTTGAGGGATGGAGAATGTGGGAAATTATCGATATCTGGGACTCGGTCTTCAGAAAAAAAGAATTCCATGTGAAGATATCTCTTGACCTTGATAAGTCTGTTTATCTATGCCGAAAATGCATTTTGATGATTAGATATTAATGCCAAAAGAATCTGTTCTGTCGAATAATGTGGATGAATGTTGTATTATGTTCTTTGTGATTTTTGCTTGCAACTAAAATGTCATCTATATAGCAAAATATGAAATCAAGTTTGAAATAACTCCATTCATGAAGCGCTGGAATATTTGTTAAGCATTCTTGAGTCCAAAAGGCATTATTTTGGAAGTAAAAAGTTGTAGGTAGTACCTAATTGCAGTTTTGGAAACATCTTCTAATACTACTGGAATCTGGTGGTAGGCACGAATTATTTCTAGTTTTGAAAAAATTGTGGGAAAATTCAAATTCATGTTAAAATTTGGATGTGAAGAAGAGGGTATCGGTGTGAAATGGGATCTGTATTTGATCGACGATAGTCTTCACAAGGACGCCAATCGTTCTAATTTCGTTTTGGAACCATATGTATCTGATGTTGATGACAAAATGACAAATAGTAACTTATTTTGGAGAAAATTTAAGAATGCTCTACAGTTTTCATGCTGATAAAATTGTTCTAAAACAAAGGACTGAGGAGCTGGAAGACAGAGCTTAACGGAAGACGTGAGGCAAAAAAAGGTTTTCGGAAATTTGGAAATATATCGGAAGCTATTGAGGATAGGAAAAATAAATAGTATCCATCTTGTAGAAAATTTCGTCAATTTCCATTTTCGATGAGCTAAATATTTGCTGACGTTCACTGCTTACCTCGTAGCTTCAGGGACTTAAGTATGTTCACCTACCAACTACTCCAGTCATGATACATACCCCTCTCTCGAGTTATCGTTCATTGGACTACTTGCAACACCGGATGATAAAAAACTATTAAGTACACCAGGAAACTACTAGAGCATAATATTTGATATGATGAGGGTTTCCATGAACACACAAGAAGATAATACTAAGCTATAGTGATAACTTCTGTTCTTGGCACATGACCGAGTTTAAATTTCAACAAAGACTCACGCATTAAGGCCTGTTCAGCTTATGCTCAGAATTCTGACAGTCTAATGAAGGAAGCTCCAAATATACACATTGCTTTTTATTCGAGCCGAAATGAGTTTAGTTACCGAAATACGAAGAAAACTTACCTCCTCTCATAACAAGGAAATTCCGAATTCCTATCTGCTTGCAATAGTCCAAAATTTTTTTGATACTGTTCTTCGATACATTTCGCGCTGGTAGATGCAGCATGACATTGTAGCCCAAATCAATTAACTGCTTGCTCAACATCAGGGGTTCAATTTGGGAAACCTCTTTGTCATACATCCCTATCCATATTACTGAACAAAATCCAAATTTCATTTGTCCTAAAAGAGCAAAATTCACTTCTCGTTTGGATGAGAGTTCGAAAGAAAATACTCTTTCTTTCTTTCTAAAATATTGTGATAGAGGTACAGTTTTAGCTGCCATGTTAAGCCAAACAGATGTTAATCATTTTGAGATTCTTTCATCCTGCACAAATTGAAATTCATACCCATTTAAATATTGAGAAAACATGTTCTGACAAGCAGTTTTGACATTTCATTTATATCCTTCGTAATTTTCCTAGATTCTGTGATCTCAAATCAATAAATTTTGTAGAGGCTTAACGCATATAGTATGTATTGATAAGAGAAAATTATTAATAATTGGGAGTGTTTAGTGACTGAATGGCAGAAGTACTATCAATCCTGAAGGGGAAGGTCTTAATATGGATATTAGAAAATGTGAATGGATACTAGGATTGCGATTGCGCTTCCATGTGAATTTTGACGTGAATTAAAAGTATCTGGATTTGCAAGCCCAATTCTAGATGGAGAGCAATCAACATTGGCGAAACAAATAATTTCACTCATTGTTTTCTTTATATATTGAAGCAATATCAACTTTCTGAAGAAAATGGTATCGAATTTCACTTCCGTTCCTATACCTACGTAGTGTACGGGAAGTATTGTATTCGACGTAAATATAATTTCTCGCGTTTTCCTGGGAATATTCGATTAGAGCCTTCCTCAATCTGTCTAGACTATTTTTCAGATGATGTCTGTGTATACGTTTGAGCTTACGTAACCCACTGTGGAGACGGTTTTTCGACGCGGTAGCCCAGTATCCTTCATGATACAAGGCCTGAACGAGCGATCGTGACATCACAAATCAGAGGCTACGTTTAGTTGGTCATCTGTTCGTAATAAGGCAGAATACTGCAATACCGTCAGTAACACGAAAGATTTATTCATTCTTTAGGACTCACGTAAGGACCTGCAGTATGTGTCAATGTTGTTAATTTATTTAAAGACGAACTAGTATTACAACCAATTTATCAAATTTATCAATAACTGGATTTTAGAATAATCATCTACGTAACCTTTGACGATGGTCCCTGCGAAATGTCCTTGCCATTTGAGGTGCGTTTTTAATTCATTATTGTCCACCAAATTATTATATCTTGAATTTTTGGCTTCCGGATGGATACCATAACAGGCATCTTCAGGGCAGGTTCGAGGCTTGACCTGGAACTGATTCTTCTCATTTCTGTTGCGGTATTTATTGTAGGAAAAAACAATCATGCTACACAGTTCACTGCTCCTATTCCGGTGATTAGTTCCGTTGTGGTACTTGATTCTGCCGTTGTGTGAACATGTTGAGAGTCACGGTTTAGATTATTAGGTTATTTCAGGATCTCGCTTGAAGAATTTTTCGCTGATACAAGTTTGGAGCTCGGGCTAGGATCTTAGTATTTTCGAAAAGGATTTGATGATAATTGTCAAACTTATGTTCCGGAAGTGCGGATCTATTGGTGTCATGAAGCTTGGTATAGCACTCATGTTCTCTCACACGAGTAGAACGATTGGCCGAAATGGTTCATACGAAATTTTACGATTACCTCGAAGGCTCTCTTACAGCTTTTTGCCTATTAAAACATTTTTGAACAATTCAGCAATATCAGTTTTGAAAGATTTGTACAAGCTGTTTGGAATTCTTATATTTGTCGCATTCCTGATTGTAGACTATCTTCAAGTGTCCGAAGAAACCGATATCAAAGGGTTGAAAGCAGTGCAATGTGTAAAAGGGAGTATTACCATTTTTGCTGAAAAATTTGTATGAACCTAAGCTAGAGTGCGTTGAATGATTGCCAAGAACTAGTGAAACAGGGTCATCATTACTAGATTTTGTGTAAAATGAAAAGTGTCTCATCCATTCTGTGAAAAGATCTTCAGCTATCCACCTCGACTTAAAATATCTTATATCAGGCCGGCAGGAGTTATTTTTGAAGACCTTCTTTCACCTGCTCTCTTTAAAAGATAACCGTGTGGGGAACTTAATGACACGTTGCAGTGATGGTGGTAACAACAGTAACCAGCTGGCACCTTTCACTTCTTGTAATGGCACCGGTCCTAAAGAGCCGTAATTCGGCTAGGAATGTGCACGTTGCTAGTATAGATTTTATGGACTCTAAGAATTCAAATTTATTTTGCGATAGATTTTCTGAAGGTTATCGAGACGTCTTTCACTTTTTCCGTAGTCAAAGAGGCTCCACATAGGCTGAAAGATTCTGACTTACAAAAGCCTAATGGTGTGTAGGAACGTATAAAGCAGAGAGCACACTATTGCGGAATGGGACGGAATGGATCACTGCAGAATTGTTGCGATCGCTTGCTAAGCTAATTTCCACGGTTCCGCGTGTCCTTCCACTGGTCCTAGTCATGATACTCCAGCTCCCTTTTCTAGTACACCCACATCATCAGTGTGCATTAGAATCTCCCAAAGTCAGCCAGACAAGCCTACAAAGGTGGTGAAGTTTTTAGTGAGTATGCCTGGAATGATGACTCTCACAGTTGACCTTGAGACTCAAAGGCTCATAGCCTCCCCATGAAGGGTTTTCTTGACCTCCGCAACAAAAAAAGGAAACAAAAAAAAGATGTCTTCTTGCTGAAGTTTTGCAAAACTCTTAAAGAAATAAGGACACGTTTTGTGATAAGCTCATGGAACAGTGAGGACAATAATATGCCTAGCAAGTTTTGATTTTTGTTCAACGGTGAACACCTACTTTCTTACTAAATTGTATTTTTTAGGATCAAGTTCACCTCTTATTCTATCTTGCAAAGTTATGTATTGTACATCAAATATCTAAGCGGCCATTCTTATAGACTTAACTTTGTCTTTTATTACTTTAAAGTCACGCTGCATGTTTTCTTTAGACCATTAAGAACCATTACTCTTCCGCTTATATAGTCCACGAAGCATCTATCCAATATCAATCACAGTGATCGATATTAGCAGACATTAATAAGGAAGGAAAATGCATGTAATAACAAAAACTAGATTGGAATTTAACAATAATGATATCATAAATTAACATGTCCATTTTGTTTTGTGATGGAAATAATGAATCTAGATGTCATCATCATAACTCTGAATTACCTCGAATGAACCACTTTGTGATTTATAAAATCAGGCACAAAACCAAATAAGCTATCGATATCACACAAAAACTTCGCTACTAGAACACTAGACGTTATGGCCTCTTGCGTTCGCAAAAGTCGTACAAGATTGTCAGAAAGGGCTTGGTGGCTATTAGACTGCGTAATTCGTTGACATTCTCCTATATGCTCGAGGCAATAATAATTTCCCAATAAGAAGTGTTATTTTTCATGAAAATATATATTTTCTTTGCCTTGTACAGAACCAACATTTCTTTGACATTATGCAATTCATTTATACTTTGAATATGAGATGGACAAATGTTCCTAAATCTCCACTAATACCAAATGTTCTAATAATATATTCTTTTCCTTTATGATGGTGTATGACTTCCCCAACACTACTACTGCGCATAGTGCGGGAAACAAAAATATGAATCTGTATGTCGATGCATTTTTTGTGTGGTATTACTTATCTGACTGCATGAGATATATTAAATAATATTCAATTGATTTGGAAGGAGGTTGCGTTACACCTCAAGCCTGCCCTTAAGATGCCACCTTTAATGGTTGGCGAAACGTCAGCATCAAGTCGAGCTATTGTGACGCGGAATCCATCCGGAAGTCAAGATTTTTCAGGTAGTTCGTTATATAATATGGTGGATCTAGACAGGATCTGATTACTATATTCTGTATTATTTGCAACTTTTTCAGTTTTGTTACCATATATTCCTGCGCCATATGTGACGGTCTATCACAGATCCTCAGTTTACTCTTGGACTTACTTTGCCTTCGGTTATAGGAGGCCTTTTATCTTATTTGCCTTTTCCTTATGCTGTCTAGCGTTAAGCCCAGATATTTCACTTCTTTCATCCAAGGTATCTTGTCTCATATAGTTCAATACTTTTAGTCGGTTTGTATTTGATGTCTCTCGTTGAGAACATTATCGCGCTGTTTTATGGCATTCACTTCTATTGACCATTTATTGGATCATTCTTCAAGGTCGGTCTTTGAAGCTTCGCTTGTACGAATTTCATTTGGATGTGTTGGCATAAGGCGACTACGTCGTCTACAAATAGCGACAAAGCTACTCCTACGAATGCGCGTGAATAATTGATCTATGGCTGGGCATCGAGTCGCATCAGTTTTATCACCACTATTCTTTCAGAGGTACATATTCATAAGAATATAAGACTCTGGAGGGACCAAAGTGGAGTGCTCTGGGCTGGAAATCCAAAGATGTGGGCTCCAATCTTATGGTTCAATGTTTTACGTTTATTCATCTTGATAATCTCATGTTAAACAGTCTAAGTCTCCATTATTTAGAAAATGTAATTCTAATCTCTTAATGTACCGGCACGGAATGGTGGCACATTAGTAAAAGAATTGTAGGGAAAATATAGCATGATATTTAAGTTATTATATTCATGCTGAATATGTATATATTATTTAGAACAATTATTATTGATACACTAAGCAGTACGTCACCCGTGACAAGAGGGGCGAACGTTACCTTTCAGGTAACACTTACATTGATAGATATAGATGTCTCGATATTCTACCGAGAACGACATGGTACAATCCTGTCACGGGTACTATTGACTTAGTGATGTTTCTTATTGTGTATCAGTGAATAAACCACCTTACCACAACGTCATCTTTTATTCTGCGGTGTCCACGCAGATATCCCAACCTCATATAATCAAAAACCACCAAATGGCGATCCTGCAAACTGCTTCGTGATGCGGAATTAGGCCGGAAACTGGAGGCAAGTTCTGTGAAGCTAGGAGAATCTTCGAGTAAGGAAATATACTAATATACTTAACAAAATGGGTGGTTCTCAATCCAAAACGACGGAAGTTGTTATCAATTCAGCGGACTATCCCGGAATTATAGCCTTTGTTGGAGTAATTCTCATACTTGCAATATTGGGATATGAAAGGTGCAAGAAAAGGATACAGGCTAAACACTCAAGAAAGATTCATAGAAGTATGGCACTTCTTGATGCAACAGGCACATCGGAACGTGTTTAAGAATCAGTGACGGTCCAGCTGAGATTGGGAAGGACGAAAGGAGCATTCACGGACGAGGTCTAGGACGTCAGCAGTTCGCCGACCCGACCCAAGATTGAGCGCGATGGTTCAACGCCACGAAAGTCCCGAATCAGCAGAAAGTATCAACCGGTATGTTCACCATTTAATGAATAATGTTTAATTGTTTCATAATTTTGATGACATTGATATTCGTAATTAGAATAGAAATTGTAGCAATGTTTCGCAAATTTGTGCTATGAAAAACAATTTAAGTTCAATGAATTAACAAAATGTTGTATTTAATAGGTCACTTTATATAATAATTTATATATATTTATTATCTAACCTCTACTCATAGGCACTAGAAAAAATTATTCATGTAATTACCTAAATATTTTATTTCATTGGGACCTATATTTCATTGGCTATCGGTTTATGTATTAATTTTTTTGGGTTTGGTATTTGGTTTATTTATTCACATATGTTTATCAAATTGAGGTAAATGCCGCTATTGCCGGAAGTTGCTCAAATAAGGGTACAACTAGGCGAGATCAGAGCCGTAATTGTTAAATGTAACATAGAAAGGCGAGTAAATCATAATAAGGCAGT
This sequence comes from Endomychus coccineus, assembly GCA_958510875.1. Lineage (NCBI taxonomy): Eukaryota > Metazoa > Arthropoda > Insecta > Coleoptera > Endomychidae > Endomychus > Endomychus coccineus. Next base: position 59,809,349 of record OY294068.1, on the reverse strand, counting down.
TGAAGCTAAATTATATTATCAAACTATAAAGGAATTTGAGGATAAGGTACGAAAAGGTGAGATTATTGTTAAAAAGGAAGATATTCCGATTTTCCAAGAGTCTTTGGAGGCAATTGATAAATTGTATTTGGAAATTGTTAATTTAACGAAGAAAGGGAAAGTGGAAACTGATACCGAAATTACAGATCAGTTTTTAATTAAGATGTCGCGGTTCGATTATAGAACAGCAGTAGAGTTATTACCAAAATTTGATGGTAAAGATGAGACGACAGAGCAACTCATCAACGCAATTGAGTTTTACGAACAAGATTTGACTCAAGCTGTGGACAAACAACGGCTGATCGATTTTGTCTTAAAAACAAGATTGACCACCAGCGCGTTGGCACAGATTAACAGACAATATAATGTTGTGGCGGTTTTGGTGCGTGATATGCGTATGCATTTAATACCTAAAAAATCACACGCGGCTTTGGAAGAGAAGTTGTCAAGAACAAAACAAGGATCCAGGACAGTTGAAGAATTTGGAAAAGACGTACAGGAACTCTTCCGCAACTTGACAATCTCCCAGGCCAATGACGACGACAATGCATATGCGATCTTGCAGCCACTCAATGAGAAAACTGCAATAAGGAAATTTACTTCGGGCTTGAATAACCAGTCCTTAAGTATAATTCTAGCTGCAAGAAATCCAACATCCCTAAAAGAAGCGATAAAAGTAGCGCAAGATAATGAAAGTCTAACGAAAACGTCTGAAATAAATGCCATGGGAAAAAGCCGTAACGACAATGATGGAGGATATCATAAATATAGAGGCGAAATTTCGAATAGGAGAGAATTCAGAAATAATTATAGAGGCCGTTCTAACAGAGGAATATATCAAAATCAAAATTACCGAAATAACTACAACCACAACTACGGGAATAATTATACAAAACAAGCTAATAATTGCAACCAAGAGAGTAAGAACTGTAGTAATTATAAACGTGGACAGTATAGGGGTTACAATAACCACGGTCGAGGACAGTTTAAGAATTTAGCTCGAAATACGCAAAATAGACGGTATCAAGGCAATGTGTATTGTGCGCAAGGAGATGAAAGTAAGAATGTTGAGGATGAAAGTTCACTGCAGCAGTTTTTTCGAGAGAACTGAGCGTGATTGTATATATGAATGTATTGGTATGAATCGAGTGTATTTCAATGTAAATGGAAAGAATGTAACATTTTTAGTGGATACAGGTGCATCCTTGTGTGCTTTAAAGTATGAAAGATTACCAAAAGACGTGTGTATGACAGAGAATAAATTGAAAATTAAAGGAATAGGAGGTATGTTAGTAGCAGAAGGATGTGTTGATTTAAATTTGGAAGCGAATGCACAAATGTTTAATGAACGATTTTATGTGTTTAAAAATTTAGCTTGCGATGCTGACGGAATAATCGGTCAGAATTTTTTAATTAAGTATTGTGGATTAATAAATTTTGAACTTAGTACACTCAGTTTGAAAAATGAAGTTGGATCAACAAAATTAAGTTTATATACATCTGGTAACAGCCAGTTGATGATTATTCCGCCTAGGTGTGAAAGAATTCAATATGTAGAGACAAAGTTAAGTGATGACTGTGTAATAATAGCGAGAGAGTTATGTGAGGGAGTTTTTATGGCAGGATTGATTGTGAAGCCAAAAAACGGAATGATTCCAGTGAGAATTTTAAATACAAGAGATGAGTCAGTAAGTTTAGAAAGTTGTATTCCAGAAATTCACAGTACAAATGAATATGATTGTTTCGAATTTGAGAAAGTGGACAAAAATGTAGAACGAGTGAAAAGAATGTTTGCGGAAATTGATTGGAAGGATATGATATTAGAAGAGAAGATCCCTATTGAGAACATCTGCGCCAAATACGCAGATATCTTTCACATACCAGGAGATAAGCTGACAACTACAAATCTAGGTCAACAAGAGATTAAAATTAAACCTGAAGCCAAGCCAGTTTATAAAAAACCATATCGTATACCGCACGCTCAAAAGGCAGAGATAGAGAAACAAATAGGAGAAATGCTGGAAAATGACATCATTGAGGAAGCCGAAAGTGCTTGGTCATCACCGTTGTTGATTGTTCCCAAGAAAATAGGTCAAGACGGAAAGAAACGATGGCGTGTCGTAATTGATTATCGTCACCTGAACCTTAATATTGTCGATGATAAATTCCCATTACCAAATATAACTGAAATTCTAGAATCAGTGTCAGGCTCAATGTATTTCACACATTTGGACCTTGCTCAAGGGTACTATCAGGTCGAACTAGAACCAGGAAGTAGGCCGTGTACCGCTTTTACATCAGGTCGCGGAATGTTTCAAATGAAGAGGCTACCAATGGGCCTAAAGATTAGCCCTCCAAGTTTTTCTCGAATAATGACAATAGCCATGGCAGGTCTCAATTATGAAAGATGTTTTGTATATTTAGACGATCTGATTGTGTTTGGAAGAAATCTGAGAGATCACAATGCTAATCTGATCAAAGTGTTTGAGAGGTTAAGGAAAGTCAACTTGAAACTGAATCCTTCAAAGTGCGAATTTTTAAAAAAGGATATCTTATATTTGGGGCATGTTATAACATCAGAGGGCATCCTACCTGATTCGAGCAAAATAGCAGCCTTGCATAATTATCCGGAGGTTAAGAGGTTTGTTGCGTTCGCTAACTATTATAGAAAATTTATCCCAAATTTCGCGAAGCGAACTTGGTGTTTAACTCAACTGACCCGGAAAAACGCAGCATTTATTTGGACGAATAATTGCCAAATATCATTTGAAACAATAAAAAAGGCTTTGATGTCCCCACCAGTACTAGATTTTCCAGATTTTTCTGCTGAGAACCAGTTCATCGTACACACTGATGCGTCAGGAAAAGCTTTGGGTGCAGTACTATCTAATGGAAATGGAAAACCGATTGCCTATGCCAGTAGAACACTTAACAAGGCAGAAAGTAACTACGCCACAATAGAAAAAGAGTTACTAGCGATAGTATGGGCAACACGACATTTTCGGCCGTATTTATTTGGTAAGCGATTCAAGATCATGACAGATCACAGGCCGTTGATTTTTCTTTTCACACACAACAATCCCTCAAGCCGTCTGACAAAGTTTAGGTTATGCTTAGAGGAATACGATTTCGACATTGAATACATTAAAGGTTCTGACAACGTAATAGCTGATGCCTTGTCTCGAATTTCGATTGAAGAGCTTAAGAGCATAAATCAACACAGCATAGCAGTTGTTACAAGGGCACAAACAATAACTAAAGAGAAAGAGGAAATAGAAACTAAAGTGAGGGATAATAATCAGGTTATCGAACGAAATTCGGGTGCGCAACCGAAAATCGTTGAGATCCTTAAAAAACCCAAACAATGTACGCAACTAACAATAATGAATAAGAAATTGAAGAATAAACTAATGAAAAACGATGATAGAGTAGCTACTGAAGATGAAAAGTTAATATACATGCCCTCTATGAAAACGATCTTTATCGATCCAGATGATCTGGCAGCAAAACCGCTACGCCGTTTGTTGGGACATTTGGAAACATTGTGTGATGAAATCGACATAGAAGAGGTAGTAATAATGAAAGAAGATAGCAATATTGCATTTTTGAAATCGTTGGCCAACGAACTTAATAAAAATGAATATAAAAATTATGATGTACCTAGGATATGCATCGTTAATAAAAGAAAATGTATTGAGGATAAAGAAATGCGTACAGTTATTCTAAATGATTTCCATCTATTGCCGTCGAGTGGACATGCAGGTATTAGGAGAATGACAAAAAAAATACAGAAATATTATTTTTGGCCAGGCATGACTAACGACATTTACAAATATGTAGCGAGGTGTGACCAATGTCAGCGGAATAAACACGATAGACATACAAGACAACCTCTAGTAGTCACAACAACTGCGGATCGAGCATTTAGAAAAGTATTTCTAGACATTGTTGGACCACTAGACAAAGACAATGATGATTTTACATACATACTGACGTTGCAGTGTGATTTAACTAAATTCATAGAGGTTTATCCACTTAAATCAAAGGAGGCCAATGTTGTAGCTAGAACATTTGTGGAGGATTTCATCCTAAGATATGGGACGCCTACGGAAATTTGTACTGATCGTGGGACAGAGTTCATGTCAACAGTTATGTGTGATGCAGCGAGGCTCCTGAATATCAACAAATTAAACAGTACAGCATATCACCATGAAACAATTGGGGCGCTGGAAAACACCCATAAACATTTGAAAGCTTTCTTACGTATAATGACGGGGAATCAACCTGAAAATTGGAGCTCGTGGCTTCGATATTGGTGTTTCGTGTTTAATACTACAGTTCATACTGAGACTGGTTACACCCCGTTTGAGCTAGTTTTTGGTTTTCTGGCAGCATTGCCATCTAATTTGATAAACATTGAAAAAACTGATCCCATTTATAATCATGATAATTATCTAAGCGAATTGAAATATAGGTTGCAACGAGCATGGTTGGATGCTCATCAGAATTTGGTGTCGAGCAAGGTAAAACGTAAGGAACACTACGATAAGAATTGTTATCCTAGGTCTTACAACAAAGATGATTTGATATTAGTTAAGAGTGAAACGGGAAATAAACTTACCGAAGTGTACGAAGGTCCTTATGTTGTGATCGCGGAACGCGAACCGAATGTTCTGTTTCTAAAAGGAGGAAAAACTATTGAAGTGCACAAAAATAGAACAAAGACCTATCGGATTTAAGTGCGCGACGATTTAATTCAAAAATGCTGAACTATGCACAAAACGGGATGTGTTCGAGAATGCATCGCAACAACCTTGAATTACATAATTTTAGTAGAGCATTGATGTTTTTATAAGTAGCTGTGAACTTGACACTTATTTTATGTTTACTATATTATAGAGCTTACCTTGAAAAAAAAAACAATCGACATCAAATATTTCATTTTATTATAAGAATTTGTAAATTATTATATTTATTGGTATTATGTATCGTATTACACTTACTCATATTAGCACCGATGCTGGAGAGAAAAGAAAGATTTTAGAATCCAAATTTATGATAGGAGTGTTATTGTTGTTTTGACGAATTTATTCACTTTAGACATAGCAAATAAATTCTTTTCTCTGCAGGGAAGGTGTAGGGAAAATATAGCATGATATTTAAGTTATTATATTCATGCTGAATATGTATATATTATTTAGAACAATTATTATTGATACACTAAGCAGTACGTCACCCGTGACAAGAGGGGCGAACGTTACCTTTCAGGTAACACTTACATTGATAGATATAGATGTCTCGATATTCTACCGAGAACGACATGGTACAATCCTGTCACGGGTACTATTGACTTAGTGATGTTTCTTATTGTGTATCAGTGAATAAACCACCTTACCACAACGTCATCTTTTATTCTGCGGTGTCCACGCAGATATCCCAACCTCATATAATCAAAAACCACCAAAGAATCATTGAACTTTCCCAGAATATTTCAGATTTATCAGAGAATGAAGAACCATAATAATATAATTGGCTGAGTCACAGCCCTGGCCATGAGGAAATCGTCTGGTATCCGTGTTTTGGCCAGGACCAATCTGGGAGGGGACCTCGCAGGCAGTGGAACAAAGATTGGACTGACATGTGGCGGGAATTACCACGCAGGATGTACTCCTAGCTCTTTATCAAAGAGCCTATGCCTAGGATCTCAAAAAAAACTATTTATCTATTAGGTAGAGACATTAGAGAGATTATTGGAATCCTCATCGGTTCCTGTCGTATACCCAAAAGTTTCATATCATGTGCTTCGCAGATGACCCTATATGTAGTAAATGTAGAGAGTTGAAAGAAACTGCCTCCCACATCCTGTTTAAATGCCCAGCTTGGATATTCTTCAAGCACCGTTACTTTGGGGGAGCAAAACTGGTTCAAGAGGAACTTATAGAAGCCATCGTATATAAGTGATATTCTGGGTTCCTGGCGGGTCACAATCCTGCTAGAATAAAATAAGCTCCTGAATATGGGGCTCATAACGGGCCCAATCAAGTGCACCTGGGAATGAAACCCATGCCCACTTAATTACGATGAGTACTGTCAAAGTAATTATCAACCATATCAATACTCATACCTTGACACGTAAATATACTCGTCAATTCTAAGCGATTCAACTTAGATGAATGTAAGTGAACATCTATGGCGGGGCATGGAATTGCATTATCTTTATCATTGATTCAGAGTTCATATTCACATGAATATGAGACAGTTCCAGCATCAAGATTGACATGATGTCTGTGTGTGTGTATGCGTAACCCAATGTGGAGACTATTGCGCCGTCCTCATTGGTCGTGTGTATTTAAAATTTTGCACACCGCTTTAAAGCGGTGAAAGTAGGAATCATATTATTTCTGAGAGCTGTAGCCCTGTTTACAGTGGTATTTTGAACATCTATCGTCAGTTTTTTTGATGGAATTATACTATTCTATTTAACGATAATGAAAACCTTGTTTTCTAGTTATAAAAATGTATCACACGTATAATATTTAACTTGCAAAAGTGTCCGAAATTCTCATTTTAGGATTCAAGTATCGCCATCGATGTGAAGTCACAGTTTATCTTATGTCTTTACTCTGTGGTAAATTTTGATGATTCGTGTGTCAGCGAATGTCAGTAAATTATAGTTTCAATGATTCCAAATGTCAACCTGACAGCAGGTGTCAATATATAATACAGAGTTGTGAAATACGTTATGTAGACCAACGAACTTGGATATACTAGAATAAGCTAAAGTCATTTTTGAGTATCGCCAACATGTCTCTCTCCCACCATACTGTCATCTAGCTTCCCAGCAATCGTGTGAAGAAATAAAGATTGAATAGAGAGATCTCCGATATTGGCACTCGTAATTCGCCGCCCAACGAACTCGAATATATCCGAGTTCGTTGTCGCCGCCGCTAATCGTGTACCTACTGTCAAGAAAAGTGACATTTATTTGAAAGTGTAGTTCCCGAGTTCCGATCAACTTAACCTGTCAAATCTTTGAGTGATCTTGGTGATACAGTTCTTTGTTCTTTCTACTTTCTAGAAAATTCAAGAAGCTAACGACTTAATAGTGTTCTAAAATTGTGAATTTTCTTTACTTCCAGTACTTTGCATCGTGTAGGTACCTGTTTGTTAATCGAAATATGAAGGGTTAGGCAGTGTTGTTTTGTATATAATTCAGTATGGGGAAATATTGTATTGTATGCAGAATGCATTATGCTAAAGAAAATGAAAAAAGGAGATTTTATAAGTATCACCTTAATCAATAACAATGTTTATATAAGTTAATTTCATTAGCAAGAAGGGCACAACAAAGCAATTGAGGGGCTTGGAAAAATTGTATCAAGAAGTGTAGTTAGTAATATTGTGAGATTTCCAGTTTGTGGCTCATTCTAAAAATAATTTTACATAATTTCTACTGGCTAGCAAGAAGTCTGTATATATTTTCGTGGTCTGCTTCAGGAAACATTCACATAATATCACTATTACAATTTATTCTATCTCCCAATTGTGCCTACATTTACTATGCCTATAAAATTTTTAGAGTTTATTGTTATATACTGTATAGTACAACATTTTTATGTTTTAATCAATATTACAATCTTATAGCATAAAGTTATGCCAGTACTCGTGATTCATTCGATTGATTTTTGTTAGATTTCCATCAAACCAAGCATCAAAGGAAATATGGTGCAACAGCGTGGCATTAGATGTCGAAGCAGTAAAAAGATCACATTTGGTATGTTCTGACCATTTTTCTGAAAGTGACTTTGTAACTAGGCCAGGTGGCAGGAAAGACCTCAAAGATGGTGCTACACCAGCATTTGCCAGTACAAGTTGCCTACATATTCACCCTGAGTAAGTAATTCCAGATATGTTGGGATGGAACATGGTAGTAATAATTGCAAACTGTTTCAGACATGATGAAGACGACAAAGAGAATATTGATGTTTCAGCACCTAAAAGGTAAAATGTTTAATTAAGAGCATAGCAGTTTTACTAATATATGGTTTCATTTATTTTAGAGCAAAACTTTCAGAAAGTGAATATGCGTCAACATCTATGACCAAAAGCAGCGTTTGGTTTGCACCAGCTAATGAGGATATCATGGTTAGTAGTAATGAGGAGCCCTTAGTTGAATCAGTTTCCGCTTCAATTACCACTACATTTCAACAGCCACTGCAGCCTTCCCCAAAAACTGTATCTAGCAAATCACTAGAATCGGATACCTCTTCTGAAAAAAATCCGTTTTAGCTGTACCATTAGCAAGGTCTTAATCAACAACTTCCAGTAGTTCCAGTAATCCAGAAGAAAGGAGGAAAAGGAAATATCAACAAATAGTAGGAGCAGTAGTTCCACAAAAGTAAGTTTACAGTACTGTATATAATTCTGCTAAAACTGGCCACCTGTAGTATTACAGGCTTTTGCTAGTATCAGCATAGTGCAATGTATAAGGTGAATGAGTTGTGCAAATTTCATTCATTTATATCTAATAGTTTTTGATATTCACCGAAATTTTCATGACCTGTATCCCAAAACTTGTGGGGCCATGAACTATTAGGAATTTTTGGGCTAAATTTCTCTAAAAAAATATGCCCCTTATGTTATGACATGGATTTAGTTAATACCCTTATATACTGTGTCAAATTGTTTATAAGTTAATAAATGTAATACCATTATAACATCTAATTAATATTAATGTTTTCAGAAAGTTTCGTGGTCAACGCTATTTTGGTGATTGTACTACATCAGATATGGACAAAATTTAACAATATACTTTTCAATTTTATAATACATTGTTAGTATGGATAAGTTAAAATTGTTTATATTCTCATAAATTAACATGTTGAGAATTATATTTTCTGCAAAACAAAATTTAACAATATACTTTATAACTTTATAATACATTGTCAGTATGTTTCCAGTTTTATATGATGTTTGGATATACTGCTTTTAGTTTCAGTTTAAATCTAATTTTCATATGCTCTGATATCTTTGTTATAATGTATTAAAATGGTTCTTTTTTCAGTGAAAATTATAAATACTAAAATATTGTCGTTGAAGAGGTTGCTTGTAATACCAAGGAATGGCAACAGATTGATTAAATTATGTATTTATCTTTTTAATATCATAGATTAGATATTCCCCTGAAACATGTTTCGAAGAATGTACTAATGATTTACTAGAATGTACAGGAACAATAAATTGTTAATATTTATTATTAATACCTCAACATTTTTAGAATTATATTTTCCGCAAGAAAACTTTTCAACAATATACAATATACTTTCTCACATAAATAAATTGACAATATAAAACGCTTACAATTTTACTAAAACTGTTCTTACTTGTATGTTCCCCATTCATATTGTTAGTTATATACCATCTTACATCGTGAAATCCAGAAAATCAACGCATATTCTGCTCTGACCTCATAGTCCGATTATTGCAAATGCTTCCTGACAATACGGATGAAATAAAAGCAAAAATGCTGTAGTGGCGATATACCTACTGTACTTTAATATCAGTACACAGAATAGAATAAAAGTATATAATCATGTTAAACATCTTTCGGAAGTTTTTGTTCATGAAATTTTCCATATAGGGCCCAACAATGAATTTTGTATGAATATACTTATACAGATATGATTTGAAACCAAATTATAGGTTGATGTAGTGGTGAAAAAAGTGAAACTATTATTGTATTGCAATATAAATTAAATAATTGTGATCTAATAATGTCCTCGATAGAAACAAATGTTTTCACTGGTTAAGAATATATAAAAATATACTTAATTGCCCAGATGTAGATGAACAAAGTAATAAGCAGCTCATAGTCTGCGCTTCAATATAGTTACTTGCACGCACACATAAATCGGTGAATGGCAATCACCAAAAGAAGAAACGACCATACAAATTGCTATTATACAAATGTGGTCAGTAAGTGAATCAGTTTAATTGCCAAAATACCAGTCTTTTTCTGTAAAACATGGAAGAAACCCACATTTGTCATTAACATTCTTCTATGTCTACATTGGTTATAAAGTTTTTATTTTTGATGTTTTAATAGTTTTAATAAAAACGTACCTTACTGCCTCATAAATAGTACGCCCGTGGCGTGGGGTACCCTGGAAATCTGTTTAAAACACCCTATACAATACACGCCTATGCCGTGGGGTACTATTCCTCTATCCGTACTGGATTTCTACACACGTCATGTTGGCGATACAAAATTTCCGTAGTTACGAATAGACTGACTAACTCTAGGATATCAGAGTTCGTTGATGTAGACCATCTGGATAGAATTTCAATGTAGCATAGAGTATAATATAACGTTTGTCATTGGCGGTTTCTATGTCATTTTTAATATTCATATTTTCTGTTTCTACAATCATTCTCATTTCACCAGCAGGAGTGCTTTAAAGCTATTTTGCTAATAAAAGTGAAGGAAATAGATCAATTAATCACAGTTTATTTAGTATGTGTTATCTGTTTAATTTTATGCTCAACGCTATCTATTATACATCTACAACACGTCTGGTAGCTCTAATAGAATTTCAATCTAGGATTCATCATTAAAAGCAAATTATGAGAATAAGTGAAATCACGATACCTGATACCTGAAATAAACTGAAATGGAATGAAATAAAAGAAATATTGTAAATGAAAAGGTTTGTGGTAGAGTACAAAGTTCTTCCTTTTAACAAGTTTCTGAACTGGATCTGCACTCAGTGAAGCACAACACACAGACATGTTAAAGAATTAACAGGCGAGATTGTATTTAGGAATGCGGAGCGATGTGGATGCGTTCGCATCCATTTCTATCAGGACGTTACTCTCATCGTTCGTTTGTCCCTTGTCACCAACTGTATGAACCCTTTTTACTCTCAAATTAACAATAATTACCATATTCATCGGATACATGGTATGTTCAATTATAATGATACTTTTCATGGAGCTTTCCAATAATCTGAAAATGAAATGACACCGGATCCGGATAATCGTTCCATATAACTACTACATACATATAATCAATCGATAAAATTAGGATGCCACGATCAGTTAGAAATTTGTAGAGAAAAATGAAAACGATAAGGAAGTGATACCGTGAACATCATCATCTAGACCTGAACATAATCGTCATCAGCATTGTGAATAAAACATTTCCACATTTTTTCCACTTCCTTTGCAAAATACATGTAAATGATATACATAATAATTATTCTATATGTAAATTCTCGAGATCTAAGTCACATTAACACATATGTCCACGATATTTTCCCGTCTTTACGTACGTTTCGGTCTCACGACCATCATAAGAAGACGTATCAAAAATAATAACTATCTAAAAGTTGATTTCTTGAGACTTATTGTATTAAGCACAAAGAGTCTGTATCGCATTAATTTCAATTAAAAATGCACCTGTCGCCGAAACGAAAAAAACACGAATAATTGAAATGCTCTAATTATATGAATGTGTATTAAGAAACCACTGCAAATCAATTTTTCTATAGCGATATAAGTCATCTCAAGAAATGTGAGAACCAGACTGACACAATTATTTCTGTATTTCTGTCCGAGTGATATATATCAAGAGATATATAATTAAATTTTCTGAATTATGAAGATAACTCAGATGATTTGACAAAAAATTATAAACATAAATAAACGTTTTACATTGAACCATAGGCGGGATTCGAACCCACATTCCTGGACGTATAGACACCAGCGTGCTTACCAATTAGCTACTTTTATTTAGAAGCAATGTACTTTCTCATACATTTTCAGTTGGCGGAAATGGCTTAGCCACAAAAAAAATATTTTCCAAATCACTACAATTCTGAATCATTAATTGTAACTTAACACAAATAAATTTTTTATTAAAAGTTGGCTGTGATTTAGGTTACCTAATGGAAGTGCAATCAACAATTAATTACCTAATGTTATAACAAATGTTCAAAATGGCCACCATTTTCTTGTACACATGCGTTAATTCTACGTCGAAAATTAAGTTGTACTCTTCATAGTGTAGCGGGATTCCGAAGGGTTTTGGCAACATTTAATATTTTGCAATTTAAATCTTCCTCGTTTTCGATAGGAGAGGAGTAAATTCCCATTTTCATGATTCACCGTAGAAAAGAATCACAGTGTGTCAGGTCCGGTGATCTTGCAGACCATTTTACAGGAGCATCATTCCCTCTTCCAATTCAACGATTTCGATAAATCCTATCCAAATACTGACGCACTGCTAAACGAAAAATGTGGAGGTGCATGTATAAACTACATTTTATGTAGTAGTAATAAGTGAAGAGGGTACGTATCTTGTAAAAAGATTAAATAACTATTTCCATTCATGTTATTTGGTATAATAATTGGACCTATTAGGAAATTGTCAATAATTCCTGTCACATATTAACTTTAAATTCATGTTGATAATGAGTAACTTTTGTTTGGGATTTGGATCAGAGTAAACATGTTCATTATGTAAGTTAGTCACACCGGATCTTGTGAATAAAGCTTCGTTGGTAAATAAGATTCTCCTATGGAAATTTGGAGTTTGTGTTATCTGATTTTCAATAAAATTGCAAAAAGCCGGATTCTGGATCAATAGGCAATAAGTCTTGAATTTTTCAAACATGGTATGGATGTATAAGTTGTTCCTCTAGAACTCATTAACTATTGATTTGAGAACCGCCAAATTCCAGCCCCAGGTGTCTAATAATTTAATCTTCGGTTTTCCTCAACTCTGTCTAGAATTAGTTCCTCCAATCTACTATTCTTGTAGTACATTGACATCCACAATCAAAAGTTCTTCTCTTTAAACTATCATTTTCACGAAGACGTGTAACAATGTTTGCAATAGTTTGGTGATCTGGCTCTATACGGTTACGAAACCTTTCCTTGTAGACTCGAACACTCTCGCGAACATTGCATTCACAAAATCCATAAACTAACAACATATCTACTTGTTAAGCATATGAATAAACAAAATTGATGATGACTCAGAGATGAATCGTAAAAAGAAAAATACAAAATTTTAAGAGCAGTTCAGTTTAAATGACATTGAAGTGATATGCTCTTGTTATTTGTCAAATTAATCATAGCCAACTTTGTGTTGAGTTACAATTACCGATTCAGGCTTGTAGGGATTTAGAAATTTGATGTGGCCTAATCGTTTGCCCAACTAAAATTTAGTAGGACAGTGGTTAGCTTCTAAATAAAAGTAACTAAATTGGTAGTGATTATACTGGGAGTTATAAGAAATATGGGTGGATAATTTATTGTGTCCAAGTTTTTAAGCACCTTGTAATTTTAGAAATTGAGGTTTATTCCATAAAAACGGTAATTTGCAGGTACAAACGCATGGCTGAAAAATATATGGAATCTAACACAGATGTTTCGACTTATTTGAAAAAATTAAAAAACATTACTCATTTTTGAAGCCCTCTAGCGCCCAAACTAAGCAACTTTGTACATAGGTAAGTTGAGTTAAATCAACATATTTTCGGCATTTAAGGAACTTGTGTTCTTCCGTTGTACACGCCATTTTTGAACAACCGGTATAATTTCAGAAAATATATTCAAAACTATTTGTAATATTTTTCTCCCTTTATGAATATCAAGTTCGATACCCGTTGAGGTGTCAGCCAAGGGTGTACCTTAAGAGTTTTCATATTCCTTTTGTTTGAGACATTTGTTGAATTCAGCTGCCTTTATTAATTAAGAGATATTTATTATTTATTGGTTTATCGAGAATTAGTTTATTTCTGCAAAATCCCTACATATGCAGAAATAATGATGACAACCATCTCGATGGAATTAATATTGTATATTGTTATTTATATTAGATATTCTATAAAACAAATAATTTAATGGTTTGATAGTATGCTATAATTGAAAAATATCTATAATAAACCAATTGATCTTGTGGTATCCCTTGGTGTTCCCTGCTCTCATTCGAATACATGTTTATTACAAATAAGGTATGTTTACCATAAATCGACGCTTCATTAAAAATAACAAATGAGTGTTGGTGGCGTGTATAGTGGTTGTAAGTCACGACCTCCTGCTATCAGTACCTCTACCTGACGTTTCTAGGGGGATCAGCACACTCGATGAGACTACTTAAAATGTGTGCCCTCTCCAAAGAACCACGTACTATCCAGCAAATATTTATGCAAATTTCGGTGCAATAATTATATGATTTCGTCCAATTTCTACTTAATTAAATGTAATGCCATCAATTTCACGTTATAAATTACTTTTATTCCCGATATGTTCATAAGTGCATATATATGCAATGTGTGAACTAAGTCAACCTAAGTAGTAGTTAACATCATAAATGTAAATAGCATTCTTGTTATTAAAATTAAATATTCATGCCTAATTAACAATTAACATGATTTCAGCTCAACATTCTTACGGAAGTATCCACTTCACTTAGCCATTGTGGGATGCAATTCTTGTGAGAAATGACATTTGCCTTATAACTTCACCGTTTTGTTTCAGCCTAATTGCTTAATTTCCGTTTTCGCCGGTCCTATAGTAACATAATATTAAATGACCAAATCGATACCTATATAATTCACCACTTGTCAATAATCTTGTGAATATACTCCCACTCAAACCATTGTCTACTCTCTACGATTAATACCATAGAAAACATTCAGATTAATTTCTAATATTCAAAGAGACAATTTTAGATTTACCTTTGATTGATAAGTTTAAGCTTCAAGAATGCCACAGTGCGGTGAAACAATTTTGCCAGCATTATTTTCTGAATTAAATAATACGAGTTTTGTCTAGAATTCAGTTCAATTCTCCAATCGAAAAAAAATTATCTATTTCACTTATGGTTATCCGTTTGATTGATGCATGTTGTAGATATTGGTTATTTAGTGCAGTCAAATAGGTATAAACATAGGCCAAATCCGTAAATCCTTGGGAAAAGGGTCAATTTTGATGAGATAAAGTGCATTCTGTTCAGAATAATATCATAAACAAATTCTACCTCATAGACAGTTGTGCAGATTGATTATATTGTTTATAAGCCATAAATTAACAATTTAATTACCTCATTTTTGAGATTACACAAAAAAATGCTAAATTTCACCAGTTTTGATCGGGTAAAGACTATTTTTGGTCAGTGAACATATAGTCCAGGCAATAAGCCGGGAAAAAGCCATAATAAAAAAAAATATATAGTAAGCTAGAATTTCAATTTTCTTCTGCATTTTGTTCCTATTACCCCATAGATCATTCATGACTATCAAGACCGCGGGGGTCGACCTTTATACCCCCCCTAAATGGTGTTTCAACCCCTCAAAGGAGCATTCTTACAAAAACAATCCAAAATTAATGAATTAAAAGCCGAAAATGATCCCTAGTTTGTTCCTTGGGTCGTTGATCACGATTCCGCAGTTGGTTTTCTCGGAAAACTCCCTCCAGATAGGAAATGGATGGAAAATCTATATATAATATATAATTTATAATTTTGTTGCAAAAATGACCTCTAGTAGGTTTTCTGGGTCGCTGATCACGATTCCGCTGTTATTTTTCCCAAAAAAACACTCTAGATGGGAAATTCGGGAAATTTGAGATTTTCCTGAGACGTTTGTGAATAATAAAGTATAATTTTGTTGCAAAAATGACCTCTAGTAGGTTTTTTGGGCTGCTGATCACGATTCCGCTGTTATTTTTCCCAAAAAACTCTCTTCAAATGGGAAATTTGAGATTGTCTCGAGACGGTTATGGATAATAAAGTATAATTTTGTTGCAAAAATAGACTAGAGGTAAACATTTTTGTAACAAAATTATATTTTATTATTCCCAAACCCAGGAAAATCCCAAATTTCTCATCTGGAGGGAGTATTCCAAGAAAACTAACAGCGGAATCGTGATTAGCGACATAAAAAAACCTACTAGAGGTAATTTTTGCTACAAAATTATACTTTATTATTCATGACCGCCTCAGGAAAATCTCAAATTTTCCGAATTTTTTTAGGAAAAAAAAACAGCAAAATCGTTATCAGCGACCCAAAAAGCCTGCTAGAGCTAATTTTTGCAACAACATTATAAATTATATATTATATATAATTTTCCAAATTTCCAATCTGGGGGGAGTTTTCCGAGAAAAGTAACTGCGGAATCGTGATCAGCGAACCAAAAAACATTCTAGGGATCATTTTCGGCTCTTAATTCATTAATTTTGGATTGTTTTTATAAGAATGCTCCTCTGGGGGTTGGAACCCAGTTTTGAGCTGGTAGAAAGGTCGACCTCCGCGGCCTTGATAGTCATGAATGATCTATGGGGTATTAGGAACAAGATGCAAAAAAAAATTTGAAATTCTAGCTTACTATCCTTTTTTTTCATTTTCCGGTTCGTTGCCTGGACTAATATGAAACTAGTTAAACTAACAGGTAAAATAACTTCATTTGTGATAAACAACTCATAAACATTTTATTCATTAACAAATAGATGAATTCGACCAAAACTCCGAGTTAAGGGTAGTTTTCAGATAATTTTGACATTCAGAGTTCGATTTCATCGTGAATACCGTCCAATCCCACAAATTTGCTAATTTGTCATAAACAAATTATATTTATTAATAAATATACGCATTTGACCAAAATGTCGAACTTATAGTCGTTTTCGTATAATTTGGGCCACCTGAGCACGATTGTATTGCTATTATGGTCTTTAAATGAATAAATAAATCTTTGAATTGTTATAAACAAATTATTTATCACGAACTATACGAATTTTACCAGAATGTCGAGTAGAGAATGGTCGTTTTCGAACAATTTTGGCTTCCTGAGTACGATTTTATTGCTATTATTATCTTAAAATGCATACATAAACTTTTGAATTGTTATAGGCAAATTCATTATTAACAAGTATTCGAATTTGACCAAAATGTCGAGTTTATAGTCGTTTTCGGATAACTTCTGCCTCTTGAGAACAATTTTATTGCTATTATGGTCCTTACATTTATACATAAATTTTTAAATTGTTATAAACAAATTATTTATTAACAAGTCAACGAATTTTACAAAATGTCGAGTTCATAGTCTTTTCTGATAATTTTGGCTCCCTGAGTGCGATTTTATTGTTATTATGATCTTTAAATGAATACATAAATTTAGCATTTTCATGTAATCTCCAAAATGAGCTGATTAAATTGTTAATTTATTATTTATAAGCAGTATAAACAATTTGCACAACTATCTATGACGTAGAGTTTGTTTCTGACAACATTCTGAAGAGAATGCACTTTCTCCCATCAAAATCGACCCATTTCCCAAAGATTAACGGATTCAATACCCATTTGAATGCACTAATTGCATAATTTACTCCTTTAGTCAATGCTTTATCACCACCTACAATTATTGAAACTGAAACAAAATGTTAAGTTGCTGTTGGTTCTGTAAAAGCTCATGAGAAATGAATTCAGTTAAAAATGTATAACGTACCTACTAAGTTTTCTCAAGGCTTCTTTCAAATTTTAAACATAGCATAACACAAAATACGTATTAAATAAATAATAATGAAACCAAGGAAAGTAGGAAATTTCAAATTCATAACAGACTGGTAGCGGAAGATTTAAATATTTGATTTATCCATAAATTTTCTGAAAATTCTGGTTTTTCAAGAGATTACATTTGTTATTGTTATATTATCTACATCCCGCATTCTATCTCAGAGTAGATTGAGATAACATGTTTAAGCCAGGTTGCGCATATCAATCCTGATATAGAATTATGAGAAAAGAAGATATAGGGTTACCACGGATGACCATTTTGCAGAATGTGATATAGATTTTAGAAGTAAGCGTCTCCAGCTTTTTTTATGATCATATCAGAATGTCTGAAATTGTTTGCAAAACATATAAATTTCAATTAGAAATGAACATATCAATCGCAAGAGCCCAATACCGCTCCAGAGACGGACTTCACTCAGTGTATCGAGATTTGTTGTATTTATCTAATGATTTATACATATTGAGCATATGTAATTGTGTTTTATTTGAACACTTTCTCGGTATCATAATAGTATATCATATTTGTGTTACCACACTAATACCGTGGTTTTAAGCTAAAATATTCATTGAATAGTAAAACCTTCAATATAATAATCGCCTAAGTGCAGCCATGGCGAATATTATCCTACATGGGTTCCTGTTTACACTTGCTGGCAGTTGATTTTGCACGAACTTTAAACAATATGAATAACTGGATGAGATGAATATTGCATAACCTGTGATTGGGATAACGTCACAGAGAGTATAACGACAAAGTTATTCATTATGTGTGAAATATAATATCTTGATATTTGATCGATCTAAACTACATTACTATTCTGTTTCAAATAATTTCTGACTCTCAGAATTTACTATGAGTAAATTCATTCCAATTATATAGGTAAATGTTAATGAAACCCTGAATTTACATTCCAATATCTCAATTTGGCTAGATTCATCCAAATTAGATAGGTAAAATTTTAATGAAACCCAAATGTTACATTCCAAAAAGTGTCTGTTGTTTCACCGCACAGTGTCATCCTCAAAATGTTTAATTAACTCTATACAAATAAAATTCACATTCTTGAATACTATGGCCTTGACATCTAATTAAGGTTGGGATGGATATAGTATAGTGGAACGTGCACTGCCAATACTATCTATATACTCAAGGTCTGGGCGTTCGATCGTGTTTCAAGGATATACGAGGGCAAGGTAAAAAGTCCCTGAAAAATAGACAGATGGCGCCACAATTGAAAATCCCATGTGACATTTGTTATGTACCATATTTAACTAGAACGTATAAAAATTTTCAAACTGATATGTCATTCAGTTCTGTTTTGTCAGCCTTCGAAAGCAAGCAACCTTGAAGATTTTAGTAAACATGGAAAGGAGTCAATTTCGCGTCATGATTAAAAATTACTTCTTGCGTGGAAAAAACATTATGCTATTAAAGTATCGCTGGTCAAACATTATGGGGACTCTCCATCACCGATTGAAATGATCCGCAAGTGGTTTACTGTTTTTCGTTGTGGTAGTACAACCACAAAGGACGCCAAGCTTTCTGGTCGTCCAATTGAGGTTACAACGCTAGACATTGTCGATAGAATCTATCGTATGATATAAGAATATTGGAGAGTTAAAGTGCAAGAGATCGCTGAAGCTATGGGCATCTCAACTGAAGGAGTACGGAACATTTTGCATAGATTTTGAATATGAGGAAGCTATCTGCCAGATGAGTGCCGCATTTGCTCTATGGTGGCAACAAGCGAGACCATGTGACCACTTCAAAAAAGTGTTTGGTGATGTTCAAGCGCGATAAGAAGAACTTTTTGCCCCGTTCCGTAACCAAAGAACCGTCAGAACAAGGACTTGTCCTGAATAATCGAAGCTGAAAAAGAGCAAAGTGGGCTTATTGGCCAACAAAGTCATGGTGACAGTTTCTGGGATGCACACGGTATCGTCCATATCGATTACCTTGAAAAGGGCAAAACAATCACCGGCGTATATTATGCAGAGCTTTTGGATCGATCCGACGCCGCGCCGGTTTGAAGCGAAAGCGGTCACATTTGGCAAGGAAAAAAGTGCTCTTCCACAAAGACAACGCACAGGTCCGCAGTGTCAATGGTAAAATTGCATGAATTGCACTACGAATTGGTTCGCCATCCATCATATTATCCAGATTTGGCCCCTTGAAATTTCCATCTATTTCCAAACTTGAAGAAATGACTAGTCAAAAAGAGATTTAGCTCCACCGAAGAGGTCATCACTGAAACAAACGCCTATTTTGAAGGATTGCCGAGATCGTATTATTTGAAAGGGATCGAAAAATAAGAAAAACGTGGGGCAAAGTGTATTGGGTCACAGGGAAATTCTGTTGAGGAATGAAATAAGTTTTGGCCAAATAAATCATTTCTTGTTTCATTTTTCAGGAACTTTTCATCTTGCTTTCGTATATAAGGACTTGCTGTTCAAACTGGGTTGCCAGACGTGAACTGAGTCGTAAGTTGCAGCCCGTTTCCTTTTCTTGATGGAAAAAACAAGATTTCAAAACAGAAATCATCTTTATATATACAGGGTGTCCTCGAACTGCGTGGCTAAAATAAAACCGAAGATTCTTTGATTCGAAAAAAATTTGATGAGCCTTTTTCTTTTGCCTCAAGTGTCTTGTTTAGCCGGTAGAGGGCTTCAAAATTGCAAAAACAATTTTGTTTTTTCGGTATAACTTGAGAACGTGATGGAGTACATTTACAATATTTGGCAGGTGAGTTACTGTCAATAATATCCGTTTTTGAGAGCGGAGCATAGAGCCTTAGAGACCATAGAAATGGCTCAAACTTGAGGATATAACGGGAAAAGTGTCCAGAACTTTTCTGTGGTCTATGTAATTCACTCTATATTTTTTATGTAGATAGCTTATCTAATTTGAAAACTTTTCTTACTCTTTGAAAATTTTGATAAAATAAACGGATTAGTTTGAAAAAAATAATTTTCGAGTCTCTGCAATTTTGGCTTACTAATTTTACTTGATTAAAATACCTTAGTTGCCTTTGCTTTTCTAATGTCATTTTGGCATTTGGAGAATTCATTCTCAAAACTGTCAGTTTTTACTTTGCTTTCCGTAAAAATTTTATAAAATTATGGCTCAAAATTTCACTAACACTGAAATGGTTAATATCTCGGTAAAACACGAATAATAAAAACAATAGAAATGGGGGAACGATGTGATTACTTAGGAAAAACAAATGCTAAATTAAAAGAAACAACAAAACTTTTTGGGAAATCGCTAAGGCATCAATTGTTCGAAATGTTGCCCATTTTCCTGAATACACAAATTAATTCGTTTCAAGAAATTGGATTGAACTCTGGCTAGTACTTCAGGATCATTCTTCAATAAATCGGCTTCATGATTAATTCGTTGCCACAATTCCTTTCGTGTGTTTACTGGAGCTGCATAAACTTTCGACTTCAAAGCGACCCATAGAAAGAAGTCGCAGGGCGTCAAATCAGGGGAGCGGGCCGGCCAGTTCACTGGTGCATCGTGTCCTCTACCTATCCAGCGATCTGGATATTCCGCATTCAAATGTCGCCTCACAGCTAATGTGAAATGAGGAGGTGCACCATCATGGATAAACCGGGCCACGACGAATGTGTAAGGGCAAGTCTTCCAACAGTTCAAGTAGCCTTTGTTCCAAAAAGTTCAAGTAGTTCTCCCCGTTCTATCGATCGGGTATAACGGTAGGGCCAATAATAAAGTTATCCACAATTCCAACCCAAACATTGATTTTAGTTTGATTCTGAAAACATGTAACTTCCGTTTCATGAGGATTTTCATCAGCATAGAAAAGTTCATTATGGAGGTTAAAAAGACCACATCTCGTGAAAGTATCTTCGTCCGTGAACAGAATTCCTCTACAAAAATTGGGGTTTGCGTTTTGTCTTTGGACAATAAGCCGACAGAAATCTAGCCGATGACCTGGATCCATGGGCAATAAGTCTTGAACTGTTTTAATATGATAGGGATACAACTGTTCTTCTATCAGTATATTATGAACTAATGATTTTGAGGCTCCAATACGAAGTCCCAAACGTAGTGTGCTTATCCCAGGTTCAGTTTTAACCGCTTCCAGTATCGCTTCTTCGAGCTCTAACGTCCTTCTTGTCCGTCTGCGTCCAGGTTCTCTGCGATTTGCTTCAAATTTGCCAGTTTCGCGAAGGTTTGCCGATTTGGAATTCTGCGATGCAGATATCTTTCCCTTCTCTGGCCATTGAAACGACAAAGTCCATAAATCAATAACATATCAACCATTTCAGTGTTAGTGAAATTTTGAGCCATAATTTTATAAAATTTTTACAGAAAGCAAAGTAAAAACTGACAGTTTTGAGAATAAATTCTTCAAATGCCAAAATGACATTAGAAAAGCAAAGGCAACTAAGGTATTTTAATCAAGTAAAATTAGTAACCCAAAATTGCAGAGACTCGAAAATTATTTTTTTCAAGCTAATCCGTTGATTTTATCAAAATTTTCTAAGAGTAAGAAAAGTTTTCAAATTAGATAAGCTATCTACATAAAAAATATAGAGTGAATTACATAGACCACAGAAAAGTTCCGGACACTTTTCCCGTTACATCCTCAAGTTTGAGCCATTTATATGGTCTCTAAGGCTCTGTGCTCCACTCTCAAAAATGGCCATTATTGACAGTAACTCACCTGCTAAATATTGTGAAAGTTCTTCATCACGTTCTCAAGTTATACCGAAAAGACAAAATTATTTTTGCAATTTTGAAGCCCTCTACCGGGTAAACAAGATACTTGAGGCAAAAGTAAAAGGGCTCATCAACTTTTTTTCGAATCAAAGAATCTTCGGTTTTGTTTTTGCCACGCAGTGCAAGGACACTCTGTATATATAATTCCACTGTACGTGTGTATGTCACTGAACTCCTCCTAAACGACTGGACCGATTTGAATGAATTTTTTTTTATGCATTTGGGTGGCTCCCTGGATAGTTTAGACTCACAAATCAGCCCGGCAGATGGCGCTGCAGTCGGTATCTAGGCCTTGCGTTTGAATATGAGTCGGACATCGACTATTCGTCACATTCACAAATTGTAATCGGTGCTATGAACAAACAATGCCAACCCAGTCATACACTCAAATACATAGGTGAATCGGCCGGTTTCTGATGCGCGTCTGGAAGAGTTGTATTGCAACCATTGAATTCATGCAGGACAACGTCTGTCGGGTCCGCTAGTATTGTATAAATTACTACTCTATGTATTATGATGATTACCAACAATTGCCTGTATTCAGGTACCTAATTTTCCACTTCTACTTGATGATTTCAGTTCGTTAGCTCTTGATCAATAATTATGTGTGTGACTCCCACAACAACAATTTTTTTAAAGTTAGTCATCTCCTGTTATATGCTTCAATGCTAAGTCACAAAGAAAATAAGCTGTTCTTCTTGATTGTTTAATAATTTATTGTAAATAATATATTCTAACATAACCAAATAGCTCAAAGTTTCTTTGGGATACGATGAACTATATAATTTTTTATGAGACCATAGAAATCCTCAACTAATAAATCGTAGGAGAAAACCAATTCAACTTACATACTCCACATTTCAATTTTTTTCGTTGCAATATGTGAGCAATAGCCACCTAAATAAGTAGTAAAAGTCATGTTAGGTGATTCCCGTTTCTGTAAAAATCGTCATTATCACGAAATACTGGAATGTTGAAATTATCACAAAGTGAATCTGTATTTATAATTCCAAATGCTTGATTTTGATGTTAAGTGTAACTGAATTGATAATGTTTTTTCAAATTCAAACAACTGACGAAGCGAAATATGATATTGCCTCCCTGCGTACTAGTCATATTTTTCAAACCTGTATTCTTAGAATTTTTTTGAAATTTTACAGCAATACGTAATTTAAATTACAATACGAAATTATTTCTATGTGTGATCATGCAGTATGTGTCAGTGTTGTTAATTTATTCAAATCCGAACTAGACTTCCACTTATCTAACCAATTTACTGAAATATTTTTTCCATTTTTTAATCATCCCATGAGTTACCTTTGACCATGGGATCCTAGAAAATACCTCGAATCGTTGCCTATTGAGGGGAGTTTTTACATTCATCATTATTATCTACCAAGTTAACATAGGATTTATTCACTGGGCTGTAGATTTCGAATGCTCTTTATTTGAACCGAATTGAAATAGAGCCTGTATAACATATTCATTGAGTAACTATAATTAGGAAAATTACAGGGAACAGCATTTACACTTATACAGTACCACTACGATAATCCTTTTCTGTTATAGTTGTTACCAGATCAGCTCCGGAAAAGTGTTATGTGCAAATTTTTGTATATATGGAGGGGTTGAAATCTTTCACAGGGACAGCCGATATCCATTGTTTCCGTAGTTCATTATCTTTAGTAAACTAAACATTCGAACTTTTGGGCCATTGGTTCAATGTCCTTTGCAGCCGAAAGAACAACATTTTTTCGGAATATTCAACTAACAAATGTCAGTAAACTCTACGTACGACACAAAATGTGGGAAGAACCAACATTAACATTCACTTAGGGACACATTTCACAACGCACTTTATTCCGTTATTACTCTGGTAAATTCTGATATTCATCACCTGTCACATAAAATACTGACCATCTGCCAATAAGAGTGAACGGCACCGTCGATAGCTACGTCTCTGCTCCAATCCTTTTGTTGATGACGTCACACTTAGGTTTGTAGCGTTGATTTCAATCAACGCTTGTAGTCTGCGCCTAGGTCTTGTGTATATATATGGTATTGATACTACCTATGTTATCTGTAGGTACGAAGCGCGCTGAGTATTTTCTCTCACACACTGTGTATGCATCAAAGCGAAACTCACGTACAGACAGACTGTATACGAATATTATAGAAACCCTCGTTGCTTGCTTCTCTCGACTCGTCACTATTACATTTCAGTATTCACTCCATTTCGGTTTGAATTTCGAAAAATCTGTCATTAGTGAGTGTCTATGTCGTATAAAGAACGTGTCTACATTTCTGAGATTTCGTGATGTGTGAATCAGTCAGTGCCAGTCTGTGATACTTCTATTTTATACATAGATAGATAAGATAGTCCAGGAAATAAAGGTTTTGAAAAGAAAAATTTGATGTAAAAGGCCGATTTTGATGTGTGAGGGCTCATTCGATTCGTTTTGACCTCTAGATCAGAATCTGCCACAGCTACATAGGGGGAAATTTATCCTATTGTTAATAAACAATAAATAATGGCCAATAAATGGCAAGTTTTTGACATAATAAAAAAAAAATTGAAAACGCTATTTTCCATCAATTTTTAGCGAGTAAAGTAGAAAATTGCAGTTATTTGAACAATAAACAATGTGAATTTAAGGTTCATAACAATTGTCACTTATCTATTTGTTAATAAACAACAAAATGGAAATTTCCTAAACAATCAAGATTAGATTCATTTTCAGGTAATTTGAGGTCGCTGAATACAAATTCGATGTTATTTTTCTAATTGACTGTTCATCTAGTTAGTTAATTAACAATTTGTTAATGAACAAATTACCCCAAAAAATGGAATTTTTGAAAATAATCAAGACTAGAGTCATTTCCAGGTAATTTGAGGTCGCTGAGTAGTTTGATGTTATTTTTTTGATTGAATGTTAATATAATTATTTAATTAATAATTACTCAGTTACCAAATTAACAAAAAAATTCAAAGTCTCAAAATAATCAAGATTGGAGTCAATTTGGTATAATTTAAGGTCGCTGAAATCGAATTTGATGTTATTTTTTGAATAAATTGCTGGGAAACTATTTTTTATCAATATCATTAAAAACCACTCTTCCTCTTTACGGCTACGGCCCTGGATGTCGAATTACTAGTTCTGAATTCAGCTCATACGTCCCTGCACTTCTCTCAGTTACCATGGCAACGCTATCAATCAACTAACAATATGAACAATTTATTGAAAAATCACATTAGATTCAAATTTAACTACTTCAAATTTTCCGGAATTGACTGTAATCTTGATTATTTCAAAAGTTTGAATCTTTTTTGTTGATTCGCCAAGTGAATTAATTGATTAATTAAATTTTCATTCGATTCAAAAAGTAACATCAATTTCGTGTTCAGCGGCATTAAATTATACGAAATTGACTCCAATCTTGATTATTTTAAGACTTTGAATTTTTTTGTTAATTCGGTAACTAAGTAATTATCAATAAAATGATTGAATTAACCTTTAATTCAAAAAATAACATTAAATTCATGTTTAGTGACCCGAAATTACTCGAAAATGACTCTAATCTTAATTATTTTGAGACACTGAATTTTTTTGTTAATTCGGTAGCTGAGTAATTATCAATTAACTAATTAGATTAACAGAAAATCAGAAAAATAACATCGGCTTTGTATTCAGCGACCTCAAATTACCTGAAAATGAATCTAATCTTGATTATTTAGGAAATTTCCATTTGTTGTTTATTAATAAATAGATAAGTGACAAATTGTTATAAACCTTAAATTCAC
This sequence comes from Endomychus coccineus, assembly GCA_958510875.1. Taxonomy (NCBI): domain Eukaryota; kingdom Metazoa; phylum Arthropoda; class Insecta; order Coleoptera; family Endomychidae; genus Endomychus; species Endomychus coccineus. The sequence goes on along the minus strand of OY294068.1, from coordinate 59,783,185 downwards.
ATTGTTCATTGATCAAATAACTACAATTTTTTACTTGCTAAAAATTGATGGGAAAAAGCGTTTTCAATTTTTTTTTATTATGTCAAAAACATGCCATTTATTGGCCATTATTATTTTATTGTTTATTAACAATAGGACAAATTTCCCCCTATGTAGCTCACACATCAAAATCGGCCTTTTACAGCAAATTTTTCTAATTTGGGTCGATTTTGTACTTTATTTCCTGCACTAAGAGTATAATAGAGATAACTATGACTCCTATCTAGGAAATTGAAATGAGGAAGTAGAGTGAAGTACATTATTCTTATTTCATTATTTTGACTGGAGATAACGTGAACAAGAACGTTCAATGTATACGTAGACACTTTTTATTTACACACTGTATATCCATATTTTCCTAACAAGTATTGATTTCAAGTTTATTGCTGCATATGGTACAATGAATATAGTTGTCTGAATTATCAAGCGCCTTGCTTAAATTCAGTTACGAGATAAAACATTTAGGCAGAGGACAATCTCCGTCCACACATATCCTCAATGATAACATTATCATTTGAATAAAATGAAAATCGTGGCTCTATAAAGGCAATATAATACTTAGGCAAGCAATGAGTTCTGAAATATATAGGCTGCTCTACCAACATCTTGCCAGACTCAGTAATTTCCACATAAGTACAGAGATAATTAAACTCTTAAAGTATTTACATAAAAATTAGAATTTTCTGATTTTCTTCTAATGCAATATTAATTATTCTAGTATTAATTTAACATGATGATACATAATCAAGTGCCAGTGATATTTATTTCCTTTTAAAATACTGAGAAAATACATGTGGGAAATTCTTTCTCCGAATATAATGTACACAATGTCCTTGAAATATTATAATTATTTACGAAATAATTTTGAAAGCGGTTCAATCAGCGCACGTATATTTCCGCTACGAAGGACAAACAAACTAAAATTACACACTTCATCAGCCTACAGCCAGCAGTTACCTTAGCAAGGCTGCAGCAAAATGAAGGAATTCTCCAGATTGTGAACAAAATTATTATTGTTCAATTCAATATTTCACAGAGAAATCGAATTCAGAGTTAACTAGATGATAGAACACTTTCACTTTTATCCATCTGGTAAATAATTGACAATATGAGTCCAAGGTTGCCATTAGTTTCTCAACTTGTACAAACACAGAAAAATCAAGACAGAATTTCAAACATCCTTCGATTGCAAATTGTAAACAACCACATATTATAAATACAATATTTCTGTTGGAGAACTTTTGCAGATCTATTGTGTATCCCCTCTTGTTATGTTAGAGTTCCCTATTCAGACCCGTCTTTATTACTGATAGGCCAGACCTTAGGTTCTTCGTATAATGAGGGGGTTGTAGTTTTCCCTTTCCTGTCGTTGAGAACCTTAGCCTTGTTAGACCTTCGCAGTAGCACAGTATGTGTACTGAGGTCTCCTCGTCTTCTTGGCAGAACCTTCATAGAGTTGTATCTGCCAGCAGTGCCAGCCCGATGTTGTTCATGTGTTTGTTGAGTCTACAATGGTTTGTCAGGAGCTGTTATCTGAACGTTCTCCTACGAACAGAAAAATCGACCACAATGGTAAAATTATCTACTCGTTTCCATTAGTTTGATTCTGAATCATCAGCAACCAGAAGAGCCTACCTTGCCTGATCTTGATCTACAACAAATTGTCTTCAATTGCAAACAACTTCTATATCTGTTGTTCTAACTTCTATATATCTTTCAGTTGCTTGATAGAGAAAACTGCAGGGGGATGTTAGTTATATAGACAACAATTTCTAATTGGGGAAAATTTAGGAAGAAATAAGCAGCGAGATTTGGGATGACATTAGATGCATCAGTTTCCATGATGTATGAAGCAATGTTCCCATCCGAATTTTGAATTAATGCAGTTTGGAAGATGGGTACCAAGGATTAACACAAAAAGTTGTATCAATATTTTTACTATTCGCAACAACATATTCATGTGAAACTAGATTTTCGACTAATGCTGTAGTAGTCAAAAATAAGTAGCCAAATAAGTTGGATACTGAACCGCTTCAAGAAGTGACTATACGATGCAGTGAAAAATGTTATCATTGATAAACCATGTTACAAGGTAATGTATACTCAAAATATAGGAAGTTTCGCATACCTCCAAAATTTCAAGAAACTAGAATATTTAATGTCGGTTGACGGCTTAAGCCTGAAAGCGTCTATCACGATTCAGGTTTCAGAATATCAAAAAAGCAGCGATGAGCATGCTTGATGCCATTGAATGTATTGAAGTCTGAGTTCCAACTCATTATTTATTTATTTATTTAATCACAAACCCAACAGGAAATTATCCGATTGAAGGGCAGTATACACAGATATAATCATGTTACAATTCAAGTAATACTAATTAATAATTTAAGTCATAATTATAGTTAAAGAGAACTAATTAACACTTTTTTAAATTTGTATATAGAGAAAAAGAAATCTAAGTTTGATTGCACTGAATTAAAATATCTACAGATTCTATTGATTAAAGAGTTATATAAAATATTTGAATTTGCTCGAACTAAATGAAAGTAATCACTTCTCCTATTTGAAATTCTTGGAACAAAGAAATTTAGTTTTGCTGTCAAGTAGGGACACTGAACATTGTTGTTAATTATATTATATAAGAAGAGGCAGCATAACATCATTCGCCTTACTTTAAGACTAGGTACCTCAAATCTGATCTGCAAAACTGAATTGTCAATTCCCCTAATTGGATATACACCATCCCCCTTAAATGCCAGATACTTCAAAAATACGCGCTGAACACGTTCCAAGACAATTTCGTATTTCACGTAGTATGGGTCCCAAATGACACATGCATATTCTAACTTAGATTGCACCAGTGCAACATAAAGATGTTTTAATGCGTCTAAATCTTATATGTTTTTGCAATTCCGTATGATAAACCCTTGAATTCGCATTGATGGGGAGACAACATCTTCAATATGGTTAGAAAATGACCATTTTGAATCCAATGTTACTCCTAAGTCTTTCATTGAATACACTCTCTTCAGTGCTATGTTTTTTATATTATAATTGCAAATAATAGATGTCGACTTTCCCGTAATCGATATAATCTTACATTTGGAGATATTTAATGGTAGTTTATTTAATACACACCAGTTGTTTATTCTTGTTAGATTCACTTGTAGTAAGTCGCAATCTGTTTTGGAATCTATAGAACGAACAATTTTTAAATCATCCGCAAAAACTTCTTTTTCAATGTCTATAATACTGACGAGGTCATTTATGATTATTATAAAAAATAGTGGACCAAGGTTAGAATCTTGCGGCACACCAGATATGACTAGAAACTCAGTAGATTTAAAGCCATTATAAAGTACATATTGCTGACACTCTACCAAGTACGAGTCTATTAGTTTAATGGCCCTATTATCGAAACCGATATTATGCAGTTTTTCAAGTAACAATCTGTGGCTGATTTTATCAAATGCTTTAGAGAAGTCGGTAAACACCACATCAACTTGTCCCCTTTCGTTCAGAATGTTTGATACATGCTCAGGAAAACATCCTAGGTTAGTAACTGTCGACCGACCTCTCATAAAGCCATGTTGATCTGAAATTAACTTAGATACTAGGAAAAATAAACTGTCATAAATAATCATTTCTGCATTTCGAATAACTTAGTAAAAGCACATAACAATGACACTGGTCGATAATTGCTAATATTATTTTTAATCCCACTTTTAAAGATTGGAGTTATTTTGGAGACCTTCCATCGTGAGGGAAATTGTCCTTTATCAAGGCATAAGTTGAAAATTTTACTCAATGGCAGTGCAAGAACTCGGATACAATCTTTGATCATGTAGCATGGAATACCGTCATCTTCAGATGATTGTTTTGGCTTTAACTTGTTAGCTATCAAAATAACATCTTCTTTAAAACTAGGAATACTTATTGGTGAAGATGATCTACATGTATTAGTATCCAAATATTCAAAATTTAATTTAAGATTGTGGTCCGAAGTATCATGAACACTACCAAAGAACTCTGCAAATCCATTTACTATAGTTTGAGGATTATTATGTTTAGCATTATTCAAAAACATCTCACTTGGAATACTAGATGAATTGCTTTTGTTATGTATGAATGACCAGAATTTTTTTGGATCAGACTTAATATTTTCTTCTGTGGATTTTACATATGCAATATATGCTTTATTTACTTTTAATTTCAATAGTTTGCGTAATTCCCTGAACTCATTAAGATAAAGTTGGTCATTTGTAGAGTGGTACTTTTTATGGAGGCGCTTCTTTTCTTTAAGATCTCTAATAATACTATTCATATACCAAACAGGGTATCTACTAGTATTTTGAATCTTATAGAAAGGAACTGATCTTTCAAAAATTGAATACAAAGTATCATATAGCTTATTAACTCTACTGAGTGCTATAAAAGTACAATGGGAACTAAATCGAAATGGAACCTATGATACAATTTTGCTGGACCTAATTTGAATACCAGGAATAGCTAGAAAGCATTTCAATGTATGTAATGTAGAAGAAATTCTGAAATTGTCATACTTTAACCCCCAACCCATCTATAAATTTGTGGATACCACAGATTCTAGGTAGATCATGATTGTTGAAAACGATGACCTCTTTAACGGAAATATAGCAAAGCTCACTCCTACGAGTCAGAGTTTCTTCAAATCATGGATGCAAATTTATCAAAGAATTATCTTAGAAATAAACGGTATGATCATTTTTGATCTGTCATAGAACCAAACGAAAATCAGGTTGATCGAAGTTCGCGACTTCAATAGGAGGTCTTCCGGGGGCCTCCAGGTAACTACTTGTATTTCAGTTATAAAACAATACGCATCGGCGTTATGCTTGAAGGAAACCGAAGAAGAACACAGACCGACGGAGGCAACAAGTAAGCCTCAAGGCATGAGTAGCTAGTACAGAAAACACAAAGAAGGCCATGAGCGACCGGGATTGGTCCAGCGATGCTGAAGGGGGCGCTCGCTGGCGGCCACTCAGTTGTCGGCCGGCCGTCAGAGAGTGCGTGTCGTATATATGTGATGTCAGTGGTTATCGTGGATGACGGCGCGCATCCCTTTCAGTGACCATGTGCGGGGTTATGTGGCGCTTATTGTGTAGAAGCCTTACCCATGGATATTTATTACAGATATTTTTATTATTCCTCCTCGTACTGCAGGTAATAACAAATACATCAACTACCCTTACGACCGAACATATAAAATGATGCGATAGGAATGTACGTTTCGGCTCCGGCAATATTTTCGGCATTCTATGCTAATTTTGCCGGTAATAATTTCGTTCGAATTCCTAATCCGGAGCATCCACCATATAATCGCATTTCTTGTATTAAAATTAATAGACAATATTAGCGTCTACTACTATGTCCAGATAATCATACTTGAAAGCTTATCGATTTACTCTATTTAATAAAATACAAAATGTTTGATAGAGTTTCTTGTTTCATGAGTTTTCGTTATATCAACCTCAGATTTTAATAGAATGAAGGCTTCAATATAATTAATGAATATAAAATAGGATTGAAAGGCAACGTTTAAGTTAAAGAAAGTGTTTGTTGGTTTCATACACTAAACCTGAATTAAAAACATGAACACTTTTATAGATACTTCCCGCAATCCATAATTCTCATCAATAATTTGGAAGTAGTCCTGATTCTTCAACTAGTATAGAAATTGAGATTTTTCTGGTCTAAATTAAGCTTATAACTGAACAAGTAATATTTCTTCTTATGAAGCAACAGGTGAATTCCTTCACTTTTTGCCGAAATATTTGAGTTATTGTTATTGTATTCAATGTTGTACTTTAATGAACTTTCAGATTCTCCCTCTTGCTGAAATATTTGGAATAGATATTCAGTAAAATAAATTATAAATAAATCGAATCTATTTCTGTCAAAGCATTTGTACTGTAATTGAAACACTTGAAATGCATTTATCGTTGTGATATTATGAATGAATCTTAGAAAAGTCTTTGTTTCATAAGTTTAATCTTAAAACGTTGTTTCAAAACGTTCAAATCAGGAATTTATTGGTAGCAATATTGTAAATTAATTAAGTAAATGTAAACTCATCAGAAAATATGTTAATGTTGTGAACTGCTATTTTTATATTTTGAACAATTATTATCAGTGTAAACATCGATTGATCTAACTGTAGACGGTTACTATTCAAAGTGATACAACGTTCATCAATCCTCAAATTCCACATTATTTCCTGGATAAAGAGATATAAACAGTGAATAAGAATGAAAAAATGTAGAATCCTAACACATAAAATTCAGAATATACAATAGTTTAGAACAAAGAGATCATAAGTACACAAGAAATTCATGAAATATAATGTTTTAATGAGATTATGGAATAAGTAGTACAAGTGAATTATTATTAACATATTTTATCATAGTGATGAACGTTTTATCCATTGTGAACCATATTCTATTACCTCAATAATTTTTTATGATATTCCCGTAAAACCAATTCGTTTTGCAATATTTGAATTTACCTAAGAAAAATGAATATAAGTTCTTTCTGGAAGGAATATAGTTTTAAACTCACGGTTTATGAAATAGAATGCTTCATTATTATAATATTCCTTTAAAATACAGCTTTTGATATTTTTCTAGAATTAATTGATATTGCTTGATATTGTTTATAGCGGTAGTGGCCTAGATTCCTTTTTGCGATATGAAGGGGGGCATTTAACGTGTTCTTGTATTTCAGTTAGACGTATAATTATTAGAATAACATTTAGCTTTCATGTGTACAAAATGGGGTAGGGGGGTTTGATCCCCTTGATTCCCCCTATCTACGCCACTGATATATGAGATTTTTCGTTCAAATGGATACACGCACACATATCGGTAGATTGAATTATCTAAATTATATAGCTAAATTAGAATTTCCTACAGCAAAATCGAACCATAGATTAGGAAATATATGAATATTGTAACATAACTGGAATTGAAACAGTTATAAGATTGAGAATTCCTTATCTTTTCGTATTACATCAGTAGGACATATATCGTGAAATTTCTTCACGTTGTCTCCGAATATTTCTCCCATTGGTGTATTACCTACTTCTTCTGATTTATCCGAGAATATGTTTGTGTTTCAATTATGTTCCGTTGCAAAATTATTGTCTAATTCGTTTCGTATGAAAACCTGAGATGGATGTGTTTTAGAAGATGATAATGTATATCCTGATGTTTGGAATATAGATGAATGTCCTTTTCAGCTAGATTGTATCTGTTACTTGGTTTGTGTCATCCCTCAGATACCGTTAGTTAGCGAAGCAAAGCTACGTCTAGTATAATTTTTAATGGTAACTTCACAATAACTTTAGTGATAAATAGTCGCCCTATTTAGAGTCTCTTTTACACCATGGCAGATGAGGTACAACATAATCTACTGTTAATAACAAATCTAGTCAGTCTATAAATTTATCCTAAGAAACTCTAAAATGTGTGGATATAAACATATAAGTGTATTAGAAGTATTATTTTAGTGTAATAATTCACTAACTGAAGTAAACAAAATACTGTTCGCAGTATATATTAACACTGATTCTGCACTACCTAGTTTTGGATTTACACTATTTTTAGTGTATGTTAACTCTAGTTCTGCACCACCTAGTGTTGGGTTTACACTAGCTAAAGTCAACAATCTATTAGATTAATTCAGTGTAAATAGCATCGTAAGCCAATTCTAGTATCATTTAACTTAACACTCAACACTTGAACTTCACCTATTACACTAGTTATTTTTTAGTGTGTAGAATTGGCTGTCATGGGGTACACAATGAGCTCATCGTGGGGGTCTCGTCCTCCTGGGCCAACTGAACAAAAAGTTGTCTGAATTGTGGCGAAAATCATCACGCATGAGGCAGGCCAAGCTCTTTATCAAAGAGCCTGTTCCTAAACTCTCGAGGAAACTCCTTTTTCTGAACAGGAGGAGAGAGATGACTGGAATCCTAACCGGTCACTGTCGTCTGAATAAACACCTTCATTCTATGGGCATCGCAGATGATCCCATATGTAGGAAATGCAGAGAGGCTATGGCAATATTCTGGGTTTCCGGCGGGCCACTAACCTGGTAGAATAGAATAGACTTCTGACCACGGGGTGCACAATGGGCCCAAATGAGTACATTTGGGAGCCAAGCCACCTCCCTTGAAATTAGGATGATGATTGGCTCATCAGGTGGCCTACATGCATCTAAAGGATTGAGCTCCATCCCTACAATGATAATGATGATGATCGTTGTCACATGGTTGACGGACTTCAATATTTAATATATTGATCCAGGAAACGTTCGGAAATTAAAAATTCTTTGTATCGTTAGGGATGTATTCAAAACCATGAACAAGTTATTCCCATATCAAAATTTACATCCGAACGAAAATGTTAAAGTCAACACTTAATTTAGTGATGCAGGTATCAACTCTCATAATTTAGAACAGTTTACTTTTTTGCATTCAACTCTATCCAGTTTGCTTCTGTTTCATCTATGAGACGATTAGATTATCTGCACTTCAATTTGTAGTGGATGTAAACTAAAGGATCTGATCTCCATTCAAACATTCATATTCGAGATTCCTATTTATAGCATAAACTAGACGACAAGAATTAGAGGAAGTGTATGTTATGATAAGCTTGTCATCAATGAACGAATGCGAAAACATTGATATAATGAGTGTTACACTTTGAATTATCGTATTATGACTACTTCATTCATCGACTAATTGATAAAACTATGCGGTTATTTTAATTAAAAGCTAACATTTTTAACAGTTGAACACTCGTGCATTTCTTATTACTTTTGTGTTATTGTTCCAGGAGATTTATATTGTGTAGAGTGTAGTAATGATATTATTATTAGTGGTTGTTCTGCGTTGCCTTTCAAAATGAATAATGAAATAATTAAGTTTTCAATAGTCATGTGCAACTCGACATTATTGTTACGTTACTTTATTGTCTTCGTTTATAGGTAATGTTCTGATGATTCACTGTGGTATTCAATAGAAGATAAGTATATAAATCGTCGATTTGTATTGTCCATCAGCTATTCTTCTGAGAACTGCATATTTCTAGAGCATGTGATTTTCAAATAGTCGAAGGATTCCACATCTTTTTCATAATAACCCCTTTTATTGGTATATACATGCATGGAAAAGTATGCATTGACAGAAATTGAAATATTGTTACCGAAAGGCAGAGTTAGCTTACAATGTTTCAATATTAGCGAAGGAAAATTTTCCGCTGGAACGTATTATTATACGAATACACTAAAAGAGTTCACAACTGTGAATACACTGTTACACTTATTTATTTATTCATCTATTTTTTTTGTAAAGGAGGAATACAAACGGGACTGACCCAAAGACTGTATTCACAGATAGGTAATTCCTCAATGTAGTGAATCTATAGAATTCTAAAAATACGAAATTGGTGATAGATATAAAAATCAGTAAAAGATTCAATTAATGAATTGAGTACATGTAACGAATGAAATGGGTGAATGAAAACAAAATGAAAGGAATGAAAAATTAAAAACCTACTTATTCAATTATACAATGTATATATACACATAAAAACCAATTAAGTCTGTTAGGTAAAAATTGTAGGAAAACTTTGAAAAAGAGTAAGAGAAAATATCAATATAAATAGAATTTGATAGCATATTGTATGATATGTTGCATCTATGCATTGGAGAGTTCAAAAAATAGTTTACTTGAGATTGTTCATAATGGAATGGATGCGGATACCTAGTAATATATTGTTATGATTTCATTTCCTAAACAACAAAAATGATAAAAATTAGAACTTACCGAACATTGAAAATCAGAAAAAAATTAATAAAAAGATATTATATGGAATTAAAAACAATATTAAAAGTTAAATAATAGTTAGTATAATATAATAAATAATGTAAAACATAATAAACAACAATGTAATTAGAATTAGAAATGTAAATCAAGAACTTCAGTGAAAGTGAATAAACGTACAGTGTTACGAAGGCAGAAATCATAATTAAAATGATTACAAAAACTATCATGAGATAGCACAAACTATTAAAAATGTTATAGATATATGTTAGGATTAGTAAACTTGAGTTACATAATGTTAAAGAAATGTTATAGATATATTATGTATTAGTTCTTAAGAATGACAACTGTCAAATTTATAATAATTATTGGAATAATCATATTAATAATAACCTAATCATAGGTTATCTTATACCAAAGTGTGTGGAAAAATGTAGGCAATATTAATTTAAAAAGAACGAATCATCATCATTTGAAATAAGTTGAAAATCTCCAATAATTCAAAATTTATAGAATACTAAATTCTGATTGGTCGAGACGGATTATAAACGTCAGACTGATAACAATGTAAAACTTATGTCAGTTTGCAACAATCAACAAAGCATTCTTGATAGGTAAAGAAAGCACCTCATAGGTTGAGTATGACATCAGGTAGCGTCGGTTTTGAAGGCCTATAAAAGGCATCTGAAGACAAGCCAAGAGTTAGCCATCAACATCTGAAGAGTCGAGGTACTCAATCAACTCCTAAAGTTTCCATAACCTTAGTTTATTGGATAAACATCGGTGAACCCAAGTGTTCCAGTAGCTTCGTAAGGTTGAAAGTAACCGAAGCAAATAAGTAATTTCTACAAGTCAAGTAATGTTCCAAGTCTCTGAACAAAGTTTAAAGGTTACAATAACCTACAATTCCTAAGTAACATCGAACGATAGCCAGCCTTCGATAAAGTTCCAAACATAATCAAAGAGTTTTGTATCTTTAATGAAAGGAATAAAACTAAGTTAACAATTTTCAACAGTTCATGATTTCAAAAGAAGTAACCATAGTTTACCTGTGTTTATTGTGAATAGCAGAGGAATTGTGTACCTACGGTTAAAGTGAATGATCAAATTAATAAGAAGATCAAGCCAAATGAACATTGCCTACATTTTAAAACATATTCTTGGATATAAACTAAACGTAAGTTTATTTATTATTTCTCCATTGTATTATTATCTGTCTGTAAATCTGAAAGAAAGATTAGATTATAACTTTGTAAACAAAGATAAATAGTAAATAATTTTGAGGTTAGATCATAGATCTATTTGAACATAACATTGTAAGAATTGATACCCGAGATAAATTAGAGTCATAGAAATTTAAATATTAAAAGTGTTAACATTCAAATAACATTGTGTTTAATTCCATATATAATTCAATATAAAAATAAAAAGGTAAAAGTTCATTATTCAATTCAAAACAAACGTAAGATTCAAAATAAATAAAATACAATAAGAAAGCTAGACGGTAGAATTCAAAACATTGAAAGAATCAAATTAATGAAATAATTAATAATAAATAATAAGCTAAAAAGACCTTTTCTTAACAATTGTCACCACAACGTGAAGCAAAATAAATCAAAAGAGGTTTTCTTAATAATATGTAGGAGCATTAAGATAAATGTCACTAGGTATAGCAAGCGAATCAACTAAATTATTCATGAAAGAGGAACTTCAAGTCTGAAATTTCCCTTCTATTCTCTAGTTTTAATATGTTCGGTTCATTATAGGTAAGAAATGGGATAAACTATAAAGAGTTCACACCGCGGATACACTAACACTATAAATAAGAAATAATCACCCTCAGCCACTAAAAATACTATTAAAGCACTTAGGACCTTTCAGCTACCAAATAGCCATTATCAGAATAAACTAAATTAGGGAACAAAATGTACCTGTTTAACTACCACTAGTGATGCAAATAGTAGGTTAGCCTCAGCTGGAGATAAATCTCAATTAAAAAATTGCTTTTTCGCTTATACATTCTTATTTCTTCTCAATTTCCTAGATATTTGTCCATACTGTGTTTTGAAAGGAATAAACTTTAATGAGAGATGGTATAACCTGTTTTTTAAACATGTTCTGCTAATGTTGATTTTTCACTATTAGTCTTCTTTGTATGGGCAGAATGTTCTTTATAACAAGTTATAATATTCTTTACAACTAGTTAAAATGTTCCTCCTAGTTAGGCTCACATAGCATTTTGAACACTACTAGCAATCAATTTTGTAGATTCTAGATTTGTCGAAATCGAGAACATTATGAAAGGTATTGCCTGAACAGGTTTTCAGCTTGTTCCTGCATCAACTGGTTTAATTGCAAATTGAGAAAACAAATTTTTGAAATTTATTGATTATCGAAGATTAATAAGTGAAATTTTCGAATTTCATTGAATAATTGGAAAGTAATGGCTCTAATTTGGTTAGTTGGTTGTATTCCATTTTCCAGTTTTGGTTAGAAATTAACTTATTCATCAATGTAACGTTTGTCCATCGCTATTTGTTGAAGTTTCTCATCTTCGTTGCTAATGTTTTTTAGGCTCAAACGAACATTTCAATTGAGATATTTTATAATTAATTGGTGGTAGAGCGTATCTCTTTTCTGTACATGTTGAATGCCAAATGGCGATGATCCTTTATGATTTTAATGTCAAGAAACGGAAGCTGGTTATTGCTTCCTAATTCTACAGTGAATTTCATTGAACAATATTGGCTATTAAGCGTGTTCAAGAAACCATGTCGATCAAAATATAATGTGATGTAGGTGTAATAACAAAAATATCATCGATATAACTTTCGAAAACTGATTGGTTCCAAGATCACATAGAAAAATATTGATCAGGAAAGGGTAGAAATGCCCATTGCACATCCGCTTATTTGTTTACGAAATTTTTGTTGAATGTGAAATAATTTTGCTCCGTACATAGAGAAGTAAAGATCAAATATTCTGAACAGTTTGTACCGGGGATATTATAATATTTGGAAGTCATCTCTCTAGAATATTCATCGATTCAAGGATTGGGGTGTTTGTGAACATTGAAGCAACATTAAATCAAACTAGGATGTCACCAGGTTCAAGTTTGAGATCTTTCAATTTTGCAACTAAAATTTTACAGACAATCTTGTTAGGTGTGTTTGGTAGATGCTGAATTCAAGAAAGTATTTCACTTGGGAAACACAGTTCGGACAAATATCTAGGTAATTTAGAAGGAATAGGAATGTATAGGCGAAAAAATAAATTTATTTAATTCAAATTCATCTGCAGCTGAGGGTTTAAGGAGCTAATTTTATGTAAATTTTAATGATAGATAATTATTTAAAATATAAAGTTAGAAATGAAACGTTATTTGTTTTACCCCCTTGTTTGCATTATTAACCCTAAATAGTATTTGAACAGGTACATTTTGTTTCCTGATTAAGATAACTCTGAAGATTGCTACTTGGTAGCTAAAATGTCCTTACTTTTAGTGAATAAGGATGATTATTCTGTACTTATTCATTATCTTACACATTATATTGTCATCAAGCTTACAGGCATAATATCACGAGATGATATCAACTTGTTACTTGAAGGATCTAAAATATCCATAAATTGTCATGTATTATTATGTCGTAAAAGCAATGATCACCACGAAAATGAGACGCAAGCCTGATATCCGGGAATATTGAATCTGAACGTAAGTTATCACGGAAGGATGTATTGTAAGTTTGGTGAATGATTGACTATCATGGAGATTATTAAATCTTAGATCTGTGGAAAATGAATTTAGAAGGTTCTAATAATGTATTGGGAATATGTATCATATTAACGTTCATTGGGTTCTCTATGAAATATACAACTAAAATATTCTCAAACCACCATAACGTTATACTTCCAGGCGTAATGGTGAAATTAGATTATCAATACTTGAAACTGAATTTGTATAAGTTGAGAGAAGAAATAACCGATGGTACTCCGTATACCACCACGAAATCAGTTTTTGAAATTTCTTTCGGTTAGGTACCTATACATCCGTTCTAAACTACTGTTATAGCCAAATTTATTTATAGAACTTTCGAAGGATGTAGGTGCTGTATAGCATTCGGAATCTTCAGCACAACTCGATTGTTTTATATCGATAAATAAGTTAATATGAAATTCTATCTAATTTCCCGATTAGGAATGTTGTAAGCTAGAAGGTCATGGGAACATAATTGCAATATTATCTTTCCAAGTATGTAATGCAACAATGTGTTTATGCGTTACTGTTTTATTATTTTCATAGCTTCCTTCTTATCTCAAGTGTCTAAACTAAATATTTACACCAAAATTCTTGTAACTCACGGTACTGCTTCTAGTGTAGCTTGTTCGCTCAAGTACATACTTGATTAAGTGCCCTTAAAATATGTAGAATAAACAAATGAGCATTCATAAACAACAGTTTATGGGCAAAAGTGTCATATTTCTTACAAATGGTCTCATATTAATTCATTGTGGTTATCCGATAGATATCAGAATAGATTGAAGTGATGAAATGTGTAGTTAGTGACTAAAACATGCAACATAGAATGTATGAATGAAAAATACACTTTTATTTAAACAACGAACTATTCACCTAGGTGTTGGACTAAGCTACTTCGAAAATATGAATTAGAGAATCACAGAAACATAATATTAAATTCGTTTTATTCAAATTGATTTGGGTTTTCAGCAATTTTAACAATAGATCTCGGTGGAACACAATTATTAACATTTGACGCGTTTCGGTTTCTGCCTTTTTTAGAATTTTTGTGTTCTTCATTGCTTGAAATGAGCCGATTTTTTCTGGAGCACTCATTCAGAAATAGAATTCAATTCTCTGTCTGAATCCCATACATTCTATGTTTATTTGTGTTTTAATGTCATTTAGAAAAGAACAGATGACTCTGATTAATTAAATGCGTCTACAGCCGACTTGTGTTTCAGAATCCAATTAAAACTGTAGAACATTGAATTGGTTGTATATGAACGACTAATGTATGGCTAATTATCAAATTGATGTACTTGAAATGCCTTGAATCTAGCTAATTAAATTTCTAAGATACTATTCTATGATTTTACAAATCTAAATAACTATGGCTATTTTATAAATTAGCTATTCCATGATTCACATTTTATTTCTATCACTAACAATCAATCGAGTTTAAGATAACTGTATGGAATTTAATTTCAAAGCTGTCATTTTCTTGAATGTAGCATGTCAGATAATACCAATAATAATATTCAATTCAACCTAAAAAATATAATATACTATTTACATTGTGAAGGCAAGTATTCTGAATACATTCGAATTTAGGTGTGGGCTTTCTTAGGTTTTCAGCATTTTTCTATATTAGACTTCAGTGTAACAATAAACATTTGACGCGTTTGGGTTTTTTACACCTCCAGATTTTTTATATTCTACATTGTTTGAAATGAGCTGATTTTTCGGGAGCACTCTTTGTGAGTAAGTAGAATTAAGATTTCTGTCTTAGTTATAAATATACATTTATACATATATAAAAAGTAAATAGCGCAGAAACATTATAAAAAATCACTTAAAAATACATTCACATTTGATTCAGGTATATGATAATGATATGTGATTATAAATCACTATTTGCATTGTGAATGTAATTATTCTGAATTAATTCAAATTTAAAACTATTGTGGAAATTATACACCAATGAATTACCTATAATTATTTAAATATTTTCATTATAAAATTGGAATATCCATATCGGGTATAAATAGTAATACAATAATTTTGAAAATTCTGTACTCCAAAATGAAATCCCAATTAAAAGCAACAATATAGGCATCGGCGACAACTTTTCAGAAATTTCCGGAGTAACTTACTTTAGTTTACTCAGAATTGGGAAACAAATTTACAGGAACGTATGTTTGTACTCTTGTGAAATGTAGTTTTATAAATGAGAATTCCAAAGGATACTCAAAAGGGTTCAATAAACTGCGTTAACAATTTAGAAACAATGCAACACCTTTGTTTTGACTTCATACAAAATCAGAAATGTATATGTGTATTTCAATGCAATGTGCATATTATGTGACAAACCATTCCATGTATATTTTTACCAAATCTATCTACGTAAGCCACGTAATACATGTATCATGTTACAGAAATAAACAATAGAGCGTTTGATAGACGATTAAATATAAAGTCATGTACCTGTTCCTTACTTAATTGTATGTTAATGAAAATGATAATTAAATTACGCTATAATTAAAAATTTAAGTATAAATAGTAGCTACTTAACTTCTTACTTTCATATCCGCTAGTATATCTAAGTAACTAGATCTTCATTTACATGAATGAACTATTGCTATTAAAACCGTTAATTAAGATTACCCACCTTTGATCTAACAATGCATGCGCGTGTGACATCTGGTTTTTTAAACAACGGAAGCAATCTTTTCCATTATTAATCACATTAAAGTCATAGGAAGAAAATTTATGTTCTGAGCTACGTTTTTGTTTGATCAAACTTATGGAATTAATTACTTAACGAATTCATGAGTTGTATAATTATGTTATCCAAGTTTTCAAGGACATTCATTCATTGAATGAATTCGCACTTCCGGCTACTGACAGATTTACTAAGAAATTCGTCGACTGCTTTGCTTTAATGAAGAAGCAATATAGGTAACACTGACTCATTAAAATTTGTTCGTGACTCAAATAACTTATGGAGGTCTCTACATGGTTATACGTATAATGTATAAGTTCTATTATGGGAGTATGATAAGGTTTTTTTTCTATAATTCATGGGTCTGTGTTATTTTGATTTCGTTATACAGGGCATTCAAAATATTTTCTTCAAATAGTTTTTCACCACATCTTCTATAATGTCACGTATATAGGTTTTTGGGACACCGAATAATCGGTATCGTCGGTTTTTGAGTAAGTTATAAAGCATGCCACCTACATCTCCAGATGGCATATTGAGGTATAATTTTTTTTACATATTTTGTGGTGTAAATTTATTTCTACAAGGAAAAGATGCGATTGTAAGCATCACGAAAATTAACCGTTTCAGAGAAATAGCACTTTCTGGAACAATCATTATGATGCTACTTCCGATTGAAATCTGAATTATAATACTGTCAAAAATAAGTATGAATTTCTACGTCTTCAGCTGATTTTAAATGATCATTTGCAATATATTATTGTCCCAACGGGTCTTAGCTGTTTTCACGGGCGAAATCATAAATTTAAACCGCAGAAGTAGCCAAAAGCAGAAAATTGTTCTTACGAAAGTAGGGTTAGAGCAGTATGTTATGTACAGATCAGTTAATTATATCTATTCATCCTATGAACAACATTTCGTTGTTTTGTGACAGCGCTTATTTCTAGATAACACTGATTTTTGGAATAACCCAGACTGCCTAAGGTTTGCAACTAATCGTTCAAAAATGCTATAACTAGGCTGTCTTCTTTCTGGGTAGATATTCAGATATATACGCTAAGCTTCAACAGCATACAAAACTAAAAACTCGTTATTCAATCTGAATGTCTTTTAGAAGAACTATTAATCATATTATATCCAACTTTTTCCAATTTCTTCAATTTAGATACACATATTCTCTATAAACAGTGGTTAACTAGTCTGCTCTTGGGGTTTCAATATCATCGTATTACATGTTAACTAGAGTTTTAGACTCAACAGTTGAAAGATGCTGATTATCTTATGATTTTGATGGTGGTATTTTAAACGTTGCAAAAATGAATATTTATGCACTTACTACTTACTAAGTGAACCTGATAAGAGCGTGCACATTTGCTTTAAGGTAAATAAGAATGATTCTTATCATATTCTTATAAAAATTATGAGGTCTTTCTAGTCTAGATCGATCAGTCACATTACAACCTAATAGTTATGGATAACTGTTTCGCTCTCCCATTGAGCCCATCAGTAGAACGAGGAAGTTTGCCACGTTACTGAACGATCCACTTGTACCAACGTACCAAATGGTAGAGAGACCAAAGTCTCTAACGCCAACCATGAGTAGATGTCTCACTAAGAATTCTTCACTGTACGATAAGACTGTTACATCTCTCAAAGACTTACAACAGTTACGGGGGCTACTTCAGTGCGCCAAATTGCGACACCAAACCGAACCAATGTAACAAATAAATTCATATATTCATTTAATATTTGTAGGTTTTTGCCAGATTACAATGATCTCTATAGTCTAGATCGATCAGTAAAATTACAAACTATTCTATTACTTTGTAATGTTACTGATCGATCCAGACTGGACAAAAGCCAACAAGTAATAAATGAATATATTCATTTATTCCCACAATTGGGTTTAGAATGAATAAATATAAAAGGAGAACTGACAGACAATTCGTTTTCATGGAAAAAAATTAAATTGATTCAGGAGAACACCAAGAGAAAATAGCTGCTGAGTAAGGCAAATTTATAATATAGAAATGGTATATGGATAATATGCCACAGAAATGGAAGATGAATCAGCCATTGTTCATCGAGAGGTGGAAACTAGTTGTGAAAACATATACAATTCTCTTCAGATTCAAGTGAATATGGTCGTGACACTACCCGAATGATAATCAGAACTTTTGACCATGAGACATGAGGAACTAGTAGGTTGAGCTGATAAGCTACATACACATCGAGCACATGCATTACTACTCTGCTCTATATTAGCACCTGCCATTTACAGAAGAAAAATGATTGAGTTAGTATGGCATTCTCCCATGTTCTAAGTAACTGATAACTGATCAACTTCCTTCCTGCGAAGGATGTAATCAAGACAGAGAGCAATTGAGTTACGTGTTCTTGCTATTTACAGCAGCACTTCAATACCCATTCATCCTTGCAAAAGCTACGATGATTAATCATCTTCAGATTCTTCTTCATTTTATGATCGGAAAATTGCAACTGGAGTGGCAGTCGTTTTCACTTCCTTCACTTTTCATAACAAGTAGTGTATTAAGGGAAGTATTGTAATCCGTTCAACAAAATTTTTATGCGAATTTTCTGCAATATATCCGTTTTGAGCATTTCTGAATCGATGTAGACTTTTTTTGACAAGATAAAATGATCTTCAGTTTCATTATAATTAATTGAAACGTAAGGACAAGTGTCTTTATGGGTATATGTCACATGCATACATTCAACTCATTTTAAGATTCAATGACGTCATTGCAGTGCGAACATACAGATTATTTTCTGTGTTCACTCTGTGGTGTAAATGATTGAACACCTTCATCTTACAGCAACTGTCAAAGTAAATGAATGTTAATCAGTATCAACACAATGCGAATGCCTTAACTATTAATATCTACAGTTTCTTTAAGAAATGCTGCATGAGCTAAAAAATAGATAGAATTGTACGACGTACAAACTTCTGCTAACCAGTTTAGTAGTTATAACTTTACAAATAATGATTATTCACATCGTGTTTTAAAAACACATTGGGAATAAAACCTGATGCTGCGCTTCCAGTTGTGACCAAGAAGTACAATTCTTTAGAACAAACTGCTGTATCATATACTTCATATTCACCTAATGATCAGATATCACTTCCAAATGGTCGCTGTAATATTTGCTTCCTCTAATGATACAACATGTTTCATAACTTTGTTTTCACCAAATATTTATATTGCAAATCACAATGAAAATCAGGAAGGAGCTTCTTGTTTTATCAAATCAGAAGTTGGAATTAATATTTCACATGTTACAATATGTATGACTTCACATAACACCACCCTTTAGTTCCAACTCATCGAAGATATCCAATGTTCTTCTTTCTCATTTTAAATAATTACATGCAGTTACTTTTTCCATACCACACTAAAATAATTGTTTGTAAGTTATATTCAAGATCATATCATACCTGTTGGTTGTTGAATCGATTGCGAGCTACTTCCAAGAGTAATGAATTGTATTTAACCAAATCCATCTTAGCCAACATTAACGAGTGAGGGAAGACACGTGATCAATTGATCACAGCTTTCCGAGTTTATTACCCGTGAATGGTTCTTTTGAGAACTCTAAACTTGGTTTGAATTAAATTCAGCTAGTGATGTTGATCAGCCTGTTACATGTATTTGATTTCGAGAATCAAGAACGGTATTGAATAATGCTATAACTATTCAAATCATGTATTAGGAAAACATCCACTGGTTATAAGTTCTTGTGCACTTTTAAATACAACAGCAAATGTTTGCAGTGAACGAAACTACAAACTCTTTCTCACACATTCTTTCCACATTATATAATATAATATAGCATAAAGTATTATTCTCAAGACAATAATGTATGTATATATTAATATATGCGTCAATATCAATTTGAATTATCTATTACTATGTATGCATTTACATATTCAGTTTCAATAAATGTATTGAGAATTAAAATCATAAATTATGTGTAGCTAATTAACAGTGATCGAAATGATCGTCAGCTGGTTTTAAACCTACGGAAATTCTATCTAAATTGATCCAATATTAACTGTTACGTATCGATTGTTAAAAGCATGATTGAAGTAACAATTTTATTCCGTAGAGGAAACAAACTATCCTTGCTTCTGTCTGCACCTTATCATGGCTATACGCAGTATAAATTCGAACTTTCAGTTCTATACAAATAGGGAAAAAGTTTTAGTCAACATGATACTCAAGGGTATCAGCTCAATACACAGTTATGTCAACAAAAAACTCTGTTGTGTATTATGGATGGTACTTAATCTCTTATAATTTTCATTTTACAAAATATTTGATAACCTGGAGTTATCCAATATTTGAACTAGTTTCAACCACCGGTATATCCAAAACGAAGTATTTTCATAACATAACCATGCTCCTTGGAATTTCTTCTTCGCAAATTTTAAACTCATTCATTTGAAAAGACATGATTCAACGATGCGAATGTTAATTCACGCTTATCAAATTGCTTCAAACATGTTTGGAATGGACAGTGAAATTGATGGTGACCCTAGTGAAAATGAGAACGTTAACTTTATTTGTAATAACTCAACATATCGTTCTAATTTACATTGAAATGTAAATAATTTCCTAGATTCACTTAATTAGCGGATAAAAACATAAAAATCACATATAGGAGACTTCTTAATTATATTTTTTGTGATCTTATTAAATGTTTGGTATCATTTTAAATCCAGTGAAACCACTCGAATTCCTTGATAATTTCTCACTGTTACTGCCAATTTGAAAAGTTAGACTTACTTGTATTCCATCTTGTTAGAGAATGTCAGTCTGATTTCAAGTATTGCTTGTATTTCAGTTATTTACTTTCATTCAGAAATAGAACGTTAATTATTCAGTGCTAACCCAAATAACGCAAACGATCGAAGCATTCTCGTAATATTGCCTACTAAAATATTCAACGAAACAACTATATACATCAATTATTATCGATTCCATTCGAAAAATAAACTTGTTGGAAGTCGCTTTGGTGAAATTAGTCACTGCTTGTTATAAATTATATATACCTTCTTTGAAATGAATAACCGAGTAAAATTACAACAATAGCATTTGAATGACTTTATGGCAGCTGATTTACACACAATTTTTTGTTGTTTTGTTCAGTATGATCAATTGTGAAGAACTAAAGCCAGTGAGTGATTGTAAATATTATTTCAATAATAAGTATCTGTTGATGAATTTATTCATTATTTCACAAATTATTATGATCATTTTCAATTCTCATCCAGCTCAGTATGACATAAGTCAAATCCATATATCTGAATCTATCACGTTAAGTAGATCTTCTAACTTCTCCTAAATTTTTTAAAATTTATATACCATATTAATAAAATAGTACTAATAAGTAGAGACAATTATATGAAATAGAAATAGTTAAACATATACATGCAATATTCACTGATAAAATAAGAATATGTGCAATATGCATCAATATGTACATGCAATTTTAAATACAAAAATTGCTTTTTTAAATATGAAATTTTAATAAGAATTCACGAAAATTCTTATTATTTGAATTATTCAACATTGTTACATTGATTTTCTTTTATCAAAGAACAGTAAACAATCATAACTTTGTCAATTTCATCTAGTGCAGTACATATTATGTCTTCGACCCTTTAAAATTAATTTGTACGGAGAAAAAGATCTTTTAACGTCATAATAGGAGCATAGTTTAAAATTGAAACCGAATCCACGTTATAACTTCGTCAAAATTTTCATTGATGCTGTTATTTACTTGGCTTCTATAGAAAAACCTACTTGAATCATGAATAATAATGATAATAGTAGTGAACTTTACCGAATGAAATTAGAGTTACTGAAGGTATTTTATTATAGAAAACATAAATTCAAAAAGTATATATGGTTGTGAACATTTTTGTTTTGGGCTAAAATTACAATTCGGCTTTTCTGGAAATTAAAAATTATTTCATTTATTTTTTAGTAAGGGTATTATTTGATAATTCGCTTTCCTTTTTGTCACAAATATGACAAAAAACACTTTTATTTTTAGTTCAGTATTGTAACCAATAGCATTTTAAAAGAGTTGATGTGTTTTGGCTGATTTTGGCATTTTCACATATAACTATATTTTTTCAGCCCATTCAGAATTTTTGCTTGTTTATTGACAACACAACCACAGATGGTTGAACAGCAACTGAACTATAAATGGAGATTCAGATGAACAGTACGCCATAAAAGGAAATAATACCCGATCATCAATATCATTTTCTTTACAGATGAAAACAAGACATTTCACTTTGCTAAATATCTCTTTATTTAAAAGAAAGTTGATTGCAATTTCGAACTTTACAGTTCATTATCGAAACATACAATATATAATTTGTGTGTTTTTAACAAAGCAAAATTTCTTGTTTTTATCTGTAAAAATAATATCACAAAGTAACGGACGGAGAATTACAATTTGTGATGACGTTCTGCAGGTAACAAAAAAATTTCCCTATCGCAACAGAATTAAAAAATCCGCAATTTCATTGTCTGTAACAAGGCCATAATCATCGTTTTAGTTCTCTTTATGTTCATTTAATATGAAAATATCAAAACATGATATGATATGCTCTAAAACATATGCATCTGTACTTACGAAAAAGTTAAAATATTCATTATACTTAGTTTATATGCATTTTGTATATAATCCAGTCTGTACTAATAAGTGAGAAATAATCATTCTTATTCTGGAAATGCTGTTAATATACTGAGAAAAACCTTTCAGCTAACAAATGGTCATCATCAGAGTAAACCGAATTACCAAACAAAAGTGCCTGTTCAAATACTATTCAGAATTAGTAATGCATATCAGAAAATCATCCTCAGCTGGGAAAATACTGAATTCAATAAATTTACGCTTTCTCTTGACTGAATTTATCATGAATTACTATGCTAAATTTGATTGACATGTTTGGTGGAGGACGGAGCGTTTTGCCTGGACAATTCTCTATACTTTGAATGGGCATGTAGCTTCTATTTTGAAGTATAGAAAATCATTGAAAGCAACATAATGTGTCAACTTATCAATAAATTTAACTTAAACATTAACCTTCTGCTTCTATTAATTGATGAAAAGAAATTGTTAATGGATAACGCAATCATATTTTTCCGCTAAGATTCTTTTCAATCCAATTAACATCTTTTTGTTAAATGGTTTGTATTCATTTCATTACTTTATCTCAGTTAGATACATTAACTTTCTCTTGACATACGTCTGAAAATATGATAAAGCGTTTTAAAGATTTTATTCTTACCTAAGTTGATTAGTCAAATTGCTTCACCTTACGTTTTTAATTAGCGGCTATACATGCTTCACAACGGTATTCGTGCGTGAGTATGAATATTACTATTATGTATTATAATTTAAAATTTCTTCTACTTGTGTCAAACCTTCTTCCCTATACAAAACGTATCGAGAGGGCTTCACCATATGACATTTGTGTCCGCGATTCTATCATATAGAAGTTGAAGCTTTTTATAAACAAAATTGTTATAATTATGTTAGTTTCAGCTGCAATATCATCCATATTTCTTCAATACTACCATATAACTTCTTCTAATCTAAAAATCTACGTTGCTCAGGATAAAATGATAACAGGGTATCTGCCAATTTCATTCAATTATCAAAAGAAATTATGGGAAAGTTCCAAGGAATGTCTTCCAAAGATAATTTCGGCTTTCATGTCCACATACACTCCTGTGAGAGTGATTTTCCGTTTCCCTTTTGTGTGTTACCAAGTTCATAATATCAAATAGTGTTTGGTTGATTGAAAACCACCGAGAAGTATCTGTGATTAATGATCACTTCAGTCAAAATCAGATTACAATTCAATATTACTATCAAAACAAATTTCATTCTAGAACTACTTAGATTAATACTTTTTCACATCCCTCGAAATAGGTAATATGAGGAGAGTATTATAATCGGGATAAACATTTTTTCCCTGGTTTTCGTGGAAATATTTATTTTGAACCTTTCAGAATCCACTAGACTATTTTATGATTATGCCTGCATATGTATATGCATAAACTACTTTGATGAGAGAGATTGCGCCATTCCTATTGGTTTGACGGAGTTGAAAATTTGCAAATCGCTTCATAGTGAGGAAAGTAGGAACTGTATTGATTTGCGGCGCGATAGCCATCTTGCAAATGGTACCTACTTTTGATGCTCATCTTTTTTCATCTGAAACTATAATATTTTTCCGAACCATCAATGAAAACAGTGTGTTCTTCCTGCATTCTGGCTCTGTAATATGACAAAAATAAAATAAGACTTCTGTTTTAGGCTTTTCGATTAAATAATTTTATCTTTATCAAAAATTGTTGTTATTTAGTGTTTCCATGTAATTTAGAAAAGACTAGATAACTTCGATTAATAAACACATAGTTACATTGAATTAATTACTCCATGATATCATCAAAGTAACACTAATCATATCATCAATTGTTAAAAAAATATTGAAAATGCTGCATTAACAGGAATGTTGTTGTCTTGTTGCAGATTATTAGTTAAACAAATAATAAACGGAAATGAATAAGTGAAAATATAGAAGTTTGAACACTTATTTAAATTTGTTAACAAAAAAAAAGGTGGAACGCATTTGTATGCTTCAAGGCATTTTCTGACTCAAACCAGCGTAAATCCCCCTATTTATATAAGAATGCTTTTACGATTTGTTACATAGAAAATCACTCACTGGACAATTCTCTCCATGTTGAGTGACTGGAAAAACTAGTACCAAAAAAATTCACTAGCTCCTGGACTACAACGAACTTCGCAACAAACTCAATGTGAGTTGAAATCGCAACATGCCAATTGCATCAAGTATACAAGGCCATGGTCCTACTTAAAATACCCTGAAATAGTGTGCTTCAACCTTCAAATCTGGAATGATAATGGTGTTGTCATGTGCAAGAATAGAAATTCAGGCCCCTGGATACATTCTGAATAATACATTCCAATTAAATGTGATGTTCCTTCGAAATTGAAACTGGTTCATAAAATTAAGAGCCAAATATATCGCCTTGGCATTTTTGTAAAAACAAGACACTAGTCCTTATTAAAGGAACAGATTAGAAGATTATATGTCGCGTAAATGCTTTTAAATTGTTATTCATAAGTCATTTGGTAAAAATCCATTAATCTATATAAATGATTAGAATCGAATGAATTCATTCGGGTAATTATACCTTTCAAGATGAGTGGCGTAAAATGGTACCTAACTGTAACACTATTATAGATAGATTAATGAAAAAGTGTAGTAAAACTTATTAACTTAACAACGTCTAAAAGATCGCTTAAGTTTTTAGGTACTATAATGAAACGTTGCTTGAGAATAATACGAATGCTGTTTTTGGTTGTTTTTTCCACTACACGGTCTCGCTTGATGGCCCGACCAGTCAGTGATTTTACCATCTCTGTTGGTTCGAGCACGCAATCACTATCCAGCTGTGTTTGTACCAGACTAACAAACTGGATTTTGAATAAATATTAAAACTCAATATGACCTTCTTACATACCTACCTTAGACTCGGTACATGCCATTTCTTCACTGTTTATACTGAAGTTTACTGATGTTCGGCATGATGCAATGACGATATATACGACATTATTAGTCGATATTTCAATGATGACATGGCACTCTTCCATCATTTCAGTTGTCTAGGAGGATAGGACATTAACCCTGCAAATTTGAGAGATTTGCCACTGGCTTGAGTTGGTATTTTCTGAATGAATGTAACTTAGAACATTCATTCCGCTAAGTGATTCTTCTTACCATATAAAAATTTAAAATCGAGTTTTCAGAATATAAAATATTGTTTCACATTTTGACTAAATACCTGCAGGATATTGAACAATATGTTAACACTCGTAATCTGACACAAAACCGTAGTTTTGTCTATAAAAATTTATGAACATATTGATGCGAGACATGAAAATATCACTGATAGTTTAAACTTTAATTCATTTTGAACTATTTTTTGTAGCAACGGATGGATATTCCAAATTGTGCAACATTTAAATAAAATATAGATTTCGACAGTAAAAGTTATTCAGTCTTATGTGCTTTTTAATTGTAACTTTTCTTAAATTCATTTACAATTTTGGTTATTAATTTATGCACATTTGCCATTATATTTATATTTAATTGTTATAAATCAGAAATTCTAATTAAATTATTGAAACAAAAAAGATGAAATTTAATTTGATAAGCCTTTAGCCAGGTATTACAAATAACAGTAAATTCGGTACCATCAGAAAATCTAAGCACCATTATAATTATCAATTTTTTCATATAATCATATGAAGAATATTAAGTTCGGAAACTACGAATATTCTAATATTATAAATTTGAATTGACTTTCAGATATTATAAATTATATATAACTTATCGGGAAATAGGTCACATTAACACTTATGTTTTATATTTTAGTCTTTACGTAATTATATAAAACATAAGTGTTAATGTGACCTATTTCCCGAGAATTTATATATAATTCATACCTGGGTCAAGAATCTTTATTTTGATATTATAAATAGAAGGAAATTCATTGTCAATCAAAAATTCATTTTAACGAACAAAAAATAATTTGTAAAATTCGTTCATATCAGCATTATAAATATAAATAAATTCGGGAACCATCTGTTTTCTGATAACAGCATTCTAACATTATTTTTTGAATAGCCTCTCTCTTATAAATATCAATGTCCGAAATTATTCATTTGCACTTTTTTAGATTCTATGAAAAGGAAATCTATAACTTTACACTTTTTACTTCCTTGGAAAAAATTTGTACAAAAATCATAACCTTTTTCTCATTAAATTACATATTTTTAAACTTTATTATAAATTTGATTTATCGGTTTTGAAAGAAAAAATTATATAATCGTTATGATCATCGAAACATATAGCTCAATGAGAAGATTCAATTTCATCATATTCTATCGCTATTGGATTTTAATGATTAAACGCTTATTATTGATTACATCGTTTAACGTAATTTATTCAATTCATTATATTTGTTAGAATCAATTAATCAATATGCTCGTTGGCAACAGCGTATCGTATGATTTACTCCATGATTATATTATTTTATTTCACACTTATTAGATGGATTAGTTGGATCAACTCGCTTAAGGTAAATCGGTTAGAGCTTGTATGATATCCATCAAACCTGTATAAATAGAGCAAAATTTATTCCGGTCTTTGCGTAGTGTTAGTGACTCAAGATTCATATTATTAATTATAGCTTCACAGGCTCGTAAGAATTAATAATTTTACTGTTTGTATATTTTTTCAAATTTCGGTTCATGGAGCTAATAGTTCTAGAAAAATACCGCTATAAATTCAATAAGCAGTTAAATAGTGACTCCTATCATGAAAATTATCAGAGGTGATACCATCAGAAATTCTGATGTTATCATTATAACAAACAATTTTTGTACATGTTTATATAAAAAATAATAAAGATCGGAATTATCGTAATTTTAAATTGACTTACAGATATTATAAATAGAAAGTTATTCATTGACAATAAAAAATTCTAGCATCATCATTTTAACGAACAATAAATAATTTGTAAAATTAGCTCATATAAGTATTATAAATAGAAATAAATTCAGGAACCATCTATATCCTAATAACAGGATTCTAACATTATTTTTAAATTGTCTCAAAGGCATATTATAAATATCAATGTCCATAAACTATTTATTTGCAGTATTCAAGATTCTATCAAATGGAGATCTAAACCTTACAAAAGATCAGAAACATTTTTCTCATTAAATTGCATATTTTTTATACGTTCTTATAAGTTCGATTTATCGGTTTTGATACAAAAATATTATATAATCGTTATGATTATGGAAACATATAGCTTGATGAGAAGATTCAATTTAATCATAGCTTATCCTTATCACTATTGGATTATAATGATTATACGCTCAATATTTATTACATCGTGTAACGTAATTTATTCCATTTCTAATAATTGTTAAAATCAATTAATCAATAAGCTCGATTTGACAACAGTGTATGGTATGATTTACTCCATGAATATATTATTTTATTTCACACCTATTAGATGGATTAGTTGAATCAACTCACTTGAGGTAAATCGGTAAGATTCTCGTTGAGCTTGTATGATATTCATCTAACCTGTATAAATAAAGCAAAATTTATTCCGGTCTTTGTGTTGTGTTAGTCACTCAAGAGTCATATCATTAATTATAGCTTCACAGGCTCGTAAGAATTAATATTTTTACTGTTTGCATATTTTTTAAAATTTCGGTTCATGGAGTTAGTAATTCTTGAAAAATACCGCTATAAATTTCATAAGCAGTTAAATAGTAACTCTTGTTATGGAAACTATGAAAGATGATATAGTGGAAATGGACTATGGAATAAGTGTTATTTATTTATCGAGCATAACGCATTTGATTGATTTCAATCAATATTCTAAGCCAGTATGCACGGTTTTATTACTTTACCTAGTATTTTAATGAATACAGAACATTTTGTAATCATAATATAAATTCAAAACATGGAGCGTCACAGAGAATTAAATGTACCTATTTAAGTCTTATCGAGTACCTAGGGAAGTAGATATACTAAGACTTATAATAAATAATTTATTGAAGTTTCTCAACTTCGTTGTGGTAGTTTTACTGGCTCAATGAGACGTTCAATAATCTATGAGCAAGACTATTAAATGGAGTTATTTCTTCCACCTATTATCCCTTCAGTGATCAATACATTTTCTAACTTGTTTCCTAAATTTGCAATGCAACCAGTTTATAGATGTAAGAAACCGTTTACGCAACACCTTTGATAAAGTTTCCGTCTTCGACAAATCCGGGATTCACAGAATCGATTGAGAGTCGAGTTCAAAATGTCATGTGGTATATTTGTACTCGGCATAAAGAACATTTTGCCCATATAAAGAAAAATAATGGTGTAAAATCAGCTTTACCCGAACGTACCTATTTTGAATACAGGTCACACTATTTCTCAAGAAAGTTCATCACTTTTAAAACACAGTACGGACAAATATCTAGATTATTTAGTAGGGATGGAAATGTGTTAACGGAAAAGCAATTTACCGAATTCCAATTTACCTCCTGCTGAGGGTAACCTCTTGTTTGCATTATTATCCCCAAATAGTATCTAAACTGGCACGTTTTGATCTATAATTCAGTTTACTCGGATGATGGTTACTTGGTAGCCGAAAGGTCCTCAGTACTTTAAGAGTATATTTAGTGGATAAGGGCGATTATTTCTTATTTACAGTACAACTAATGTTATTTGGAATTTATTATTTTCAACAATTAGAAGTATTCATCACCATGTGTGTTAACAAGCACAATATCATTTATATTTCATTAAATATTCCATAAAATAATGTAAGAATTCTGTATAATTATACAATTATTATTGTTCCGTCCCTCGATAAATATCATTTTCAAATCTTGGTACTTTCAAAGCATGAGTTTCGAGCGTATATTGAATGATATGCGCTTATTGAAAACCGTTTTAGTCTGGATATCATTTAATTACCTTCCTGAATATATAAATTACTCAATCTACGGCAACCTTCATGAAAAATCCGTGCTCAACATTCACGGTAGGTAGGCGAATTAATGTAACTCCCATTTTAAAGAACAAAAGGCTATATTGGTTTCAAAATATAACACCGATACCAAATATCAAGTTACAGGCAAGCTTTATAACGTTATATTCATATAACGGGTGTCATTTTACACGCAACACGGCTAGATGTGTTACACCTGAAAAACGTCCTCAGGTGTTCTGTGGATATTCTATCGCGTTCCTAAAGTCCGCAACGGAAATATTGTTACTGAGGTCTTCCTGTTAGATGAAGGGTCCTCGGGAGTTTAGGTACTCAGGTATATATGCAAGTTCAGTTTCTATTAAATATTAGATGCATCCCATTCTAAATTTGGATCTAGACTCAGGACTAAATATTTTATCTCAGTGTCAGTAGCTATTTTAATTTTACAGTAACAATTATAACAGTACTTGAACTACCGGGATATCAAAAATTATCTTGGTCAAGGGTGGTTGTGGAATCTAAAACGTGTGTCTTACTTTACGTTTGAAATAATTATGTCACTGTCACACTGACATCATCAATAACCTACAAATTTCATACCTATTTATTTCAGTTGTAAAACAATAATGAACTACAAATTGAAAATTATCTTGGTCAAGGGTGGTTGTGGAATCTAAAACGTGTGTCTTACTTTACGTTTGAAATAATTATGTCACTGTCACACTGACATCATCAATAACCTACAAATTTCATACCTATTTATTTCAGTTGTAAAACAATAATGAACTACAAATTGAAAATTATCTTGGTCAAGGGTGGTTGTGGAATCTAAAACGTGTGTCTTACTTTACGTTTGAAATAATTATGTCACTGTCACACTGACATCATCAATAACCTACAAATTTCATACCTATTTATTTCAGTTGTAAAACAATAATGAACTACAAATTGAAAATTATCTTGGTCAAGGGTGGTTGTGGAATGAAAAACGTGTGTCTTACTTCAAATTTTTGAATATGTTTTGTTGTGTCAGAATCTGTTAAGTCATTGTGCTGAAATTTTCTAATCCAGTTTTTGAATCATGCCTCTTACCTCACAGCACAAAATTTTCATGATTGAAGCCTATTTTCGAACGGGTGCGCTAGTTAATAGAAATTGGCAATACAGTCAACGTTTGTGTTTGGACAATTTTCGAGAACTTCCCAAACGTGGCAATATTACCGGACAATTTTTATGGGTGTCTTACAAATTGTGTTGAAGTGTTTCGCGAAATTGTTTGAAAATTATGGACTATTTTATATTTCCTTACTAAAAAACAAGGTTTCGCAACTTCGGTAAATAATTTGCAAGAACTTCAACAAAGAATAGTTCAGCAATGTGTAACCAAACAAAACGGGGAGCATTTCCAACAATTACTGTAATTTAGATTTTCTTATTACTAAAACCGTTATTTCATAATTTGTAGTTCAATATTGTTTTACAACTGAAATTATTAGGTATGAAATTTGTAGGTTATTGATGATGTCAGTGTGACAGTGAAATAATTATTTCAAATGTAAAGTAAGACACACGTTTTAGATTCCACAACCACCCTTGACCAAGATAATTTTTGATATCCCGGTATATTGATCACAAAAATGGATTATAACATCCTTCAATACCGGTAAAATATGACATTTTGTTTTTGACAAATTGAGAGTTAACAGGCTTATGTTTCGCCAATTCATTAATGTTTTTATGCAAATGTAATCTTTATATCTAACTTCTGACCAAGTTTACCTTTTAACTGTCTCTACTGTAACATCTGCAAAGGACATTATGTCTCTATCAAGGTTCAGGTTTAAGAGAACGGTTCCTTGAGGTATACCGAATTTTACGATTTCACAGTCACTATTCCGATTGTTCACTCATACATAATACTGTTTACGATCAATCGTATACATTTTCAACAATTTCTACAGTTTTTCCCTAAAACCATTGCATTTAAGTGTAGGAGTCTCATATTTATTTTCTCCTGAAAAATGATTATTTTTCGAAAAAAATTCATATTTAGACCAAACCGAGGATCAATCCTGCATTTGCAATCACTTTAGTACGTAGTCGTTTTCTGCTTGGACTTGCAACTGCTTCATCTCTCGACTTTTGAGACATCCGGTTGTAAAGTTGCAACAACTCAGTCTCTGACGGCACTAAATTACTAACTATAACGTAATTTGTTTATCATCGTGAACATGAGGGTGTACCTACTATTGCTAACTAGAACGCATTAACATTTCTTTCAGAACAATGACTTTTTATTTTCGAAATTTTGGAGCCTAAGCAAAAAGTAAATTCGACTAGCACAGCAAGAATTGGACCTCTATGCGTCTACTTAATGGAGAATTTTGCATATAGATCTTGGTCTAACTCCTCACAAATTCCAGTTAGTACATATTAGAGGCAACGGACCATCCTTGGCGTTGGGTGTTTGATGAGTGAGCTAAATTTCAAATGCAAGTTGACCCATTATTTCATCGCGAAATGTGGTTTAGCGATGAGATTCATTCGTGACTCGATGGCTATGTCTACAAGCAAAAATGTCGCACTTGGCCTGAAGAAACTAGCCCGATTGTCTGTGCTCTATGGGCAAGGGAAGACATGGAACCGTACTTCTGTAAAAACGATCCCAATCAACGTGTTTTCACCACTGGAGAAAGCTACAGAGCTATCATAAGATACCATTTTGTTCCCCAATTGGATGGTATCAACAAAAATTGCCTGGAGTGCCGCTAGAAAAGTAATGTCAATTTTCTTGTGGAAAAACTGGGAATGTTTCAAGTTTTTCCATTTGCTCAAATTAATTTTGAAGTAAAGCCTTCAATCAAAAAAATACAAGAGATCAAAGTCATAGATAATTTGAATACGTGTCGGATGAACCAAGTAAAGTCGTTTGAAAGTTATGGGCCCGAGATAAGGCCCTATTTTGTTTTTTTGCGCTGAGCCTAAAATTGGGCCCGCTACAGGCTCAAATACGTTTACATGAAAACTTCTACTAAGTCAAAATTGATCTACAATAGCTCAAAATACGCGTATTGAAGAGCTCTAACAGTTTCCCAAATTAAAATTTCTGTCGAATTCACTATAACCTCAAAATTCCCCCAATTTTTTGAGGTCAAAAATTCTCAAAGTCCGGACAAAATTCGGCATTTATAGCAAAATGTAATTCAACAGTTTTTTTTAGATAGTATTTGTCAAAATCTACAAAATGCATTTTGTTTTGAGTCAAAATATGCATTTTTCAGCGTGCAATCGCAATTTTATGGTTTTTCGCGAAATTCAAATTTTGCCGCCAACAAGAAATTTTAAAAAAATCCAGTGAAAAGTAGAATTGAAATGCCAACTTTCCACGCAAACATGACATTGATCTCCTGTGTTTGTTTGATTAGAGACTTTATTCCAAAATTGATCCAAATAAATGAAAAAGCCGGAAAATGTCCACTTTTTTTTAGACAAATGGCCATAACTCTTCTGGAGGCATTTTCTGATGAATTAAAAGTGCTTCTATTCATTAATATGTAAAGGAAAAAAACGAATTTGATCATAATCCAGCCATATCACAATTTGCGGAATTCTCAGGGGATTCGGTCGACCATGCGACTGGACTATAATAGTCGAGGATATATAGAAGAAAAATCGCCCCAATCTCAACAAAAAATTCTGGTCAACGGAATTCAATGAATGAGGCGTGAATCGACGTGTAATTATGTCTAAAAAAGTCTAGTAGTAAGCGTTTGGGGGACTTACTTACTTGCATTGCTGCGCTCAAAAATGCATGTAAAAGATGCATTTTCCAAAAGTTATTTTTTCAATTTGTGAAAACTAGAACAATAATCAGTAAAATCAGCTCAAATTCTCTTCTCGGGGGGTTTTTGGGGTCGCTGAACACGATTTTGATGTCCACAAAATGTCACGCTACACCTGGTGCGCGACACCCGGGTCGCCTACCTCATCTTCGAGGATTAATATTAAAAATGCACGAATTGCTTTAAATTTTGTTACTCGAGGGTTTTTGGGGTCACTGAACACGAATTCGATGTTCAAAAAATGCTACAGTGCACCTGGTGCGCGTGACACCCGGATCGTCTACCTCTTCTACGAGGATTAATTAAAAAAATTCCCGCGCTAGATTATAACATACGTTGCAGTGTAGTCCCAGTTATTTCTAGAATTAATCTTCGAAGAAGAGTTAGACGACGCGGGTCAGGTGTCACGCACACCAGGTGCACCGTAGCATTTTTTGGACATCGAATTCGTGTTCAGCTAACACAAAAACCCCGAGAAGAGAAATTGGGCTGATTTTACTGATTACTGTTCTAGTTTTCACAAATTGAAAAAATACCTTTTGGAAAATGCATCTTTTACATGCATTTTTGAGTGCAGCAATGCAAGTGAGCCACACCCCCAAGCGGTTACTAGTAGACTTTTTTTAGCCGTAATTCCACGTCGATTCATTTAATTCCGTTGACCAGCATTTTTTTTCTTGATTTTTCACTATATTTCCTCGACTATAATTCTAAATGGAAGTTATCTCTATCTGAGATATTAACTTATCTATCTATCATAGAGTTATTTGGTACTAACTTGTCTGATTGCGGGTGTAAAGAAGTATTGTTGTTGGTGTAAAGAAATGTGTTGTGTTGTATATGTGAAATGGTTAGATCTAAAAAAATCCAAAGATTTGTTTTCTGTCTCTAAGGTGAATTCTATATTAGGATGTAAATTGTTAATGTATGCAAGAAATGAATTTATTTGCGGGGTACTGCCTGTAAAACAAGCGATTACGTCGGGCACTGAAATTTTGAATTTAATATTTGATTTGAAAGTTAAAATTGAATAGTAATGAATTAGGTGATTATCGTTTGGAGCCTCATGAGTACAATATCTCTCGTTATTAAAGTTTCATGATGATTCGTAGGAAAGCCATAGTCAATTACATTGAACCGTTGCTATTACACAATAAATTCCATGTCATTAACAACATCTTGTAAAAATTAAAAATGTCTGCTTATCCAATTATTTGGGTCTCTATTTAATTGAAGCAGCTAATGCGTTATAAATAATTGGTCATGTCTAATTTCGATGCGCTTTTTAATATCCGCTATTGTGCGTTGTGAATAGCTGGCTTATCCGCAGCGGCGCAGAATCTACCGGAATCGATGTATAAACTGTGAGTGTTTTTTACGCCGTCTCAATAAATAATTCATCTGGAGCAAGTCTTAAAAGATCTCCGAATCGATAGCAACATGACTAGTGTAAGAGCAACGGCGTCTCGGCTCTTATTAACATAATGCCAACTATAACATTCTTCAGATGCTATTTGAGATACCACCTTGCTTCTGCGAATAAATTCGATTAATAGGATGACATACAATCAAACGATATAGTCAGTAAATTAGTGAAATGGACATTGCGCGAATACTTGGACTCGAAAAATTATAGATATTCAATGGAGTGGCCGTATGTCCAAATATGAAACATACTACGCATTTTAAATGGCAATCTTACGTGTTTCTACTACTAATTTATTCAAGCCCATAGCTCCCTATTCACTTTTTTCCCACCAAGGAATGGATATGATAATTCAATGAGAAATTGTGTTTAAAACATTTGTCAATATAATGAATAATATGGTATCAGACAAATCAGTGGAGAAATATTAGACTGGTTCACTTCCAAATCATTTAGATCTACGAATTCTTTGTTTGGGTAGAACTGATAAGATCACTATGGTATTCTAGGGGTGCTCACTCTTTTTCTCTACCACTCGTTATTCAGTTGTTCTAAAACTGTGAATCCCGAAGCTGTTTTAAATTCAATAAATAATTCTACTATCTATTACTCAAGTTCTCATTCATTTATCACCTACTATAAAATACATTTCATTGTTTCACAATGTAAAAAGGGATCATTTTAGTAAAGATGAATCAAATTAAGTCATTGAATTCCGCTTGGAGGTTCAGGATAGTCAGACTTGGCCGTTCTGTTTAAGTAATCACACATTTATTGACCAAATTCAATTACTGGAACTGTTAAAGAAAAAAAATCCCAATCGAGAGCTGTCACGAGAAATTGTTCTTTGGGGGGTCGAAAAACACTTTCATTTCATTCAAAGTAACATGTGAAACCTCCGCAATGCCTTCCTTTGTTGTAACAGCTCATTATTCGATGTTGACTTGGGCTCGAAGAGCACCTGAACGGGTGTTATGAATGATAAGTCATTATCTTTCCAGATAAGATTTTTGTCTTCATAGTGTAATGCAGTCAAATTGGTATAAGAAAAATACGAGCAGTCACCGAGCACTGCTGACAGAAGTGAAAACTGTCATTATGAAGTAACCAATTTATTTTAGGAATTTCATCCAAATTCGTATGATTTCACCAGTATCATCTCTTTCTACATGACACAATTTTCCGACTGTGCCATTGGACAATCCATCCCCAACATCTATGTTATTAGTTATCATGTATGGTCGGTTAAGAACTAAAATTAACTTGTATGGTAATCCACCTGTATCATCGGTTCTCATTTTATGCAACTTCTGCATGACGAAATTTTGTTGCTCATCATTATGACAACCAACTAAGAAACCCGATGCCACAGATACTATTGTCTACGGAGTTTAGTATGGAGTTGTTATAGTCGTTGTATCATACGAAATTACAATTTTATTATTTTTAAATGAAAATTAATATAATTAGTTTCTCTTCAGTTTTCACAACTGTCAGCATTTCAATCAACAATTATATAAATTTTTATATTTAATATTAAAAAACGTATAATGGGCGGTATAATCCCTGTAAAGAGTATGAATGTAACCCGATAGTCATTATAATAAATTCACGTTATTTCATTCTCAAATCATATTATTTATTGATATTTACATCGATGTAAATGAAAGTAATGTTAAACAGCATTCGTCCGAATTGAAGATGTCTACGGATGGTGGTAAAAGAAAAGATCTTCAATTCGGACCAATGAACAAATAATCTAAAAAGAAACGCAAAATGTAAACATATAAGCATTTCCATCAAATGTCAGTATGCTCATGAATTACACCACAAATAATTATTTGAAATAAAATTTTGTACCTTCGTATTAGTAGTATTGGAAAAAACATCAAGAGGATACTTACTATTATATTTGATGCAACATTCGAACAATGAAAATAATAAACTAGATATAAAACAACGTCATCAATGTGTAGTACACATGCAAAAGTTCTCACTTATACACATCACTAATGTTATATTCTTATGACAAGAATTATATTCACAATATTTAAAACCTTGCACGTAGATACGATACTAAGTACACAATGTACAATTAATGAATTCAATAAAAATATAACTTCCGTCTGCACGAATACCGAGGATTGAGTAAACGAATAACGTCGAGTATCCAACTCAGATATGCACACGTGTGTAAGTATAGAGAGAGACTGCCTGACGCCTGACCCAAGTAGTTGCGCACGCAGCAGTATATAATACCTAATATATATAGCTACTGCGTGACGGCACGTGACGGACCCATGGATTTATCCCCCATCTAAAATAGCTCAACGAGCCTAAAGAAGTTTTCACTCCAAAAGTTTTCACTTCAATAAACCTTGGGATATGGATCTATTTTGATGGGACAAAACGCATTCTCTTCAGAATGTCATCAGTAAAAAGTTGGCCACAAATAAAGTTGCGCAAAATATTCATATTGTTGTAAACAATAAATAAACAATTTAATCAGCTCATTTTTGGGATTACATAAAAAAGGTTAAATTTGACCATTTTTGATCGAGTAAAGACTATTTTTTTGTTATAAACGATTTTCTTATTAGCAAAATAGATGAATTCCCAAGGATTTACACGTCCAATACCCATTTGACTGTACTAGTGTTACTGATACACAAACTTTGTATGTTCTCGGAGGTGAATCTGTTATGGTTCCGGGAGCAACTTTTCCATTGTAAATCATAGGAAGTAGTCTATTGTTGCTGATCTTGAATTATCGAGTGAAACCGATGCAAGATTTGGATTTTTGCTGCTTATTAAAACAATAAAACACTAACATTATATAAATACTAAACGTGACTATAATAGTTCCGACGACTATCGTGTCGTCTTCAAAACCATACAAATGTTTCAAATAATATATTCGGAGATCTTAAGATATTTGGGTATAGTCAAATATAAGCTAAAAGTGAGTGGAGTCTCAGTTTGGATATGGAGAAACAAATGACATGACCGGAATTGAATAATTGGAATAGGATAATAGGGTAAAGTTAATTCGGAAATTTTAATGCCGACATAATAGCATGTAGGTACAAGATACAACTATCGCTAATTCGGGGCCTGCCTTCATATGATCGATTTCATTCTGCCATTCATTTTAGCATCTCAAAATGAGTGATGAGTAAATAATTGATCAGTTCTTCCAAACCACTCGGCTGTATTCGCAACTTCGTTTCATTCTGTCATCGAATTTGGAATTCCAATTTGTATAGAAATTAGATATCGTGTGTGTGCTTCAAAGGAGATGATGTGAAAATATTTTATCACAATTGACACAAGATTCTAGGAAAATAATTTTATGTAAATACACGGGTAGCAAATGAATTGCAAATAAAAAATATTCCGTGCTCGCATATTATGACCTATCTGGGCAGTGTTAATAGAACTAACAAAGGGTTATACTATTCAACATTTATATCCTATACCATATCTCCGCAAATATTTGGCATAGTATGAAGAATATATTATTCACAAGCATTTTTCCAGAATTTTTTAATCATTTTTATCTGTATTAATCTAAAAATACGGCTATTACAGTATCACCGCATTTCGCTAGTGTTGTTCGAATGAGAAAATTAATATTCTCAATTGCTTTTTATTAACGCATAGGTATTAATAGATTATTAGATTGTAGTATTATAAGTAGTCTTAAAGTTATTTAGCAAGATAAATTTAGTCACAGCTAGTCGTAGATATTGATAGTATCTAGTCAACAATTGTGAAGACAGTAACTAAACGTATAAGTGTTACAATAAACCATAGCTCAGTAAATAAGCCGGTAAAAAGTCTAAAAATGGGGAAGTAGCTCGGATTTCAAAAAGTCTTTTTGCATCGTGTTACTTGGACCCCCAGGAGTATTCATCACATTTAACCCTTTTACGGGAGGCCAAAATGACGAAGTTGGAGGTGGCTGAAGCCCCCAAATTGCTCCCGAAATTCGGCATTGAAAAAAAAATTTTATGACAATTTTAGCTTGAAAATCTGTACTCGAAGGTTTTCGAGGTCGCTGATCACGAATCCGAGGTCCTATTTTGGAAATTCGATATGGCGGACCGGAAGTCTAACTATTTTCCATAAAAAAATTTTAAATAGACATTTTTCCTCTAAAAAATATATTTGGGGGTTTTCGGGGTCGCTGATTACAAATCTGAGGTCTAATTAGGTGAATTCAAAATAAAGGACCGGTAATAGAGTCATTTTCTTACGAAAATCCTGTGATCAGCGACCTCGAAAACCCCCCGAGTAGAGATTTTCAAGGCAAAATTGTCATTAAATGTTTCTCTTCGGAAGCTCAATTTTGAGGCAATTTTCAAATTCGATCTACTTCCCCACTTTTACACGTAGCCCGGCTTATTTACTGAACTACCAATAAATTCACTCATGATATAATTCCTCCTCTTCCGATCAACCACTAATACCTAACCACGAAATTCCAATAATATGCCATAAGCAAGATTGAAATTTTGATTGTTCAATCGGAAAAATGAAGGTTCTGTAATCTAGAAAATCATTGAACACTTTCAATTGTACAAAAACATGAAAGATTATTTCTAATAATTCACCTAACTCTAGTTTTGTTTTATGGTGTACAGTGTGTTCAATGTAAGGATTTCTATCATGGGGATACAATTTCTAATACCATTTTTGATTTTCAGGTAAGTTTGGAACCAAAACGAATTTCCTGATTTCCTATTTTACTTTTTCTGGTGTTATAGTCAGAGATGGAACAAAATATAATAAACTGTGATCAATCGATCACTGACTTCCCTCACTTATGTTATCAAAATAACTATCGGACATGTCTGCGTGTCAAATGTATGACTGTAGGGAGAAGAAATCAGAAATGATTTAGAAATAACCAATGAAAGACGTTAAATGTTACGTTCAAATTTTATTCAAATTCAACACTATGTTTTATACACACCTGCTACCAGAATAAGTTCCGCAATTATTCACACCACTGTAATGAAACCTTGCTTTCTACTGACACCTGCTGTCACATGAACTATCGAAATTCGCCACAGAGTGAATACATAAAATAGACTGTTACGTCACATCGATGACTGTAATTGAATTTTAATATGAGCATTTCGGACACTTCTGCAGGTTAAATATGTGAGTGTGATATATATTTATAACCAAAAAAGCACTATTGTCATTAGTATGGTTCAATGAAATGCTATGAATCTATTCGAAAAACTGAAGATGGATGTCAAAAATACCACTTGAATCGGGGCTATCTCGCCCAAAACTATTACAGATCCTATTTTCACTACTTTAGAGCGATTCCACGCACAGACATCTCAAAAATAGTCCAGATCCGATTACAATATTTTTCATTCTTATACTTATACTATACTTATGTATCACATGTAACGGATCGATCATTTTTTAGATCAGTTTCTGTACCTACTCAAGAGTTTTGGAAGAATATTTAAGTTCAAGCCTGTATTGAAGAAACATTTATGGGCAGACGAATGCTAATGAACATCAAATTGGGAGTAGATATTTTTTCAATAATAATAATTGTCGAAACAATCTAACAATTAACGAACTATGAATTATCTTGAATAGTAGACTTCCTAGGACATCCAATCTTCAAGGTTCTTGACTTTGGGATGGATTCCACTACAGCTGGCATCTTCCGGGCCGGGTTGAGGGTTGCACTGAAACAGGTCCTTCGGTTTTTGTATTGATTGTGTGAAGATTTCAAGCTACGTAGTTCCTGCCTCTGTTCCGGTGGTTGCTGCTCTGGAATTTGACCACGCCGTAGTGTGATAATGTGCGAAGTGGTATTTTCAGGGATGGATTTCCAAATGTTGGGAAGATGAGACTCAGGATTTTACCTTCTCAACATTTGGGAACCCATCCTTGAATATTTCATTTCCCACATAATCACACAACGGCGGGTTCCAGTACCAGAGCAGAGTCAACCGCAGAAAGTAAGGCGTTGAATATTCACACTATAAATACCGTTACACAAACTACAAGGATACAAGGACGACTTCCAGTTTCTGTCCTGGAAATGCCACCTGCGAAACATCATCATCGAGCGGTGTTCCTATGACGCGGAGTAGATCCTGAAGGCAAGAATTTTGAAGATTAGCTGTCTTTGGAAGTCTTCAAGATAATGTATCGTTCCTTAATTTTTTGCCTTGGTTCCAACGTAATAATGTGTTCAAAAAAAATGTCTCCAACTTTTCATAATCCTTAACCATCAAGATTTCACTAATACCGCGCCGTACACTTTTCTAAACATCTTGATGAATATTGAAACATAATCTGCCAATCCGATTTGATGAATACATCAACGAGTGTCAATTGAAAACTGTCTCAAATAATTATATAAGAAAACGAAGCCGTGTTCGAAAAATAAGTTGATGATGATTGAATTAAGAAGAAACGTCGGTTATTAAAATTGCAATTTGAACACGAAAACTCATAAAAAGTCACCCCGATGAAGTGTTTTCTACTTTGTTCATACCGTAACAATAGCAAAAAATAAAATAGGAAAACAAGAAATACGATTTTTCCAAAATTACTCGAAGATAAAATGATATTGGGAATTGTATTCTTCAATATGAATGGCCCTTTAGTTGCCCAACTTTTTCCCTGATTATCCAAAATTACAGAGTACGAATTTCTATAGTTTTAATAAAAAAATGTATTTGTAATAAGTTTTCACAATTTTCGATTTCAATAAACAAAATGTTTCACCACACGGTGGCTTTATCAGTTAATGGTTCTAGGTTCTACAATTTATCACAAGTTTCACACTCTACCTTGTATACTCCTGATTCTTAATCTTTTTTATTCTTATCTTTGTTGTTTTTAATATATTTGCCTACCTTGTTATTTGTTCCAAAATATGTGGTAACATTGTGTTTTATAAGTGAATTGCATACATTATCAGAAAGTTTACCAACATACATTATTGATCCATAATTATTATGAGTCTTAACTGTACTAGGGTAAACAACAAAGAAGATTTAAGAGCTGTAAACCATATTAAATAAACTGATTAAACAACTTAGAGAAAATTGAAATTAATAAGTTTAAAAATAGAGGAAACCTTTTAAATGATCAGAGAGACTTTACCAATTCTCCAATATTAAATTTATTTGTAAGTAACTTTTATCCTACTGTACACGTACCTCACTCATTTCCTCCTTCTTAATCTCAATTTTAATATTTAAGGAAACAACCATAGTTTGTAGAACCATTGTTTGATAAAGCCGTCGTGTGGTAAAACATGTCACGCTTTGTTCAATAAAAACGAAGTTTGTTAAAATTTATCACAAGTGTATTTTTTATTAAAACTATGGATATGAATTTTCAACAAGTAAGCACTAAAACCATCCAAAGTACGAATTTCCAGCTATTTATACATATTTGTATGTTCCCATTAAGTCTGAACTTTACATGACCCGTTTAATACAGTTAAAGAAATTCCGCGAATACATAATTTTGATGACCACTTTATCCATTTCCGTTTCCAATAAATACCT
The DNA here is from genome assembly GCA_958510875.1 of Endomychus coccineus. Classification (NCBI taxonomy): domain Eukaryota; kingdom Metazoa; phylum Arthropoda; class Insecta; order Coleoptera; family Endomychidae; genus Endomychus; species Endomychus coccineus. The sequence goes on along the minus strand of OY294068.1, from coordinate 59,740,338 downwards.
ATCGTTTTTTTTTTGTTTATAGAGAAGATGTGTGAGTCTTCTTCAGTTATTACTTAGCTGATCAACATGACAGAACTACGTCACATACTTTCTTGATTAAGCTATTCAGACTAGAGACTATCATCTATTTGTAGATAATGTATTTAACCCAACAAACAGTCTTTGTGAAGTTATTTATGAAGAATTAGAGGGAGAAGTTTTTACTGAATCACGAATCGATTCATAATGAAAGTGGATAGTTTGCTTAGTGATTGGAGTGGGGTGTTGCTAAACCATTGATTAAAGTATTACGCTAATCAATCCCTAAACTATTGAGAGTGAAATCGTAGGCAGCCAATCTCTACTCGGGTCTAATATCGTTAGACTATAGGTACAATTAAATTACTTCAGCTTTGATTTTAGAAGGTGTGGCTTGTTTTCGCGATCGGTTGCTAGTATTATCTACACATAACTTGGTTGAAATCATAACTGAAATTATACCATTATATCTAATTGATAAACGGTATAATTGGTATCGCGATAACATGAAATAAATATAATATGGCCAAAAACAATCTTAAGTATAATTTTATATAATAAATCAGTTCTGATGGTATTCTATCATTTGCTATTTGTCGAAAGCTTATTATGTACGCATTATACAATATTTAGTTTTATTATTACAAGAGCATAGAAAATAATCGATTATACTTCCAAGTCATGATACCTATATTCTGCGTTTTAAGGATATACTTCGAGTAAGGTTAGTATAATTGAATATTTTATATTTTCATTTGCTTGAGTGGTATTCGTTACGATTATATAATGAATAGAACGATAATAATAAATTGTTATATTTATCATTTATTTTGTATTAATATTGAACGTATTGTAAGTAATAATTGCAACATTGTTATCTGTCGATGAGCTTCAACTACCTATATTGGTAGTGCACGGCAGGGTTCTGTTCCTCATTTTTTACAACGATGTTAAAATGATGCTTAACTTTAGGTATGGTTTGAGACTCACTTGAAGAATGGCCAATAATTTGAATAACTATTTGTAAGTTAGCTCCACATTTTGTTGAATTGCTTACAGCGGAGGAACGATTTGAATGTTTGGTTATTTTTACCTTCTTGATATTAATCCCAATAATTTTCCTGCCTAGATTTGTCCACTTACTGAGTTGGTTAATACCCATTGGACAATTTTTGTACCAAATGCTCGCGTTTTTCCAATCCGGATTTGGAGTTAAGAACAAAAGATTCCTTTTGATATTTGGTGTTCTTTACCTTAATATCTTCAGTAGTAGACGCACTGTACACTTGTGTTGACATTCTTTGTTCTATGTTAACAATTTAATTGCAGTGGTATGTTTTCCTCCGCCCTTCTTTTAAGAGAATGTGATGTATTCAGTAAGTCCTGAAGTTCACCATACATGTTGACTTCGCTCTTGAAAAATTTCACCAGGCAGAAGGTTGCTTCGTTGCTTCGCCACGCGGGCTCGACGTCAGAAATCTGGTAGAACTTTTTTGTAAATCATCTGGTGAGTTTTCGTTATAGTTTTCAATAATCTTGCTGATCTCTCTAGTTGTCAGAGCTGCAGAACTGTATTTTTTTTCGTCTGGTAGCGCTTGTAGCACTCTTCTTTTGGCCGCACGTGTCTTTCTGGCATTCTCAAAAACCAAGTATTTGAATGGGTCTATTTTCTGATTAAAATCAATAAAGCTTTTTTTCTGGAGAAGCTTTGCGGAAATATGTCAAACAGTCTTCACAACTCCTTCCTTATCATCGTTGCCATTAGCCCGCTTCATGTTGAAAGCTCAATCTTTGAGAATATTTGCCAAGTGTTCGAAGTCTGCTCAAGAAATTCATATTTTCGCTCTTCACAAAATGTCAAAAATTGCTTCCAAATGCATTTGTGCGTTTCAACCATGTTTGCAGGTGTTCAAGATTCAATTTATTTTTAAATCTGAAGCCTTTCTGAAACGATTCATTGCGATTTTAATTGCAGTTTGTTAATAATACCTTTGTTATTATGACAGTTATTGAATCATGGCTTTTGATTTAAATAAGTATCCATCATTTTTGCATTGTATGGATGGACCCTGATACGGCGTCAGAAATTCATTTTGGTTCTTGCCATATAAAGTCTCCCAAAATTCAATAAGATTCGGTGGTGGCTCTAACAATTTGGAGGTGATACCCTATTTTTACCTTCATTGACTATTATTATTGTAAATTGTCATAACGCGTTATTGAGCTCAGGCAAATTGCCAGCTAAAATATCATCAAAGAATCATATATTCTGAATTACTTGATCTATACAATCAAGGTTTCGTTCGAGATACATTGAAAAATCACACGTATCAGACCATAATAAAACATATATATAATGTTTAATCTGTGAATGAAAAAATTAAAAGAAGATATGTTGTGTTATAAAAACACTCCAATTTATTAGGCTCGCGAATAAACGTTTAAATTTTATGGTCGTAGCTGAGAAAATGCAGCGAACCAACTGGATCCAGAACTGGTCAAATTATACAATATCTATTCCTTATGCCCACTGACAGGTAGGTACTGTAAAACCAGATTAATTAAAACAAATACCTGCGATACCATTATGAGAAAAAGAAACTCATAATAGTTCTTTATAGAAAGTTGTATATATAGAATACACATTCCTATCGGTTATGACAACTACTAAAGCCAACTAGTTGAATAAGGAAGGATTCGCCTTATCGACAAGACAAATCTCATACCTACCATTGTTTTATTATATCGGAATAGGCATAAACATTCTTCATGTCAGGTATCAATGGATGACTCTATGAATCGCTAGAGGACATGTCATGCCTGTTCTGTGTGCCAATTAGCAACTTTACCACGTTGTACAACGATACAACACTGTATATCTGATAATAACGAATTAACAACATTATTCCTATTGTGTACTATTGTCTGTGTTTATCAATGACGGGTTTCGTTACTCGGATGATTTATCGAGATCGACGAGCCTTACAAAATTTCGCATGGATCGAAAATGAAAGTACTGTTCCGTTGTATAATGTATGCTTGTCAAGTGTCATGCGTTTCGAACTGAAATAGCCAGTACTAGCAATATAAATGATTGAACAATAAACAATCGTGCATCAATGGATGTACTTCAATTCATGCTACATGCTCCCCTTCTAGATAAAATTGGTTTCTTTCTAATTCCCTCACTATATGTTCCTACATAAGAGTAAGGTAATTGACTTAAAGGCATATTTGCGGATTTAATCCATCATACTATTTTTGAGGTAATGTCTGTGGACACAATTACTCCATTCCTATTGGTAGTACGAATTTGATAGAGCTGATTTTTTCCAGGAGAAGAAGGAAAATAGCCAAGCCCGGGCTACATAAACTTTTCAATACAACCCTAACGCTATCGTGGATGGCTAGATATCTAGGTATAATCTTCGACAGCAAGCTTAGGTACATGAGGATCTCATCTCACAACGAGATGTAAACCAGCAAATATCGCCCTCTAGTATTAACGACGGACTAACAGAAAACAAGGGGACTATTTCCTAAGATCGCACTATGACTTTCCACGGTAGTCGTTAGATCCATAATAACATATAGGCACTGATCTGGAGGCGCATAGCCAGAGAGAAGACCTCAATGACACAACCGAATAAGTTATAAGAAACCAATGCGTAACAGCGATAGGAGCAATACCTTTGCCTAAAACAACTACAAAATAATGTAGATTAGGTGACTATAGCTAAATTCAATCGGGCTTCGGCTTGAATGAAGTAAGGAAGGCAAACACAGTTACCAAGCGGTGAAAATGATACATTCCTTGGTTTTCTGAAATTGATAACATGTCACCTCACTCTGTCTTTTTAGAGTATCAATATTGATATGGGTCATTGATGGAGAAAAGAGGAAATACAGATTTTCACTAATTGCTCTATCAGTAAAATGGAAACAGGTAGGGCTATTTACTCTAAAGATCTAAATCTGTTCCTTACGTAAACCATAGGAAAATACGTAATGGTACTCCATTCAGAAAGCTGTGTCATGAACCCTAAGTCCAGTGGCAAATACTAACAAGATTAAACTGCGTTGGGTGAAGGAACACGTCATAACAAGGCAATCATAAGGCATAAGGGTTCCGCCAAGGGAAATCCAGAGGGAATAACAACAACCCAGCCAACACTACAGAGTCCATATTGGGGGGAACTCTGATCGAGCATGTCCAGTATTAGCGAGACCACTAATACTGACTAATTACTCAATCCTGAATTCAAATCTTGGAATTGTGCGAATCGATTCAAAGTGGGGAGAATAGGAAATGCATTGCTTTGTGAGTGATGACTTCCTTGCAAATGGTACTCTTGAAATACATCTTCAGTTAGTCGAGTATAATCTACATCTACAGTACTCTTCGTAATAGTATTCCTCTGGTTGTAAATACATATCACAATTCAACCTACCGAAGTATCCGAAAATAATATTCAACAATTAAAGATCATGTCATTCAATATTTGAGATCTGAACCTCAAACATGTGAACAATTTACACCAGGGCAGATCAAATGTATCTGTGCTTTGTAGATTATGAGGAGCTTCTGTTGAGTAAGTTGCTATTTGCACAGTAGAAAACCAAAATTCTGTAGAGAAGTTTTCGCAAGGACCTTACATACTCGTCCCATGAGAGGGTACTGTGGTCATGGATATTGAGGACTTCATAAGAATAGTTGTCCTAACATCATCATATTAGGGACTGTGGGATCCGCCTTCTTGGAGAAGGAACAATCTTGAGTTTTAGTTGCACTCACGATTTCGCTGTGATGTATCTTCTATCTTCTATAAAATTTCTTTATTCTGAATGGAACATGTATGTTTCAGAGGTTTCTGGAGTCTTAGCCTCCAAGAGACGATATCATTGAGTGAAATATGTGACTTTATATTGTGATATTTCCATATTCTCTGATACCAGGAGACTGATGGTACTATGTATATGTTTTTCTGATGGTTGATGTTTTTAGATACATACGTACATCTTATTAAAATTATGGTAGTAACAATTATTTTACAAGTAACAAAAAACTCAAAACAAGTATATCAAACAGAATCAGTAGAAAGATGTGAACCATCTTCGACGGAATATACTGTTGGAATTCTTCAACAGAGAAGTTTCAGAGCGCAGGTATAGAAATGCAATAATCATCTAATTTCAATCATTCTTATCGATACTAATCTCTAGGTTTCTTCAACAATACCATTGATCAACTAGACTATGATGAGATATAACAAAAAACTACATGGTATAACTGTATACTAACATACTGAGTACTAATCTAGCTGCTATGGGAATTTGTCCAAAATCTATTTCACTGATTATACAGAATATCTTTCCTATATCATTATCAAGCTAATTCGTAGTTGAGGTTTACTTTCACAAGGAGTTTCCTTACCGTAACAAACTATGCGAAAAGTAAAGAAACGATATGTGATGCTCTAGAAATTGTTTAATGACTAGTGCAATGAGTATAACTAAAAAAACATTAGTAGTACGTAATAATACAATAGAGAAAATGCCAATTTCCTTATACCACCAATAGTTATATACAGCCTTGTTCACGAAACATAATAATGAAAAGAAGCTACCTATAATAAAAGGAACTGTTCTACCGACGGTCATTACTAATAACAGATAGGAGGTTTAACGTACACGAACTGGAAGGCTTGATACGAACAACGGTCTGTTTTTAAGTTGACTACGTTTTATTCTTCTTGATCAATTTATTTCCCCAATTACGTGGGATCTCAGCTTTTAATAATATAGGGATAATTTGAATTACGTGCAGACCTGATTTATATTGCATTGATGTTGTCGTTCGGTTTTTGTACCCTTGAAAGTTGTAATGGTTGAAATGTTGCTTGTATGTATCGGTTTTGACTATTATTGGAACACAACATGTGTGTATCGGATACCCAAACGTAGCTGTGGGATGTGTTTCACAATCAGACAGTCGAGTCGCCTTAATTTTAAGTTTACCGCCGCAAAATTAACTTCTTTAGAAGATTCAGTGTCACTTCAGTCTTATAAAGACCAATAATTTTGCTGGACCAGATCTGAATTGTTGCGACATCATTTTTTTCTCTTGGATATACATATAGTGGATACGATTTGGCCAACTATTCATACCCGTTTAATTATAGCTGGGCAGGTGTTTAACATAATTGACCAGCCCAGGAGTCATCTTAAGACATGAAACATCTATGAAAACAACAATTAGAATAACAGTACCGCATATTCACTGCAGCCTTCTGGTTGTGCAGAAGGACCATTTGCCTCAGCAAAAATACCATAACGTGGATTATCTTAGCCATACTCAAACCAAGGTTGACTTGTGTCCCGGTGGAGTGGTGGGAAAAACTGAGCTTTCAATGCCCAAATCAGGCCTGAAGCACCTAAGAAAGCTCATCCTAGGTGCGGCCACAAGGGTCATGCACTTGGAACTCTTTTGAGGGTGGAACCATTCCACATGGAACAGCAACAAGTGCTACTCACATCATTATATCGATATGACTGTGAGAAGTGAAAGGTAGCCCTCCTTACCTTACCGTAGTCCCTTACCGGATGAGATGTCACCAAGATACATTTATAAATAACGATGGCTTAATAACAAAAGTGAGTCCTATCAAACAACTGTGAAATCTTGTCAACCAATGAAGCCATAGACAGGTGACAGCAGAGAAATACTACAAACGCCCGAACAAAGGCAAAGTGGCTGATTTCTTAGTACGTAGTTCGAAAGCAACGAATAACCTCCATAATTCGTAGTCGTACAAACTCCGACTAAAGTCTCGAATGTTGAAGACTGGCAATTTTCACTATATTTAGTTTGAGAGCTTAGTATACAGGGTGTCCTCGAACTGCGTGGCCAAAATAAAACCCAAGATTCTTTGATTCGAAAAGAATTTGATCAGCCTCTTTACTTTTGCCTCAAGTGTCTTAATTAGCCGGTAGAGGGCTTCAAAGTTGCAAAAATAATTTTGTTTTTTCGGTATAACTTGAGAACGTGAAGTAGGACTTTTACAATATTTGACAGGTGAGTTACTGTCAATAATAGCCGTTTTTGAGAGTGGAGCACAGAGCCTTAGAGACCATAGAAATTGCTCAAACTTGAGGATGTAACGGGAAAAGTGTCCAGAACTTTTTTGTGGTCAATGTAATTCACTCGATATTATGTAGATAGCTTATCCAATTTGAAAACTTTTTTTACTCTTAGAAAATGTTGATAAAATCAAGGGATTAGCTTGAAAAAATTAATTTTCGAGTCTCTGCAATGTTGGCTTACTAATTTTACTTGATTAAAATATCTTAGTTGCCTTTGCTTTTCTAATGTCATTTTGGCATTTGGAGAATTTATTCTCAAAACTGTCAGTTTTTACTTTGCGTTCCGTAAATATTTTATAAAATTATGGCTCAAAATTTCACCAACACTGAAATGGTTGATATGTTATTGATTTATGGACTTTGCCGTTGCAATGGCCAGAGAAGTGTACAAGTTTATAGGGAAAGATATTTGCACCGCAGAATTCCAAATCGACAAACCTTTGCTAATATCGAAATGCGACTTCGCAAATCGCAGAGAAACTGGACGCAGACGGACAAGAAAGACGTTAGAGCTCGAAGAAGAGATACTGGAAGCGGTTGAAACTGAACCTAGGATAAGCACACGACCTTTGGGACTTCGTATTGGAGCCTCAAAATCATCAGTTCATGATGTACTGAAAGAAGAACTGTTGTATCCCTATCATATTAAAACAGTTCAAGACTTATTGCCCGTGGATCCAGGTCATCGGCTAGATTTCTGTCGGTTTATTGTCCAAAGACAAAACGCAAACCACAATTTTTGTAGAAGAATTCTGTTCACGGACGAAGCTACTTTCACGAGATGTGGTATTTTTAACCTCCATAATGAACATTTCTATGCTGATGAAAATTATCATGAAACGGAAGTTACACATTTTCAGAATCAAACTAAAATCAATGTTTGGGTTGGAATTGTGGATAACTTTATTATTGGTCCTACCGTTATACCCGATCGATTGAACGGGGAGAACTACTTGAACTTTTTGGAACAAAGGCTACCTGAACTGTTGGAAGACTTGCCCTTACACATTCGTCGTGACCTTTGGTTCATGCATGATGGTGCACCTCCTCATTTCACATTAGCTGTGAGGCGACATTTGAATGCGGAATATCCAGATCGCTGGATAGATAGTGGACACGATGCACCAGTGAACTGGCCGGCCCGCTCCCCTGATTTGACGCCCTGCGACTTCTTACTATGGGGCGCTTTGAAGTCGAAAGTTTATGCAGCTCCAGTAAACACACGAGAGGAATTGTTGCAACGAATTAATCATGAAGCGGATTTATTGAAGAATGATCCTGAAGTACTAGCCAGAGTTCAATCCAATTTCTTGAAACGAATTAATTTGTGTATTCAGGAAAATGGGCAACATTTCGAACAATTGATGCCTTAGCAATTTCCCAAAAAGTTTTGTTGTTTCTATTGATTTAGCATTTGTTTTTCCTAAATAATCACATCGTTTCCCCATTTCTATTATTTTTACTATTCGTGTTTAACCGAGATATTAAACATTTCATTTTGAGTCATAATTTTATAAAATTTTTAATGGGAAGCAAAGTAAAAACTGACAGTTTTGAGAATAAATTCTCCAAATGCCAAAATGACATTAGAAAAGCAAAGGCAACTAAGGTATTTTAATCAAGTGAAATTAGTTAGCCAAAATTGCAGAGACTCGAAAATTAATTTTTTCAAGCTAATCCGTTGATTTTATCAAAATTTTCTTGGAGTAAAAAAAGTTTTCAAATTAGATAAGCTATCTACATAAAAAATATCGAGTGAATTACATCGACCACAAAAAAGTTCTGGACACTTTTCCCGTTACATCCTCAAGTTTAAGCCATTTCTATGGTCTCTAAGGCTCTGTGCTTCGCTCTCAAAAACGGCTATTATTAACAATAACTCATCTGCCAAATATTGTAAAAGTCCTCCGTCACGTTCTCAAGTTATACCGAAAAAACAAAATTATTTTTGCAACTTTGAAGCCCTCTACCGGCTAAACAAGACACTTGAGGCAAAAGTAAAAAGGCTCATCAAATTATTTTCAAATCAAAGAATCTTCGGTTTTATTTTGGCCACGCAGTTCGAGGACATCCTGTATGTAAGTTGAGCAGGTAGAGGATTGTTCAATACCCTATATGTACCTATACTACATATCATAATATTTACTATTCGTTAGAAATCAATTTTATTTATTCCAAAAATATGAACAAAAAAGCTGTAATGATACAAGAATTGCTAATCGGTTATGTGTATCCTAAACATCGATTAACATTAACTAAAAAGGCCATTACTCTGCCATTAAATTCCATAACATATAACTAAATCGTATAGGCAAGGAAAGAGCGTTCTTAAATTATTTAAATAGCAACAATGTCGCATATTCATTGCAGCCTTCTGGTTGTGCAGAAGTGTCATTAGCCTCAGCCCAAATACCATAATGTGGATTTTCTAAGCCATACTCAAACCCAGGTTGACTTGGGTCCCGTGGTGTGGTCGAAAAAACTGAGCTTTTACGACCAAATCAGGCCTGAAGCATCTGAGAAAGCTCATCCTAAGTGCGTTCATGAGAGTCATGCCCTTAGAGCTCTATTAAGGGTGGAACCATTCCAAAAAGGTAATGATACAAGGAACGCTATTGTTATGTATGTCATAAACTTCGATTAACATTGACTAAAAAGGTCATTACTCTGGCATTGAATTCTATAACATAGAACCAAATCGTATGGAAGGAATGAGCGACGTTGAATCACTTAAAAAACTTAAAATTCCCAATTACCTAATTTAGGCGAACCTTTTAATTTCAAGGAATTTATTTCGTGTGAGGTCAGGTACACATCATCGCTATTTAATCTTAGGTATTGCAGATATGATTTGATTATTTATGCTCTTCTTACTAGTCCTATATTTTATTCTTGTTTTATATTTTAATGTTGTGACTGTCGAAATATATTACAGTATGTACCAATGCAGCTGTAGAGCTTGAAATTAATTTGGTCTATAAATAAATACTAAATACTAAATCGAAGCGCAAAGTATTTCCAAACTATGATAAGCTAGTAATTGAGAGCCTTTATTAAAATTCTGTTTTTTTGTTGCAGTGCGCGCACAGTTCTGGTTTCTTCGAACTCCAAGTGCTGGAAATGGCGAATCCACGAGGAGAAGTGTCAAGCGGACGATGTTGTGGAGGTACCGCACGATCGCAGGTTACCGGTAGATGTTCCTCTCCTTGTAACACTTTCTTCAGGTTGTGCCTCAAGGAATATCAGAGTAACGTTACTAGCACGGGATCGTGTTCATTCGGGAACGCGTCCGGTGCGGTGCTAGGCCATGATATTTTCACACTCGCAGACCCCGATAGAGGGAAGCTCGTACTGCCATTTTCCTTCAGATGGACGGTAAGTACATTTTTATACCCTCAGAATACTCCAGTACTGGCAAACCTTACCAGGCTTAGCCCACTATCAAGCGAACATTATAAACCTTTCGAGAACAAGAGCTAAAAGCAGGTTAAGCCCATAGTCAAAGTATACCAGGTCTGCCGGAGCCTCCCTTCTACTCTTTTTAAAATTTTACTGCAATCTGATCGGTCGTTTATTTCGTTTATTCAATGTCATTAATGTCATAGACGACGACATAATATGATGTTGTTACGTGCCGGCGACGAGCTGATGAGAGCAAGGCTGTGATTGGAGGAGGTGGGTGACGTCACCCAGCGCGAGAAACGATGGAAGGGAGGCTCCGGCAGACCTGGTATACTTTGACTATGGTTAAACCTACGTAAGCTAATCGGTATATATACAGGGCACTGCCGTATTAATCACAATCTACGAAGGCTCGGCTTGGTGGAAGACGATCAATGTCGACTATGTCTAGAGAATGATGAAACGGCTCAACACGTACTGTGTGAATGCCCAGGAAGGGGGAGAGGCATTAGATCTGTGATGTTAGGTAAGACACATCTTCTACCAGAAGATCTAATCAAAACTTAAACCAGCAAAATCATCGGCATTATCAAAACAGAAATTTACTGGGAATTAGAAGTGAGCCACAATAGATCACATAGTCACGATGGAGGAGTAATAATAAAAATATTAAACTTGATTACGATTAATATATGAATAAAAGTTCCAAAGGTTTCCTGCCAAACATTTTTTTATTACTCACAGCATTATTTGTATAACGGCACAAATTTTGCTAATACTATCTATATTAATAAATTGAAATACTGCAATATTAATGATGAATTTACATTTAAAATAAATGAAAATATGATATAATATAGATAAAAATAGAATAAAAATGTTATTTTGATTAGAAAATAAAATAAACTTAAATTTTTATTAACTTATCAATTCAACTATTTAAATAATATTAATGAATAATTTGTATTTAATAATAAAAATATGAAACCTAATTATTGTTAATATATAAATAAATATTAGAAAGCGTTTCTGCCAAACTTTATTTTCTATTTATTATAGCATTATTTGTTCAACGTCACAAATTTGGCTAATACTTTCTGTATTAATAAGTCTAATTTTATTTAATTTTCAAAGTTGAATACTGCGATTTTAATAATAATTTTTTGTAAGGTTTAATTACCTGATGAATAATTTACATGTAAATTAAATAAAATATAATATAATATGAATAAAAATAGAATAAAAATTTAATTTTGATTATTATTGATATATGAATAAAATTACAAAGCGTTTCTGCCTAACCTTACATTTTTATACTATTCGAACAATAAGACAATATGTAGTCAACACTAATAAATGAAACAACGACTTAATAGGAATACAATTTTTGCTTTAACGAAAGTTGTATGTTGTTCTATCATTATTTCGTTTACTACTATTCTCACAATTACCGACCACAATTGTAGCATTAATGAATCTATAATATTTTGTGGTTTCTTTTCATCTGATCAAATAGCTCACAAGAAGTTCACCCCAAAATAGTGAATATAATATAACTACAATAATGAATATACATTCTTTATTTGATGAACTTTTCGAAATAAAGAATGAACGTCTATTGTCGGCATCGGAATCCCTCTAAGTAAAAACAATTGATCAGTGAAACATATTCGTTAATTGCTATTTTCACGATAACCCGCCTTAATTGGATAATATTCAAGTCTTGACAAAATCAATTAAATCCAAGAAAATAATAACATTTAAGTTGTTTGACTGAACCGCACAGTCGCAATTCGAAACATCCTGTAACATTGTACTGTTAATGAACAAAATAAACCAAAAACTCTTTAAATTCTTCACTAACTAAAAGCGGACCTAATCCAAATTACCTGAATTCCCTCTCTTTTTCTCCCAATAAAAGCCAAACTGTTTCCGTCGCTCACAAAAGAAATAAATAATAATGGATAAACTGAAGACTTATCGCTGTGTTATTATATGGCCACATCATAGATACTCCGTCTTTCTCGACGATAACGACACTGGTTAAAACACTCTTCAAACAGTTGATTTTGTTTTATGACACAAAAACTCTCGAGAACAGGTTAAGGCCGATGGAAGGTGTACGACAGGGAACAAAAACTCGCATCTCTGTGAATCCTCAATAATTTAAACCATATCTGATTGTTTAACAAAGCTTCTAGACCTTAATTTCAAACACTTTGAAAATGGTATATAAAATGAAATTAATACAACTGTCAAAATCTCAACAGCTGGTGCTATAATAGTGGATTTATTTTGAAATCTCTGTTCAGATGAATATTAGAATTCAACACTGTCTGGCTTTATTTCTTTATTGTGTAAATCAGCATGATCACTATCCAACGGGAAATACTTCAAATGTTTGAGGACGGAGATAAATTTTAATTACTAAAAAAGATGGAAATTAGATCATTGAAATTCAGACATGTTACCATTTAGCTCTCCTAGCTCAACGGCTTTGAACTTATTTGAATATATTTATCTAAAAATGTTGTTATAATTACTGTTGGGTGCAAGAACGCGAACGTAAAAGCACTTTACGAAGTTTTGAAAATCATCGAGATAATAATGTATCGGATGAATTCATTTACCAAAGGTATGTGGTCCTTGAAGATTTTCTCGGTATTACTGCTGAAGATGAGGATGCAGAGCATCTATTCAATAATATAGCTTTCATATCTAAGAACTGTGTGTGATTTCTAAGTAGCCATTCATTTTGTATTGCCAAAAACAACAAAAATTGTTTGTCGTAGACGACCCAAACCCGCTACATGTCATAAAAGATGAACACGTTTATTCACTTAGATTCGATTGATGAGATATGTCATAAAATAGGATGTGAAAAAATAGCGAAATTAGTTTCAAACATCATTATTGAACACTACTCCGTACAATTGATAAGTACCATCCTATAGTACATATCCGCTTTAAACTACCCCTATTATCCTATTTCGTACTATCATATAAGTATCGTTTTGAAGATGACACTATTGTTGTCAAAACTATAATCACCTTAATGTTTCTAAAATATAAGAGATAAAAAGTAATAAGTATTTTATCGTATCAATTATGAAATTTACAGAAAAAAGCTCGTAATTTTCTTATTTCTACAGATTCAAAACCTTCCATTTGTTCTAATATGCTGATAGTAGTGGTTAGGCAAGGAAATAAAGCACAAAAAAGGCCAAAAAATCGAAAAAAATCGGCTGAACCGATTTTGACGTTTTTATTAGATCGATTCTGAAGTCATTTAGAAAAAATGTTACCAGTTTGTTTTTGTATGACGTTCATTTTTGTATTTCTATAGAGAAAAATGCATCTCTTTGAATGCACTTTCAAGAGCTGAAATTCAATGTGAAAAAAATGCATTGTGAAAAAACATGTTAGGGAGGTTCTCATGAGGTTTCCGGTCAGGATCATGATCTTCAATAGTCACTTGGTGCTCAGAACACCCTAATTATCGAGGTCTTCTCCAGGGACTATTTTATATGCTTAGAAACGCAACCAAATATCGTCTCTCATCATCATCACCATTTGAGGGGATCGCTAACAACTTCCTTTCATTTTCTATTGATTTTCACTGAATTATATAATATTTCTAATAGATGTTTCAAAAAGTTGAAGTTCGTGTTTTACGGTATGATTATTGTCTTTTCTTCTTATAAACTTCTCTGCTGTCGATTTACTCGCAAAAAAGATAATTCCAATTATCACTAGCGGTGGACAATAGACGAATACTTTTCAAAGAAATCTTCATAAGAAGGGGGCTGGAATTGTTCCTACATCAATAATATCAACCAAGAGGAACAGGCTACTCCAATGATTCCAAATGCACTTAGTTTAGTCATCCACTTCCCAACCATGCAGTGATCAAACGAGAATCGGTACTGTTGCTGTTCGAAAACGAGTGATGATTGCAGTTGAACTAAATTGATTAGATTAATAGTTACGCTTATCAGTGGGAACGTTTATTATTTTATCTGCATGATAGAACATCTGAACCGAACTGCTCTGACACTAGTTATGGAATGTCAAAGCTGTCAGGTTATTTTTTTAGATTTTGTTACCCAAAGATCAGAGAAGAGATTGCAAATAGAGGGACTTTGTTGTTCTATTCGTAAAACTTACAAATCGCTGCGTCCATATCATGATCAACAGAACATCCGAATAGTTAATTCGACGAACCACAGATGAAGCTGTCCTGTGGGACAAAAAGGGTGTTTTATGGCAAAATATGGAAGAAGATCCAAATATCTCGATTCCGCACCTTGCGCAACATTTGGAACTCTGTGGTCCACTTTATGGGGAATTGTACGTGACGATCTTAGATGGGATTGGGACCATTTGTCGCCTCCGTTTCGTTGCAGCCGTTTCGTCGCGGCCGTTTGCGTCCCCAGAGCCATTCCGTCACGGCCGCTTCGTCGCCGTGTTTGATGTCTTGACAACGTAAAATTCCCCATAAACCTCTTGAGCTTTCCTAGTATACCTCCGCTTTAAAATTTTCTAATCACAATATTAACTCTACCTCATCATACAATTTCAATGATACTATTCTAGCAATGTATTTCCTAACTGTAACCCCATTTGTTACCTGGTGTCTTACATTGTATCATAAATATCTCAAGATTGTTCATATTTTCATACATTTATATCGTTTAAAGATGATAGACGATAGTGTCGAAACTATAGTCACAAAATTCTATTCAAAACATAACAATAACAGTATTTTCGGTCCCGGCGGTGCAAAAAATTGTTTTAAAATGTACCGGCGACAAATGGCTCTAGTGACGAAACGGCCGCTACGAAATGGCAGCGACGAAACAGTGGCGACGAAATGTCCTAGACCCTTACAAGATGAGCTACTAAAAGATTCGAAGCCAACGTTCTTCGAATGAGCTTCAAGTCGAATGCAAGTTGACCCATTATTTTAATACAAAATTATGTTCAGCGTCGAGGATCATTTTCGACTCAAGATTCTTTCAGATTTAAAAAACAGATTCTACATTTGCTAACCACTTTTTCACGAACAGATCATATCTTCCCTAATTTAGATATTCTAAGTATTTTACATAGTCAAACCAAAGGTTCCAAATTGAATACATTAGACTCAATAGATTATTAAAGGTATCGAAAACTTCTATAATCAATATCCTAAATGATTGATCAATTAGACTTATACCAAAGTGATATTTTCCTTTGTCTTCCAAAGCAGTCTTAGAATATATAATAATAACTATCCAAGGGCTACGCCACCAAGCAAAAATGTCTCATTTCGAATGAAGATAATGTACAAACGATTCTTCAAAAGCCATTAAACCAGAAAAATTCACTGTTTGGTGTGTTCTATCAGCTGGAGGAGTCACCGCTTCACCTAGACTACCTCAAATGTTGATACGTCCTTACATTCCTTGTCACTTAAATAGCTATTCGTTTCCCACATTTTATTTAAAACACATTAATGATGAATACTTTTCCAGATTCCTGTACGTCTGAGAATTGAAGTATGCTTGCACTCTGTAATGTATTCTGCAGAGTGTAAATTACACATAAAATGAACGAACTCGAGATAAAATTTTCATAAATAAACACTATATAGTCATTTTAATAAGGTAGTGCGTTTAATCTATCAAATTAACTCTAATTAGCCACGTTAATAGCAATAAGTCTGTCTATACATTGTGAACGGTATTGTACACCAAGAATACATCATCACCTCGTCGAGTTAAATGTTCACATAATTATCTTTTATGTGAGTAATAAGTGGAGACTATTATGAAGCTATTACAAGAAATTGGTTCCTCTAAGAGCAGCCTTCATGACTAATATACTTTCATTGCGGTGAGAAAATACAACTACTGTCAAGTTTATAGTTGGGCAAGTGAGCGAAAATATTTATTTTTCAAATTACATATCCCATTCGGAAACTCTAAAACATGAGGGAGATAATTTCTTCAGAGCAAAAAATACACAACTTTATGATGTTTCTTAATTGTTCATTTAATCGTGAAAAAAATGGATTTGTTTGTTGAATGGAATCATTAATTATTATACAGGGTGTTGCCAAATGAGTGAGAAAGTTCTTAGAAGGTGATTCCGTGTCGAAAATTGAAGGGGGTCTTAAAAGTTACACGCTTCCAAAAATGAGTAAACAATTTTTTTTTTTTGGAATTGCTGAAAATTGCATTTTGTGGGCTTGTTCTACCAATAAAATGGCTACCAATGATTTATTTTTTTATTTTTTGCGATATTTCAAAGGGATGAAATATCCAACCCCTATTCCATTTTTATCAGAATTTTTTAACAAAACAAAATTCTCTCATTTTCAAATATATATATATTGGAAAAAACGATTAGTTCTTGTGTTGTTTCCGTAAAAGCAATAGTTTCTTGATGAGGAAATAAAGTACAACTTCATGCATGAACAGATCTTCTGTAAATGGAATCGCAAAAATCTAGTACGTGGCTGTCACGTTTAGTTTGCAAAATTTATGACTCTTATAAAAGAATTTTAAAATTATTAAAAATTAAACTTCAATGTAGATAAGCACCGGTACAATGTTTCATGTAATAGTATATCAAAATTAAACACAATTATGTGTATTACAACAAAGGAAAAGGCAACAAGATCAAACGGAACTGGGCTATAGAAACTGCCCAAAATGACCTCCAACCATTAGACAGAAATCAAGTGTTCGTCTCATAGATTGGCGCAAACGTTGAAATATTCCGTTGTGTTTGGATTGTCTCGTAGGCTGAAATGATACGATTCCTTGAATCATTTACACATTCGATGGGGCTCATACAAACCAAAGACTTCAGATGCAAAAGTCCAAGAAGTTCGAGTCTGGAGATCTGGGAGGCCAGTGTTGAAGTTCTGCTCGGGCTATCCAACGATTTGGATACACGGCGTCAAAGTAATGACGAGCGGTTATGCTCACCATCATGCATAAACCACATTCATAGTCGAATAGCTAGTGGAAAAATTTCAAGTAAAATGGAACGCCGCTCCTGGCGATCAGTTAAGCCTTAACGGTATAGAAAATACGGTCCAATAATATTTTATTCAATAATTCTTCGGCCCATTACTGATTCTTATGGAAATTTGTAATCCCTTGCCTTGAAAAGTTGGATTCCTCAGAGAATAATACGTCTTCTAAGAACTGAGCATTCCGGGTAATCATTTGAAGACTCCATTGACTTAAGTCTACTCGGAGGGAAAAATCTCGCGGCTGAACTCGTTGAAGATGGTAAGGATACAATTGCGAACATTTAGTGTGTAAGCAATTTGTCTTGTACTTAATTCCGGACGATTTTCAATCATATTAACAACCTCTTCTCCAAAGCGACTTTACTGCTACTTACAAAATTTTTTCGATTCCACCTACAGAAGATCCGTTCATGCACGATGTTGTATTTTATTCTCTTATTTAGGAACAATTGCTTTTAAGGAAACAACACAGTTAGAAAAGTTTTGCAATAAATCGTTCTTTTCAACATATATTTTTAAATTAAGAAATTTTATTTATATTATCACCTCGTTAAACAATCAGAACAAAATTTAAAAAATACTCATATAGCTTTTTTATTGGTAGAACACGCCCACAAAATTTCAAGAAGAACAAAAAACTATTTTTTCTCATTTTTAGGAGCGTTTAGGACAGGCCTAAGAGCTTCTGTTCCCACTTCTGTTCCCTTTGATTTTCAAGAAGGAATTACCATCTAAAGACTTTCACACTCATTTGTCAACACCCTGTAGAACTAGCGCACATTGCTTTGTGAGACCCTCTTAAGAATGCCCTTTTCTCGTAATTGATAACACAAAATAAGATTCTGAAAATAGATGTTGGGGGGCCAATTTGATGTACCTCTATTTACTATCGCCAAAATTACAACTTCAACTGAGTGGAATCGTGTTTTCGACTGTGCACAGATCATAGATTTATCAGTTTCTATCCATTTGAAGCTAGAGAAGCATAGTCTATCAGAATAATTATACTTTTATGTTTTTGTATTGTAGCGAGCGCAGCTTATGATATTAGAAAATACACCACAGGAAATATAAGTCATGTTTCCTCAACACAATATCCAAATTCAATTGCTTGCCTAAAGCGGTTAAGAAAAGACGAAGATAGTGTGACCTATTTCCCGAGAAGAAATTAATTGATAATTCACGCTCTACTCAAAGTCCCATTACAATCTTGAATTTTATTAATATCAATATCATGGATATTGGCCTAGGCGTAGCCAGGAGAGTTATTCGAGCCCCGTGGAATTTCTTTATTTGCGTCCCCTCCTCCCAGTATTTAAAAAAAAATTCACAACGAAATGGTAATATAAAAAGTTCTTATACATCAGCATTATGATGAATTATTAAATTTGCTTTGTATAATATTCATTTTCTCAGCATAAAATGGAAATACAGTATTTGAATATGAAAATGTGAAGTGATAAATCATCTCCGATAAATCGAGTTTACGTCGGAGAGATTAGGCGTCTCAGATAACTTGGGCTCTGTGTAGGTTCCTCCATCCCCGCCTTCGCTACGCCTCTGGAGATTGATGTTAGATTTTCCTATAACTTTTAGCTCGATTAGCATTGTTAATCTAAAATTTACGTCTTGTCTGAGTCATACGAATTATCAAGTTGAAGTTCAAAGACATACTCACATGTTGTGTTTACAGCATTTCATTAATTAAGATGTATCGATGACATTGACAATGAAACAAAAGCGTGGGAGCGCTGAAAAAAGTACAATCGCAGTAGCATGGACCGCGGGACAAGTCGAAACTTGTTCGTTTCATTCGAGATTTATCTCACATAGAAACGAATGTTTGTTAAGATTATACATTGAAATTTCAGTAATGCCTATGAGGTTGAACTATATTATTTCGTTGGATACCTACTATATCTTTTAAAATGACGCTTCATGTTTTATTGCTGTTCAACGGCACTTCAAGACGTCCAAATTCCTCCGGCTGAAATCGTTTTCATATTTTGGTAATTATTCTGTTCTGAAAATAATGGAACATTATTAGCACTCGCAAGATGATGAAATTATTGTGTGAGCAATGGACAATTCTGATATGATAAAAATCTGCATAATGGAGTAATTTTAAATACTTTGGACCATCTAACAAAACTGAAGGCCATCGTCAGATCAGACAATCGTAATCCAACGCAGAGAATGGAATAAGAGCAAACTTTCAATTGTGAGCACAATGAAATACAACATATTAAAAAAAAAATATGAGATTATCTAACAAAAAAAACGTAAAGTAAATTATGCTAATGAATAACTTTTTTTAATGAAATTAATTCATATAGAGTGATTTACGAGTTATTATCCTCTATACTATTGGCCTTTAACCCAATGACTTTTGGTGGGAAACAGTTTTTCACACCATAATATTATTTAATAAATTCGTAAGGTCATTTATTTTCAGTATGGTTTTAGATTATCACTCCAAAATTAGCACAGAGAAATCGAAATGACAATGATAATCTCAAAACGTACATGTTGAGTCATCAAAGTAGCAAGCTTGTTATTAAAATTTTCTTATAAATACCATGTAACTAACACCTTCATAAATATTAGATACTTAGTTATGAAGATTGTTTGCCCAATAGAATAAGGTCGTTATTTTCGGCCGGAAATTATATAATAGCTTATTCATGAATGATGAATCAAATAGCCGCTTGGATGAATATACATAATTTTCAATCCTAAGGCATGCTATTCAATGTTCATTCTCGATATGGCTCATTATGGTATCCATCTACGAATAACATTCCCATTCTGTTTCTTGTGTTTATTTGTTCACATTTCATTAATTTGGGTGATACTTTGAGCTCGGTATATTAGAACAAATTCTTTTAGATACTAATTATAGAAATTGTTTTCGTGAAATTAAAAGAGAAGAGTAACTTACCGAATATATTAATTTAGTTAGGTTTGTTCCATTATTGTATTTAAATTATTGTACAGTTTGGAAAGATTATATTTGGCTCTATAATTACAGACAAATGCTCCTATGAAATGAAGTGAAAGCGAAGGATTTGCATCTATGAGAATCCAGTTGGTAACTGCTATGGTTGATATATCAATAATCTGGTCAGCGATCTTCAAATAATTGTTCACCCTTTCACGCTACCGTGTCCAAATAGACTTGAAGCGTTTATACAAAAGTGGCACATCTACTTTTCAGACTCACATATAAGGATTGATGGAAAAACACATGGTCACGTAACAATTATAAAAATGTTGCGACTGTTTTACATGCCAATCAACTAATTTAAACTGCAGATCATTTACCCGTATGGTAACTGATACTAACAAGCCTTTTAATTAGGCGCTGCACATTCTACCACAGTCATTGGATCTACATAGAAGAGACAGTTTGATAGTATAAACTATAATGTCGATATAAGTATCCTATCTAAAGTAATCGAAAAGACATTAAGATACTTTCCTGAAAGTATACATTGCTCAATTACACAGAAGATTACAGAAGAAAATTTTTCAATTCTCCGGAGGTGCGCACTAGGTACTTAGTTAATTAGTAATCATTGCAGTCAACCATTTGGATACAACGTTATGGTATTGAAGATCTATTGATCTTTCAATACCTGGGATCAAGGTCGGTAAAAATGGATGGAACTCCTTTACGAACGGTGCTCTTATTAATCACTACCATAATGAATGTGAGAATTAACATCACCTATAAACCAAACTAAATATAAATAGTATAAAGAGAAAATCATGAACATAACACAGAATTATTACGGAAAATAGGAAAAATACAATGACTAGATCATTGATAAATTGGTAGATGAAACTGGTGCAATTCTCAATTCTAACAAACCCTTTGCTTACACTCTCAACCATTACTTCAACTTCAATCGATAACAATCTAATAGATAATATAAGAAACCAACATGAAAACGGAGATAACAATGAGGTGATCATCGAAGATGACAAACATTACAGTGAAGCAAGGAGTGTTAACTCCTTGCTTCCAATGGATACATCTGACCAAGAGCTATTGCCAGCTATATTTAATCTGAGGAAAGCGAAATATCAAACGAAATTCTGAAAATGATATTAAATACATCATTAAACCGTTATGCTATTTAATGAATTAAAGCATGGAATCCAAATTATTTCCAACTAGAGGATCGTTGAACCTATTTACAAAGATGGTGATAAGGAATTATCAAGCAACTAACTACCTCCCCAATTACTTACATATATATATATATATATAAATCTTACATATTCGAATAATATTGTTTTCAGATGAAAATAATCTAATTTATAATAATCAGTATGGCTTCAATTTGAAACTGTCGGCACAAAATGCACTCAAAAATTACACAGAACAAATTTACCTAAGCGTTGACAATAAGAAAGCATCATTATAGTGTGTATTTTTCAATTTCATACCAACAGTTATTAAAAAGTTACTGATGAACGATGTTCCAAGTGCTGAACATACTATACCTTCTGGTGTCCCTGAAGGAACAATGCTGAGACCTGTACTTTCATTATCTTCATCAACAGGCTACGTACCTCGAATTCCAAAGGTCATCTGGTTCATCTGGGTGATCCTACAGCCGCATTTCACAAATGTCAAACTTGGAATCAAGTAAGAGGAATTGCAGAAAAAGATCTGGCCAAAATATTTAAATGATGTGATATAAATTTTCTTATCATTAATATTACTAAAATGACAATACTGACGTTTTCTTCATATACGAAAATAAACGTCAAAAGCAACACTTTAAATATAGTGAAGGGTGCTAAATACTTACGTATCACTATTGATAATCGTCTGAAATGATATATTCATATAAGTAATACAACACGCAAAATCAGAGGATTTATATATTTTTTAATTATGCCCTACTGATGAGAATTCTACTCTCCTCAACTACACTCGTGGACTTTTAATGTGGGAGAAATTTTATGCGTCATCAAATCTAATATTCGTCACTAGGAAGAATCTTCGAATATATTCGTTATTTCAAATTGCTTAGAGGGTGCCCAAACACTTACAACCAGGTATATCAAACTGTCTATTGGTAATGCAAAAGATGTCTGATACTTTGAAAATAGTTTGAATGAAATCAATGGTTACACAATTCAATTCTTCAGCAAATAGTAAACGACAGTGTCCCAAAGTACCCTTACGTGATATGTACCGGTCCCTCGGTTTAAATTTCAATAATTATTGAATATAATGAATTTATTTCAATTAAATGAAATAACAAAATGATTTGTAGGGAATTATTTTTAATTTTTATTGAATTACAAAATAAATAAAAATGGTTAATCATTCATTATTAATACATTTAACTGAATTTAATAATTTGTAGAAAATTAATTTATTAAATTGAATATTTCAATTTTATAGAAATTGATTTTCTTGTTGGAAAAAGTATTATGAGCTCATGCAGGTCAAAAATATACTATATTGAGGGAAAAGAAAAGAGAGAGCAAATTCACTCTCCATATCATGATTTTCAGTATTTTAATACATTACGAAATACATAATTTCAAGAAACATTTTTAGTTTTTAATACCAATCTTCTTTCTATGATATTCTGGTTCCTTTTGTCCATTAAATCTAGTTGATGACAACATACCTGCCTATGTACCTAGTACTTCAGTACTAATTGACGGTTATGAACTATATTTGTAACAGCTGCTTGAATATGTGAACTTGGATACAATACTTTTTATTTGGTACTTGGTCAAACTACTATATATAATTGATATTACTTCAGTGACATTTTGATGCTGTTATGTGGTTGGCAGGTTTACCGTTCTGAGCAGAATCAGATTATTTGACTATTAAGAGCAGAATCAATTAGTGATCGATAAAATCACACCTTTTTCATACTAGTGACAAATGAATCTCGGAGCTCGGAGACTTGAACTTTGAACCTTCCATTGAAAGTTTAATAATCTAACGAGAGCTAACATAGCATATGTTGATATCTGGAACAGATTCTCCTATGAGTAGATACGCTCTATTTTCATAGAGCCTAATCAACCTGTATTTTGGGGATAGCAATCTTTGAAAACATTTTGAACACACTTTTCTTGAAGAATTATTCTGAGCAGCCGGCAATTTTTTTATAAATTTTCTAAGAAATAGCTTAATCTGCATCGTTTCATATCCCTCCTGAAAGGTGAAATAGTATGGAAAATTCTTGTTCCCTCGGTGCTCATTCCGTTATACGTTCAACAGGTAGAACCGAATATTGTCTTATTTCATATATTTCGTTCTAACTTTTCGGATCTATCGTATAAACAAATACGAACTGTCCTATTGGTATATATTAAGTCGAATCAATAAAACATTATGATTTGAATTTTTTGATAATTAAAAGTGTTGTGTCTGTGCGTCAAATCTATTTCATTAAATAGTTTGGCTCATTATTATGCCTCGGTCTATTATTTTTAAATAATGCGTATAGAATTATAGAACACTTATACAATTGTTAAAAAAGAAAAAGCTAAGGTTGTCAAAGCCAAAGAATCATAGCAATCGTCTTTATATTTTAGATCCGTCTCAATAAACTTCTTTTCCATAAAAGCGTTGAACCTGTACCCTGTTTTTAAGAATGGATTTCCAAACCTGTCCCATTGCTTGATAGTAATAGTAGTAAGTAGCATTAACAAAACGTCTGATTTCCTTTGTACGGTTAAATTTATAAACTTTATTTGTTATAAAGTAAATTGGAAATGTAACCGGCCAGTTATTAGCCATACTAGGAACTGGAGGAATATGTTTTGGAATATCAACAAGACTAGTAAATGCCGATCACGATCGTTGAGCTAACGATACAACTTACAAAGTTTATATCCTGACACATTCTTCGCTAGGTACGGCTCCTCAGAACTTACAGCTTACAAGTGTATTTATTTTATTTCTTGTTTGAACAATATTAGATGATTGTGAGGTGGTCGAGAATAATGAGTGAACTCATATAGAACCTGTTTATCCAAGAGGGTCATTCCTTATGAGAGATCTAGATGAATCGATAGCCCAATTTGTTCGTTTACTGTTCGGCGACAAACTCTATTTTTTTCAGAGAAGTTGTGTGATTAACACACCCTTTTCTGAAGGATTGAACGTTTAAAACAAATCATAACTTCCAAAGTATACATTGAATTGATTCGAAACATTTACAGTGAATTTATGTTAATCTAAAACTACTTTCGCTAAAATTTCAACAACAACTAGATAGAACATTCATTGAAATAAACTTGCTTTAACAACAGTTTATAAGGAACGGCTATGTGGTCTAGGGGCTAGGTCACCCGACTCCTACTCAACATACTCTGGTTCGATTCCCAAAAACGGAAAATTTGTTTTTGTACATTTTCTTGAAAACATTACTAGTTGGAATATTATTTAATTGTGTAAATAAAGTTAAATGAATAATTTATTTCATCATCTTTACACAAATGCGAAAAGTATCTTAAAAAATGTGAAACAGTTGTATAAAAATCAGTAACCAAATCAATTGATTTATGAAAAGTAATAATTTTTATCTATTCTTCAAGCGGCAATACATTTCTAGTTTGTTTCTCAATTTTTCTGACAAATTCATTAAGAGATTTTCTGTGTAGCCGATTATGTACCTTTAGAAGGCTGTTTGTATTGCTTGACTACTACTACATCTTCTTTCCAAATTCAGCTGAGCCTAGAGCCGGAACTACAATAGGACCACCTGGGCAATGCGCTGGGGCCCCCGCGTTCGGAGGGTCCCCTGAGCGAAGGTCGAAATCAGAAAAAAAAATTCGAAATGCAAGCATTTTTAGCGCTGTCTCATTGTTCTTCGTTATGTGAAAATTTATTAACTGATTAATTTATTTATTTAGAATTATGAGAGTAGATTATGAGCATTAGTTTAATCTTTTAATACTAAAATCTTATCGAACAATTTCTGAACTGAATATTAGCGAATTAAAGGTGATTTATAATGACCACCCGAATATCTCATCCTTCTTTATGTAATTCGTAATTCTGTAATGTAAGGAATGAAAGTGCCGTATAATATTATAGCGAAGAATATATTACTACTTTACATGATTGATGATGTTATAATGTCTGATGTTTTAACTTACAAATCAATATGTAATACAACGTATATATAATACAATGTATAAGACGAATGAAACAAATCATTTATGAATAGGAATAATAATGCTTCGTTTCTTTTTTCTTTTTTACAAAAATTGGAAAAAATTGAGTTGACAAACTCAATAGAGATGTAGGGCCCCGAACTTAGTCTTGCCCCGGGGCCCCTTTAACTCTAGTTCCGACTCTGGCTGAGCCAAGTAATTGACCTTTCTTTTGATATTTGATTCAACTCAATAGTTCCCAATTCATGGACCAGATATCGAGAAGAAATGACTCTGATCTATATAAGATTATTGAAAAATTCAGGAACTTATGTCCTAGTTATTTGATTTCTGCTGATATTCGATTCAACCCGATGATTTTATACGCCAAAATCCAACGCAAGAGAAAAACGAGAACAGTTTTTGCTAACATTTAGAACAATATATTGAATAGTTTCGGCATTAGGAATGTGTAAATTCATTTTTAACCTATAAAGTTATGGAAGTAAAACCAATAATTTACACTAAGTAAACAATGAATGTTTTTATTATACACCAATGCCCACATGGGTTTCAACACACAGTGTCATCATCTGTGTTAAATTATAAAGTAAAGTTACATTGACAGAGAACGACTTTATACTATAATGACTATACTTATCAAGTGAAGGGGATTACCATTAGTTACAGAACATTTGAAGAAATACTAAGACAATG
This sequence comes from Endomychus coccineus, assembly GCA_958510875.1. Classification (NCBI taxonomy): domain Eukaryota; kingdom Metazoa; phylum Arthropoda; class Insecta; order Coleoptera; family Endomychidae; genus Endomychus; species Endomychus coccineus. The sequence goes on along the minus strand of OY294068.1, from coordinate 59,713,883 downwards.
ATTAATAGTTGATGAATAATAAAATGTCCAATTGATCATTTAAAAATTAGTTATTTATGTATTAAGTTTAAAACTCAAAAATTCTCTCGAATGTGCCATGAAAACATGAATTTTATACACGAAATACAAAAAACATTTCTTGTACAACTGTGAATGTGAATTTACATCGTCTGAAATATATTGAAAATAAATACTTCCAATATAATTTCACAGCATCCAGTGGTCTTTCTGTGTCGTTACTATAGAAACGGTTTGTTGGCACGCCGCGTGTTTAACTGTTTGACTGTGTTTGCTTTATTATCAATTATTATTCCAATAAATGAAATTGTTTTATGATAAATAATCAATTAATAATTGAGTAATATTTCATGTTTATTTTGTGAATTATTTTGGCAGTGAAAAAAAATTAAACATTTACGCATCAATAGAGATGCAGAAATATCAAGTTTTTTTGACAGTTGTACAAAAACTCTATTTTTATTTCGTCTAATGTTCCGTAACTAATGGTCATTATAGTATAAGGCCGTTTTCTGTTAATGTATCTTTAGTTAAAACTTAGCTCAGATGATGACACTGTGTGTTGAAACATATGTAAGCAATGGTGGATAATAAAGACATTCATTGTTTATTTAGTGTAAATTCGTGGTTTTACTTCCATAGCTTTATAAGTTATAGAACAATAAGTTGTAATTTTCTTCACATAGGTACAATATGAAATATATCCATCACTCAGGCCAAAAAGCATAACTGTAAATAAAAAATCGACTATGAAGTATTTAAGTAATTGCTATCAACAAACGATGTTTCAACGATATGTTTTGTTGTATGTATACATAAGAAGCCAGCACAGGCCACAAGATCTCTAACAATCCTCTTACCTAGTTTTAAATTCATCTTCAAGTAGTCGTATTTTCCATCAACCTTTGAAAAAGACGTATAGCAGATATGATTCGGTAGATCCTGCATCTATTACTCGATGAACTGTAAACTTTTGCCAAATTTTCCAAAGCTTCCTTTGTAGTCGAGTCAATTTAGCAAATAAGCTCGGAATTTCTTCCAAATAGACCAATCAACTTAATTTTTTTTGCAAATCGTCCCGGACGGAGACTGAACGATATTGAACTTTAAGATCTAGTCGCTCGACCATTTTTCACCTGTTAAACCGGAAATTCGCCAATTTTCATGGGAAAATCTATTGTAAAATTTGTAAAATTGGTAAGTATTGCCAAAATTGGCTGGAAAACTCCACTCGGGGGTTTTCAGCGTCGCTGATCACGATTCCGAATTTAGATTTACCATTTTCCACCGCGGTAGCTAGAAATTGACCAATTCTATGTCAGAACAATAGATAAATTAGATAATTTCGTAATTTTTGTTGAAAATGGCTAGAAAATTTCACCACTTTTACAAATTTTACAATAAATTTTCCCATGAAAATTGGCCAGTTGCCGGCTTAACAGGTGTAAAATGGTCGAGCGACTGTATCTTAAAGTTCAATATCATTCAGTATCCGTCCAGGAACGATTTGCAAAAAATATTAAGTTGATTGGTCTGTTTGGAAAAAATTCCGAGCTTTCACATTTTTAACGTCTAATTTGACCCGACCATTGATACTTCTTAAATAATTTTTGGATTGAATTGAGTTACTATTTCAGATATTAGGTCGAACTAACTTCTTCCCAGACAGTCGTAAATTTCTCTGAGACAATTAATATAGTGACCTTTAATATGTGGATCATCTGAATTCTCAATTAACATTTCAATAGCTTATAAAGAATTTGAAGTCATTTATTAGATACATATTGTTGCTGCTAATAGTCAAGAAAAAATATATTATTATGTGTTTTTGTCGTTATTATCATGTAATTTCACATTGAGAATTCATTTAAAGGTAACAGATGCCTAATAACTTATTTTTTTTAATCAACACGTCTTTCCTGTCGGTTCAAATCATTTCAGTGAATTATGAGAGTTTAAATATGCTTTGATACTTTGCCAGTTTCTGTATTTATCTCCAACATTAATGACTGTACGGTAATTTTATAGCTTTGATGTTAGATGTATGGTATTGATTTCGATCAGCACAGAAATGTTTCGTGATATAAAACTATCAATGTTTATTAACGTTAACAGTAATAGACATTTCGAAAGAAATGCTCTAGTGACTGCTGGCATTTGGATCCACATCAACTCAATTTTACAAGACATGAATCTTATATAATTATTCAACAAAATGAACATCAACAATCCTGACTCGGCTGAGCCTATTATCGGTTCTGCGAAAACTCGATATGATTGGTTCGTACGAAGAAGGCTTTATATACATCAGTATTATGTTAACTGATAAGTTTTACTCTTTATTGCATTTCTACAGCGAAAAAATCTATTTACTAATTACTCGGTGAAATAAGAGTTAAACGGCCTCGAGCTGGTTTCTCGAAGATTTTCGAAATCGCTGATCACCAATATAATGTCCAAAAAATTGCCTGAGGTCACCTTGGAACATCCCCGGAGTTTCCGAGGGTTCTGGCGCTCTGGATATCGATTAATTTCATTGAAAATTATTTTTTATACTGATGGAGTGACGAAATAAAGGTCGTTAATGACGATTACGACATGCAAAAGGTTTCCCAAAACACCTGGGGATACCTGGAGACCGGATATCTACATCATCTTCTAGGAATTCCGGTCTCCAATCCCTCCAGGTGTTTCAGGAAAGGTTTTGCATGTCGAAGTCATAATCAGAGACCTTTAAATCCTCGCTTGGTCAGTTTATAAGCATAAAAAAATATTTTTTAATGGAATTAATAGATATTCAGAGCGTCGGAACCCCCATATACCCCGGGGATGTTCCAAGATCACCTCATGGGATTTTTTGGACATCATATTCATGATCAGCAACCCAGCAAAACACGGAGAAACAAATTAGAGCCCGTTTGACTCATTATTCACAGAGTAATTAATTTTTCTCATTGACCTCAAAAAGTGCACCCATAAAAATACATATTTCCGCTGTGGAAACGCAATAAAGAGTTTGCCCATAAAACAAACGCAGCACAAAACTTCTAAATTACATTCTGAATCGAATGCAGAAAACCGCAAGTTAATCCATCTCACTGCGCCAGTTTTGGAAGGTTGGACCTATTTTAGTGCTTCATGTTCTCGACTGTACTACATTCTAAAATACACCAGAACGTACATTTCCAGATGCGTTATAAGCAATTCACGAATCTTTCAATGCAATCAAGCTTAAGTGATGAAGTCTTAATCGTTTCGAGTCTTTTATCAATTCTTTAAACCCAGGTTTTTTACCTACTTACAATAATTATGAGTTTCGCATTTTTTTTTTCAAGAATGAGGCTTCCAAGTTTATGTGGATGAAAATTATTTATTCCATCCTCCTTCAAACTAAAACTCTGCGAACCACAAATAGATCTGTTTTGAACTAAAGCAAGTCTGTTGCTATTCCTTCCTGGTGAAACAATTCTCCATTTGGTGTCAACTTATAGATATCCACATATCCCTGATTATGACCACCAGCCTTCCCTCATTGTATCCAGCACCCCTATTAGTAGATGGTGTTTCAATCTGATCTTCATTTGCACCATAATTTCTCCTTACCTTCGCTACTAAGTTTTCTTCTACCAGATATCGAAGATATGGAGAAACATCTATCATTAAAAAGAAGGGCAAGAATAAACAACCTTTCAATGAGAATGTATTGGAAATATCTGTTACCCCATATTTTTTTGGTCGTATTAGAAGGTCATCAAAACTTCTCCATTGTACCGGTCAAATTGCTTATTGTCTTTCTTAAATACACATATCAAGTATGAAGAGGATAAACCATGTGAACTGAATTTATTTAAGGTTAGTTGGCATGCACAAAATAATATTTTATGGGAAAACACTAGAAGACCACAATCTTGAATAGTTTCATATTCGTACCGAGTCATTTTTCAGAATGAACATCATGACCAGTATTATATTGTAACAAACGTCAACCATTATGTATTTAATAGTATTCCGTAGTATGTTTAAGTTAGGCCGGGGGTTAGGCTTATAGAACAATTTTTTTTTAAACATCTATTTTTTCAATAAAACAGCACTTCCATAACTGACACCAATGACTTCAAGATATCGTGAAATATATTATGAAGAAGCTTTTATGTTCGAAACTTCTTCCAGTACCCTATTGAAGAAAGTGCAAATGAATAAAATAATCATGTCCGTTAAAGCAAGCCGACTAGTGACTCCCACATAGATTTGAATAGTGCCCTCTTTACAACATAATTGAAATTATAATGCAAGATTCACTGAAGAATAATAATAGGAAATGGTCTAAATCTTATGAGATAAGGCAAAACGAACTTTTCTTATTAGCGTCATCAATCATGGTCATTATAACTGGTGATCGTTGAAGTGTACATTCGTACATTAAGTTATCACCTCAGTTTAAATGTTTGCACAGGTAATAATTTTTATTTAATGTAATTACACGAATGCAATTTTTGTCGAGTCCAGTAAAGGAGATGACGATTTACAGGTAAGGAAGCCGCAAGTTTGCTCATGAAAGACGACTTAATTCTTATGATTGCTATAATTTCATGGAATTATTTACGTGTACGTAGTGAACATGCTAATTCCAGCGTTTCGGGTACGTTGACATTCCCCGAGCGTCTACCTATGCTACGGATCTACATGTACATATTTCTTCAACTAATTGAATGCTTTATTGAAGTATTTTGCTGCTGCTATTACTTGAACAAAGATTTACCGGTGCAATCATTGTTTCGTTGAAAAATCAATCTAGTTAGAGAACTCAAGTACATCGGTAGGTAATTCTCGAGTTCGTTGCTTTGTTGGAATTGACTATAATGAACTTTACAAGCTGAAGATGTAAAAAGTTAAGAGTGATGACTAGCTAAGGAATTGGAATTGTATTTTCTGAAGTGGGAAAATTGTCTGAGAGTACATTTAAGAACCTAACAAAAGAATCGTAGCATATTTCATTTTAATTAGACATAAACATATTTAACAGAATTACGTACAATAATGAACAGTTGTAGAATATACCTTTAGTCCTTCGTTCATTCATTAGATCTACTATAATAGTCTACCAATTAAGTGTTAATGTAATTTGACAATACAAATTGTGATTTGAATACGGTTTAGCATGGCATCTGAATGCTAAACAGAGAGTGTAAATATTTGTAGTGGAAGTGGCCCACACATTTTCAAACAAATCCATATTCGTTGAATTCCGTATCAAATCCAAACACATCATAACTTTTGATAGACAACACCACACATTCGTGTTTGTCATCATTTTCATATTTCTGATATTAACCTTTCTCAGTTGTCCAAGTAACTTTTATCGATTTGTATTTGAATCAGAATTGGCAAAATATATTCTTTGCTTTATATATAAATTCTCGGGAAATAGGCCATAGTAACACATATGCTTATTATTCTTGTCTGTACGTACGTTTCGGTCTCACGATCATCATCAGAAGACGTATTTTGTCTAAGAAGGGATGTCTTAAAAATAATTGTTTCAGCATAATGCGTCCTTATCGCAACAATTCCAATAAAAAATGCTCAGAAACACGAATAATTGAAATTGTAACACATTAATGTCTTACGTGTACGTATATGTATCAAGAATACACTGCTTAGCAATTTCCTTTTATTATACGAACTCATGTCAAACAAAGTCCGTATATGACTGAAACCAAAATATGTAACGCTCTAGTATCCATTTTCGAACCAGATGTTAAAGATTCATGAGGTAATAGAAAAAGGTTATCAGACCTCATTAGAAATATTGCTGTTTGGGCATTCTATCTGAAATATACTTTTAACATTATAAAGACGCATGTAGGAATTTACAAGGGTTTCAATCAATTAAATTAGTATAAATCTGACTTAATGACTGAAGATCTGTTCTATGGCCTACAGACTTGGAGTCACGTTTTATGTGAATCATCTCCGGAATAGATCTTTCATATTAATTGGTTTACTTAGTTAAAATATTAACATTTTCATTATCGAATTGATGGTTATAATCAAAGCAGTGGAATTTCATACGATTTGATTTCTTATATTATAGTTTATATATAATTAATACCTGGGTCAATAATCATTATTAATATTTCATTTGCTCATAGAACTTTTAGGGTGTTTCACGGTTTCACAAATATGGCAAGCCAGTTCCTCGCAGCTGATAAAATTAGTAACGTGTAAATTTCCATCTGGTATTTTTGTTTGCTTTCACTCAACATTTTAGAAATAGTCGTCATCACTAATTCTGAATGAGAATGGCAACACTCTACGATCATCTACCCGTTGGTAGATTTCTCAACTCATTATGACCAATATAAAATTCAAGTTTCCTATCGAAAATTCGGACGCTTTCATTGTATTGCATGAGTTATGCGTTTAGCACATCACGAAGATATCATTTCGAATAGGGATAAATCAGTAACCAATTGTCAATTTTCTTGACATTCCCAAGACGAAGTCAAATATCTGCAGAACAATTTATTTGTTTCGGGTAGGCAGACTATATTCACTTATATTACATTTGAAATTTATATTGATTCATTCGTTTAGTAAGCACTTTTGGTTCAACTAGAAATAATCTGTGGTAGAAAAATATCTTAGTTGAATATTAAGTTTCATATCTGAAGCTACTGTTATTCCTAATGATTCTCCTATGTCTCGTTTTAACACAAACTAATTATATTCCTACCATGTTTATTATTCAACAAAAATATACTCAGAGTACATCTTCCCCTGGAGCCATTCTGAGAACGGCAGAGATGAATTTCTGAGTCAATTCCTTTCGTGGGGGAAGAGAAGTCCATGAGAAAGTAGGAGCAATACCCTCTATGATAAAAGGCCTACCGGCTCGACCGTTATGTCAGAAGCCAGGGGCCATGCTGCTAGTTGTTAGGAAATATATAAGGACGTGAACTGAGTCCTTATCTGCACCCCATTTGCTTTCATTAATGGAAAAAACAAAATTTCAAAACAAAAATTATACTCTCTGTATTCTGCTGATAACCAACTGCCTTATGTACTTAATTTTCTACGTTTACTCCAAGATTTTAATTGGTCATTAGCTATCAAGCAATAATTACTCAACAATGTGCTACTTGTGCATTTAATGATGAGGTAATCCTTCTCGGTGTGATTTTCACAACCAAGAATATTTTGAAGATGGTCACCTCCTGTTTTTTGCTTAAAAACAAAGTCACAAAAAAAATTCAGTTGTCCATATTCTTGTAATGGATCTGTTTGATGAAACAATATGTAATCTAAATTAAGCCCATTAGAATAATAAGACATTATTACTAAAATTCCATGAATTGTGTGTGACCATTCAGCACGTATCGGTGTTGTTAGTTTATTTTAAAGTCTAACTCCGAAGTATCTAACCAATTTAATAATTTAAAACAAAAATTGATTCTTGAATCATCCTCTAGGCTTTCTTTGACGATAGGTTCTTGGAAAATGTCCCTCAGCCGTGGCCCTTTGAGGGGAGTCTTTATATTCATTATTTTCTACCAAGTTAATATAATATAATAAAACTGGGCTGTGAATTTGGAATGCTCTACATTTGAACCAAAGTGAAGTAGAGCCTGTAGATATAACATATTCATTGAATACCTTAACGGCTAATTAAGCATTCTGTTCCAAATTTGTAGGATATAGTGCTTTCAAATTCAATGAATTTATCATGTTCTAGTTCATGCATATTTTTTAAGAATAAAATGAGCCAATGTTGAGATACTGCATAATTTGATTAGGTTTTCAATTAAGTCAATTATTCCTCATACATTAGAGAATGTGAACTGAATCGAATAATGCCTAAAGCTCCAACAATATCAACGATGTAATCTCCAAAAACTCGGATGCCCTTGTATTTCTCTGACCATCTAGTCTCATACAATTTAGGAATGCTAGCAATAAGAAAAACGGTGAAAATGTAATGATCTCCTCGATAGTTCCAACCCAATTTCAAATTTCTGGGATAACGTTTAAGTCGTTCAAGATAAGGTTAAGCTTGTGAGAGGAATATTGTAAGTGAAATGTTTATCTGTACTTTTGCCTCAAGATCGCCTGCACAGCGCAGGCCCCCTTTGACCCTTCTGGATACGCCTATGCTTACAACATTTGAAAAGCTTCATGTTACAAACATTTGGTATTTACATTTCACATTCTTTATTCCACTAGGAAGACAATTAAAAGATCTTGAACCAAGAAACCAGTCAGACCGTTGACCGATAGTTTTGTTTGCTTTTACAATTAGTAGTTTGTTTTTATTAGTTGATCAAACCTTTCGCCCATTGGTTTCATTTATTATTCAGTTAATGAAATAATTCATTCATTCAATCATAGCATTCGAAGAAACTACTTCCATACCTGGTCAATTAAGAATGTGCCATGTGTTTTTAAATATTATAAAGTTTTCTCCATTTAAACTTAACATCTTAGTTCACTTCTACAACATTAGTACTCTAAGTATAGAATTTAAATGTTACAGGATGCTTAGCGTTTCAGTTCTATGCCATGTTCCCGAATCGATGATATGGCGTCATACTTTGTTATTTGTACAACCAATTCTCTTCAATAATTTTCCTTAATGACTGAGGCGACACTTCGTCAAACCAGGAATATTTCATTTCAACAGTTGGCAACACATTACATCGTTGCCGATATAAACTGTAGAATTATTAAACTGACTTAACAGTACATTCACAGTTCCTAGTTCGTTCTAAATCAAAATTTTGATAGGACTAAACTTCAAAAAGATAGGCCCAGTGTGCAATACGATGTCACCGCACCCTAAAGATCCCTAACTGTACTTGGAACGAAGTACTTGTGCATTACCAGCAAGATTATTTTTCACGTTTAAATCACGAAGCTTATTCTACATTTCTCCATCATAGATTCAGATTACTATCAAAGATGGAGTAAAAGGTCGGTTTACAAAACTGAATAAAAATTTAATCGATTCGAGAACTATCGGAATACATTTCTTCTCAATACTTCCCTGTATGTTCGAGTAATAACTAACTTCATATAAATAAGAGTTTTCAATTCAATACTTTTAATAGCTTATAAATTCGAATGATATTTGCATGGTTTATATGTGAACTGGAATGCATTAATATTCTTGAAGGTTTCACTGGTGCATTTCCTCCGCAATAAATTCTTTAGATATGATCGTCAACTGGAAATATTATTACTTACACATTAAATAATACCTACGTTACGCATTCCTTCCGTGAGGGAATATCAATGCATGAAATAATTGTGGATTGGATACTTCTGAGAAATCGAAAGCTTCTTATACGAGTCTCAAATAGGTCACGACATATCTTTTATATTATGTTCAATAAACCATACGTACAGATAGATATTCATCAACACTAGGCTAACAGGAATATTAATTGTGAGTCTTAATATCTTCTAATAAAATCACTAGACTTGTAAAAAAATACTAAACCTACTTTAGCAATTAGAGCTTCACAGATGAGGTAAGACTCGGTTGGTGAATTTCCGTTGCTAGAGGTGCTGCCTAATCAGGTTTAATTGTCCAACCTGATGAGTAGAACATGTAAAGGTTACAATTCACTCTTACTTAAGGATAAACTAAAAGCTCTATTTTATCACTTGGTTGCCGATAGCTACAGTGAAGATGGTCGTAGGTTATATTTTAGATGTTAAAAATTCGGAAGCCAGAGTATTTTAACCAACCAATGAATTATGTATATAACTAGGGGATGCAAATACTCAAGTCCCCAGGTTAAATTACCTTGAAAGAAAAGAAAATAAAAGACCTCTACCCAGAATGATTGAAATTTACTTTGAAATACTAATATTGATATAATGTATGACAGAACTTATAATAATGAGATATGAAGCGAATGATTAGAAAATATGGATGAAGTTAATTACTTAAATCATTAAAACAAGTGAACAGTTGAATTTACACAATATACAATACTCAATGATTATTGAAATTGTTACATAAACCAAAATCGATGTCATGACCTGATGAGAGCTGGATGTTGTATTTGCTTGGTGATGATTGATTACTTCTACTTCATGTAGGGGTCCCTGCCACAGTTGTAATACCGTTTCCACGATTGTACAGCACAAATAAATCAGCGACTCCTAAGTAATCTTTCCACAGCAGATTCAAGCAATACTCAACACACTTCTTGTTGAATTTTCCACAACATAGATAAAAAAAGAGGAAGAAGAAGAACCCTGAAATCACGATATGTTCAAACCTCTATCGTTCTATTGTCGTCAGAAGACAGGGCAAATTGATTCCTGAAGTTAGTGAATAAATCAAATGGAATTACAAGATAGTTACCTCTATCACGATAGGGTTTTCCTTCAAATGAGATAACTTTATTTCCGTTCACAACCAGTCACGTCGAAACTAGGTTCAGATTCCCTAAGGTACATTAATTACCCAATTAATTCCAAATACTCCAATCCAAATTGGTAATTGATGTCTTTGTTTTCAACGGAAGAATATTCCCAGAATTTGGTTCCAAACAACAAGCTTGGTATCATCTCCCTGTTGAAAATAACCTAGCGACGCACTTCTCACTTGAACGAATTGACCAGAAAAGTCGCCATTTTCTCGCCTTTCCGGCTTTCTCGTTGTCTCACAGAACACCCTCGAAATAGAAACGGATCTGACACCGAACAACCATGACCCTTAGAATATACAGTCCATGACTTAGAATATACGGTCTAGCATAGCTGACGTCACAGGAGTTAACCGATTGTACTACAGCGGCCATTTCCAAGCCGTTATTACACGTTACAAACCCTGGCTAACCTTGTTAAAGGAAGAAATGCACGGAAAATTAAAGTAAATTAGGATAAAACGTACGCACGGATAGGAAATCCCAACACCAGGCTAACAGAAATATTTATTATGAGTCTTAATAATATGTAATAAAATCAATAGGCTTTTCATAAGATACTAAGCCTAAGTAGGAGAAATTTGAGATTCCTTGGTTTGGTAAGACTCGGTAAATATTCGTCGCAAGAGGTGCTGCTAACTACCACAAATTGGTAGTTACGTGAAAAGCGTATGTCAACCAACCTAACCAGGTCTAATCATCCAACCTGATGAGTAGCATACTGGCTAAACTTGTTGAAGGAAGTCATGCACAAAAAATTTGAGTGAATTATTTTATTGAAAAGCTAAACTTCAAAAAATAGTTGATCGATCGAGAAAACTTGAATGTAGTATTTTCAAATCTAAGTAGATACCAAACGGCTTCGTCGCTTCGCTCACTGCCCTTCAATAGAAGGAATATCAAGTGTAAGTCTTAGAATTAACATAGCACGCAGATTATCATTCTATGTAACATTACGAAATATGCTATTGACTATCGATAATCGAACATAGATAACGGCACCAAAATTGAAACTTTTCTCTCATAGAGATAACATGTCACCTGCCATCTCAGGCCACAAATTGGAAGCTATGTCACTACCAGTATTCGGTTGAGTTCAAATTATGGGCAAAAGTTCGGTTAGAAGACGGCCGAGAAAAGCCGGTTGTAGGATTATCCGATGTGAGTGGATGCCAAACTGCTTCGCTGCTGCGCTCGCTGCGCTTCGTTAATATAAATTTCAGCTGATGTTATGATTATTTCATATTTATTCTAGGATGAATCATTATGGGAAGAATAATTTATATACCTATGTGAGAGTAATATTTCCCATAATGGAATGGTCCAGTATTATCTTGCAAAACCTTGGCGAACCATAGAATCAGAAAGACTACAGAAAATCATGATACGTTCATAGCCTTTTGAATCGGAAACTATTTCAATGGACTTTATGGGGGAATAGCTTGAAAACCTCCAGGTTGGGTTCTAGGGAACCTTAATCGGGTTCATAAGATCAGGCGACTGGGACAATTCACAGATTGCAATACGGAATTAAGGATGTGTGTTACAAATAAACAGATTGAACATATTATACAGAGAGCAATTAGCAAAAAATAAAATTGTTCTAGCAATACCGTCTCCTTGAAAAATCTGACGAATACGCTCAGGAAGACTCTTCATTAAGGTAACCAGCAGATAGCTTGGAAAACATCCCAGGAATTGGAACCCTCTCAATTATCAAATACATGATAATTATTAGCACTAGTTCTGTTCCTCAATATTATATTAGAAACGTGAATGTGACGACTGAAAGGCGCCCTAGGGCCAACACTAAATATTAACGCCCTTTTAGCGTTACTTCCTGTTCGTTTCTTCTTTCCCAAAAATGTGAAGGGAGTAGAGAGTATACATTCGTTAAATGATGGCATACTCATCCGGTTATATATGTCTTAATGATATATCTAAAGTGAATATAGATGGAACTGCCGAAATATTAGACCCTCAAGACCTAGGTCGCTATGCGACCACTATCAAAGCGGAAATACACGATATAAGTGTCTATAGAAACAACACACTGAAGCTTGTCTAATTGTCTTAGAAAAGCATAGATACAACGTATGAAGTAAGCTAGTCATGAAACCTCATTAACCATTCGTCTTTACAAGTTGCTTATTCTTAATGTTTGCAGTCGAGTTCATTCAAATTTCATTGTTAAACGATACAATGAGCATAGATTTTAAACAACCCCGCATTTTGTGTTCGACTGTACTTAGTGTGAAATTCAACAACTACACCTTAATTTTTCTGATTTCTTAGCTCACATGGAAAGTGGCATGAAAAATCCTGCATAATGGCATACGTTGCCCTACTTCTGAAGACGTATAACTGAAGAGACATGAATTCGCTGCACAGCATGTCACTCATGAGATATGCCTACTTACTGATCAAATAAGTACATAGGCAGTTTATTTAGTAGTAGAAAAATTAATTTGCAATTATTACTAGTTGATATTTGAAAGCTGGGATAGTCAGTTCCTATTGAACTTTCACACTCAGGTGTGCTATTAAATTCCTATAAATGGTGTTTGTACAAAATAAACCGACATTCATATGAACATTTCTCTATTCAATGTACTGAGCTTATAATATGTGGAATTTTTCACTGCATTAAAAGTAAAATCACAACTCGCCTTTCCACTACAGATTATTGCAATCTTATGCGTATTTCACTGTCAGCATCATCAGAGAAACAACATTAAAATTGTTAGTTACTAGTACAGAAAACATAGGGAGAAATGTAAGAATCTCAACACCTGAATATAAAAATCATTTTATCATGTTATATGATGAAAAATTGGTGGTAGCTATAAAATAAAGGCAACTTGATAATAATAACCACTAATTCTCTACTAACTATGATCCATTAAATTTCACAGAAAACCATAATCTCGTTGTAAATGCGTATAATCTGATTGAGGATTATTAATGTGAAGATCCTTTCCTTTCTCACTATACGTTTTCTGTAAATAGTAATAATGTGGTAACAAATAATTTTTCCTACTACCCCCTTAGAAAATGATGACTACGACCCCTGAATTAGGTTAGAAAACAGCACTTTTCCTCCCTAGGGAGGTAAAATCTCTAATAAGTTAAAAAGTTGTTAGAAAACAGCACGTTTCCTCCCTAGGGAGGTAAAATCTCTAAGAAATTATAAAATTATTAGAAAATAGTACGTTTCCTCCCTAGGGAGGTAAAATTTCTAACAAGTTATCAAGTTTAGATTTTCCTCGAGCAGATTTTTTGAAAAGCTCGTACTCTTCCTCTTATCTTTCACGAGATTTGATTGGCAGATTCTAAAATATCTTGAGGAATACAATCCTGATCTTCATATTCCATTTTTCATTGATAATTTCTAATATTGAAATAAATAAAATTTATTGAAATATGTCAATCACTATGTTGTAAACAAGACTTTGGTAATGCCAGTCTTCGTAATGTATACTAACTGATTTCAAATGTTCTAGATGAACAGCTGGGATACTAGAAATATAGGAGAAAGAATCATTGTATAGAGCTTGATATTATTGTCACTCGCTTTTCATGCATTTGGTTTGTGATAGCTTCGGTACTGATCAGTTTCGAATCTTGGTAGATCTTCATCATCATCTCTAGTTATTTATTGTTAATCGATTTGAATTATGGGTAATATTCAAATATTAAACCCCTATAAAGCGCAGTCATTTCTTAACATAACTTGAAGCATTAATTTCTCACGCTTTATAGTGTTCCAATATTCCGTGTATATGGGAGCTACCACAGAAAATGAAGGCAAACCCACTGTATTCTGAGTCCCCCCCACCCTGGAATGAGGGAAACAAAATAACTGATGAGCTTGCAACACTAATGCTAAGAAACCCATCATAGCTCTGGAATCAGTGGTGAGCACCAAGATGACCTTCATCAAAGAGATAATCAACCGGTGGGATCAGATCACAACACTCTAATGAGTGGCAACAAAAGAATCCAAAGCTCTGATTGGATCGGTCATTAAAAAGTTTGATCTCAGGAAGTGAGGTGGATGGTGAAAACTGATGTCAAACTGGCACAGGTACTAATGGGACACCGACCCTTCAACTACCACCTCTACAGAATGAATCTAAGCGAATCATACACGTGTAGGCGGTGTAAACAAGAAGACGAAGCAACAATGCTCATCCTGCAGGGTTTCGAAACTCTGATTCCCTCAAGACCCAGAGCACTATCTGTCAGGCCATGCGACAGTGATGATGAGGTTCAACAGGTATTTCTAGTAATTTGAATCTCTTCAAATTGTTGATTATTATTGTTTTTTCCAAATAAACGCTCATAAATCAATAACTATTAAGTAGTTCCAATATCAATTTTTATAGTATTTCAATCACAGTTTTTACCATAACCTCGGCGGAACCATCCTAAACTTGATAGAATCCGAAGAATATTTCTTCAGTTGTTGACGTATTGTGCGGAAACCAAAAGTTGACCAGTCTTTTGATGCAATTCTTATACATGACTTGGCCAACTCTCGATTTTTGAGATACATTTACGGTTTCTCGACCCGGGGCCCCTCAGTGGTGTGACCCATAAGCAATGCTTATACCCGCTAATATTTATATCACCGCTTTCGCTTTCTAATAGAAGCGATAACTCTGCATATCCGAGAATATTCCAAAGAGACATCATAGCATCAAGAAAATTCGTTGCTTCCGGAACATATAAGCAACCAAAGTTTCAGATCTTTATGTTTAGTAGTTCTCTGTATAAAGGTCTAATAGTCTATTCGCACCGTGAATGATATACTTTCTACAATATTATGATTCCAAATACTATTATGGAAGGAGTTCAAGGTGAAAATTGAAAATTGGATGTAGCAAATTGATTCAGATTTAATATGGGTTTAATAAACTATATAATATATACTTTCGGAAAATATTAATATTAATCGAATTCAATTTTTACTTACCTTACTAGGTTTGATCTACATATTTTTATTTCAATTGTTATTGTTCTAAATTACTATTTCATGCACAAAGGAAGATATTCTCTTCTATCATATGCTACGATGTTTTTGGAAGAACAGTAAATTATTATTGTTATTAATATTATGATGATCTGCATCATTATAGGAAAAAACAATTCATTGAATGTACGAATGCCTTTACATAAATTCAGCTATGTTCCAAGGCAATAAATATAACATTCTTTCGAAATAGATATATTTGAAATGGAACAAAAAATGTGAGAAGGACAGTATAGTATGTAAATCTACATTGGAAGCCGTTTTACCTTATAGGGTAATCATAAGAAGGTAATGAAAAGGGAAGGTTTATAATAGGATCAAATAGAAACTAATTTATATGAAAGCCAAGTGAACTTCCGAGTGAGATCCCAGAGCGATATAAGCTTTAACAACAGTATTAAATAGCTCACCCGGGCTTCTAACACGTACTCATACAGGCAGTTAACTTAGTAGGACGCTTTTTATACAGTATTTAACCTAGACAACCAGATATCTTAATCTAGATAATCTAATCATGGATATTTATGTTACGTCCCATATTCCGTCTTGTTCAACAACTTCCGCAAAGAAAAAGTCAAGTAAACGTCGAATCCATAGAAATAATATGAATCAATTATTTGCTTATGCATTAGGTTTTTTAATCATTACTATATAACATACGTCAAGAAGCCAAATCATTTTGGGCAAAGTGACAAATTAACAAGAAAATTAATAATTTTAAAAAATATAGCAATAACATTACAATACAAAATAAAAAAACAGCAAGAGGCGCTGAATATATCAAGAGAGCCCTGGAACTGTGCCTATGCTAAGCTGATGCATTGAAGTATAAGGTATGAAGGATTTAAACGAAAATTCAGGAAATGCCTTGTTCCGCTCTTCGATATCTGAAAATTTAAGTATGTAAGTAAATCTGGATAATCCACCACACCATTCACGAGTTTGTACTGGACTAATACAGCCAGGGTTTGCCAATACCAAATAGTAAATCTTGAGGATAACACCATCGATACGATGAGGAAGCCACTCTCAATAAACGCCTAATCCGATCAATGTCATCAGCAGTATATGAAGTGTTACCGTACTCAAACTGAGGGCGAATGATGAAGATGTCGTATATTAAAATCAGAATCAAGGAATATGGAGCCCAGAATGATGCATGTCCTAGAGCAAATGTTCTCTACATGTGCACCAGAGTACTGTGTCTTAAATGCTCTGCGCAGATGGATGTTAGCAATGCTGTATGAAGACTACGACGGCAACTTGCTCCTGGTATATGAGGTCACAGTGCATTTAGAGGTCTTCGGATCTAGTCCGTTTAACTGGACCTATATTTAGATCCTCCTGAAATAAAATCTCGTCTAAAATGGAGCTAATATATCAGTGAAGTTTAATATCATCCACATGGAGTAGACGTTCCACCCTGAATATTCTGGTAACATCGTCAATGAAAAGTAGGAACAGCTCAGGGCCCAAAACCCATGCCCTGCGGGACACCAGATATATCCTGGAACTCGCGAGTCAGGATCTACGCTGCCAGTAGCTGACTAAGAAAGCAATCATGTATGGCAGAAGGCGAAATTTATGAAGCTGTTTGTTCAACCGGTCGAAGGGTTTAATGAAATCCGTATTGACCACATTTACATGAATAGCCGTTGCAACAGATTTCACTGGAAATTTCCTTATCACAGTTATATTAGTTACCGTTGATCTATGTTCAACAAATTTGACGTTGAAACACTTTGTGAAACACATGGTTTCAAGTCAGGTTATGAATGACGAACTCAAACAACTTTGAAATACTGCTCTTAACAGGACTGTGAGGTCTGTCACCTTTTTTCTAAATGAGAACTACTCGTGTAGACTTTCTGCGTCAGGAAAAAGTTGGAAATTTGTTAATCAAGTTCATGATTCTCAATTTTCGGGTTGTTGCCTTGAAGTAAAAGTCGTTTGTGCAATTTCATTCTGGGATATTGCTTATGATCCAACATTTACTGTTGTAATGATAGAAAAAGATCCCAGATAAATCATACAACAATACAGACAAAAGACAAGAGACAATAGTCAATTGAAAATATATACATGGATCTTAAATAAGACAATTAGAAACACATTAATGCGGCGACCAGTTCTAAAAGACCGCGATATAGCTAGATATGATTAAAGATGGGATACATGTTCAAAATATAATGGATTTCAGATGAATTATCTTAATAAGAGGAAAGCTCCAACAACATTACACCTACGCTCCAGTTGTTTTAATATCTAATCGGTAGCTTCCTAGTTAGTTTTGCTCAATGAAGGGTGAACGATGATCTTGCACGAGTGTGATATCAGGTGATACCCACCATTTCCAAGAATTTTAAGGGAGAATGAGGTTTGAAAACATAGGTACCATATTAGCCAAGAGCCATACTTATCTGTCCATTCTGTATGAACCTACGTAGGTACGCACTTTGAAGCTATCTACCTAACAGCATTCTACAAAGGATAGGTAGAACCATTGGGGAACAAAAATATTAGCGTTTGTTTTATAATTAGTTCAAATATCACCTCATCAAGATTAGGTCCTTCGACAACGGATTAAATTTGGATCTCACACTAAATTCTGTAATCATAGCAAACGTAAGGCTTTCGTATTTTTCATCATGTGAAAATATTTCAGGAGTAATATCATATTCATTGTACAGTTCAAGTGAACGGTCTGTTGAAAAGTAAGGTCGGACCAATTTATTTTTCCCGAATCAGTGGTGCTGGTTGTGTTCCTGAGATAGGTTCAATAACCTACTACTTCATAACGTAGAATTATCTGATGCATAAGGTGATTAGCAATACAGCGAAGGAATTTTGCGTTCAGGAAATTTTGCAGAAATTCATCGGTTTTTTTATAACACAACAGATGGAGTGTTCCGGTTGTACCGATAAAAATACGAACATGAAGTTCGTGTTAAATTGCCGTAGTTTTCAAAGCATGAAGGCTTTATAAAAGCATCACTTGTCTCACCGTGTGCACCATATAATCTACCCATGCAATACTTAATTAGATTTAATTAGATACTAGCCAGCAAACATTGTGAAATAATTCAAAACAATTATTAATAAATCAAAGCCGTGGCGCGGCAAGTCTCTCTCTCCCATAAACACGACTGCCGTTTCCATCGATTCCTTATAAGGCTGCTGAATATTGCAGGATAGATTCGTGATTGACTACATAACCTCGATATATAGACAGGAATCTGTCAATATGGGACATGCATGCGCATTTCTTTATTTATATTTATCTAATGAGGAAAGTGGTATTTCCAATAACTACGCTCTGATGTCTACCCTTATATAATATTCAATGAAATTTCTATTGCATTGCGCTCCAGTTGATGTAGGAAAGATGGCTATGTAAATCAGGTATTTTATGAAAGTTATACTAAATTATTCTTGTGCAATCCATTGAATGTTCACATCTTTATATACCTACCTACACATGTTATTGAATCAATCGTAATTTATTGATTCTCTAATTAAACAGTAATAGTAATGCAAGGTTTATGATGTGACTTTCTACAGAATCAGTTTGGTTTGGCAATAATATTAGAAGCGACTACTTGCAATAGTTGATACAGCCCAGAGTGAAGTAATAAAATATTCGTTCAAATGATTATTGAGGTATATAATACACTGACCAACAAATGTTCCACTTCAGCGAAACGTACTTGAAATATTCTAACACATGAGAAATCAGAACTATATGATTAGGCTCAGGTTTTTAATTGATTGTGGCTATGATTCATCTCACCACCGCGAACATGTGATCTATTGTGGGTATAATAATTTCTTGTGTCGGGTTATATGGCGAAGAGTATGTTTTCGTATAGCGCCAAATAGTCTACAGAAATTAGGATTTTTCCCAGAAATCGAGGAAACATTCTTCATTTATAGATAAAAATGTAGTATGAGAGAAATCGAGTGCCCCTAAAGCTGACCAAGTAGGTAGGGGAACATTTTTAAAACTATTGTTATGATTTCATTTCAAATATAAAACAGAATGGTAAAAATATAGTTCGTCGAGACATTAAAAATATAGAAGTTAAATAAGTATATGATATGGAATAAAAACGTTATTCAAAAGTTAATTATATGATTAGAATAATAGATTAAAGAATGTAAAATGATCAAAAAACCAAGTTGTAATTAGTGTTGCCCAAATGCAAGAGCAAGACGAGACTTAGCCAGTCTCGGTCTTGGTCTTGCGCCAATACACCTGGTCTTGGTCTTGGTCTTGGTATTGCGCTCCCAGTCTTTGTCTTGGTCTTGGTCTTGAAGCAAGAGTCTCGCAAGTCTCGCAATTACCTATTAGTGTTTCTGTTTTTCATTTTTATTCAACCTTTTTATGTTAGCACAATTTACACAAAGCAATTTGGGATGCATGAATTATTTCGAAAAACTCATCAAATTTGCTTTTAGGTCTTTTGGATCTATAACTCCAACTCTCACTACTCCGACTAGAACTATTTGAATTTTCGTCACTCATGTCAAATTGTAAACGTGATAAGTTTTCCGAGAACAACAAGGATTAGAGTAAAATCAATTATTACATTAGACTCGAAGCAAACCTCAATTGGGAATGACTGGAATTGAAATAAATACTATTAGTCATAGTCCATTCGCTTAGATAGTGTCGCCTTGTACCGCGCCGCCATGGCACGTGCCGGCTCTCATTAAAGGATGCCGCCGCAAATCTAAGGATGCCGCATGCGGCGTACAGACGCATGACATTGTAGCGTCCTGCTTTTCGCTCTTATATCTACCTTATTATTATAAGTTGGATTTCAAATTAGTTTGTAAGATGTCTTTTTCGGCCTGTAACTTTTGGAATATTAAGAAAATAAACATTTTCTCGGTAACATACTACATATAATTTTATTACGCTTTATTCTATACAGTTTATTTTCCGTTTTTATTATTTTCATGTTTTTATTTATTTTCATACTATATCTAATATATTATTTTTTATTTACTTATTCGGACTGCGTTAATTCCCCCTTCAACGAAAATGCACTGATAGTCATTTATATCTGTACTTTACGTCTTCCTAGTATCTGCCTATTTTCTTCTTCAACATTTTATGTACTAGTACTTCCTTTTATTTTGTTTCGTTTGTCTTCTATGTGTCAATTTCTTGTATTATAAATTAAGCCTGTCCGCTCCCTGAAGCGACACACAGTTAAGAATTTGTTATAGATATAAGTTAGTATTGAGATATTTGAGTTATACAAGAATATATAAGTTTTATCTATATTTAAATCATTTATCAAAGTTAATAATATTACAACTCTCAAATAATATCTAATTATAGGAATTAATAGGTTATTTGAAACCTAATCATAGGTAATTATATATCAAAATGTAGGGAAAAATGCTGGGAACATTAATTCAGATATTAGGAGGAACAAAAACTTTAATTGATTAGTAAATCTGATGCAAAATATTGAATATTTCAAAATGCTTAACTCCTATTGGTGGATCCACAACAATGGGTAAAAATGTGACAACAATTAAAAAGTCAGATGAGGGAAAGGTAAGATAACTCACTAAATGTTCTAGAACAATTACCTGATTGGTTTATCCTTATGAGGGGAAGGCTTCTTTGCTAATTTCAATAGAACTCTAAACAATATAGCTAGGAAGATCATTAATAATTGGCACCCAGACGTAGGTCTGTTTTTTTTAATAATTAGCACTTTTAAAAGTGGAATAGCAAGTTGGTACATTAATGCTATATATATAAAAGAATAAAAAATGTATAATGTACTTTTTTTTGGAAAAGCTGAAAAGCTGGCGTTCTGATGATCTTAGAAAAGTTTTTCCAAAAAAAAGTGTAATATACATGGATATTTCAAGATGTTTTCCTCGATTTCTGGAAAATTTGGAAGAAATTCGTATGTTTTTGGAATTTGGTCTCATATAACATGTCATTCTGAAATTTTTTTATTCTTGTATTTCTTTCAAAAAATCGAATGCAGGCATATATTCAACATTTTAGTAAAAAGTCCTTGCCATGCATATTTTGACGGTTCAGTTTCGGTTTCCGGAAAATTCTTAGGAAATTCTATCCTGCCATAGCTATGTATAGTTGAAATCGCCATTCTAAACACTTTATAATCCTTGTGATTTTCCCCAAAGACGCAAAGGAAACGGGTTGTTTTGTCATCAGTGATATTCAAATATATATATTTGGGGTTTTCACGATTTTCGGAAAACTTCAAGCGATTTTTCAATTTTTCACAATATGATCTCATGTAAATCTACGTGCTAAACACTTTTTCATCCTAGTGATTTTTTCCAAAAATGCAAAGGAAACGAGGAAAAAAACATTTTTATATATATTATATATGTGTATAGATATAACAATGTTCCCCCACTTACTTGGGGAACGCGGTGGAGCACTCGATTTCAGATGTCCCATACTACATTTTTATCTTTAAATGCAAAATGTTTCCTTGATTTCTGAAAATTGGCCTTTTCTTGTCTAATTTCTGTGAACTAAAATGGTGAATGCAATAAATTTTGACACAATATAGATTGTGATAATCCAGTTTGTGTCTGAATTTCAAGTGGATTGCATTCACTGGTATAAAAATTCAATGTTCGAGTTATTGAGCAGAGCGGTCCGTTTGTGCTATCCATCTGGCCGATTGTAGAGAGAAATAGTACTAGATAATCGACCTCGCCCATTTGACATACTGCGGCTCGCGCATTTGATCTTTTCTCCTTTCGGCTCATACTGCAAGTTGTTGGTTTCTGCATAGCGGTCGAACTGTAATGTATCTTAAACCTGAAGAGACAGCGGCTCGTGCGCTTGATCGGCTCACGTGAATGACGGAGGGAGAGTAGCGGAAATAGCTTTCTCCTCCTTTCAACTCATTCTCTCACTATTAACCCTTTGAGCATATGGACCAGCCTCCTAGTTATATTTCCTCCAACAAGTGAAGGCTTTTAATGAAGCAAATGATCTTCCTGGTTGAAGTTTTCTTAATATCTTTTGGTGAATACATCTCGGATCTGGTTCTTCCCGCAACTTTCACAGAAAACATGTTCTGCCGTTTCATCGTCCCCGGGGTAGCGTCGACATTGAGTATTCTCCACTATAACGAGCTTGGTTAGATTCTTTGAAACAAGATGACAAACAAGAAAGTGTCGCTGTGTTCCTGAATATAAAAAAACATGAGGAAGCTCATGGCAAGGCATCTTGTTCAATTAACCCCATATCATTTCTGACCTCAGGTCACCACACCACACACAATTCAAGGCTTCTGCTCTTGTCCTTTGAAGGAAAATAAGCATCTATACGGAATTTTCCTCAATATTTTAGAATCTTCCCGAACATGCCACCTTTAGCAACTTATCAACTCATGTATTTCTCCTAACTGTGACGAACGTCGAACTAAGTTTCATCATTTATTTCGAATAATTGTCTGCATTTGGCTCTGGAGGATAATCATATCATATCTCCAACTTGCAATCTTGTAATATTCCTATTGCTATGTTTTTTTTTCAAATGACGAGCATCCTGATTATAGTAATATTCAAACAGGCATTTCAAAGCGAAGATTGCATACCTAATGATCATCATATACTGCGAGATCTATGAACAATTATACTCTAGGTTTGAGTCGAACGAGTCTTATGCTCTCTTTTTCCGCGCCTAGATTTTGGGTGAGTCATACCGCATTTGAGTTCACCTTTTACCAATTTTATCACATTCTACCATAGAGATATCTCTTGGTAAATGTTGTTCAGGCATGAATAATTTTTATTTCTTCTGCGGAACTTGAAACAAGAGTTTGAAGTTATTAGTTTTCCAAGGAAAGAGCTGTAATTGGCAACTCTTCGTAGTTTGAGAAATTCTACATAATAGTTATCATGATATCTAAGGTTATGTTGTTGATCACCTATACTATGTAGATCGAACCATTTCCAACATTTTCCCTTATATTGATCCAAACCAGAATCTTATTCTAAAGCTTCGCAAGAAGCCAAATAATAATATGGAAATCACATCTTTAACACACGCAGCTATTCTACATCGATATAGTCAAAAATCTATGTCAATGAACGAGATCTCAAGGGGTAATTGAACAACTGATCACCTTCCCAAACGAAGTATGCTTGTATCAAACAGTAACAGATAGAAGCATCTTACTCAGCAAACATCTTAGGCAGATGACTGGCTGTTGTTATTACAACTGAAACAATGTAACATAACGGATGAGCTTTAGTTTTGCAAGGGAAAAACGGAAGATTTCATCTACAACAAGGTGTGGTTTTTGTGCCGAGGAATCTAATGACATTCCAGACCGTGAAGCGACCACCGAAAATAGAGTGGCTGTTTATGAAACTGCACAGCTGCATTCGGAATCTCTAATTCGATTTCAATCGTTTCTCATCAGTTGTGTTGCAGTTCCTGTCTGTTCCTAGGAGTTTTGAGAGAGAACTATTTGGTTCGGCGCTAGGCCGGGAGTAGATTCAGCAAGCAACACCTCTTCGTGGTTCTCGAGATAAGTAACCCTACGGGGAGAAACTAACGTTGTCAATGCCTAAGATCCGGTGAACTGTGCACCACATACATTTCACCACTAAAACCATGATATCGTGCCTTCCTATCCCAGTTCTCTGGTCGAAATGGATTCACGGACTTGGTAGACATATTCGGTAGGCTATTTGAACAAAGCCGAACGGTGACTCGTCAAACGTTCCTGGTGAAACAAGTAACACGAGGAAGTGGAATTAACCATAGCCCAGAAGGGGCATTATACGAGTCTAGCAAGAAGCTCCACTTTGGGTCCGCCTGAAGTGTGTCCGCCTAAAGTAACTCCGCCGAGGGTGAACAAAAGCTGCCTCTGCGGGGGTAGAATGCTGCACCACATGGCTCTACTCATAAAGTCCGGTGTCTGTGCTTCATATGCCAGGTCTCTGGGAAATTGATTCGCGGCCGTGGCAACGATATGTGGAAGACCGATGATAGGAGGTCGACGGCGACTCGTGAAACGGGAGCTGTTATAATAATAACACCAACACGAGTAGACAGGGGGAGAGGGGCCCAGGCGGTCCAAAAGACCGTTTCCTCTCCCAGTAAGGCGTTGGTCTCTGTCGGGCAGTGGCGTGCTGTTAAGTAGGAGAGGGCCCTATGAACATGTCTAGAGTCTAACTACGGGAAAGCAGGGGGCGTTAAAACCCCCACAGTTGATATCGTGTTCCTAGGAGTAGCAATACGCTAGCCACCTCGAAAATCTCCCAAAGAGAAAATAATATTCCAGGATCTCCCGCTCCTTCTGCAAACCTCAATCATGAGCTACCTGCTTCGCTATGTTCCTTCACTCAATCGCTACCGGTTTTCGCCAACAAGACGCAGCAGGAAAAACGTGGTCAACCGCTTCACACATGTTTAGTCCAGTCTATAAACTGGGGATTTTGGCCGACCTTTAAAAAAAAAGCAAACAGTCGTATCAAAAAAATTCTTTTTTCATAATGTTCTGTGGCCGATTTGAATCATTCGTAAGGGTTGAGCTAAGTGAACATGCTTCCCGTTCACCCCTAATCGCTGAATTAACCCTATTTACATCCCTTCAATTTTGAATGTACAAAAATATTAAAAGTAAGCCTCCAAAATGGGTTCTATGGTCTTTTTTTGGGTCGCTGAAAGCGAATCCGAGGTTATTTTCCCAGAAAACTCATTGTTCACGCGATTATCGTTTTATACATAAAAGATGTTGGCGGTCGCGCTATTCGATCCAAAGTATACCAAAACTAGGGAAATTGCGAAGGACTGGAAAACCTAAACATAAAATCTTCCCACGTCATTGAAATTATCGTGTGATAAGTCGCTATAGAAGTTTTTATGGTCGATAATTACGAATTTGACATCAAAAACATTTGAAAATAACATTAGGATTATGTGGGAAATGAAGGAACATTGAAAAAATACTAGCATCTTCGTTTTAACTTATACAATTTTTGTAACTGTTTATTCAAAGCTACAATATTGAAATTCGTAATTTATCGATTTTCTGGAATTTTCAAACAATTGTTCTTTTGACATTACTTTTAATTTTTGTAATTTAACGTGCACACCGTCAACACAAATACTAATCCACATGACACTCAAACATTACATTTAAAAAAAAAAGATTTCATGAAAAAATGTTCATCGTTTTCCCTGAAAATAATATTTTTCAATTTTTAATTATCAAATTCGTAATCAACGACCACAAAACCTTATATAGCGACTTATCACATGATAATTTCAATGACGTGGGAAGATTTTCTTTTCAGGTTTACCCACAGTTTTCCGCAAATTTTCCTAGTTTTGGTCTACTTTGGATCGAAATAGGCGACAACATCTTTTATGTATAAAACGATCTGTTCGTGTGAAAAATGAGCAATTTTGTATGAAAATGATGAAATTTCCCTGATTTTGAGCCTATTGAATGGGTTTTCAGGAAAAATGATCCGAGATTCATGTTCAGCAACTCAAAAAATCTATTTTTCCATAAATCCAAAGTTATCTTAGAAAAGGGGGTGAAAATAGGGTTAGGTGTGAACGGGAGGCCGTGTCCACTTAGTTCAACCCTTACGAATGATTCAAATCGGCCACAGAACATTATGCAAAAAGAATATTTTTGATACGATGTCTTGCTTTTTTTTAGAATGTTCCCCAGCTTATTGACTGAACTATATGCCTTAGATAACTAAATTACGGATGGGGCTGTTTTCTATTTTGCGGCGGCCTGTTCGCGGTAAAGAGGCCTAATAGTGATAAGTCATAGCCTGACTATAACCTAACCTATAACTATGGTAATATATAGTACACAGGAGAATTAGAAAAATATTAGCATTGTCTTCTACATTTTATTCTAGGTATTCTGTAAAATCTGATTTTCCTCTGAATCTGAATAAAGTCTGCCTGCAGCAATCTTACTATTCATTCATATATTTATAATTTCATCTACATCACTTAGCCAATTTATTTCAGCTTCGGAATATTCAATATTTACCTTTTGTATCTTATACACACGGGTACAGCGCCCGTATAAACATACAAACCCGTATTCTCACGCTCAAGTATATCAGCCCTTTACATTCTAATGGCCTTAACAATAGTTCCGATAAAATTTAAATAAAGTTTAATTTAATCTTTGTGAGAAAGAATTATAATGCTAATAACTTAGCCCTGGGTCCATTTCGTTTTCCAAAGTGAAGAGGCAATTTTTTTCATTTAAACGCTTTTGTCAATACGCTGTAATTATTATTATTCGTCATTCTCAGAATACGAGTATAACTAAATCAATCTATTATCCATAATGATTAGAACTTAACTTTCTCTGCATGTGATATGTACCATACACTTATTGTAAATAGAAGATACTGAGTCAGCTAAGCTATGTAATTGCAGGTATAAATCTTGCTAGGTATCAATCTTGGTTTTTTATATGTGAATACAATCAAACCCACGCTATTCGGGATGGGATATTCAATATAAGACATTCTAATTGGTTGTTTTAATAAATAAGAAACAGAGCACTTGACCGATGGATGTTCATTAATTCATTTCAAAATCAATGCCTCGTACCTAGAGATTTTCATCGAGCGCTATCTTGAAGCTGTACCGAAAATCTGGAATATTATTAATCCTTAAAAAAATTACTTGCAGTATTTATTTTTTCCGAGTTAGAGTCACAAATAGAAGACTCGGTTGAAATCGCCACACCAAGACTTGACATATTAATTCTTAAATGACAGTCTCTATTTTTTGATACGCCATAATATCACACATTGAATTTTCGCTTTTAACTTTTCAAAGGACTTGTTACAATCCGTCGATACAAAACGCCGTAATGAAGATTTCAAAATCTAGTTTACTGAAACAAATTTATAATATCACTCATTCTAGTTTGGGGCGTATAATATAGCATTTGTCGATATCGCAACGCAATGACCTAAAGAAAATTTATGATAGGAACCCTCGAACAAAAGGATTCAGACTTTGAAAGTACTATCACCTGCTGAGCTCAAACATCATTACCTATAGGTTGGATCTTAAGGGCACAACCTAAGAGAACACCTTAGGAGTGCAGAACAGAATCACTCTCGAATGGGTACCTACAGGGATTGAGGAATATGGACAGGGAGCTGAAACGCCGCTAATGTGACCGGAATCTTCTGCGGTATCCGAATACACTATACAGGAGATCTTCAGAACAAACAACAAACTCAGCACTGGAGTTATCTTCTGAGATATACGATACAAGATCTTTCTAGACAAGTTCAGGTGAAAGAATATCTTGGAACTCAGAAGAGAAAACAAGAATCTAAGATTTATAACAGGATTCATGACGGAGCACTGCTAACTTAATGGTCATAAGAGAAAAATTGGCCCAGTATCAGACTTGTAAGATCTGCAGAAAACCGGAGAAACTAGCGATACATTTGATCACTGACTGTGGAGCCATACTCTCATGCAGAAACAAGTACACAGGGATTTACAACACCACCATAAAGGAAATTAAATCATTGAAATTGGAACAAGACTCAGTCCAGCAGGCGTGAGACAGCGCCGAAGGCGAAATTACTGCTCGGACTGATGTATCTAGGGCCTCAGGCGGCATCTATGCTTTACCAAGCCTAACACAGAAGCCAGTGCTGAGGTTTCTACTAAGATATGGGGGCAGTTTCCTCCCCCTACAACCTGGGTGATTGATAATGTGATGAGTCCTATCGCCAGTTTTATTCGTCTTATGCTTGAAGGGTTTTCGGGAATGAAACTGATGGAGACTGCTATAACTATCAACAGCGTAACAAGCGTAGCTTTATCTACGACGTGTGAAACTCTAAAACAATAGAAACAAAGATTAGCAAATGATTCCGCCGAGACCCAGCATGACCACGAAGTTGTCAGCATTTAGCAACCATTCATACGTTCTGAGCTTTACTTGAATATTTGTAATATTTCCTCCATTAAGGGGGTAGTTGTTAAAAGTACATTAGGACGTATCAGTGAATTTTGTGCGTTTTACGTTTTTATCATATTGCAATCATTTTTAGACTCTCTAAGAAAAATAATTAGCCTTGATGAATAATATTATCGTAATAGCAACATAGTAGATATGATCGAATAGTTGTGAGTCTGGATCAATATAGACAACCTAAATACATTCAAATTAAATAAGAATAATCAGTAAGACATAATATAGAATTAGCGTTTTAAATATCACGATCGGGTATAATGAACGGCGAGAATTCGGACAAAAGGTGAAGTATAAGTTTTAAATACTTCACAATCAAGGACGTCGAGATTATTTCATGACCAGCACCGCCTATAAATAACTGGTTAAAACATGTTAGTAGTATTTTATAAAATATCCCTTAATAATACTCTTTGTGCCGTACCTGTCTAATATATCTTTCGATGTACGCGCATACTGAAATTAATATATAATCCTAAAAGGCTCGCTTGAAATTTATTTAAACGATGTACTAACAGAAATAAAACGCATAGCATTAGATCATTCATCACTCGGAGGAGAGTTTTAATTATGAGTCGAATTCTTCAGCTAACCATGAAGAAATTGATATGACTGAGTGATTTATGTCATGTCCATTTCACGAAATGTGTTTTGTCAAGTAAAACAAACAGTGAATAAAACTCCAAGAAGTGCAAGTTAATGAGAAATAGCATATTATACCTACTATAGTTTGTTCATAACATACCAGAAACATGATTTATGACCAAAATGATAACCGTAAAAAGAATGTTTCATAAAATTTATCATTTTCAATTCAAACTTATTATGAGAACAAAAGGAAATCCTCGAAGAAAATAATGATGATTGGAATCTTTAATCGTGCATCATAAACTTTTTTATAAGAAAGTCATTAAACCAAAATCTAGAATTGCGCTCATTTTCAGGTATGTTATAGATAAATAAATGAATGAAGGTTTTCAATTATTACTTTTTTTATTCACCATAGTAGTTGCGATACACATTTAACAAAGTTCAACTCATCCAGTATATCTTTAATAATGTATTCAGTATTTTTTTCGTTCTGTATGGAACTAGTATCTTGATAGATGTAAGGCGTATTCACTTGCTGCACTTTAATTTCAGTTTGAATTTTCATTAAACCATACAAGGAACGTAAACAACGAAGTATGTCTATAGTAAAACATCATTTAAATTCGCATGAAATGATTCACATGCATTGAATATTTTCTTAAATGCCGCTGATGGACGTATCCCAAATTTCAGGTGAAAAAGTTGCTTCTTCCAATATGTAGATATTAACTGAACTATGAACAGTAGGCATGATACAGATGGAAAAAATAGATTTTCGTGGCTTACTAAAGAAGTTTGGTCTCAACGTTATCTTCACTTCAATTCCGTTGCACCAACCAGTTATGAAAAAAGTGTTATAAACAGCCTTACGGATCGCGCGGTTAAATTGTCCCAACCAGAAAACCGTCTCAAAAATTTAAAAATTGTTCTTCATACACTGGAAATGAATGGCTACCCGAAAACATTTCACAATCCCATCATTAAAGAAAGAATAAACGAAATCTATAATGGAACGTATATAAAAAACATAAGCGGTAATACAGAAAATTTTATTACATTCCGGAGAACTTAGTGGAAATTAAGATATGTTTAAAAAAGTATCAAAAATGTTGCGCAGAAACCTACTAACTGCGAATATTTTTCAAATCTAAGACCTTTAATACCATTATATATAAAAATTCTCGGCAAATAGGTCACATTAACACTTTGTTTTATATTTTCATCTTTACGTACGTTTCGGTCTCACGACCATCATCAGAAGACTTATTATGTCAAAAAGGTTTTTTTTTTAAACCTTTAATACCTAAAGATAAACAAACCCACACAGTATACACATTAAATTGTTTAGATTGCGATGAGACTTATACTGGAATCTCTAAACAATATTTAAAAAAAAGAATGTATGGCCATAAGTATAGCACGAAAAATAAAAACTTAGAAAATTCCACCACCCTTGCTAAACACTGCTTTGATTATAACCATCAATTTGATTACAAAAATGTTAATATTTTAACTCAGGAAACCAATTATTATGAAAGATCTATTCTGGAGATGATTCACATAAATCGTGACTCCAAATCTGTAAATCATAGGACTGAAATTCAGACATTAAGTCTAACTTAATTAATTAAAACTCTTGCAAATTCCTACATGCGTCTTTATAATGTTAAAAGTATATTTTAGGAAGAATGCTCAAAAGTAATATTCCAATACAGGTCTTCAACCTTTTTCAAGTACCTCATAAATCGTTACATCTGGTTCGAGAGTAGATAATTGAGCGTTATATTTTTTGGTTTCAGTCGTATAGAGACTTTGTTTGACATGAGTTCGTATATTATAAGAAAATTGCTAAGCAGTGTATTCTTGATACATATACATATACTCAAAACATTAATGTGTTACAGTTTCGATTATTCGTGTATCTGTTCGTTTCGGTGACCTTGGCAGTTTTAGTTGTAATTGGTGCGATAAGGACGCTCTGTGCTGCTACAGTTAGTTTTAAGAAATCCCGTTTTAGACACAATACGTCTTTTGATGATGATCACTAGACCGAAACGTACGTAAATACGAAAATAATAAGCATATGTGCTAGTGAGTTCCTGAGAATGTACATATCAACTGAGTTATCTCTAACGTTAATTTAATTTTAACTAATCGGTTTCAGTTCTAATAGTTTGAAAGCAAAAAAATTACATACAATTTTAGGATCTAAAAATATAAGCCCAAAGCAATTACGAAGCTATTCTCCGATCTCTGTTATCTTTGTATTCCTTTGTAAAGCCAATCTGCTGATTTTTTTTCTACTCCTAAGTCAAATGAAACCGACATCCTGATATTTTAAAATCATTCCAAAAATTCTTCACAACTGTGCAAAATGTCTATTTCGATGTATTTTATTACTTGAAAACTAAATTTTCAAGCAAACAGAACGCGACTCCACTATGAGCAGGGCTCATATGAAGCTTCTTTCTTGTCAATTAATAAACAAGAACCTAGTGGAATATAATGTCCATTGAAATATTCATACATAGTGAATAGCTTTGAAAAAATTGATGCGGATTCGGTCCTATTCATGTTAACTGGATAGCTGGGGAGGTGCATGAAAGTTAACAATCATCACTATAGCTATGAATGATTCAGAGCATAGAGATCAAGTTTAATTACTTCCAATTAGAAATTAGGGAAGGGATTAACATGAACATACGGCGGGTATCATGTTTTGCATGTGAACCTTCTTTTGATGTCACACCTTCACCATAACATCTTATAATCAAGGATATATTGAGCTTTCCCAAAGTTCCATCTGCTGTTGGATTACGAAGTATATTACTCAGTTTTGCATCAAGTGTATAAATATTGTATTGTTGTACTTAGAACTATTCGCCACACATTCTTCAATTCAATTCAGTTTGGTCTCGCATTTGGTGATATTAATAATAATAAATTCCTCTTCCATATTTCACTGTTCATCCTTTCACGAGAATTTGCAAGCGTTAAGCCTAGAAAAACTAACGGAATAATTATTGTGTTATATAATTTCGCATCTCATATTCAATAAAAAACATTTTCCTCCGTAATGTCTAATATTAGCGGTATCATCGCTTCCAATGTACCGTTACTTATGTAAGAAATCATTACACGTAAATGGAGATTGTCGAGCCACTTACTTTCGAGTCTACCAACGTGTTGAAGTGTTGAAGAAGATGTTCGAATTATAATAATGAATTAATTAATTAACAACACATATTATCGGAATACGATCGAACGTACATTCGCTACGACCGTTGTATGTTGTTTCTGTAACTTTCCATACAAATTTGTGCTGTATTGAATTAAAGTCCAGTAATAAATTTCGTAGTTGTTCATTTGTTTTGTGGTCTATGACAAAAACTATTACCACCCTGAAATTTAAAATTCTCTATGTATTTATTTAAATTAAATACATTAAAGGCAAGTGCCCGAATAATACATAGTAGTACATACAAGTTATAAGATAACAAAAGAAAGAGAGAGATATTAGACGCAACAGCCAAGTTATATGCAGATTGAGTTTCAATCAGCGGTGTATAAAAGAGTCTTGTAAGTAAGAGTGAGCCAGGTGCATTGTATTGTTTCACAAGAGAAAAGGAAAGCGCCATAATAAGTTGTACCTAACAAAATGCAATGTGCGCAAGTCCACTGACTTCACTCACTGCAGCAAGTCGCGATAAAACCACTGTTATATATTGATTTTTTAAATTTTTATTATCTCTTGAATCTGTTCTTAAGCTTACCACGCGACAACTTGGAATGCACATTGATTTTAACTCAATCTTTAGAACGAACCAAAGTAAGCTCAGCCACTCATTATCAGTCTACGAAAAGCGGCTATAAAACGTGATATGGGAAAGTCCTATGTTCTCAATAGTTCTCAATGTTTCCGAACAGCCATAATGCGAAATAGTCCTCTTTTGCCTCTTCCATTACCTGATTTTATCCATTTATCATCACTATTCATTTGTCATATTCATAAAGAAGTGAGCTTATTTTCACCATCTGATGATCGCTGGTGCTTCCCATAAACTCCAGAGCAATGAGATAGTGAACCACTTGGTGTAACTGTAACTTCCACATTGAATGTTATTCTGGTCTTGTAATAGCTGGAATAAGATTGCTGGGGAATTGGATTTTTATCCGTACACGAAAAACAAATGAATTTGTCATTAGTCTCTAATCCCAATAGCTCCGTCATTATTCCTGTAATTTTCAATGGAAACTGGAAGGACTTTTGTCCTGCTACTGAAGACTGCTACTATTAGGAACATCATCAGAGAAATGTTCTAATGGGACGGGAGCATCTCTTACATTCTCTTCATTTTTTTGCTTCTTTATACTAATATCTAAGCACTTAACACTTCAATACGAGCTTCTCATTGAACAACGCAAAGTGTATGTTTTGGATAGTAGACTTCCGCGGACAGTTTCAGTTCAAGCCTCAAGCGTGCCCTGAAGATGCCACCTGTAATGGTTGGCGAAACGTCGGCATCAAGTCGAGCTATTGTGACGCGGAATCCATCCGGAAGACAAGATTTTTCAAAGTGTATGTTGACAAAAGAGAAATTCGAAGTAAAACGTACTTGTTAAGAAACTTTATGAAATGTGATGTTCTGTCATAAAACGCGGCGCTGTACATGGTCTGGAATATTTTGTACTTTTCTAGCCTTCTCGATTCATTGCCATTTGTCACGGTTCATGCCTTAGGAAATATGTGTGTTCTCTTTCATAGTCTAGGAGCTGGAGCGATATGACAGGAGTGGGTGACAACATGTTTATTGTTAGAGTACGGTCCAATGATCAGTACATCTCACAGGCAGAATCTCCCATCATAAGGAATTTTCGAGATACAGCCTCCACAAATTTTCGATTTTTTGATTGTGTTACATTTATTTTGAAGTTACGGTTACTTGAGAAGCATGTCATTCTTATACCGTTCCACCATATGTCATACTTTTTCATCGAGGCCATTTTTTTGGATAGTCAGTTAAATGCCAGCAAAAATGGATAGCGTGACAATGCTTTAGGCAAGGTAGAATTGCCATCGGTATTGTCAATTTCCTAAATATGACATGCCGGGTCTAAATATGTCTAAATATATGAGTTATCGGGCGTTTCCGAGTAATTGCCCATTATTTGCCCAGAAAATGGACTTGTTTGCCATTTTATTACATAGACGGACGGATTACAAGACAAAGTGATAACACCGTGTCGAATATTTCCATTTGAGGTCGAAGAATATTATAGAGTGCCATCTTTTTTCTCAATTTCAATAATCAAGCTCTTTTGGAGACTCAATAATTGTATAATTTCTCGAAATATTTGTCTAATTATCTACTTGTTTGATATCTATGCTTTATGTCCACCCCTTATCTTCATTTATCCACCCACCATTCTATGAGATGGCACTTCTGTATACTATTCTTCGACCTCAAATTAAAGTATTTGACACGGTGCCACATGTCGTCTCGTAATACGCCCGGTTTAGCAATAAAATGGCGAACAGGTGCATATTCTGGCCAAATAATAGCCAATTACTCGGAAAAGCCCCGGTAACATTTGAGGCTACCACGACAGGTACCATGTCGTATTTGGACAATTTGCATTACCTATGAACATTTTCCACCATGTCTGGAAGTGCTATGTGTGCTCTCATTTAACCTGGCAATCCAAAAAAATGGCCTTGATAAAAAATTATGGCATATGGTGGAATAGTAGGAAAGAACTTTTCAACTACCCGCAACTTGAAAAGGGTTGTCACACAATAGAAGAATCAAAAACTTGCCCGAAGCTATATCTCGAAAACGCCTTAGGTTGGAAGATTCTACCTGTGAGACGAATTTTTCTTTAACAATAAACCATGGTGACACCATGTTATCACCCAATTCTTCCGATCGCTCCAGCTATATTGTCATCAGTACATCTATAAACACAACACTGAATTGTTTTGAAATAGATAGCTGTTTATTCATTCATAATCAACCCAAGGAGGTAGTAACTAGAGAGGTTGCATTTGAAAACAAATGTTCTGACTGCAGTATTAAGTCCACCGTTGGTAGAGGGATGTGCTATAGTAGCACCACAAATGTCGAGAACTATCAGTTGCCTTTCTCATTGTTTCGGGAAACATTGGCTTTTGTGACATGAAAAATGAAATTTCCCAATCGTGAAGAAAGAAGATAAATGGATCTGCAAGGATGGCTTTAATTTTCCTATGATTAATTTACTAGAATAACTCAAGCATTTCCGAACAGAAAATGTATGATTGTGAAGGGAGGGATATGTAAGCCGTGAAGGAAATAAACAAATGTGTTTGACCATGAATAGGTTGATGCAATACAATCTCATCTCGACTGAGCTGTATTGCCTATTTGTCTTCAATGATTTCACGTATATTGTACTGTGTACGAATCAATCAGTGAGCTTACAGTAAATAGCTAAGTAGAAAGGAGATGTCGCGTTATCAGGTATATATGTCACGCGTAGGAATGCCAACATTGAAAAGGCCAATACTACTGAATACAAACATAAATAACATCCGCCGCACATGGTGCCAAATGTGCTGTGCAAAGCCGGCGTGGTGTAGTTCTATATTGCTACCTGTTAACATTTCGTGACATAAACTTATTAATCTCGATTATCCTAATGATATGACTGTTGAATTACAATAAATGGAACTTGATTTATGATGCAATTGTAATGATGCTTTCAAATTATATAGGCGATCAATTTGTTTTCTAATATAGAACTAATCTAAAAAGTATGTATGAATATTGTTCTTAAACACTATAAATAAAAAACAATCACCTTTATCCACTGGAAATACGTTTAAAGTACTGAGGGCCTTTCAGGTTGCAATTAGTCATCATCAGAAATTAAATCAAAATGTATCTATTCAAATACTATTTGAAATTACTAAGGTATATCGGGAATTACCCACAACTGTAGATTAATCTGAATTCATTAAATTGCTTTCTCGCTTATACATTTCCATTTCTTCCAAATTACCTAGATATTTGTCATTACTGTGTTTCAAGAGTGATGAACTTGAGAAATGGTGTGAACTGTATTTAAAATATGTTCGGCTAACGTTGAGTTTCCACCATCATTTTTCTTTATATGAGCAAAATGCTGTTTTTACCTAGTTAGAATGTTCCTCCCAGTTTGGCCAGCATTGAACACGACTTACAATCAATTTTGTAAATCCCCGATTTATTGAAGCCGAAAACTGAATCAAAGGTGTTGCCTAAACGGTTTATTAGCTTCTTATATCTTTAAACGGATTGTTATGTTATATTTAGAAAACAAATTATGGAATTTATAAATTTCTGAAGGATGATAAGTGGAAGTTTTGAAGTTTATTGAACTATTTGGAAGTAGAGTGGCTCTAATTTTCTTTTTTGTTCAGAAATTGAGTTATTGTACAAAGTTTTGTTGTAAACATTGTCCAACGCTATTTACTGAAGCTTCTTAACTAAGTTGTTATAATTGGTATAACTGAATCCACATATCTATTTTGATTACCAACTTTTATACTGTTTTTGTTTCTACCGTGAATTTGAGTGAATTCAGTGTGTTAAAAAAGCCATGCAAATGAAAATCTCGCGAAGATATCATTGAGATGCCCAACTTTTGGAAACAGATTTAATTCTGATTTAGGGAGGTTCAAAGTTCACTTGGAAAAATATTGGCCGAAAGAGGATAGAGCACATCCGCTTGTTTGTTTATATCCTTTCTGGTCAATATTCAACCCGGTATAACGAATATTTTTCAATTAGAGGTCACACCATTCCTCAAGATAGTTTATCACTCTTGAAACACAGTAATGGCAATTATCTAGGTGATTTAGAAGGGATGGAAATGTATAAGCAATTTCATGAACTCAGATTCATCTCCAGCTGAAGGTAATTCCTTTTAACCCCCATTATTTCGAAATAGTCTTTGAATATGCACATTTTGATTCCTAATTTAGTTTACTCTGATGATGGCTACTTGGTTACTGAAAGATCTTCAGTACTTTAACAGTATTTTTAGGGGATAAAGGTGATTGTTTTTTATTCATAATATTATAGTTTATTCACAGAATAGTTTAGTGTTGTGATATTTTATCCACTGTAAGATATTTTTCTAAGCTGGGACATTTGCCACATAGCAAAGGAAATATTCCTTTGCTTCGTGGGAAATGTATCAGCCTAGAAAAAAAAACAGTAGTCAGTACTTCATTAAAACTCAGCCCATCAGATATTCTATTCTATCCAATTCAATTCTTTTAAGAAGCATTTAACACATAAAAGAACTCCTTTTTTCTGTAGATATGAAATTTCGATCAGTGTAATCAAATTAGTGTAGTGTTAGACTTTATCGTGTGACGTGTTAGATAAATAAGAGCATGATACTCCACGTTCGAACAACAAGCGGCCATGAAGTATCCCATGACTATAATATATTATCGTTAACAAGCAATAACAATCTGGAACGAAAACTATTTGTTGGATCTACAATGATGTAACTAATGTGTTAAGTGACATATACTCCTAAATACATGACCTAACGTTGTAATAAATCCAACTTTCACATCCTTACATTAAAACTGACATGTTTCTCGAGTGTCTAAAATACAAGTAACTAATGTCTAATGTTTAAAATGGGATAATATATCTTTAACTATTATTTAGAACAAGACTCCATACTACGAGCGCTACGGCCAACAACTAATAGCCGATACAGAAAATAAGTTCTCATAAAAGTTTGATGTCATAATTTTACGTCCAAGCTAATATTTTTCCTCTACACGTAAAAGTGTTTAGGTGAGTTTCATAATAATTAAGAAATTAGTTTGATAATGTGAGATTTAAATCAGGGATCTTTCCATAAGGAGTAAGTTCTCATAATGAACAGGAAATAATATGAAGATATAGTATTTAATTGATTTATCTTTCATTCAAAATTTATCTCGCCACTCCTTGCAATTGATATGTTTTCCTACAAACCTACTTATCATTGATATTTCAGATGATTGCATCCAACTGTAAACTATTACGTAAGGTCTAAAACAAAAAAAATACAATATTTTATTTCATCTCTGAAGAAATAGGGATATGTATCAGTTTCGGTTATCACAGTTTTGTCTGTAATCCCTTTCACCCTAAATTAAGTTATACATTTTTGCCCGGCTACTAATATTCCAGATATACGCTTTCGTCCGAGGATCCTACAGTTCACGAATTTATGAATTTGACCCTAATTTAGAACATCTCGAGCGCTGCAATGAAAATAAAAGAACATATATTATCTCCATGCGGCAGTTCAAGGTTATAAGTTTATTTGAAAGTTAGTTTTTGGATGCAATAACATTACTAACAGATAAGACGATAAATATTCTCCAAGCGACAATTCTACGTTAGTAGGTTATTTGTGGGTTTATCTTTGTATGGCTGGAAAATGTTAAAAAACTTGATACGGATGAAATTATGTATCCTCGAAAATTGGGAGCGGAAGAAACTCGTTATAATATATGCAAGTTGAGAGTGTTCTGAGATTTCTCCATTAAGTAATGCGTATGGACGAAAGTGTATGGGCCCACACTTGAAACAAATCTAGTTTCGTATCTATATCAACAAGCGAATAATAATCAGACAAATTTTGTCACAACAATTTTTATTATTGTATATTGACCATTTTCCCTTTGTTCTACAATTAAATAGTACATATTTGTGTGATATACCTACTTCCTACTACTATTTATCATTTCGCACTCCGGTGCTGTATTAGATTTTGTCTATTGACATTAAAATGCAGATATAGAAGAAAAAATTATATTATATTAACATAATATTCAACTTGAATAATCTTCTTTCTGATTCCAGAAACTGAGATTCCGTTACAAAGGAAATTATAATCTCTAAAATAAGAATTGAACAATACTCAATATAACGTTAGAATCAGATGTTATGAACTATAATTGATTATTGTATGAAAAATCAAAATTCTATCATCCCTCATGATTTTTTTGTTAGAATGTTGAATGATTGACTTGAAATTTTCATTCTTGAAGGATTAAGCTTTTGAATTCTTGATGTAACAGAGCTGAACAAAATGATGATAAAATTTTAATCGATGGCAAAATTACGAAACTGAAATATCATAAATTTAGGGAGCGCATGATGAAGTATGCATGATATCATAATTATTATTCCTGACACTTCCACATTCTATGGTCAGAATACATTTTATTAAAAACATTACAAATTTGGAGAAAAAACTCAATTCAAAAAATGATCATGGATTGGATCATCGTCCATAAATTCATGCGACGTTTGTTCAATTCCGCAAATAATTCAAAGGTACATCATATTCAGATGCAGACATACAGACAGACAAATTGTGATTTAACCGTGATTGATCAAGAACTTGGAAATGAGATCCTTTAGAAATAATGGTTTTGAAATCGGAGAACTATAAAAGCTTAGAGGGAATATTGTACTTGATTTTTTTTTACACTATGTAGTTAATAATATTTTGGTCATATACGAAACACAAAACGGAGGGAATTCCCGTGAGTTTGATAACAGTTCAATTGTTGGTACACGCATATGGACTTTATGATCTTATGCACAACAAATATTACATCAAATTAAAATAACAAAGTTCAAGTATTTGAAAGAATCAAATCTGTAATAGTTTAATTAATTTTAAAATTACAGCTGAAACACCCTGGCACTTTGACGTTACTCTCACTCCATTGTTACGACGCTGTATATCATGTCGCCAACACCATTGATCTGTATCTATGGTTTTCGCCTTCACGTAGTGTTAAATCAAATAGCTATTCATGCACTGAGCTCCCACATAATCAGCTCCGAAATGGTTTGGGAATGCTTAGAGAAGCTAACCCAACTATGTAAGAATGATCCTGCTATCCTCCTATAGATTCCAGAACACACCGGAGTGAAGAAAATGAAATAGCAGTCGAACTAGCAAAGAAGGGAGCGAGCGGAGAAAGCGTTAGAACAATACTGTTGGAACTCGAGAAAAAATTAGCTGCAAAAAAGGAGCCAATCACCAGATATAAATACAAAGACTGAGCCAGGCAATAAAATACAATACAATTGACCAATGCACTAATGTAATTTTTTTTCTATACTCTGACTACACGAGAGGAAAACCTATAATGTTCGAAGAAAATCATGTGAGTCAGCGGTGGAATGAAAGGGAGAGATTCATTCGAATTTCACTTGAAAGTTTAGAGGCATAGGGAAAGACCTCACTAGGCAAAGACTTCTCAAATTCGAGCTTCGATTGCAAAATGAAGTCTGGTAGGAAGTAGTTAGGCAGGACTCAAGCTTGACAATGAAGGGGTGACTGGCTTGAGCTCGTCTAGTTGGCCTATTTGGAATCTTTCGGGGTGGAACAGACGAGATTTCTCATGAACATCGACCACGAAAATCTATAAAAAATGGAGAGATCGCGCACCTTTCTACTGGATAGAATCCGAGATCTTCAGCGTATGTTTGGTTGCTAACCTGCAAACATGTGAACAGTACTCCAGGACAGATCGAATCTGTGCTTTGTAGATTATGAGGAGCTGCTGGGATGTAAAGTAGCTTTTGACCTCACATGATCATCCCATGAGAGTGTGCTGTTGGTGGTGATCCCGAGCATGATTATGGTAGACTTCATAGGAATAGTTGTACCTGTCATCATCATATAAGGGATTGTGGAGCCTTCCTGGAGAAGATGCAAGCAGGAGTTCTAGTTGCATTAAACTCTACCAGATTATCAGATCCCTATTTCAGAATCATCGCGAGATATCCATTAATTGAGTCAACCTGTTTCTGCCTCGCTAATCTGGCTCCATTGAATGGTACAGGGGCTCTAGATGAGAAAGCGGTATGAAGTGTACCATCAAGCTGTGGACGGCGCCAAGACAATCCCTGTGGAACACTACCTTTGATAGCCATTGTAACGGAAGATACTCTATTGATCATCACATGGAGTGATCTATCTGAGAGAAAACTCGATAGAAGGCGATAAAGTTGAGGTGGAAAACCATATGACTGAAGTTTTTCAAGCAGGCTTTGGTGGCAGACTCGGTCAAATGCCTTGGAGATATTCAATGCTACAGGTAGAAATACTCATATTTTTCAAAAGACTTCTGACATACATTTGTTACGTAGGCAAGCTGTTGATCTCTGCTGACGAAAGCCATTTTGCCGATCATTCACGATTTTGGATGAGCTCGACGTTGATTGCTTTCTCCGGCAGTTTAGGGATCACAGATAATTTTGCAATGGGTCTATAATTATTAGGAAGGGTCTTCTTCCCTTCTTTCTGGAATTGATTGGGCTCTAGCCGTGTCGTCTTCCAGTTCCGGTCCAATTTTCTCAACTTTTCCGAGATCTATTAGAGATGTTTGTTTTACTTATGACCGGTATTGTGAAGTAACGGTGAAACATGTGGCAGATATTATTATTGATTCCTTTGTTATAAGAAATATCGGAATCTTCTATATTCAACAAACCTTTAATGAATGTTTGTAAATGTTGAATATATTTGATTCCGTTGCACTGGCTGACCAACTGAAGAAGTAAGAATTCACGATTCTGTACCGTAGGCGGACAGTAATTCCGTAATTTGTCAATTAGGCTTTAGTACAACCGTTTAGCGAAATTATTGACTTGATAAATGCTTTATATCTTAGATGGTTACTTTCAACCGGTAATACTCCGCCCTCCACGCTGCACATATTACTTCAGGCAACCTAAGACTACAAATAAGCTGCTTAATATAATTTGTCACCGTTATCCTCTCATCTCTTCAATTGTCAAGCGACTGTCGGTTGTCAACTGACCGGAGGACAAACAAGATATAAAGAACAGACATTAAGTGAACAAACATCTCCCAATCTTTTGAATCATTGCGTCCCTCGTAAGTGTCATTCCAGTTAACCACACTTAGATTAACACAACGTCGTATTAATTATACTAGTACTATAAAATCCTCCTTAACGGCCAATTAGCATAAGGTGTATTTTATAAACCCTAACCCAACAATGAGGCTTTTCTTCATTCGTACAGGCACATAACTCGAGCCTCACATAAAATACCACTCAGATCCAATTCTATAAATGGTTTATATTTTTATGACGTATTATAGAGGTGATTGAAAGGACATGCAACAACACGTCATATTCAAATCGTGAATACATACTAGCTACGGAAAACTATTAACAAAACTATTCAAAAAGATTAGTTAATATATTATAAATGCCTCTCAGTGGACACAAAACTCTTTCCTAACCAATGTCAAAAATATTGTCATTTTATTTCTGGGCTAGCGAAGGTCACTTTAGCACCCAACCTATCCTCAACAAATTCTTCATAGCTTGTTTATTGAACGTCCTTTTAAGCTGGCAAAATTAGAATAACGAAGTTGAAAAACTTCAGCAAATAGTGCTGGACAACGGTTACCACAAATCTTTGATCAATTATTCAATTTCTGAACAAGAAACGAAATTGGAACGTAGTCAACTAACCAAATTATGGCCATTACCTTCAAATACGTCAATAAATTTGAAAAAATTCTCTTATCATCTTACCGTAAATTGTTTTTTTAGTTTGCAATACAATCAGTTTATAGATGTAAGAACAAGATAAAAACAATTTGACAAAGTTTCCTACATCGACGAACCCGGGATTAACAAAATCAATTGTGAGTCATGTTCAAAATGCTATGTGGGTCAGACTGGAAGGTACATTTTAAATCGGTATTAGGAACATTTTGCCAAAATAAAAGAAAGTAATGGTGAAAAATCAGCGTTACCCGAAAATGTTTTGAATACAGGTCACACCATTTCTCAAGAAAGTTTATCACTTCTAAAACACAGTACAGACAAATATCTAGGTAATTTAGAAGGGATGGAAATATATAAACGAATAGACAATTCATAAAATTCCGATTTATCTCCAGCTGAAAGTGACCCATTGTTTACATTATTATCCCCAAATAGTATCTAAACAAGCACATTTTGATTCATAGTTTGGTTTACTCTGATGATGGCTATTTGGTAGTAGTGGTTAAGGGGGATTATTTCGCATCTACAGTGTACACTAGGAGACCTCAAAAGCTAAACTATCTAGATCAATACACTGTTATGTATCTGTTTTCAAATCGTATGTTCCAATTAGCATCAAATGATATAATTCATTTTTATCTTGTTCAGTGTAGTGTTTTCTCAACATTCTTATGTTATCTAGGGTTTAATCCAGTGAGTGAACTAGTTCGGTCGCATCATTCTCTCAATCCTTACAATTCTACAGTCAAAATTGCTTCTTATTATCCACTACCTAGCTCCGATTGACTTTATGGATCACTATTTCCATAGTCAGAAATAGCATTTTCGGTGACAAAGATTTTACTCACATTCAATTCTGAGAATGGCTTGATCCTTGATACTCTGCTTGAATTTTTGAATTTTAAACTTTGGGGAAAAGCTGTTTTATTGAAAAGGTTTCAAAAATTCATGAATATCAAGAGCGTTCCAATTTACATTTGATGGACGTGAAAACCATCATTAAAATTCCATTTGAAATTTAGCAATAGCATTTGCAAAAAATACGAATAACTAACTCAATTCAAACAGTGAATATTAATGAGAACATGGCCCATCAGGATATAGCGACTACAGAAGGATGAACGTGGTAGCAGCAACATACCCATACGTTCTAAAATACGTGAACTTTGCAATCACGTAGATATTATTTGCTCAATAAATTATTCCGAAATTTCGTGGGATTAGAATCCAATGCAGATCTTCATCCCATGAATTAAGAATTCGTAGCTACTTATAGAAGAATTGTATTCTTATTGGGAGAAAGTTCTGCAATTATCGTTGAAATTGTGAGAAAAACGTGGGAAGTAATAACAAAAATGGTCTGTTGGATGTGAAAATAGTAAAACTTATCGTGACTATTACTAATGTGATGCTCAGAACAAAATTCAAGGCTATAATCATTCTACGAACGCTAGTTAGGAATATTATCCCCCTCAACCCAGTTGTTGAGACAGAAAGAAATATGGTAGATTGAAAATTGAATTCAAACGGTGAGGCAAATATCAGCTATCTGTATAAATTCAAGCATCTGGTACAGGATCAAAATTTGAATGTGTAACGCACCACGTTTTCAATAATAACGGCTTGAAGCAGTAACTACTGCAAGAATATCCAATACAGCAGAAGATTCCTCTTGAATAGATATAGAATAGAATATAGGTATATTCAGCAAAGTTCTGAATGCTGTTCACGTTAAGAATAAAATTACATCATATTTGATTATTTTTATAACCAAATCATTTCAACAATTGCCCTAAATATCTACCGCGCTAACTGTGCTGTGTGAGTTGTGAATAGTGTATATTTTTCACATCAGTATTTATAAACTGAAAAATAAAGGTGTAAGCACGTCTATTTGTTCATCTCGATGAAACATGGACCTCCGAATATTGTAATGTCGGGCAATCCTGGCAAGATTCAAGCACTAAAAC
This sequence comes from Endomychus coccineus, assembly GCA_958510875.1. Classification (NCBI taxonomy): domain Eukaryota; kingdom Metazoa; phylum Arthropoda; class Insecta; order Coleoptera; family Endomychidae; genus Endomychus; species Endomychus coccineus. Next base: position 59,669,208 of record OY294068.1, on the reverse strand, counting down.
TGTGAAAACGATGGAAGTTCATAGATCAGTATAGGTCCTTCTTGCTTATTCTACATCTTCCAAAAAGAAAGGATGTTGTAGGAATAGTATACATTATGATAACACCTTGAAACCACTGTTGTGTATTGATATATATTAATAAGTCACAACCAATATACGAAACAAATATGTTAGCTGAAAAATATGCCCAGCGAAGTGCTTTGTCTACCGCTACCACATTACGTTTTTAATCCCATTGAATAAATCTGTAGTATAACTGAAAACTATTACAGGGACCATACTGGCTCAGATTGCAGATCGGCGGAAAAATCAGTAGCTATATGTAAAGAGGCTACGAAAACCAACACAAGGAATATGAGCAAAGACTATTCGGCATGCTGATAAAATGAACATTTCTGTTTTATTGTTACTGTACATTATTAAGAGGAACTATAGAACTTAAGGCAGTGAAATATTATCTATTATTTTGATATGGTTGGACAATAACCTCAAGTTACAACAGCAATGTTACTGCTACTACTCACAATCGCAAATTTATTACAAATCAATTTAAAGCTATACGCGTCCTCTTCTCAAGTTTAATTTCTCATACCTGTATTTGAAACTCTTTATTATCAGAATAGTTTTATTTTTCATATCGTTTATGAACCTCTCATAAAATCTATGCAAGATGTAACTGAAATCAATTCGTTTAACTTCCACTCGGTTTTTATTCAACTAAAGGGTGTCAATACCGTAAGTGATGTGTTTCTATTTGGTACTACAAAAGTAAGTAAGCTCTTCATTTCATAGTATGTTGAACAAAATTTGCCTATATCAATATTAATAATACATAAATAAGTATGCAACAGAAAATGAAATATAGTCCACATAATCAAAGATAACTATTATGAAAGATAATCTTCCAACTTATATGGCTCCAAAAATGGATTCTAATAATTGAATAATTATTGTAGAAATAATATATTCATCCTACTATAATAGTGTTACTGAGATTTTTTTTTATTATTAAAAATATGTCGCATCAGCCGGCGGCTATTAGCGACGGTACGATATATGGTGACAGTGAGCTAGATATTATTCAGTGAGTCAATTGATTTTAGATAGTCAAACAAATTCACAAATGAGTCATTTTTCGCCAGCAGTTGTCTTAGGCAGTTGGGTATATTGTGGTTTATGCGCTCGGCACATTCTATCAAGAAATGTTTCACTTTTGAAATAACATCACAGTGTTCGCATAAGGGTGCTTCACTGTTAGTCAGGAGATGGACGTGGGTAATATGAGTATGACCTATGCGTAGAGGAGTCACTATTGATTCAAGTCGCCGGTTTCCAACTTGGGGATGCCAAGGGAAGACATCACTTTTGATTTTTCGTAGCTTAGATTGAGAACTTTCCCATTCCCGATTCCATTTAGAACGAACCACGTCTTTGAACACGTTTTTTTGATCACTTTGGGACACTACGGCACTCCACTTCCGATTGAGGGACAACTACGGCTGTTCGCGCGCAAGTAAAATTTATCCGTTGGAAATTGTCGTGTGCCTGTAGTGATTCAGATTTGATCTTCTCAATTGGAGCTCTGGGATAGACATGCTGTAGAGCTTGAGTAGCTCTGAGGGAATAGGTCAGAATTATGATTTCAGATATGTTGGACGCGTTGACGTACACAAGAGCCTTGTGGATGGGTTACTGAGATTATAGAAGGAAATCGTGGAAGATTTCCATAATCAGGTATTTTGAGTGCTTGTTTCCAGAAATAATACTAATACTTACTTTAATAGCCCAATAATATTGACTTGAAGCGTTAATTTTCAGTATTTTCCTGGTGTAGCCTCAGTTTTATTTCAATAATCGATCAAGTTAACTCTCAAGAAGACTTTTGAGACCTTCTTGAACCTACTGAAATCTGCTTCATTTTGCTATTCACTATTTTTAATGCGGATTATATGTTTCTAGTATTGAATTTGCAATAAAGATTCTTGACCCAGTATGAATTATATATAAAAATTCTAGGGAAATAGGTCACATTGACACTCTGTTTTAAATTTTCGTCTTTACGTACGTTTCGGTCTCACGACCATAATCAGAAGACTTATTATGTCAAAAAGGGTTTATTAAAACTAATTATAGCAACAAGCGTCCATATCGCACAATTTTCAATCAAAAAGCCCACGCCGTCGGCACAGCAATGGGATCTCCTATTTCAGCTACTACTGCTAACCTCGTTATGGAATGCCTAGAGGAATCTGTTATAAGTTCATTAGATTTTCAACCTGTATTCTTTAAACGGTATGTAGATGATTGCCTCATGAGTGTTCCCCACGATAAAATTCAATATGTGATTAATAAATTTAACAATTTCCACTGTAAACTTCAATTCACTTGTGAAATAGAAGTAAACAAAAACATAAATTTCTTAGATATGAACATTAGGCATGATGCAGATAGAAAAATAAAAACTTCTTGGTTTACTGAAGATGTTTGGCCTCAACGTTATCTTCACTTCAATTCCGTTGCACCAGCTTGCTATAAAAAAAGTGTCATAAACAGCCTTACAGACCGCGCGGTAAAATTGTCCCACTTAGAGAACCGTCCCAAAAATTTAAAAATTGTTCGTAATACACTGGAAATGAATGGCTACCCAAAAACTTTCTTCAATTCTATGATTAAAGAGAGAATAAACAAAATCTATAATGGTTCTTCATATAAAAATAATATAAAAGGTAATACAGACAATTATATAACTTAACCATACATTCCGGAGACCTCAGAAAAAATTAAGACATGTTTGAAAAAGTACGATATAAATGTTGCGCATAAGCCTACTAACTGTGTTGGGAAATATTTCTCAAATCTAAAACCTGTAATACCTAAAGATAAACAAGCCCACACAGTATATAAATTGAATTGTTTAGATTGTGATGGGATTTATACTGGAATCTCTAAACAATATTTACAAAAAAGAATGTATGGCCATAAGTATAGCACAAGAAATAATAACTTAGAAAATTCCACCGCCCTTGCTAAGCACTGCTTTGATTATAACCATCAATTTGATTACAAAAATGTTAATATTTTAACTGAGGAAACCAATTATTATAAAAGATATATCCTGGAGATGATTCACATAAAACGTGACTCCAATTCTGTAAATCACAGGAATGATATTCAGGGATTAAGTCAGATTTATACTAACTTGATTAATTAAAACTCTTGCAAATTCCGACATGCGTCTTCATAATGTTAGAAGTATATTTACGAAGAATGCTTAAAAGTAAATTCCAATACAGATCTGAAACCTTTTTCAAGTACCTCATAAATCTTACATCTGGTTCGAGTAGATACCAACAAATAACTTCGAACGTCAGTTGTTATGAGACTATAGCAACATGCACTTGTACATTATAAGAATATTACTGAACAGTGGATTCTTGTTACAAAAAATTTATACTTTAACATTGACGATACAATTTCGATTTTGTGGTTCTGTTCGTTTTGACGGCGTGGGCTTTTTGATTGAAAATTGTGCGATATGGACGCTTGTTGCTATAATTAGTTTTAATAAACACTTTTTGACATAATAAGTCTTCTGATGATGGTCGTGAGACCGGAACGTACGTAAAGACGAAAATTTAAAACAGAGTGTTAATGTCACCTATTTCCCGAAAATTTTTATATATAGTATTGAATTTGTATTTGATGCAAGCAGTACTAATGAGTAGGTACTTTATTTTTCTTCACACATTTGGTAAACACTATAACAGTTTGTGAATTACATTTAAAATTTTTAAAAACTTTTGTTATTTGATTTAATAAGTAAAGAACTCCTAAACACTGTTTATTCAATCAAAAGGTTGGTTATATTCAAAAACATTAACCTGACAACAATGGTCGACCTTGAGCCATGCCGTCATTTCTTTCTTAACGTGAACAGCGTTTGACTGCAGATTTTAAGCCAAAACGAGGCGATCCACCTCGAAGGCTGTATATAAGTAACAACCCCGATGAAACTAAAGAAATAATTTTAATGATGGAATAACCAATCGAATTTAATATGAATCCATCAACATCTTGAACTGAGACTATCTCTTGTGAAATATTTGAGGAGGCTACGCCCAGTACCTACGTATTGGTAAACTTCGCTAGTTAACTTCTGGGCTGCTCAAGAATTGTGAAGGAGAAAATATTTGCTTGAAGTCCTGTTTGTGTAGCAGCTCCGGTTGGACCTATAATAATTGTGTATGCGATCTACAATGTAATGGAATGTCATTACAAATGTAATATAATACCGACCATAAAACCCATTCTGGGATATCTTAATAATGTGAGCCTGTGCCCTGTGCAGACAATGTATTTCCGTTCGAGGTTTTGTTCTTTGAAATTAATAACCAGTAATCGAAATTATTCGTAATAAATTGCATAGTAAATTTATGAAAGTTGTATTGAGAAGAAATGTTACATATCTTGCCACTCCCAAATTGATATTGAGAAGATTTATTAGTAGGAGTGATGTGTCAAAAATAAGAATTACCAGAAATAGCAATGCGAAATGATAATCACAGTTCGTTATAGTTGGCTAACCAAATGTTCTGGTTTAACGATTTCAATTGAAGTTAGAATTCGCAAAAACAAGCTTGAAAGAATTTTTAGAACAGCATAGAAATGGTCAATGTAATTGTGTTAAATTAATAAATAAAGATGGAAATGTAAAAGTGGTGGCGAAATAAATTGACGTATAATGCGACGGATGTTCGGGAGAACGGAGTGGCAAAGTATGAAGAGACACGGACAGTATGTCATCACTTGGAATGAATCGGCGGCCACCGTGGGAAAACAGCACAGCTCATTGCGTATGCTCTGAGTAACGCTATGATGCGCTGCTGCTGCTTGCCTTGCATAGTATTCCTGGCACACACAACCTTTTCGTTTCGTACATGTACCTGATAGTTATTACATGTTACAAATTCTATCGTTGAACATACTTCAAACTAAATTATTCTCTTTTAAGACGTATTCATTATTATGAGATTCAACAAAATAATGGACTAATCCCAAAATAATAATAAGATTCTTAAAAAAATTCAAAATCCGTCAGTACATATCTTACAGCGATATAAGTGAAGAAGAATATTAAGAAAACAAAAAATCAAAGTGAAACAAAATAAATTTTGACATGTATCGATGATAGATCATAAACTGTAAGAAAAAAGTTTCCGGACACTCATGTGGGTCAAATATAATATGATTGTAGGAGAAGAAAATGTATTGGAAATGATTTACAAACCGCTAATGAAATACTTTATATTATATTCTGTTGCATTGAAATTTTATCTAAATGGACTACATAATACATTTGACAATTCTGTTTTATACTGACACTTGCTTTCACATCATGAACTGTCAAAGTTTGCCACATCGTAATCGCATAAAACAGAATTTCACTTCACAATTCAATTCAGAGAAAAATACATTGACAGTTGTGGCCACGGTCGTACATACAGGTCTGGAAACTCTATGGTTGACATGAGTCTCTTACGCGCCGCCAAACTCGTAGTCCCTCGCTCAGCCACTAGCTAGCGCTTGGATCACGAAGTGGTAAAACGATTTCTTCCCGTAATCGCAAGCAGTGTTACTAAGTATCCTGATTTGAGAGAGGAATAGAACTGATACTCTTGTCAAAATGTATTACTCACCTTAAAAATAACTTCCCCTTTTTCGCACACATAAAAGACCTCGTTAAAACACATTCTTTCCGGAGTATGTACTTATTATCTAAGGCTTTTTTTGGTAGTTATTTAAAAAGGAAATGTACGAAAATAATCGATCTCATATAAACATTTTTTTAATTAAATTAGGATTACAATCAAAATACATGTGTACTAGTTTAGTATGTTGTCTTTCATTATGTTTACAATCAAAATACATGTATACTAGTTCAGTATGTTGTCTTTCATTATGTTTACAATATATACATTATACACTAAAACCTCCGGTACTGTACAATTTTTCTCGTAATGCAATATTTACTATTCTGATTTGAGAGAGGAATAGAACTGTTACTCTTGTCAAACTCACCTTAAAAATAACTTCATAAAAGACCTCGTTGAAACGATTTCTATCCGGAATCGCAAGCATCCACTTTTTTCGCATTTCCGCATCTTTCGGCACTTTGAAAACGGAAGTTCCTTGCTTTACACTTTTCTACCCCGTTTTGCATTTCGGCACAATGTACAATTTCGTAATTTGTTTCTAAAAACGCAGGTATTCCTTGTTTACTACTACGACCGTGATGTTTACAAGTCAACTGACAGTTGTCACATAATACTGTTCATAGAGATCAAGATGATACTCTTACGTGACGTCTTTTGGTTCTACACGACAGTCGACGCTTAGCGGACTCACTTCTCACATAGGAAATAGCCCCGAGTTTCCAGACCTGTATGTACGACCGTGGTTGTGGCCAAACGATCTTCGTTAGCTGTCTAATTTAACATTTGTTGCAGAAAGTGGCGGAAAGTGACATTTGAAATAAATTTATTTCAAAAAGATGTTTCTTCTGAAATTTTATGTACATGTTCAAATTTTCTATAGTCTCTAAGATGAATTTGCGATTTTTGATAGCTAAGTTGCAATTTATTTACCATGGCCAAATTGCTACCTTAACAATTTACTAATTACAAGCTATTATGTTTTCAGAACAGGTGCGAAAACTAAAGTCTAATTAAAACAACAGTTGACAGTTCCCCGATATCTTACATGCATTTAATATTTTATAATATTAAATATTCGTGTCTTTTCAAAAGAACGATAAAATTATTGGAACTTTGCACCGCTCATGCCAACATTTATTATGGTTGCAATTTTAGTTTTTAAAAATGTGGAAAGTAGATAAAATATTTATCATGGAACTGACATGTGACAGTAAGTATTACACAAAAAAATTATTTTTACCAGTTAAGTAAGCTTTGGATTTGTGAAAAATATTGTATTTGATAAAAATATCAAAAATCGCAACTTCATCCTAGACTTTTGAAAATTTGCACACGTACATGAAATTGCAGTAGAAACATCTTTTTCAAATAAATATTCTGAGATTCGATTTAGAAATGCCACTTTCCGTCACAAACACCAAATTTGACAGCTGATGAACACTGCTTGACCACAACTGTTAATGTAATTTTTTCTCTAATTCGAACCTAAAACTATCAAATTTTAACCAGTTATTTTTTGTGACAGTAAAAAATTATCAGGAATAGGACAGCAAAGGAAAAGGCGTTGTTGCTATATGTTCAGCGACACTTCGACTATATATTTTTTGGTCTTCTTCAGGCTAAAAATATGGTATACACATAAGAATTGACACTTTACACTAAATCAGAGTATTATTCATAAAATCATGTAATAACAATATTCACAAGCACATGAAAACGAAAAGCTGGAAAATACTTGATGAAATAATTAAGAATTGCAGCATCAAGTCAAACTCTCTAGACCTCTTGCCACTACCAGCAATAGAAGCAATGTGTTCAAAGCCGTACAGTTTGGTTCTTTGCCATATTCAATAAATTACTATAAATATTACTAAGGTTGGTAACGCCAGTTCTTAGATTGATATTGTCAGTAATCTGTGTATGTATTATTTCAATTATACATCGCTTTATGTTTTTATTTGCCATATATGTAATTTCAACATTTTAACAAATGTTATATTTGGGAGATTATTTCAGTTATTTCAGTTGTCCTCTCAAACGTTCAAATTGTAAACTTGTGAATATTGTTATTACATGATATTATGAATAATTTGTGTGAAGTGCCAATTATAATGTGTATATCATAGTTTTAGCCTGAAGAAGACCAAATAAATACATGTTCGAAACGTCGCTGAACAGGTAACGTTTTTTTTGCTGTCCTATTACCGCTAATGTTTCACTTTCGTACAAAGCAGGGAAAATATCACGTAATGTAATTATATTAAATAGCAACCGATTGATTTCAAAGGGTGTTGCGTTTCATCTTCACTTGAACTGCTTTGAACTCTCAAATACCATGCTAGTGGAAACATGCAAATTGTCGTTGCTGACTTATTGGAAATTGACCATCCGCCGCTAATAGAATAATCAACAGGATGTCATATGCTATTGCAGATTTGAAGCATCATTACATAGTTCCTCGAGAGATACTCTCCAAAGCTAGAACTGAAGGGCAGTGTTATGTGTAGTCATTCACATGGTTACAAGTGACAGATTCATTTATACTTATAAATTGACAAAACAAGTAGCTCCTGATTTTCAATAAGTTATTTTCCGGAAATCGTTCAGTTCATACATTTTCGATAACATTTTTGAAAGAAAAAGTCAATATTTCTTTGCATTCAATCGTTGCCAGGCAACGGAAGGTAGGTGTAAGGAAATATTATTTCCTCATATTCATAAACGTTACATATTTAGCCCACATATTTGATGATTTCATTTTTGAATCAAGCTCCAAATAGTATAACATTACAATATTTTCTGAAAAAGAACTTATTCTGATTCCTACGATATTCAATGAAATGAGGGTATGCATAGTTATAATTTTCTCTGGATTTTATTTGCAACAAATCCCATGAGGCAGTATTTACTGCCTCCGCGAGTTTTGGGGGTAACTGTTATCAACACTCATCATTTTACACTTTACTTTTGCTTTTTGGAACGTTCGAAAACGCGAAAAACACTATGGGAAAACGCCAAAAATATACTCTTCATGCATCAAGTTTGACAATTCAATATAACTTTGTTTGAATATTTACAAAATAAATATTTCATAACATCATATGTGAATAAAATTTATAAAAAATTGAAAATTTTAACAAGTTGATTTCAATAATTCATGTCCTTTGAAAAATTTTCAATTTTCGTAAAAATAATATGTATACCTCGTAGGAAAATCCACATTCCCGGACTGTATTACCAGACTCGGCTTGCACATTGACAGAAAATCTTTACAGTCGTTTGGAAATGTTTAGCTTTCCCTGTAACGAATATAATGTAGTACTTTCGAAATCAAAATTATAAAGCAATATTCTCTTACACATCATTTGAAGTATACAAATAATACAATGATAATTTGAAACCGAGATATAATCAGTAGGTGAATTTGAAGTTCATGATACAGTAAGTTGCTTTGTTAATTGTACTTTTGATCAGCACCTGAAAGCACAGCATCATGTTTTAGCTATTTGAAACTTATCTTTTCAGACCTTGATATGAATAATCATTATTAGTAAAATTATAATTACAAAAACGGTGAGCAGTAATTGGAATAAAATGTTAAAGTCGCACAATGCCCATCTATCTTTTCGTTGATACAGCTTTCGTTGATACATCTTGAAGAAACCCTAAAAATCAATAGTATATTATTATTATTGTTTGACACTATTGTCACATTCATTTATTCTGACAGTTCAATCATAGACAACCCCCTAGTTTGATTATTCACACCAAAGATTGAAAACAGAAAATAATCTGCATCTTTACACTTCGATGGCGTCACTTGAATCTTAAAATGATAATTTCGGGCGGTTCTGCAGGTTAATTATATACGTGTGAGATATCTATAACCAGAAAAACACGGTTGTCCTTATGGTATTTAGTTGATACTATAATTCCATTTGAAAAATCATAGATGGATGTCAGGAATACCACTGTTAATAATTCGTCAACTTGGCAACGGATGCCAGTATTAAACATAGAGTAGTAAGATACATTATGTACACTATTTAGATGAAATTTCAATGTTACATATTAGAATATAAGTTGACGTCGTCTTCCATTGGCGGCTTCTAAATCATTTCCAATCTACTTTCCGTTCATACAATGATGCATTTGTCTCGCAAAGGGTCCCAAAGCTATTTGGCCAACAAAAGTTTGGAAAGTCAGTGTATTTGAATTTGTGGTAGTATCTTGAAATTATAATGCTTCGTTGAACGTTCTTTGACGCATAATCAATCATCATTACGAAGAATAAAGTTGTATGAGTAGCTTGACTATAGAATTACAAATAAAAGGTTAATAGCATGGAAGACATGTATGAAAGGAGGCTTTTCTCATCCTGGAATTCTTTCATTTGTTCTCACCAATAATGATCTATATGTAGTTATTGCACGACACCAATTAATTTTCATTGCATTCCGATTGTTTGAGGAATAAATGAATCGTTTTGTGGAATTTTAAAATGTATAATTAATTAATTCGTAGCACACAAGCTTTCTGATTTAATATGAAATACTTCTACCAATACTTCTCGTTATTGTGACGAAAGATTCATGAAGATGATAATGTTCATTTATGGAAAGATTAACCTCAACAATACTGCCCTGCTAAGACAAGTTGTCCTAACTGCAAACATTCACTTTTTCAGATAAACACACTGTTGTATATTGGCAACCTGTTTACCTATGTGATTAGGATTACCAAGTGCGAAAGTCCCATATGAACCTTAAATAGTTAATCTAATGCTATAAAATTTGTCATAACTCGTAAATGTCAGGATTATCCTAAATCAAATTGTCCTACTTAATAGTAGTTAATCTTCCTGCTTCTGAAAATTTGTCAAAACGAATTCTTATATAATAATAATAGTTCATATTGGATTTGTTTGTTAGTTTGTTTAAAATACTTAGGATATTTTGCTCTTAGTTAATTCCACTTGTGTACAAGGACAAGTTCTCCTATTCGCAAAATCTTTTTCCGAAAATAAATTACTGCTGTTTTATAATATTAAGGAAAAGTATGTCTACTGGTTGAAAAATAAACCCAAGTTTCTCTTTATTACATGCCTTTATTTAGAAACGGCTACCAAAAATAAGAAAATATTGAATATCTCAAAACAGTTGTTTTCCACCTGGGACATAAACTCTTAGGAGGGCAAATACCTTCAGATCCCTTCAACACACAAACTTTGTCCCCAACCAAATTTACATAACTCCATTAGAACGCATAGAAAAATTCAAAATCTTCTGATTATCGCTCATCCGTTCCATCCAGTCTAGTGAATTTCAAATACAGTTGTTAAATACTGCGATGAATAGTAATAAGTGCTCATCGCAGGCTGTGCATTTTTTTGGCATTTAAATGAGCAGGATATTGGCCGCATCCGTTGAAACGTTGCGAGAAATAAACACTTCCATTAATACCGATCTTCACTTTATTCCAAAGTTTGTTCAGACTTAATTATCAGGTGATTCGAACTCATCTTAAAAAACTCTAATTGGTGTTTTCAACAGTTCGTATACTGGTTACATATGTTATTTTGATAGCGCGTCTTTGTGTATTGAGTCTTCCGACGGTGAAACTGACAATTGTCACATTTATCATGTTTAAGAGGAACATAATTAAAAGGTTGACGTACGAAATTTTCACTACAAAATCTGTGTAGTGCGTTTTATGTTGCTTTAATTTTCCATTTTTTGTACGGTCAGATGATTACTAAATATTTCCTAAAATACACTCCTCAAAAACTGAAAGGAACATATTCAGTTGCTTGTTGTCACCCAGTTACATTTGTCTGATCTACTACAATCACGTTCGATTATAATTCAGAATCATTCACTATCAATATTATATAACATGGAATGAAAATGAGAAACATCAAGTATGACTAACACAAACAGGATGAATAAATTATCCATCATAACATCACTGAAGCTGTTTGGATATTGTGTGACTTCCGAACCAATTAATTCTCCTTTATTGATATCATTAATTAACAGAACAGTGTAGATTCAGGAAACATAAACTGCAAAGTTTATTTCAACTATTTTTATGTTTCCCTCAATCTGAAAGGTGCTTGCTTTTGTTAATCATTCCATTTTGATTGATAATCTCAGATCAGTAATCGATTTGATGATTATATCAAGCTCATCAAGTATCTAGAGAGCTCAAAAATCGTATAACGCTTTCATCGCCAGAAAACAACAGCAGATGTAACACTTAATATAGGAGGCATCCATTGTATATTATAGGGAATATTTAGCTATAGGTACCATTGGTTATCTCCAAAGCATTTGACCGAGTTTGGTATGGAAGCCTTCTTAGGAAACTTCCGTTGTATGGTTTGTAATTTACAATCTAGCTTTTTCTCAGATAGATCACTTCATGCGGTGGTTAACGGTTATCAACGCTGAAGTGCCACGAGGACGTATCTTGGCACCAACTTCTGCTCCATATCAACGATATGTAGAACTGGCGTCCTGTTCCTTCATATCTTTAATATGATGAAACATTTCATACCGCTTTTTCCTCAAGAGTCATGAAGCCTAGTACAAACTGGGATACAATCAGTAGAAATTTCGTAGCTCGGTAGATATGGATATACGGAAATGGGTCTACTCAGAGATGAAGTCGTCCGACTGATTGGAAACAATGGTCTACGTCCACAATGATTTTAGTAGTTTAAGTGGAGCCGGAAACAGCTTGTGGTGTTTGTGATGCATTTATAAATTCATGAAATAAAACATGGAGAAGGTGTTTGTGGAAAAAAAACTTCCTTAGACAATGGAGAAAAGTACGGGAAATGGTTTATTACTGATTTGAATATGTCAAAAACTGATTTTGGAGCAACTCTTGAGATGTTAGCACCTAACATTGCTAAGGCTGATACAAATCAATCGAAGAGGTTTTTCTGTGATTCACATTCTTAAATCACCACTAAAACACAACCACGTTCAAATTTTTGTTTATTATTAATTACACTATAAATAAGAAACCATCAATCAAATAATAAACTGCAACCATTTACCTGTACCTTCAGTTTTCAAACGAATCTCAGTGTACTGAACAAATGCTGAACACAAAACAACACCATCGAAATAAATGTAAAATGTCTCCATACAATCTGACGATTTCGTACAGACTGGACGATGTTTTTCATTTGAAACGGACAACAAGCAACAACCGATTTTCTTTGATATATTGTCGACTGACAGTCGCTCACTTGTATTCGTTCGCCGGATTATTGTGTCCCCTATAGCCGGATATATCAGATATACACGTCGGACAGTCGGTATACATAGTTTAAGCCGATTGTATCTCAGTTTTTACTAGGTTCTATTTTATTCAATGAAGTCAGAGATGCACGACTAAGACAGGTCGATGCGATGAATGAAGATGTGGCAAGAATTATCGAACGAAATCTGATGATTTTGACTTCAATGCAACCATAACTCAAGCTTGTACTATTCCTCCTTAATATCCATAATCGGTATTACCATCAACAGTATCTTCTCATGGGACGATTATGTGAGGTCCATCGAGAAAAATGCCTCACAGAAATAGGATCTTGGTTCTATATTTCGCTATCATATTAGAGCTACTTCAACTGCAGTAGTTTCTCATGATCTACAAAGGGCAGATTCAAAGTTTTGTGAAGTACTGGTTCAGCTCCCAAACATACGCTGTTCTTAGATTATATGCTAAGATACCTATTCGTTTGGTGAGTAATGTATTGACCTCTCTAGAGCATTGTGGGAATATGGGTGATATCTTCCTTCTCTATAGATATCTTGGTATTCTTTGTAGGTAGAATAGACGAGTTGGGGCAGACCAAATTTATTTTTTTCAATCCAACGCTGCCCCCTCTCCCAATATTCCACCAAAATATGTATCACCCAAATAGTACAATAATAGATAGTCCTTATCGTATCCATAAAGGTCCTGTTTTAATATTTCTAACAAGAGCCGAACTTTCCGATAGCTGTATCCAACCGATGTAGAAGACGTGTTTGGTTCTGAATGCATACATTTTTGCAGTATATCTCAAATCGCTTTTTTCTGAGGAGACCAGCGTTGCTTACATCTGTACGAGATATGAATGACATAATAATAAAACATAATTTAGGAGATGTATTTCTAAATATAGATATAGCACAAAAGATTTTGTTGTCAGTGGCAATGAAAAAATGTGCGTCAGCGAGAAGTTTTTTGAAAAGCATAAAGAATTTCTCCACTTTGGACTCCGCCATTGAGTCAGATTTACGGAATAACATAAATTTTTAGAACCTAAAATCCCAGGTTGCAAGTATAAAAGTCAGACATGTGGCTATGACCAAAGAATAGACTTATTATTAATTTAATTCCTCAGTTTATTCTGAGAATATGAATATTATATTATATTGTTTTTTGTTTTCCAGAATATCTATATGTATTTTAAGATTTTACATATTATAAAATTAATAAATACTACAATTTTCGAAGGCTTCTTTATTTTTATAATTGAAAAAAGTTGTGTAAAATTCTGGGAGAGGGAACGCCACATTTTCTCCTGGACTATGTCAAATATTCAAAGAGTAGAATTTTTGTTTGCAAAAAGAGCTCTTCAATGCATTCAACAATTATTGAACTGAGTGGAGTTCGAAGCCGTCGTAATAAACAGGAACAAATTGAACATTCAATATGACACAATTCACACTTGAATTAGAACGTACTGGCAATTATCATTCCACCATCATATAGTGCAATCCTCAGAATGAGTTAAACTGATTTCCTGTCCATATAATACATGATGAAAGTCTGAGAATCTGATTTTGATTATAATTGTAAATACGTTCGTGGCACTGCATGATAATTGGAGAATGTTCATAAAGTACATTAAAACTTAAACAATAAACGTGTATTTCACAGTCTTCGTTAATAACATTTAATATAAATCACGTATTTCAATGGATAGCACTGCTTGTAAATTTAAATTCTAATTGGAATCTAAGCAGCGTACGGGACATTACTTGACTAGCTAATTATTCGATGCTGCACAATAATGAACTAACATGCCATTATAATACAGAACATTCAATAAAATATAAATTGTCAATAATATAAACTCCAAGCTCGAGTATTTAATTGGTTTGTTTATTGCTTATATCAACCTGCTAATTGGCTTCTGGATAATTTAATCAGTAAAAGCTGAAAAATATTATCATCTCCACAGCTCCATCAAGTGCATCTGTCACATTGATATCAATCAAAGGATTGCAAATATTACCGAAATTGCCTTGTATACGTTATTCATTCACACGGAAAATCCTTTCATATAAAAACACAAATTATAATTTCAGCTGGGGAAATACAGATTTCAAAATTTATATAATCCTATATTCAGTAACTGAGTATAGGGTTAAATCCAGCGGCAGATCATAAAATAAATAAAAAATATTACGATAAATTGGTATTACCAAAGTGTAGGTACATTTTAAGAATTATAGATTTATAGTTTTATTATCACAAACCATATTTTAGATAATAACTGCATGTTTCGTGATCTACACCTTACACTATATGACAACGTTTTTTTTATAATTTGAATCTGATATAATAAAATTTATTAATTTATATATGATGTTTTTTTCTAAAATTGCTGAAGTTTTTTTTTTAAAGAGGACCAAAGTTGTCAGGTCAATTAGAATATTCTGAAATATAAAATTAGTAGGAACTTACATTCATTTATAAGATAAATAAATGTGGGTACTATATATTTCAGAACCAATTTTATTTGTCCATTTTTCAAAAAAAAATGTCATTCATAATTTATTAAATTTTAATATATCAAATTCGTATTATCATAAACGTTGTGATAAATATTAATAAATACCAATATTTGAAACAACATTCTTCTTGTAGCCTCTTATAATACTTGATAATGGGGTGTAAGGTGTAAACCCCGAAATATGTAGTTAATATCTAAAATATGGATTGTGAGAATCAAACTACAGATCTATAATTGTTAAAAACTAGCATATTTCGCAAAATTAATAGGATAAAATTTGATTCTATATGTCTCAATGTACTTACACGAAATTGTGGCCAATCAGGCAAGGAAACCTTCAATTTGTTTATACTTACCCAAAACATTTCTCAGTCAGTTCTATTGAAATATATAAGAATATAGAAAATTCACATCGAGGAATTTGATTTGTTGAAAAATAAGCTGCGAATAAGTGAAAAGAAAAAAAAATTATAAATAAACTACGAGTTTAAAATTCCACAAATAGATACAATTAACTCAACCGGTTTCACAAATAACTTTGCATCATCAGGAGAAACAAGATATTGATGAATTGATGATGATGCAAAGTAATTTGTGAAACCGGTTGAGCTAATATATTGTATTTATTTGTAGAATTTTGAACTCGTAGTTTATTTATTAATTATGGAAAGATTCCACGTAGTAAGGATAGAAACAATTAATTTGTTAAAAAATAATATGTTACCTATTTCTTGAATACATGAATACAAACCCAAACAGATTTAATAAATTCCACAATGAAAACTTTCTATTCAATAGGATTTCAAAATAATTGGAAATAAATGCAAAAAATGCTCAAATATTTTAAAAATAGTTATTTGTTTTACTAGGCATAAAAGCACAAGATTTAATGCCGCGGCTGGTGTTTCATAGCCGAGCGTAGCGAGGCTATGAAACCAGCCAAGGCATTAAATCTGCTTTTCTGCCTTGTGAAACATATAATTTTTTCTCCAAATGACATTAAAAGCGGCCTTTTAATGACACTTGGCAGGATTAGAAGTTGTACTTTTAATGCCTAGGCAGAAAAAGTTCGTTGCTAGGCAACCTTCCAAGTAATAATTTAAATCAAACTGGTTATTAAAATTGACAATGACATTAAGAAAACTCAAAATGATGCTGATGATAATAAACTGGTTTTATTGCAACAAACTACAACATGAAATTTTTATTTATTAGATATATTTATGGTCAATTGTGAACAATTATTTAATACAATTGAACTCTGTCCACTTCCCTCCTTTCCAGTAAAATTAACAACTTTAGTATCTACACTTGATACTCCGGAAACGCCAGAAAATATTTTATTGCCGATGTTCGACTTATTGGCTAGCGAGTCCTCAATATAGCCCTCCGCGACAGCGGAAGACTTCCATCCTCCATGTTGCTTCAACATTGTTATGTCCCCACCAGAATGCACCAGCAACGTGGCCGAAGTTCTGCGAAAGCAGTGCCCGGTATACTCTTTCGCATGGGATAGTCCCAGAAAAGTAGCAATTTCTTCTGGCATTTTACCGAATTTGTGAATGCCAATGAATTGATGATGTGCTTTACCGTTCGCATATTTATAGAAGACACGCCGATTATTTAAATTCGAGGGTCTGGAGGCTGCATATTTTCTGTAAACGCTTAAATATTCCGTTACTACAAAAGATCTTGATGTTTTGGTCTTAGTATTTGGTAGCATAATTAGCAATTTGTCTCCCATATCATTTATATCATCTATTTTCATTTGCAACAGCTCATCACATCTACAAGCCCCAGCGACTGCAACAATAATTACAACCTAAAATATAAATTGAAAATTAGTTCTTTAATCCATAATAGATCATTTTCAATATATTCCTACCTTCGTACACAAATACAGTTCATCTGGGGCATCTGATAAAAATTTCTCGATGAAAAACTCGGGATTTTTTTGCATGGAAACCGTCTGACTGGCGTTTCAAAAAAGCCCGTAACTTCTGATATTTTGCCAAATCAATGTTATTTTTTATGTTCAGGGTAGCTTTCAACATCGAATAGGTAGACAATAACGTTGAAGGCTTCATTTTCTTTGAAAGATCGGAAAAATAGACAATCAGCACATTTTCAGAGAAAGATCCTATATTTTTCTTCTGACTATATTCCATGAATCTGCTGTATGTGAGTTCATATACAGTTCTTGATTTTTCCGGTAAAAGGTTAAATTCCACATCTCGCGCCTGGTCTCTTATATCAGGTGGTATTAATTGCATCAATTCATCCTCACTTTGCAGTAAATCCATTTCTAACATGACAACTTTTCAAAATTGACAATGACAAAGTAAACAGTAAACAAACATATTCAACAAACGTCATCAGCGGTAAACATAGTAACGCAGGGCCCAGTTACCTTTAATAAAATAATTTAGTTATTTGGATATTGATAATGAAACGCAATTTAAATATGAAAAAGTCGATTTTGTTCCAAAATTTGAAGAAAAATGCATTTTTTGGGAAAAAGTATAAAAAATGCAAAAAAAGCAAGAAAATGCAAGTTGCATTTTTCCCGTGCTTTACTCATAACCTACACTCCCCAATCCAAAACGATTGAACTTTAGATGAATGTGGGGAGCATTGTGTTCATCAATGGGCTTCTATACTTTCAGAGGTTTATTCTTACAAAAATAAACGACTCAGACGGGACCAAAGTGCTGTAATTGGTTAACACGCTGGACTAGACATTTAGGAATGTGAGTTCGAAACTATTTGTTTCAAGTCCAATATTTCGCAATAGTTTATTACTTGATCAGGGTCTATAAAATTACATAGAAAGTTATTCAATAAATATACTGTGAAATGTAAAAACATATTCCATTTGCATGTTTAAAATATAAAGAAGTAATAATTATGACAAAAACGGCGCTTCATATGCTTGGTTTATCTGAATGCAATGAGACAAAAATGTATACATAGATAGAAACAATATTGCGATTATTATAGGAATCTCTAATTATGTTTTTTTTTCCAAGGTACGTTTGGTATGTCACCATAGAGGACTCTACACAAATGTACACAATTATATGTACGCCAATAATTTTACTACAGCAATATTACTTTCTTACGAACAAATTATATGTATTGCTAGCCTGAGAATAATTTCACTTACAGTTATCCATTTCTTGCGTAACATTACAAAGGCATCATTTAAATGTAACGATTGACTTAAATGTCAGCGTTGTTTGAACAATAAACTAGCAAAATGCCTTTGCAATTAATATGTACATAGCTTAACCGTATTATATATGTTATTTGCAATTAACGATCTCATTCAAGGTCTAGGTGGATTCTGTAATCACTTGCAAGTTCTTGTTAGTTAATTATTATGCTCGCTTTACTACACATTATCGGAAATTGTTTTCAATCCAACGGTAGATACTTACACGTCATTTTTATGTAAACACTATGATGACACAACAAAGTGTGAGTAAGGTTTGATTTACAGGTGTCTAGACTTCATTCTTTACAAAAAGCTCGTTGCTATGTTATGACACTTATTCGTTTTATTCGAGAGTTCCACTTCCAGACTATCTTTACTTGTATCTTTCTTCGATTTTTCATAATGTTGGTAATCGTTATGGTTCCTACAAGTATATGCTTATAGTACCAAATTGCAGAGTCAACAATCGATTGTGAAATATTAGGAACGTTAAAATAGCATTAACATCTATCTCATAAGTAAACGTATCTTCTAGCAAAATCCCAAAATCATACATTGAACTGGTATTGGTTTTGAAGTTTAAACTACTGTACTCTCCACCAGCAGCGCTAGTAGCAAATCGCATTTCAAGACAAAAAGAACGAAGTTTCCCGATCGCCGCGTTTCGGTTGACATTTGACACTAACACTCTCAAAATACGTTAGCGATAGTTTTGGAGTTTTGTGTTTATAATTCACTAGTTGCTGTCTGTGGGCTATGCCAATACCCGAAGAAGAAAGGGTCGACTGCGCCGCCCAATATCAATACTTAATGCAAATATTTCCAATGAGCAACAGCTAACACACAGCACGGAAAGACATAAAATTATATTCCATGTCATGTGAAAGTTTATTTGAATTGGCAGGGATATCTATGATTAGGAATGGTCACAGGCATGTGACATAGTTCCCATTTTGGTTTATTCTTATGTATTTTGATGCGCTGAACACGATGCTGTAGTTTTAATTTTGATTAACCCTGTTCTCAAAAAACTATGGCCATTTTTTGGACCCGAAAATGAAAATTTTTCGGTTTCTTACGTTTTGAGACAAAACTGAAAAATTAATACGCGATTTTTGCTCCAGTCCGAAGTCGATTCAAGATCGTGGGTACAAGATAAGGCCCATTTAGTGTGTTTTTTAGCACATTGGAAAATTGAATATATGTCAGAGTTTCTGTTTTTTTCATATTATGTTTTGGCGCCAAACTCGACAATTTTGAAAAATCACTTGCTACATTTCATCATTATGCACCTAATATCTACAATCGAAGCATTTTGGCCATTTTGATCATCGAAAAATCTAAATTTTTTGAGGTTAGGAATTTTTTAAGGAATCCAAATTATAGGTGTTCTATTAGAGGTTCTCATAACGAGTATTTTACATCCAAAGAGATTGATTTGAGTTGAGAAAAGTGGAGCTATTCTGATAAATGTGTTTGGACCTCTAGAGGGCCCAATTTTGTGCCTATCGAAAAGGCGATCGATCGAATTACAGAGACGTACATCGGCTATTTGAGTTTCAAACATGTTATGGCGATTCGTTCACAATGCCAAGTTATAACGCATTTCATCATAAAAAACTAGCGCGGAATTTCATTTAGCGGTAATAAACGAGCGTCGGTACAATAGATTCCGTGCCCGAACTATAGTTTTTTTTATTTTAAAATGCACCTGAAGGCTTATAATCGTTTTATGTGAATGTGTGAATGTATGTAGAATAGTGAATGTTATTGCAACATGATGTTTTTATAGGTGTTACATATCAAATTTCAATATTTAAACAGAAAAAATAAGATTAGTAAATAATTTTGTTTTTTTTTTACATTTATATTTTACTTATTTTTTTTACATTCCCTATTTATTGAAAACTTATCCGTATGTCTAATTATTAACAAATAACCTAGGTCATATATTTCTTTCCAATATTCATAACATAATATAATATTATACTATAATTTAATATAATAACTCATTATATATCATAACAACATAACATTGCTCATCGAGAAGAATAAATTGAATGGAATGATGTTTCGAATGATTTTGGTTTTGGATCAATAACATAAGTATATCGTCTTACATTCGCAAAATACCGATTTTCAAAATTTCCGAATTTGACGCCAAAAAATGAGGTAGGTGTAAATACCAAAAACAGAAAAAAAGAGAAATAAAAATATCTTTTCTGCGAAACAGAATATGATAAAAAACAAAAACTCTCTGATATATACCCAATTTTTCAAAAAACACACTAAATGGACCCACGACCTCGAATCGACTTTGAACCGGAGAATTTTTTCATACAACCCATAGTTTTGTCTCAAAACGCAAAAATCGAAAAATTGCCATTTTTGGACCCAAAAATTGCCAAAGTTTTTCGAGCGCAGGGTTAATCCAAATTTAACACCATCGTGGCCAGCGTGTCAAAATATCTAAAAATAGACCAAAATTAGAACTCGCCGAAATTCGGACAAAATAATTCCTTAAATGCCTGAACTACTATCATTGTATCAGCTGTCTGTCATGTAAACGTTAGCTGTCTTGCTGAGGGGTTATAAGTTGTCTGTTATAAACAGTCTGATATGTGTTAATGATCCTTCAATCTATGGATCTGTATGCAATGTACATTTTCCGAGATTATATTAACTGTCAGAAACATGTGAATATATCGAATTCCTTTTCACCGTTTGGGATTGAGTTTCGAAAAATCATTGGTTCTTAGCGGGTGTCTCATATAAGCAACATATTATCTGCATGAGAGAAGATACTCTCTCTTATTCATCTACCAGCAAACGCGAAATATTTTGGTCGACTCAAAACCATCTATTCAAATATTTTCCCACATCTCAAATCCTACTTAATTTATGTTGTTAAAATTACATGTTAATGTGGAAGATTTAATTCATCAATAAGTAGGTACATGGTTAGAATTTGAAAATTGAATTGCACTACAACCGCAATATAACGATACACAGATTGATAGTTATCGGTTTTACATTACACATATATACATTCATAATTGGCAACAAAAAGATTGGACCGTATAGCGTGTTGCTAATTTTCTGGAAATATATGCCATAATTGATTTCATGAATAATAATAATTTCCCAAAATGAATTAATGTACTTAAATGAAAATATATTCAAGAAGCAGTGGTTAGTAATGTTTCAGTTGAATAAATTTATTATTATCTCTGACCGCGATGTTTCTCAGGCTGCTGCTTTTGGTACATCTGCCGGGCGGTCACAGGTCAATATGAAGTCATATTGTCATAGTTCGTTATACTAATTAATACAATATTCCTGTTCATGAACAATCAACTTAATGAACAAGTTCAAAGCTTCTGGTGAGTCGTTAAAGTAAACACAATTTTATGGAAATATTCATAATGTCTCTCGTACTGAAATGTATAACGGAAAATACACCATCAAAATGAGGAACGCTACCTCGTGAAAACTGTTATGTTCTTGATCTTTGAAATAGTACCTCGCCTATTCTTTTATGAACAACTTATATCGAGGCTCGAAGACATAAAATGAAATATTGAAATTTGGTAAATGGATTGCAACCGAATATAAGAATTTGCAGTTTTCTCAGATTTATTAAAGACCGATACCGCAACAGCAGTGCATTCCAGTATCCATCACCCAGTAGTCTGAGATAAATCTTTCCGCCTAATACGTTATGCAATATTTGAAGTGCCCTCTCCTCTTCTTAAGTTTATCAATCACGCAGAGGCAGCTGATACCCGTTGAAGTAGGCGTCGACTCCACCGCCGCGATGTCGTTCCCCAAGTTTCAAGACCTAATGCATATTAGAAATACGTAGAAACCATAGACCTATTATCCTAAGGAGACGAAACATCTCATTCATAAAACTCCATTTGACTTGTCGCAATGATTACATGAAGTATGACAAAGAAAACCAACGGCCCTTTTTGTCGTCGAGTCATAATTACTCCTTATTGGCAACGCTATAACCCTGACTGAAAACTTGGTACCACTTGTAAGGCAACACCGCTTCGAAATAGCTACGAGAAATACGGAAGCTGTCAAATTGCGTAGTACAGAACCAAATCCCCATTCATAAAAAGTGTGCGGCGTTGTCGCCTTCTGAACAAATGATGCAATGGAATGGAATAATTCTATATTTAAAAATTTAAATATTCTGTAATTCGATTGTATATTCTAGGTTAACATAAATTATGGAAAATTTTTCAGAGAAAACGACATTTCAACAGTATTGCTTCTAATATAACCAATAAGTAATGCTATGTACGTTTTTATAATAATTACAAATGTCAATCCGGCACACAGAACAACTAATCCGGCAATAGCACATTCCATACGGCCATACTTGTAATACAGCGGTCTGAGTGGCTCGAAATTTGGCAATGTCCGATCGTGTTTAAATCTAAACAATTATGTCTCCCTACTATAATAGGTCTATGGCAGAAACAGTTATAGGCGTGTAAATACTTGAATTTCTCGAACCATTTGTAGATGTATGTTACGTTTTCTTGCTATTTTGGCTTTTTAATGTGACTCGAAATAAAATAAGATTTCTCTTTTTGAAGTTTAGATATTGTATTTACATCTTTATCAAAAATTTTTATTGTTAATGGTAGTAGACATTAGTTTATTGTAATTTTATATAATAATGGCATTTCGTTGTTGGAATTGTAGTAACGTTTCCATGTTTTTATTAAAAGTGGTATAAAATCAAAGTAATTAATCTTTCATTATATCATAACTATGTAGAAATTCGATTTTTCGACATTTTGAGGAATAAAAAAGTTAGGAAAGAAATACCAAAAGCTACCCCTTAAGCACAGAAAGAAAGTTTTGAAGGATGATATGAAAACGAGTGTTTTGACGGAATATATCTTAATTTGAAATATGAATTTGAATATTTTAAGACGTCCGAGATGATTTTTATTTTCCTCTTTAACTGTATATAATATCTCATTTACCATCCATTTTCGGAAATAATTTTATATGGAAGAAATTACAGAAGTAAATCTTAGACCACCATGTATAGATACATTGTTCTGATGTCATGAAACATGTACAGGACTACATTACTTAACATGTATCATATCTTTTAACATCAAATGTCCATGTCACATTTTTAAAGCGTGTTAATGTAAATGTTAGACATAGCTGTTACTATATAATAAATAACAAACACGCATAACTTTATATTCATTTATTAGAATTCAGTTGTTTCATAAGATTATCGATCTCATAGATTGATTCACGTTTAAATCATCCAATTTGTTTTAGTTTCTACAAACATTTCATTTAAGCTTATGAAATATGTCGAGATAGATGTTCGAAATTTAGCAATGACCTTTCAAAGTGTAGAAACAGTAATTATAAATTTCACTCAAGATCACAAAAATATTGTTCAGGTTATAAGTTCTTGGGGGAATTTCACTGAACATATTGCAATATCGGAGATCCCTCGGAATATATCGATTTCCATCTATCTCTTTTCCTCTGTCGAAATATTAACAGTTATTTTTTTTTTCAGGTAAGTTCTACCATATCATCCAAACTAGTTACTCGGAGAGAATAATGTCCAAAACGAGGTGAGTGTTTCGAATACCGTAGAATCGCCAAATTGGGGTTTACAAAAGTCGATTTCAGCTTCTTCCTGTAACTTTAGATCTGATATTTCGAATCAGAATCATTTAGTTGTACATTATTCACTAGGACGGAATATTATTCTTTACCAGGCAATGATTCTAGGGTCAAGCAATTATCAAATTGGAACAATATTTCAGAAATTCAGTAGTAAAGTTTGACCAAAGTTACGTGTACGTTTCTCGTGATTTCAGCTTCTTTCGTCGAATGCTTTTTCTCATCACACACAGTATGGTATAAAAGTCGAGATAAGTCGAGACGACTCGAGATGAAGTCTTTATCTCCTCTCGTGTCGAGGTATCTTGTCGAAATGAGGTAAGGAATTTTGTTTAGAAATCGAGACCAGACTATAAAAAGGGTCTGCCTCGTCTCGCGGCATTCTATATTCTCCATAGTGATGCTGCGTCTATCACTATAGAAACAATCACAATTTTGTAATTATAGATTCTTCTTCTGAAAACAGATTTCAAAGGATTAAATACAAGTATGATAACTTCAAAAGTCAATCTGAAAAATAAGTTAGGCAAACCAATAACATAGATTTGAAAAAAAAACTGGGCTTTCTAAAAGGCTAGAGTAATATCTGGGTTAAGCGATTGTCACCGATTCTATCATTTTCTCTCAAGCGTTGCTTTCTCATATTGCCAACTGTACTAATAACCGAAATAGTGATTTTATTTGAAGCGAAACATATGGCGTATGCTCACTTCCGGTAACAAAGTACCACACACTAGAGATAACGAATTAGAAAACATTAGCTGATTTATTTTGACTAATGAGAATGGAAGCTATAAAACGTTCATTTGAAAAGATTAAATCAAGACTCGACACGACATCTCGACATATCTCGTCCCGAGATAAAAGACAGGCGAGACGAGACGAGACGCCAAATTTGTCTCCTGTCGACGGCATCACTAATTCTCCAATCGAACATCAATTATCGAAGACATGAAAAACGTTATGGTAATCTCCATACAACCCTACTTGCTAAGAATGAAACAACAGAATCTAGTTTCGGAACCACATCATGATCAAATAGTTGTAACCAGAAATTAGTACCTATTCATTAAGGCTTAGAAATATGGGTTAATTATCCAAAAGTCCGGACTCGTGCCTAATCTTTGAGTAGGTATAATAATATTGATATAATCTAAATGACTATAGACTAGAGAGAAGAACCCCGCTAATGAAGAAAATGTCGAGAAGTGTCAGATAATAGATACGAACCAATTGGTTTCGTTCATTCTCAGCATTAAAATAATATATAATATTGACTAATTCAACAAAACTTTTCCTCTTAAAAAGCTTCACTAAAATTCTCTTTTGTTAGATAATTCTCTTAATGATTGAAATATTCAAACAACAAACTAACTAATAATCCAGGCAACGAACCGGAAAATAAATTTGAAAATACAGTAAGCCAGAATTTCAAAAATTGTTTACATTTTGTTCCTAATACCCCATAGATCATTCATGACTATCAAGACCGCGGGGGTCGACCTTCCTACTCCCCAAAATGGGGTTTCAACTCATCAAAGAGGCATTCTTATAAAAAAAATCCAAAAGTTTAGAAAATTAATGAATTAAGAACCGAAAATGACCCCTAGTATGTTTTATGATGATCATAATAGAGTTGTAGGAAATGAATTTGATATTGAATCTGATGACGATTAAAATAACTATGAACTGAAAATTTCATATTTTCAAAATTACGTAAATGAACGAAAAAATTTATCATGAAAATAATAATAATAATAATAATAAAAATATATATACAAATATGTAGAATAATGAAGTTTAGAAAAGTGGATCTTCAATAAAAAATAGAAAAAGTAATAATAAATTTTTTTCATTATATTCCCTGAAACTGCAAAGGAAATTAAAATTTTCAGGATTTTTCACTCTGGAGAAGGTTTCCGAGAAAACCAACAGCGAAGTCGTGATCAGCGACCCAAAAAACTTAGTAGGGGTCATCATTTCTGTAACAAAATTATATTTTATCATTCCCAAACCCCAGGAAAATCCCAAATTTCTCATCTGGAGAAAGTTTTCCCAGAAAACTAACAGCGGAATCGTGATCAACGACCCAAAAACCATAATAGGGGTCATTTTTGTAACAAAATTATACTTTATTATTCATAACCGTCTCAGGAAATTCTCAAATTTCCCGAATTTTCCATCTGGAGGGAGTCTTTTGGGAAAAATAACAGCGAAATAGTGATCAGCGACCCAAAAAACCTACTAGAAGTCATTTTTGCAAAAACGTTATGTTTTATTATTCACAACCCCCAGGAAAATCACAAATTTGCCAAATTTCCCATCTGGAGGCAATTTTCCGAGAAAACTAACTGCTGAATCGTGATCAGCGACCCAAAAAATATACACGGGGTCATTTTCGGCTCTTAATTCATTAATTTTCTGAACTTTTGGATTGTTTTTATAAGAATGCTTTTCTGAGCGGTTGAAACCCCGTTTTGAGGTGGTAGAAAGGTCGACCCCCGCAGTCTTGATAGTCATGAATGATCTATGGGATATAAAGAACAAAATGCAAAAAAAATTGAAATTCTAGCTTACTATATATTTTTTTTCATTATGGCCTCTTTCCCGGCTTATTGCCTATAAGTATATAACATTACAATCCACTAAATTCACAGTAACCTAGCCTTAGTTTAACGCCAATGAAATAAATTTTAATGACAACAGTCTCAGACTATGTATGTACACTTGTATATGACTCATGTCATCGATAAGTGAAATCAAGTTAATGATGTCGCGAACTCATTATTTTTTTCGCAATATTTATGACATTGTTGAGAGGCTCAGAATTTGATGTTGAAAGTGAATTATATATATATGGAGTAGTTAGTCTATGTCAATATGAACATGAGCCCGATGCCCGATGAACAAAAATGCAAGAAGTGGACTTTGTGTCGGGTTTTTAAAGAAATTCTTCGAATGCCTTGTTCATGGCTAAGCAAGGCACACAACGAAAACTCAGTTATATTAAAATTAATTGGACAATATAACAAAGTCCGTCGGCGAACTTAAAAATTTCAGGAACGAGCACGAAATTCCTTTTAGAATTACTAATCTCACTAATGACCATAAGTAAATTAATTAGAGACGCAATTCGATGGCTATCTTCTACATTAAAATTGATTCAAAATGATTGTGAAATGTTGGTTGCTTACTCTATTAAGTTATTGGGAGCAATAATACTCTGACATAATTAAATAGATTTGATTTAACGAACATTCTCTAGATCAGGGGTCTCCAAACTTTCCAGCCTCAGGGTCATACTGTTCACTCCAATAAGTTCCAAGGGCCAAAACGGTTTCAATTTTATTGCCATCATCTATAATTTCTAGACTAGTCGCCGAGTACGCGGCTTGAGCGAGCATACGCTTGATAAATTCGGTAGTTCAATTGCTATTGTGTACCAACTGTACTTCATTGATACGACCGCGACACTTCACACCTGATGGTAACACGCGGAAATAGGTAGTGGTAGTACCCTTCATCGCTAACAGATAGCGCTAGTAGTACTTTCGAAAGCGCAGTAACAATTAAACATTCGCGAATATTCTCGTTGTTTCGAGAAAGTTCTGGTAAATTCCACTCACTCCTAGATAGCAGTAATTGGAGTATAAAAAGGCTAGCAGCGCGACCTCGAGTTAGTCCTCCTAGGGAAGGCAAAGAAAGCGAATTTGTTTCTTGTGAAATAAAGAAGTGCGAAACTCTTTAAAACGTGTTTGTGCATGTTTAAAGACATCTTCGTAACAGTATTTTGATTTGACTTGTTGTGTTTGTATGTGATTCACTAGTATAAAAAAGAAGCGAAAAGTAGACAGTGAATGCGGAACATTCAAAGATCGATGAAACTTTCAATATTTCATAATTGAGTCCAGTAAGAAGGCACTATGTTTGATTTGCAATGAAACCATAGTCTTCAAAGGATATAACGAAACATTTTCCAAATTACTCAAAATATACAGGAAGTTTGCGAACAGAAAAATTTGAAGCCTTGAACCTTTTGAAGGCTACTGGGGGAATATGTTTTTAAGGAAGTTGAAAATGCCATTAATAGAAGGAACCTTCAATGGAAAATTTTGAAATCTAGTACTTACTATTGCTATTAAATAAAGGAGTGGTGTTGCTCTTGTGTCAAATGCTGGTTGTTCAAAACCATTACTCTTGAATTGTATCATAAAATTGTCACTAGAAAATCACAAATACATAAATCTCTTTAGTATTTTATATGTTATAATGTTTATATGTTAAACGTTTATCTGTTCATATGTTATAATCTTTATAACGTTAGTGGGATTCATTTCAATTATTTGTTAGTTATTATGCTCAGGTTAAATTTTCTGCGTATTATATTCGTCAATAAGCTTTACCTAGCAAGTAAATAAAACCGAGTTGTTATCATTCTGTGTCTGTTTATCAAACTTATCACAACAACAAGCCATTAGAGATCGCGGGCCGAATTGATGACACTGGCAGGCCGGATTTGGCTCGCGGGCTGTAGTTTGGAGACTTCTGCTCTAGATGGTACTCGTTTTCCGAACATCCCAGAAAATGCATTCTGAAATAGTTCATGAAACGTCATGAAACCATGCCGCCATCACATTCTATATTGAATAAATCATCAATAATCTAGTATCTGATATAAATGATTCAATTGAATTTCCATTCCGTTATTCCATCAATTCTGGATGGAGTAATATCGGAACTAATGATAATGTATCAATGATATAAGCCATAACCTTGAATTAAATGTAGTATCGTAATGTATGATCTGAGTCATGCTTCATTTTATTCATAGTTTTTTTTAAATACTTTACAATAAATCTTGACCTCCAATATTATTATAATCAAATGATATTATAATATTAATAATTCATAAATCAATTAATTTATAGAGTAAAAAAATTATCGAATTGAATAAAACTTGCCTCATTACACTCAGACTGAAGTACTGCAGTTCAAGCTTCGCATGTCAATTTCAGAAAAGGTATTGTAATAATAATATTAATATTAATAATAATATAATACTGTTATCCAGTAATGAAAACACAAGTGCTTCATATATACCACCCTGCAAGAGACACTAGGTATCTGTGCACTCCTGAAAATGAAAATAAATAGGAAAATGAAAGAAAACGAGAGAAGTAAAAAAGAAATAATAATGTTTAAATAAAAGAAAGCATATTCGACTTTTGAACATATTAAATCCAGTAGTTGCTGATAACAACGAATATTTGTGTTTTTGGCTCGATAGTAAGTTAGATTTTAGTTAGATCATTACATTATAATGATATGAATAATATCACGGGAAGAGGAATTTTTTTAGATTGAATTTATAAATTAGAAATGAATATATGTGAGTATCTATAGTTTCAAACATTTTTGTAATAAATGATTGAATTTTAATTCAACTGACACATGAAGATGATAACACCAAATCAGAAAATCACACTAATGTTTTAATCATTTGATCAATTTTCCGGTTTGGGGTAGAGCACAACCATTTCCTAATCAATTTTTAAGCTATTGCATATAGCTTTTATCGCGGGCTTTGACCGCGGCGACCGAATCAAGAAATTCCGTAACGAAAAATAATGTAAGACCTAAACACCTAACATGTGTCAAATTAATTAATTAATTTGAAGTTTCTAAAAGTGAGAAATTTCGCTATTTTATACGAATGTTATAACACTCTAGCGCTTTAGACTCCGGGATTTTCACGTGGCCTATCGAAATTAGAAGGTTCGAATTATCTAAAAACATAATTGCATGAACTCCAGACGTCCTATGTAATTAGCTACGAACGAAATCATTTTGACATATGCCTCTAGGAGCTCGCTACGCGTCAGTTAGAGTTTATACGTTAGACGCGCGTAGCAGAGACCTGAGAGTACCTGTTTCCATTAAGCTATTGCATATAGCTTTTATCGCGGGCTTTGAGCGCGACGACCGAATCAAGAAATTCCGTCACGAAAAATAACAGGAACTCGTTTATGTTGCGCTCTCTCGGGTGACTAATATTGAAAAATTGTATATCACGAGAAAAAACGATAATTCTAGATTCAAGTTTTATAATAATCGAAGGCAAGCTGCATCGGCTGCATCTTTGTTGCAAGAATTTAAAAGACTGCCTTTAAATAGTGTTCAGACGACAGCTCAGTGTCTTAGATTTCATTAGTAATATAAATGGCATTTCAATAATGACTTTCAATTGCCAAAGTCTAAATAGTCACAAATACGATTTACAAGATTCAGTTACGAGACAAACAAATGTTTTACTTCTTACCGAAACTTGCATGGCGCATGATAATCCGATTGAAATACCTAATTTCAATTGTATTGTTCAATTCAAACGAGATACTGTTCCAGAAGGTGTGGCAGCTATTTACCAAAATAATAATAATGTAACTAATATTATGACTCCGAATATTGAAATAAATATTGCACACGTTAGCGATGTTAATGTTAGGCGCTCATTTGTTGGAGATATTTGTGCGTGCTCATGCAAACTTAGAAATGGCCTAAACATAGTCATGGTAGCAATTTACATTTCTCCGAATCCAAAATTGGACGAGGTAGAGCATTTTATTCATCGCACTTTACTGGAGTACACTGAAGAAGGGTCGAAAATACTTGGTACAAATGGTAATAAATTTCCACTTATCTTGGCTGGCGATTTCAACATCAACTTCGCTGATGAAAAATCAGAGCGGTTGACAACTTTTCTTTCGGAAAAATTGAATTTGAAAATGAATAATGATCCACAAGAATCCACAACAAAATATGGGACCACCATTGACGCGGTATTTTCCAGATATTTAGAGGATATCAAGTCTCAAACTTATGTCTCTTATTTCAGTTATTCAGTTACCATAAGCCTATAGTTTCAATGATAACAAATTCCTGAATACCTACATGTATTGTAAGATGACAAAAATATTTTAAACGATATTAACTTCTCATTTATTCAATAAAAGAAAAAAAATTGTTTTCTTATCGGTCACCACGCTCAAAAAGTGTAACTTGAATTAATATCAAAGAAAAAACTTGAATTAAAATATCAAAGAAAAAAAAATACTGCATAAATTAAAAAAAATAAATAATTATAATTGCATAAGTTGAGAAAAAATGCTATGCAATAGCTTTACCGCGGCAGTCTCCGAGTGCCACACGTATTTTTAATTACCTAAACATTTGTCCGTAATATTTTTTGTTTTTGAATACGTAATAAATTCTTATAAATTGGCGTTTATGTGATAGTAATTTATAGAATAAATGAATAAAATACCAGGTTTTTTTATTGATTTGTTTGATATGTTCAATTCACTTCAAGTTATCGTCAATGATTAGGCCTAAGCATCTGCAAGATTTTACTCTCTTCAATATAGTACAGTCGCAATTCATCCTAGAGCAGCATTTATTATGTATTTTGACAGTACATCTTTCTGGTGAGCTATCAGCGTAACTTTCATATGTTAGAAAACATGTTTTATTTACATTTAGTGTCAAATGATTTCTTGTGAACCATTCTGCCAACTGAATCGTATAACCTTCTGTCACCTGCAATACACTAGACCATGATTCCCCACGTATAACAATTGCCGTATCATCCGCAAAGGCTGTTATCTTCCCCTCATTTAGTTCCTTGAGAATATCATTCATATTTAGGATATACAGAAGTGGACCTAAGATTGTTCCCTGGCGAACTCCACATCTCAAAATTTGTTCACAGCTAATGCCTTCATTAATTTTTAGAACTTATCAGTAGAAAAATCGAATTATTTTTACAAATTCTCTGCCTAAATTGAGTCAGATCGAGCGGTGTATAGAATTATTGTGAGAATATGAGAGAGTCTAACGCGTATTGTTAATAAGATAAACAGGAGAAAAACTTGTGTTCTGCGATAAGAAAAGAGGAGTGTGCACTGCACAGGTCGAATTGTTAGTTAGCAAGAATTAGAGATGGGTTGCTATTGAGCGATATGTTGTTATTTACCAACTGTTGTTTCATAAAGGCAACAAGGCAACTCCGTACTGTAGCATATTTTGTCTAATAGCAACTGCTATTTTGTACCTATATTCGAAACAGTTATTATGAAATTTGGGATAGAAATAGGAGTAATTGCACTAGGTATTATTTATTATTATTATATTAAATAGCTAATAATTCAATAAATCTGTGAAGTGGTGAATGGAAGGTATCGCTTTGTTAGGTATTTGATTTGAAAGACTTTACCTATATAACCCATAGAATATATAACCATATTTAAGAAAAATAAACCGCAACGGCAATATCTAAATTTTCAACTGATTTGAAAGCGCATCCGGAACAGCAGGTGTTGAATTTCACACCCGCATGTTCCTAAAAGAGGTATACAAATCACTATTTACAATAGATTTTATAATGTAAATTCAATTTTGATACAATAGTTACTCCTTTCAGACAAATCTGGCAAGAATTAGAAGGTGAATTATTTGTTTGGACGTAGAACTGTCGCATCCTTTTTGAATGTTCAAGCTTTATGTGACATAAGCCGGAATATATCATATCTCAACTCATTGTCATTAACGTGTATAATATATTCATTGTTATTAACGCATATTATACGCATACAAGGATGAATGTTTCTAGATTTGTCTGGAGAAAGATAGTATCTCCTGTATTCAATGTGACATGATCCGAAGTATATTATGGTTTGATTCCATTGTCATTGGCGTGTGTATATAAAAAAGTTCCAGATCATGTCTAATTGGAATTTGATACATATCTATATGACACTTTTAATATTAAGATTATTATAATAGCGCTAAAATAAGATTCGCAGACTTAAATTTGTGTGAAACTAATTAAATGTCGGATTAGTCATAAGTTCGTTCAATACTTATGATTTGAATATGCAATGAAGATCATCAGTATTCCTGATGCAATATATTCTATAATAATACTAAGGCTTACTTCATTGACAATCATAGAATTTATTTAATAAATGTTGGTTACAATTTCGAACTCAATAAGCTTATTGTCAAAATGTAGAATAGCTTGTTTTTATAATAGACTTATTGAGGTCGAAATTGAAATCAACGTTAATTAAATGAATTCGCTGATGATTAAAAAGTAAACCTCAATTCAATATCCAGTTCAGTTCCTGATAAGAGGGATACTACTCGATTCATATAAGGCCTTAATTTTTTCTAATTATTATTCATATCATTTCTCCTTTCAATTTATTCTCTTAAGTTTTTTCACATTTTTCGTATTTTGTGATGGACTTATAATGATAAAATGTATTCCTTGATTAAAAGTGTCATTCAATCTGATGTGCTAGTTGCAACAATAACGAGTAAGAAATAATCTATTAACTATACACTGAAAATACTATTAAAGGACCTTTCAGCTACCAAGTAGCCATCATCAAAGTAAACTTAATTAGAAAACAAAATGTGCCTGTTTAAATACTATTTGGGATTAGTAATACAAGTAAGGGATTACCCTCAGCTGGATATAAATCTAAATTAATTTTGGTGAAAGTCCTTGACCCTTTACGCCATAGAAGAAATGATATATTGCCAGTCTTGA
Source organism: Endomychus coccineus (assembly GCA_958510875.1). Lineage (NCBI taxonomy): Eukaryota > Metazoa > Arthropoda > Insecta > Coleoptera > Endomychidae > Endomychus > Endomychus coccineus. The sequence continues at coordinate 59,635,180 of OY294068.1, read as the reverse complement.
TGAGTTTAAATAGTGTATTAAGTGCATTTTCTAATAAAGGAAATCTCAAAAGTACATCTATAAAGTGCTGATATTTGCTACAGATGAAGAAAATGTGTTTAAGGAGGTTTCTTATGATAAAATTCTTTGAAATTTTCACAGACCGTTGTGAATAACACTATAAGAATACATCTAATTTTTTGGAGAGCTTCACTACAAAAAAAAACAACATTTTAACATGAAAGTTTATGGGCACTAAATCTTCAAATTAAAAATAAACTCCCAAATAGAAATGCTCTTCTTTTTAAATGGAATAACATTATAACAATAATATTCTGTGCAAGTTTGAGCGGGGCCCACCAATTATTTCTATGAAAAAATAGCTTAGAATTTTTAATTTACAAATTTTATTAATCGTAGTTAACTTTTAATAACACGAAAAGTCGACGACAACTATGCGGCTATTATCTTTACATATGTTCATGTATACAAGTCCAGACGGCAATATTTATAGCGTTGCCAGACCTCCGCTCTCGCCCTCCGCTTGCTCTTCTTATATGCCCCACGCTAACACTACCGAACCCCCTTAGGGTCACATTTGTTGTTTTCTAATAAATTCATTCTATGGAGGTGCGATTTGAATGTTCCATGATTTGAAGGTAATCCCAATTAGAGTAGTACTATAGGTCTTTTGGAAAAGTAATTTTTTATAAAATAGGATTCCTGTTACGAAAGGGTGGATTGTTCCATATTGAGTGGGTTTTGATTGTATCCTTCCTTGCCAGGCAGATTGCCACATATTCATAGTACTGTCATTGGTGACAAGGTCTTTAATTGTATCTAGGGTTATGTTAGTAAGCTCCTTGTTCTAATGATTTATCGACAAACATGACACCGAATATTATGCTTCTTCAATTGGTAAGAATAATGTAGATTAAAAACTTCACGAAATTACTTGTGTTTTGCCATTTCTTGAGTTTTCAATCCGTTAAAATAATCTTACGCTTATATATTATCATCCCTTCTGAATTACATAGATATTTGTCCTTATTGTTTTAAAAGTGATGAACTTTCTTGAGAAATGGTGCGAACTGCATTTCAAAAATGCTGTCTGGGTCAAACTAGAAGGAATATTGCAACTCGGCACGTAGATCATTCCAACTATGATTATAAAGAGAATTCATAGTGAAAAACACCGTTTCTTAAGGTATATCTCTCTTGAAACACAGTAATGACAAATATCTAGGTAATTTAGAAGGGATATAAGCCAAAAAACGAATTATTGAATTCAGGTTTAACTCCAGTTTAGGGTAATCTCTTATTTGCATTACTAATTCCAAATAGTATTTAAACAGGGACATTTTGTTTCCTACTTTAGTTTAATTTGATCTTGCTAGTCGGTAGTTGAAATGTCCTGAGTACTTCAACTTTCTCCAGTTATTTGTACGTACAGTACATATTAACATGTTAAAATCTTCCGATAAGTTCTTAATTCCATCTATCGTGGTCTACCACGATCTAGCGGGTAACAAAATGTTTAATCATAGTAATGCAACTGAACATCATAACGATTAAATGGCTGAATGATGAATTGTAATATTGTTAATTGCATTTAGTAGTAATAAGATATAGATAGATTCTGTTTCATGTGGTAATAGAACTTCTGTAGGAAAATTGATCTAACAATTCTGAATCTTTAGAAATAAAATTATTTGGCATGACCGTGTAAGTCTTTTCCTTCTAATACAAGAATTTTGAGAAATATCACAATAAATCTGATTTCTTTGGAATTAGTGAACTTTCATAAACTTTCGAGAAATATGTACACTTTTGTATATGGAAACAAATTTTACAATGGTTGTTATTCGTATTGATGGAATTCAAATAGTTTGAATAGTCTAGTCCCAGTATCTATACTGTTATGTGAAAATACCATGAAATTATAAATGTTATGAACAAAAGAAGTTATGTTCATAACAGATAGGTAGTAAATTCTCTGTAAGGAAATGTCTCCAAGCACATATGATTTATAAAAGTCTCACGCAGTAATTATTGTAATAACTAAATATACTAATTTATACATTCCAGTTACTTTGATTTATTGCATTGTAACTGAAGATATTTGAAAGTCAATTAGTTGCCTTCGTAAGTATCAATAACCGTTTACTATATCTCCATACCCATTTTCCAGTTTGCTTAGAAAATATAGCTTTGTGCTATTTCGGACAAGAAAATTTTTTCTGTAACATAAATTAATATACAGGTACACATAATCATTTAGGTTTTAATATATTACCTCGGAAAAAGGGATAACTTTCTATTGTATAGTTCAGGTTTTCTCTTTGACTATCCGATCAAGTAATATAAGTATGCATATACTTTCCGTGCGTTTCAGCAATACGACAAAACATGTAAGACATGTTGATATACGTGAGATTCTTATTCTTTTCTACCGAGAACGAAGGTAACGTTTTATGGACGAACCTGCTCATGAGTCACTATGAGACATATCCCTGTCCTATTTGCATTCGCTTAGAGGAAACTATACTGTTTTTAGTATATAAAATTAAACAGTTATCGAATGCTGATGGGATTCTTGTTAATTCATAGTTGCCTGAACCTAACCTTGTGAGCAGCTGACGAATTCTAATTAATAAGTCTCATGCTTTCTGTCCGACTACAATGGAACTATTCAGCAAAGATTAGAGATTTTAAAATCACTGAACTTCAACAGCTTTTTTACTTCCGTTACTGTACGCATACATAAGTATAAGGTGAGTATCGTAAGCCTGATTTCGAGAATACATCCTTTTTGAGGAGACCTATTTTTGATATAATGTGCGCAACCCACTGTGGCGACGTTTGCGTCGTTCCTATTGGTCGTATCGATTTGATCGCTTCAAGTGTTGAAAATAGGGACAGTTTTGTATTTGGGCGTGGTATCCCCGTTTCGTGTGGCATTTCTGACATCCATCTTCATTTTTTTAGAATGGAATTATGTTATATCATTGAACAGTAAGGACAACCTTGTTTTTCTGGTTACAAATATATATATCACACGTATATGTATATTCAACCTGCAGGAGCGTCCGAAATTTCCATCGTAAGGTTCAATTGACGTCATCATGGTGACGTCTTGATCTATCTTACGTCTTTATTCTGAGCAAAAAGTCCTAGACGTCTTGATTCTGTAGTACATTTTGATAGTTTGTGCGAGACAACAAGTGTCAGTATAAAAGAAGATTGTGTTATATTGTAAATAATTGCGAATGTTAGTCTGACAGCGATGTTAGTATGAAACATAGAGTTGTGAAATACATTATGTAGACCATTTGGATAAAATTTCAGTGTAACATAGAGTATAATGTAACGTCTTTCATCAGCGGTTTCTACTTCTTTTCCAATATATGTTCTGTTCCTACAATCATTTACATTTGACCCGCAGGAGTGTTCGTAAACTATTTTGCTAACAAAAGTCAGGGGAAGTCACGTGATCAATTCATTACAGCTTTTTTTTGCACTGTGTACTTTTTATGGCATTTTTCCCATTCCAGTCCAATGGTTTATGTTCACATCACCCAATCCAAAAGTACAAGTTCTTCAACGTTTGGCTGTTGTGCTCTTCTGGGGATAATCTAGACTCCCTGGATATTGTCTGTCTTCAACGATCTAATACCTCGCATTCTGACAGGATGGATGACAGCTCCTGTTCGTTTGGCGCGTTGCCTGTGGCTAAGGTATCCTTCCTACAGCCTCATTTTGTGCAGGTGTCCTCTCATTGAGAAATGACCAGTGAGGATCTGGTTCCTACTCATGTTGAGTATTCCGTCAGTTCGGTTTTTCAACGGTTCTTCAATATTGTGTTTTCCTGTAATTCATGTGAGGAACTTTATTCCATAGCTCTACATGTTGATTTTCCCCTAGTCTCGAATGCATTTCCGGACACCTGATTTCACACTCAGAACATAGGTTTTGAGTCAATATATGAGGCTGACGAGTAAATTCTGGCCCATTCATCAGCTTTTTCGTTGCCCACGATTACACAGTGTTGAGTTCTCTGGAAGCGCTGATTTGTTCTCGGCTTTCTCATGCCAGTTTCAATGTCCATTTTCGATTCAAAAGTGCTTCAAGTGACGCCTGGATATCTGTGCATATTCTGATCTCTTCATTACGCAATTCAATCATAAACTTCAATAGTTACAGCCTATTATACCTACCCATTCGTTTAAAGACCAACCACGCGTAACCAATAGACCAGGTGATTGCTTCGGATTAGTGATAATTAGGAACGTGACAACACACCAGTGTGAAATGAAATCAGAAGATTCGAAATATACAATTCAATCCATTAAGCCGAATATAAATAAATGTTCAATATTGATTTTAGGTTTTTAAAGCATGCAAACATAGAAGCATAGGATATATTTTATTTAACGGCGTTCTCGTGATGCTTGCTTCGTGACGTGCTTACGGACCTCGCCTTATCCACGCTTGCGCAGTTGCTCATGTAACCCCGCGATAAAACATTATTCAAAAATTGAATATAATCAGCCATTACGTGATGGAAATCCATTCTTAATTTAAAAAAAAACTACTAAAAGTTCCATTTTAATTAATTTAATAGATAAATGTGACCATAGTTTCGCTAACACAGTAGATTCTTCAAATAAATATTACAATTTTATCTATTTCAGCTTAAAACATTATTCTATTTATTATTATTCACCAAATGAGTGCAAATGTAACGGATCCATTGCATTATGTGAGTACTTGTTGAGGCAATAATGCTGATTCGGCCATATCAGTTGTCTCCCTGTACGGCTGGAAAAAGCTTGGAGGCTTCAAGCACCCTACATTCCTACATAGAGAATAATGAAAGAATAAGCCTTTAGCTTCATATTTGTAAACATTTATTGTTTAGTGTGTATGAAAGCGGAGAGTGAAAAACCTTCACAATTAACTGTGTTTAAGCTTAACTTATTCATATTTTTTTGTGTCATTCAAAGTATCATTTTCTGTATATTAGCTATTATAGCCTCTGTGAATGTATTTACGACACATCTGGAATCCAGTCGTAAATGGGATTCTTGTGTCAATTTGTCATCAGCCGACGAAGTGTTATCGATGAGTTGGCATGGTTTGTTTATTATCGGTACTTCTAAGAATTGTTTGTGTTGCCTATGCATGTCTGGTCAACAGATATGTAGCCAATGATAGCAGCTACTACCCTCCTTTTACAAACCCTACCGAGTCTTAAATTTGCCTGAAGTAAACGACTTTCAGGAAAGGAACTATTACCACGAAATCGTTCAAGGAGCAACATCATTACATTACTATAACTATCATAACGATATCACTTCAACGAGCTATATTATTAACATTAACATATCATCAATCTTATGATCAAGCGTTAACCTAGAGATTTACAACTTTAGGGAAACTAGCCTCCATAAATAAGGCGACTCAGTTCTGTTAGTGTAGTTTGTACATAACTGTATATAGGTGTGAATAAATAACTCAAAATCGTCAAGTGCTATTTCTTCAACCAACTATCATCATATTGAGTCATACAAGAAGTGTAAACAACAGCAGCATACAGCACAATCTGAGAGGCACTGAACAATTATATATTGAAGTGGAGTAAAATTTGCAAAAACTGCTGGTATATTATCCGATATTTCAGTAGATCAACTCCATTGAGTAATGAACTGTTTTGTTAAATGGGCTTAGTTTTAATGCAATAATACAATAGCTCCATATTCACTACACTCCATACTGAATGATGTATCCTCAGGAAACTGTAAACTAAGGAGAAATTATCCAGATATTCTTATTTCATTTGATATTTTTCATTGAAAGACAACAAAATCATTCGAAATTTCTTGTAACCATATTCTCATTGAATCTAAAAATGCTATTTAAAACAATAAAGGAGGGTACTATTCATCCGATAATCCGTGCGTAATGGAGTGGATCCAGTATTTCTAGAGTATTAGGGTAAGTATAGTGTATCCAAAGTGTATCTTTTATAATAATCAGCTTTTTCCATAAACAAAATGCCACGTGACGCAACTAAGATCAGTCTTCTTGTGCACAAGGGCAAGGAAAAGCAATGAATTATATAAAAAATCGTTTAAATAAACTTCTAACCTGGTATACCAAAAAAAAAATTTAACAGACCAACCTGTGATAAGCTAACTAAAATTGCTGGATACTTTTGTTACATCTTCAAGTAACCGCCATGGTTCCAATAATTATTGATCATTTCCATCACACTTGATGGAACACGATGTTTGGCATTATTCATTTATATCACGAATTCACGAGAATTTAAGAAATAAAACAACAAACAGAAATTGTCTTCAAGAATGTATTCCCTTTGTAACACAGACTCTATTGAAAGTAAAGCGGTTTCTGAAATATCAAATGAAGCATTCAAGTACTACTTCACAATTAAAGTTGAACATCTCGATAAATTCACTGATGTGATCGATAAATCATGAATAGTTCGCGCAAATATTTAAAAATGCGGCAAATAGTTCTAGGTTGACTCATAAAATACCGCATTGGTTGCGCGAGAAGAGGTGAATAAAATCAGGTTTCGACAATAAACTAAATATCAGACGGGTTTAATTGGATGGGAACTTGCTACAATCCGCGGGTGGTGCAAAATACTGTATAGCTAGTCCCAGAGCCGACCAGCTTTACTTTTTGTACAGCCAAAGTTTTAATTAAAATATCTCAACAGATCGCAATCTGCCTACCATTATCTTGTGTTATTTTGTGATGGGTTATTTTTATACCCAAATGAGACAATCGGCAGAATTGCAAGATAGTTTACTGTGTTTCATTTAGATACGTATTAATCTCATACGCGAGGTGGAAGAGCTATAGCATTAACAAATTATCAGCTTTCAGAATTTAAAAAAGAATTTTGTTCATTCATAACAGTGACATTATGTTTTCTTCTCTCTCTATTTTGAATGATGGGAAACTCGATTCATAAATTTCCTTCAGCTTAATCAGGTTCCAACACAATACACGATTCACTATAGAGGAATATGAGTTGTTGAACCTTCTACAGAATGATCTGAATCCAATTGGAGCGGATAGTACATAAACCAGCCTCACCATGAATAAAGCTCAAAACTATTCAGCAGATATCGACATCAATAACTTTCATTTGCCCACGTTGTGCTAAACTACTGAAGGAATAGAGTTATTCCAATGCTGCTACATTTCTTCCTTTAGCAATTACTGCTGGCCAAAATATTGGAGTCAATATCTGAATAAGAGCACATACTACGAGGCAAGGTGAAAATTCCCTGCAAAATAAAACAGATAGCGCCACAATCGGAAATCCCATGAGCTATTTCTTCAAGTTTGGAAATAGATAAAAGTCGCAATGGGGCAAATCTGGAGAACATGGTGGATGACGAACCAATTCGTAGCGCAATTCATGCAGTTTTGCCATTGCGACTGCGTACCTGTGCGACTGTGCGTTGCCCTTGGAGAAGAGCACTTTTTTTTTGCCAAATGCGGCCGCTTTCGCTTCAAATCGGCGTCGAGTTGAACCAACAGCTCCGCATAATATACGCCGGTGATCGTTTTGCCCGTTTCAAGGTAATAGATATGGACGATACCGTGTGCATCTCAAAAATCTGTCGCCATGACTTTGTTGGCCGATAAACCCACTTTTGGCTTCGAATCGCCAGAAAAAGTTCATTGTTTCGACTGTTCTTTAGTCTCTGGTGTGTTGTGACAGAGCAAATGCAGCACCCATAGCTTTCTCATATGCAAAAATGTATGCAAAATGTTCCGTACCCGTTCAGTTGAGATACTTATAGCCTCAGCAATCTCGTGCACTTTAACTCGTCGATCGTCCAAAATCATACCATGGATTTTATCGATGATTGCTGGCGTTATAACCTCAATTGGACGACCAAAACGTTGGGCATCCTTTGTCGTCATACTACCACAATGAAGATCAGTAAGCACTTGAGAATCGTTCCACTCGAGAGTGAAGAGTCGCCGTGATGTTTAACAAGCGATGCTTTGCTTGCGTAATGTTTTTTCCACGCAAGAAATGAATTTTAATCAAGACGCAAAATTCACTATTTTCGATGTTTACAATAATCTTCGAAGCTGCTTGCTTTCGATGTGTGTCAAAACCGAACTGAATGACGTATCAGTCAGAAAATTTTGATTTGTTCTTGTTAAAGATGGTACATCAGAAATGTCATACGGGATTTTCGATTGTGGCGCCATCTGTTCTATTTTTCAGGGACTTTTCACCTTGCTCTCGTAGTCTCTCTGAGGAAAGCAGTTTGTTGAGGAAGGAATTATCTTTCTCTAATTAGATTCATTTATACCTTTTTGAATTATAAGTACCTGATATAAGTTTGGTCGCCATGCCCTAGTGATATATTTCACCAATTATCACACTTTGTAATTATAATAAACAATAAATATACGTATCCCTAAAAGTGAACTGCTAAATCCGGCGCCAATTAACTGTTGTCAGCTCACCTCTGATTTATTAATTTAGGGAGGAGTTGTCCTTTTATATGAGATAAAATAGATATTCTACTCAACAACTTGTATGGAAACATTATTCTGAGAGTGAAATGTTCATGTAGGAGTCAAGTAAAATAATAAATGCAAATTTCCGATGTAATCCAGTTTGGAGATATAAATCTTATTCCGATAAATTTGTTCATTATATCAATAACTATTAAGCCAATGATCATTATAATCAATTTGATCTAATTTGCAATGTTGTAAAATGCATGCTAACTAGCGGAATATATATCGCATGAAGAGAATGTACATAAAACAAGATTGGAGCTTGGATCAATTAATTAATTTAAATATGGTGCATATTAAAATGCTATTACAATAATTAATTATTCCTAACTATGGTAATCTCGTGTGATTATGCAGTGCAAGAACTTGCTAGTCACCGCAAAAAAGTTTGAATCTAAATTTTAATTACTACAATGAAGTGCTCTATTTCGCATTATTCTTAATTACCTATATTACCATGGATATAATGTTCAATAAACTCATAAAACCAAAAAACTGTTCAAATTGACACCGGAAGTAAATTTTGTAGACTCCAAAGTTCGTTGTTATCAAGAGAAGATGTTGTGACTTTTGAACATAAGAACAAAGTACAAAAATAGACAATTTACACAATAGAAAGGATCGGTTCGAGTTCTATTTCTGTATTATCTGTATTAAATTCACATTTTTCAGTAGGATAATCCCATAGACCTATTATCCTAAGAAGACAGAATTGCTTACATTTGAACACGATCATACATTGGCAAAATTTCGGGCCACTCAGACCGCTGTATATTACAAGTATGGCCGTATGGAATTTGCTGTTGCTGGATTAGTTGTTCTGTGTGCCGGATTGAGATTTGTAATTATTATAAAAACGTCCATAGCACTATTTATTGGTTATATTAGAAGCAATACTGTTGAAATGTAGTTTTCTCTGAAAAATATTCCATAATTTATGGTAACCTGGAATATACAATCGAATTATAGAATATTAAAATTTTTAAATATAGAACTGTTCCATTCCATTCCATCATTTGTTCAGAAGGTGACAACGCCGCGCACCTTTAGTGAATGGGGACTTTGTTCTGTACTAAGCAATTTGACAGCTTCCGTATTTCTCGTAGCTATTTCGAAGCGGTGTTGCCTTACAAGTGGTACCAAGTTTTCAATCATAGTTACAGCGTTGCCAATAAGGAGTTATTATGACTCGAAGACAAAGAGGTCCGTTGGTTTTCTTTGTCATACTTCATGTGATCATTGCGACAAGTCAAATGGAGTTTCAATAATGGGATGTTTCGTCTCCTTAGGATATTAGGTCTATGGATAATCGCAATGTTTGAATCAAGAACTTGTTAATAAACTCTATCGATCCACCTTTACTACGTAATAGGAAATTATATCTATATTGTAACATTAAAGACAGATGTTACTTTCACTATCATTACTTGTCAGTCTAACTTGTTTTGGAAAAATCACGAGAAAAATTCAAAACCGTTGGAAACTTCATGATATAAATATTGAATTTTAACTCAATTCAAAATTAGGACATATTTTATACAATAATAGAGGCAAAATGAAGATAATCGATAAATCTGAAGTTCATAAGATGTCTTGTCACGAATACGATTCATTACATATAAGACAAACAGGACACTCAATTTCTACTGGTTTCAATGAACATAAAATAAATATTATGATTTAGAAGACGAAGTCTGAAGATGACACGTTTAGTGTTGAAACTGTAGTAACGACTATATTAAATATCAGTGATAGTAAAACAAAGTAGTTTGATTTATTATTTCGTTAAAATGATAAACTATCACAAAGTAACGGCTTCTACAATTGAATTTATGATTTAGACTTTCAAAAACAGGTTCAACATAATTTGCACATTTTTGACAACAATAATCATTGCACTATTGATATATACAGTTTGCTATTTTAACTGTTGAAGGCTTGAAACTAGATATACTGGAATCTCCTTGTGATCAACTGAGTACTTTAATACTTTTTCAAGTGAATATAGGCGATTGCTCCTTATTTATA